>CAWUFW010009569.1:0-600000 GCA_963921515.1 Calotriton arnoldi | reverse complement strand
GTTTGCAGGTGAGCTTGTGATTTTTCAGGTCTTCCGTATACCACGGGGCAGATGGTTGTAGTCTTTTAGGGCAGAAAGATTTTTAGGGGCTAGTTTGTCACAGGCCTTCTCAAGCCATTTTGTATATTCCAAGGCAGCTTCTTCCACACTCACCGGCAACTGGTTGGCCGTGGAGATGAGAAGCTCTTGTAAAGCAGTTGCCTCAATATTCTTCCAGGCTCTAGTTATTATTTGGCCTTTTGGTGAGGCCCACTTGTGGGTCGAGATCTAAATGTCAGCTCAAATTGGACGGCAGCATGATCTGACCATACGAGAGGCAGGAGGCCGGTAAACTGAAGGCCAGGATGATTGGAGAAAATACCATCCAAGGTGTGACCTGCCATGTGTGTAGAGCCAAGAACCAGTTGCTTCAGGTCTGCACTATTCATTGTATCTATCAGAGTCACAGTATCGGGGTCAGTTAGACTCTCCAGATGGAAATTGAAATCCCCCATGATTGTATATGCATCTGTGCAGAGGCCTTCTTCTAGAATGTTATCCAGTGAAGCTAGAAAAGTATTTCTAGCTCCCGGAGGTCTGTATAAGAGAATACCTTTAAACACGTGATGGTTGGAAAGCTTGAGATTAAAGGATAGTGCCTCACATATTTCAGATGGGACCGACTGAAATGATGCCTTGATGGAATTGTGATATATCACGGCTACTCCCCCCCCTTTCCTGTAATGTCTATTGTGCGTATAGCATAGGAACTCTGGTGGGGTGGCCTTTAATATGTCCGGACCAGAGGAATCATCCGTCCATGTCTCCGTAATAAAAGCAAGCTTTATGTCCCATTCTTCAATAAGCCTTGCGCATTCGAGGCTGTGCTTCACTAGAGATCTTGCATTAACCAAACAACATTTCATTACTTGGGTATTGTCCCCATCCGACCCAGATCCTTGATCCTTAAAACAAACAGTAGGCAAATACAGGATTTTAGGAAGGGTAGTTTGACAATTAAGACAAACCTGCACCCGTGGTGTAGGAGGGGAGTCAAAAGAAAGGCATATGCAATCTCGACCCCTGTCTGCCCCCCTCAGTTCTAATAGAGTCTTAGAAGTATAAGTAAGAGAAAGGGGTTTATCTGCCCTACAACTTCCAGGGGTCTTCGCCCTGAGCCCGGTCCGAGCACGGACGAGCGCAGAATGGCTTGCCTTTGGCGCGCCTTTGGCGCGCCAGCGGCGCGCCTGCTGCGCGCGTCCGCTGCGCGCTCGCACCTGCATCTGATTTTAACTCCTGGTCAGGGAATAGCCTGGTCCGCTGACCTATCTACCCCCAAGATGGCCGCCCCGCCTGACTCCACCATACACGTCCGTGTGAGCCCCAACCCTGCCTCAGCAGAACAGAGATCAGCGCAATGCAGGTACAAGCAGTTTAAAAAACGAGCGCCATAAAACAAATAAAACAGGAATATTTCAAAACGAGTAAAAACAGATTCAAGTTTTAACAATGTGCAAAATATCGCTAGTACCTCCCGGCTCAAGCCTCAGGAGACAATAATGCTGCGCGCTCGCACCTGCATCTGATTTTAACTCCTGGTCAGGGAATAGCCTGGTCCGCTGACCTATCTACCCCCAAGATGGCCGCCCCGCCTGACTCCACCATACACGTCCGTGTGAGCCCCAACCCTGCCTCAGCAGAACAGAGATCAGCGCAATGCAGGTACAAGCAGTTTAAAAAGCAGGCGCCATAAAACAAATAAAACAGGAATATTTCAAAACGAGTAAAAACAGATTCAAGTTTTAACAATGTGCAAAATATCGCTAGTACCTCCCGGCTCAAGCCTCAGGAGACAATAATGCTGCGCGCTCGCAGCTGCATCTGATTTTAACTCCTGGTCAGGGAGTAGCCTGGTCCGCTGACCTATCTACCCCCAAGATGGCCGCCCCGCCTGACTCCACCATACACGTCCGTGTGAGCCCCAACCCTGCCTCAGCAGAACAGAGATCAGCGCAATGCAGGTACATGCAGTTTAAAAAACGAGCGCCATAAAACAAATAAAACAGGAATATTTCAAAACGAGTAAAAACAGATTCAAGTTTTAACAATGTGCAAAATATCGCTAGTACCTCCCGGCTCAAGCCTCTCCCTCCAAAAAGAACAGAGCTACCAACAGCTAAGAATGGAGCAATCTGTAACACAAATCAGGCCTAAACTATCCAAACAAACTAAACAAATGTTTGAGTACTTACAACATCAAGTCAGACTATACCCAAGAACAAGAGGCCTAGAATACTTAGAAATAATTGCCAAAAGCCTACTCTAAATTATCAATCCAGTTTAAAATATATAATACTTTTCTGTAAAAATAATTAAAATGCATACAAATATTTTTATATTTTCACAAAATTAATTAATTTGTCTAATATATTTTTATTAAAAAATAATTATATAGGTAGACATATTAATTAAATATATGAATATATAAACAACAATTACACTAACTCGTTTAGCATTTCCCTCCCACAATAATTAATTAAATTAACTTACTGTTTCCGTAGCTGTAGACAGAAAATCCCAAATATTGTAAAACAATCCAGGTATCTCATAATCCAAATAAGACGAAAAAGTACCCCCAAAAAAATGTAAAAATCCAACTGTTCCATAAGTAATCCTCCGTCGGTAAATCCACAAATGATAAACCATAAAAAACCCGAAAAAGTGTTTTAAAAAAGAAACGCTCCCTGAAAACCCGAAAAATTAAAGAAGTGTAAAATAATAATTAGTTACTTAAACTAATATACACTTCCTTAATCAAAAAAACACAATTTTCTGTAACCGCCACTTCTATCGACCAAAACCTGTAAAAAAACACAAACATTCCCACCCACACAAATATACACATAATACACAATATAACACTATTCCAAACATTATACACACCATATTCAGACATATTTTAACATATTTTAAGTTTTCTAAACTAAGGGGTTCATTAGGATGGTGGAAGGACCGCCACCGCCGGGCCGGCGGTCCTTCCGCCATCACACAGGAAATTCCCACAGCTGAATTAGGATGGTGGTGGGAATCCCAATCTGTCCGCAGCGGACGGAAAGTCCGTCCGCCACGGTTCCGCAAGGCGGTCCTTTTCCTCCCGCCTTGCAGAACCAGGACACAGGGCAGCATTGCGGCGGTGCCTTGCAGGCACCACCATAGGGATTACGAAATCCCTTTCCGCCTGTCTTTTCGCGGCGGTCATCCCACCGCAAAAAGACAAGCGGAGACTGGATTCGGGGGCCCGTTGCGGGCCCCCTCTCTGTGGGGGGGGCACTAGGGGGGTACCCATGGTACCCCCTGCATTTCCATGCACCAAGTGGCAGGCACCGCGTGCTGCCTGCCACATAGTGCAGGCAAATGCAGTGCAAGCACTTTTAACATTGCGTACGGTGCTGCAGCCAGAAGTACCGTCCGCAATGTTAAATGCCCTGGATGCGCCCGCCAGTACGGCGGGCGCATCCTAATTGCAGTGGTGGGACCGCCGCATGTCTGGTGGGCGGTCCCAGCACCGCAACGATGGCGGGCGGACTGATGTCCGCCCACCATCGTAATGAGCCCCCAGGCCTCCAAAAATAACGATACATAAAGCGCTAAAACATAACTTACACATAAAAAACACCAAAACTTCAAAAACCTAACACTACACACACTAACTACAACCTAACTACCTTCAAATTTACTTAAAAATATAGTTAAAATAAAGAAAAGTAATCTTACCTTCCTCGACGCGACGCAGCTCCCAACCGCGAGCTTGTCCCCTTTGAAATAACCCAAAACAAACGCGAGCGGTTACATAATACAAGCCCCAAACAAATATGGCAGCTTTAAACATATAAAATAAATCTATTTTGTTTAAAAAAATATTATAACATTATATATAAATTACTAAAATGTTTAATTAAAATACTACAATTTATAACTTATATGTTTAAATTTATTTAACATTTTTCCAGCATTGTAAAATTATAATAATAAATATTATTAAACATATAATAAAAACAATAAAATTGCTTATCAAAACAAAAACCATATAATATTTATTATTATAATTCTATTTATTTACAAATTATATACAACATTTATACAAAACATGTAATAATGTTATTTAGGGGCCCATTACGATGGCGGGCGGAAGCACAACCGCCGTGCTGGCGGATGCAAAAAGCACCAGTTACCGCCGGCATGCAGCAGTCCACACGCCCGCCCAATTACGATGCGAAAAGCAGGCCAAACACCGCCGGCAAGCCAGCAACACCGTCCGCCATCAAAGTGCGCCCGTACATGTAGCGGCGCAGCCCAACTGACACACACCGTCCGACGAAACACGTCCCGCCCGGCGCATAAATTACGATGCCGCAAACAAACGGCTCCCACGGCCAAGAGATACCGTACGACAAACCGAAGCGGTAACACGGACGCCGAACACGGACAACGAAAGCGGCTCCCCGAGCATGAATCCAGCACTGCAGGCCGTCCCCATGCTCCTGCTGATGCACCACCAAGGACGCAACGTACCGCGGAGACGCAGGTAGGCACACACACAACAAGTGCACGCAAACAGCGCACACAGTGCAAGGGCGGAAAAAGCGGACAACCCCCACCAGCGCGTGTACACAACACATCCACCATCGCATCCACATATGACACACAGGCCAAATCGTAACATCGCAGAACACATGTGTACACACCACCTGGGACTAGGAACCAACCACCCCGTCACGGCCCCAAAGCGCCGATGACGCCGCCACACATGCGCACAACGCAGAGGCCAACCGCAGCGCCATGCATGCGTCGCACACAGACACAGGGACACAACCAAGCAGCACACATATCAGCCCCACCCCGAACGCACATGACACGTGACAGGCCGGCCACAGACATGTCCCCAACGCCCAATTCACGGACAACACCCAACGCCACACAACCGACGCACACATGTCAGTGAAGACACGCAACAGCAGGACACACCCCAGTGTAACAAACATGGCGTAGCACACAGCGGCGGCAACACCAACTAGGAGAAGCAGGGCCCCTTCGGGAAGAGGAACGCCAGTACCACACAGAAACACCCATACCACCCTGCACATATGAACAAGACATATAAAACGGAACACCAAAGAGCCCGGGGACCGACAACAGGTGGCCCAAGAATAACATTCACACACAAGGCCCAACGCAGAGCGGAAAGGCAGCCTGCCGCCCACACAAGGGAGAGCAGACAGCACTGAATGACCTTCCATTCCAACTCCGAAACCACAGCCCTACGACAGAAGCCGGTGAATACAGCCATTGTCCAAGAATAGACCAACACAGGCATGCCGAGGAGACCGACCACAGGGCAGATAGCGCATATCACAGAAGCACACAACGGACGGGGAAGAAAGAAGAAAACACTCCCCCATGTCGGCCACATGCAAGTTAATTGGAAGGAGTCACACAGCACTGACCTTGAACTGTCTGAGAAGCATGTGGGAAGAGGGCCCGTGTCCTCCAAACAAGCCAACAGAACACAAGTCCTGTCTCCCTACGACTACACAGAGCTCACAGCATCCCCGGAGCGTGCACATTGCAGACTGCACACACAGCCGGAGCACGCCACCTCAACGAACCGCTGCGAAATGGCAACCGCAACACACCTACCCAACTACGCCGAACAGCTCAAGCTGTACAAAACCAACCTGTGCCATACATTGGGATGCGATCTCCTGTCCCTGCTGAACGTAAGTTACCGACTGACTTACCGCATCACATTGTTCAGCTGCGTCATGCCCGTCTTCTACTGTCGGAGGTGTCCCTACCAGCATCCCATCGAGATATGCCTCTCCAACCCGGCATGTCTGAAGGCGGACCTGCTACCACTACTCCTCCCTCTGGACGCACACGACAGGGCCTGCTCTGCCTATGGGGGCATGGCGTATGTGGCCAACATCGCACCCGCACTGAAATGGGACCACTGTGCCTCCACACGACGGATCATCGATAACAGCTACATCGAATGTCACCCAGCATGCCCCATCATGGTCCTCCAAGGGACAACCTACGAACAACACCTTGACAGCCACCATCCGCTTCATTGGCTGGCAAACATGTACACCACCAATGACATGGAAGCCCTGCTGGGCGGCATCGCATACCTGACAACCTGTAAATACGTCGGACCACAACGCAGGTTCCCCGAGTGACCTATGATGTCCAACCCCGCACCCATGCTTAGCTTCCGCACGGACTGGCCAGTCACCACCACAACAGCCATACCAAACGACCGGCAACTGTAACCACACCATCAACGACATCGCCATGACATCGGATATGACCGGGACATGCACACTGTTCCCCATCACATCCAGGAACACCGCATGCATCGTGGGAGGCAGTGGCATGGGCTCTGTGTATCGCACCCACATGGACGGAACTGCACGAACAACCAGGACACGACATGGATCCAGCGCACATGGACACACACACCGCTCAGTGGACATGAATAGGTCGCCTGGAGTCTGTGGGTGCTGCACCCCTCCACCCCCGCCCCGGGAATCCCATACCAGGACCTTTGCATGGACGACAAGTGCATACAACAACAACACGACCCCAGTGACTGTGACATGTCCAGTAACCACCACAGTGCAACAACAAGTGGCACGCCGCTGCATGCACGCAAGCACATGCCCTGATGTCATCTCACATGCACGCGTGCATGAGGAACAACCGCAGCAAACCTGTCACATGGAACTGAGATGGACTGTGCCCATGATGCCAAGCGGTCTGGTAGGCTACATGTATACCGTCTGTGTCAAAGTCCGCAGCTCCGCAGCTATACGTAAATGTACATTAGCACAGCCTTGGCCAAGCAGATGTCACTCTGAAGCCCACATCCCACATGCAACAGCCAATCACATGTAACCCCACACCCTATCCCATTTGCAATCATGCTCAGTATATCCTCAACATGTATTCCGCTGCCAGTAGTGTCCACTATACTGCATCACAGAGGACAGAAGACTCAATATAATGTTTGAAACCAAAACTGTCTCCGCTGACTCATTTCACAAGTACGAATGAGAGAGGATGAGAGTATGTGAAGTACACGGCAGTCGTGACATGACCATGTAGTCCACTGGTATTGGATGTCAACGCAAATGAGTAGCACTACTGTGGAAGACACACATGTGTCGTGTGTAGTCGTATGGACGCAGTGCTCAGGTGGGTGGGTGCGACGGGTAGATGCGCACATGCCAAGTTGGAGCACGCCGTGTTGGGAGGGGTCATGAACAGTACACCACCGCTTCCCTGGGCATTGTGAGAGGACACCTGTCGGGGAGTGAACACGTGTGTGCATAGCAGCCGGGCACACGTACAAAGCGGTACCAGGCGCACCTCAGCCCACCCTCTGTGGACAAGCTGGATCCTGTTGTGCGCCCGCCATGCCCCTGACAAGGCACACACAGCCCCAGTCGACCAGGTGTAACCCCAACATAGTCAATCCGCACAGGCGATACAGGGCACGGGATGGCAGTGGAGCATGGTGTGTGAGAGGTCTCCTCGCGCTCCTCCTGGTCATATCACGCAGGCAATAGAACCTCAACGTCTAGCATGGCACAAGTCAGATGGAAGTGTAGGGGAACGCTCCACAGCACGAGCAGCACTGACGTCACGGGAGGTGGCTCGCACCATCCCATCCATTGCCCATCATACCAACCACGCCACATGCCATTGCGACTAAGTGCAAGCGCGTGCGCCACCACCCCCGAGCCCTCCCCAGAGAGGCCAAAGAGTGAATGTGTGGGCCATCAGCCACAGACGGACGCGGCATGGCCGCAAGGGCAGCCACAGCCACTGGGTGTCGCAGGTGGCGGATCCGGAAGGCGAAGACTGTGATGCATAGTCCATGCAGGCCGGGTCTCCATTTGGGGCACCACGCAGGTGGACGGCGTCCCGCCACACATCATACCCTGAGACAGCCCACTCGTGCAACTGGACCCACACATACACTCCTTGCCCTCTCTGGTGCGAGCTTGGGGCTGCCTGTGCAAGCGCTAGCCTCGCAGGTGAGCATGCATATTGGGGGAGCGAGGGGAGGACATGAGGGCTGGGGCGAAGATGACTGTATCACTGTCAGTCAGTACAAGGGATGACCCAGATGTGGAAAGGAAGAGACGTGTCCCGTGTGTACTGCAACTAGTCGCCAATCCAACTACCCCCATGTCCGGAATGTAAGCCCGCACCTAGGCCCGCCCATCCGCCACATCGAACATACCACCAGCACGACAACCTTCCCATTCGAAACACTGACTGGGGGTGGCGACCAGTGTACAATCATGTGTAGCCTACCCACGCGTACATGTGGGCCCTCCATGATCCATGTCACCTGCGGCAAAGTCATGACATGCGCAATGAGGGAAGTGAGGAGAGCTGTCCGCCCCACGCGCAGAAGGTGCATCAGCTCCACAGACCCAGCAGCGAGTCCAGCAGGGGTCACATGTGCAGGGGCAGCTGTGCCTGGTGTGAAGGCACATGCATATAGACAGCACATCGACCAATGTGTAGTCTGCCCACATCTACAGTCCATCATCATGCGGACATAGGAATTGAACACAGGGCAACACATCTGAGTGGGTGCACCCACCGTGACCAACAATGCGCAATCATCGACGTACCCGCCCTGTGCATGGCCCCCCACCCAACGGAGGCACATCCAGTGCCACCATCCCACACACACAAGCCTTCCACGGAACATGCTGTGTCCAATGGTCAGTACAGAGTCAGCGCCCATCTGGTGGATCCTGAACAGGAGACACATGCACACACATGCCAGCTCCCACTGTGTACGTCTGCCACCTGGCACGTGCAATGTAACCTCTCACCTGTGACGTGTGACTGCAAGCACACAGCCGTCTTGGCATGGGGCTGTCAATGTGGACACCTGTCAATGTTTCGGGAGGTGTGATCCGTACAGTGCTGTACATAGGGTGCAGTGCTGACACCTACTACTGTCTCATATCCCCTCGTGCCACAGGTCCCACTTGTTTTGGCCGCTCAGCCTGTGCCCACATCGTCGTCGTCGTGTGCCATACTCATCCAGCCGCGGAAGCAGTTCCATGCTCAGCAGACATTCATGTTGCCGTGGCGTTGCCGCTTGACGGAAATGCAGTCAGTCTCCATCAGCAAGCCCCGCAAGTCATTGGGGCCTAGATCCCCATGTGCATGCACATGGCAGTGGTTTGTATCACTAGCCATTGCCATTGGTGGGAGACCTGTGTAAGTGTATTGTGGCCGTGCCGTCCCAGCTTGACAGCTGGGCTGTGGCTCATGTGCTTGCTCAGTCATGTCAGTGATGTGTATGCGAAATTGCTATGTGTCGTGTTGCTTTGACATGTGTCCTCTGCCATTGTCCCTAGGCGGAGACCGAACATTGACCGCCCATACCAATTGCTGGCAGACATGGAGGATACGGAGGTTATTAGGAAGTTTCGGCTGGACAGGCCAACCCTGCATCGACTGTGTGCCATGTTAGAACCCCATCTCCGTCCCCGCAGGGTGTATCCGACTGCTGTCACCCCCACGGCTAAGGTGATGGCCGCCATGCATTTCTTCGCCACTGGGTCATTCCAGCACACAGTGGGCAGTGGAGGAGGGATGTCCCAGCCCATGTTCAGCAAGGTGCTGAGGGATGTACTGGCAGCCATGATGCTGTACCGGAACAGGTACATCCGCTTCCCCAGGGCTCGTGAATTGGCGGCAGTGAAGGGTGCATTCTATGCCCTTGGCAGAATCCCACACGTCGTTGGAGCCATTGACTGCACACATGTCGGCCTTGTTCCACCACAGGCCACTGAGCACCTGTACCGCAACAGGAAGCACACGCACTCCCTGAATGTGCAAGTGGTGTGCCTTGCGGACATGGTGATCACCCACGTGTGTGCAAAGTTCCCAGGCTCGGCCCATGACGCACACATAATGCGCAACAGCATCTTGCCACGACTGATGTCCAATATGCAACAGGATCGTGCCTGTATTGTCGGTGAGTATGTGGAGTGGTGTAGCATGCTGGCTGTGCGATGCTGTCCCCTGTCCAGTTGGATTAGCAACGGTTCTCTGTGTCCCTCACACCCAGGTGACTCTGCGTATCCGAATGGGGCATGGCTGCTCAGTCCATTGAGGAATCCTCGCACCCCAGCAGACGATCGCTACAATGAGGCACATGGGAGGACCAGACGTGTGGTCGAGCGTACCTTTGGCCTCCTCAAGTCCAGGTTCAGGTGCCTGGACCGCACCGAGGAGTGCGCTGGCGTACTCCCCACAGAAGGTGTGCCGGATAGTGGTGGCGTGCTGCATGCTGCACAATCTGGCCATTCGGAAGCAGATCCCCCTCATCGTGGATGACGGAGATCAACCAGGGCCCCAGCCCGCAGACCAGGACAGCTCGAGTGAGGAGGACAGCAGAGAGGAGGAAGCTGGTAATGTGCGGCAGCAGCTCATCGCCCGCTACTTCACTTGACGGTGAGTGTCCATGTACGACGGCTGATGTGGCTGTATCTGTGCAGGTGTGTGTGTGCTGTGTCAGGGTGGCCGTTTGTTCACTGCGTGCTGTGTGTCAACGCTCCATGGCCAGGGTAGTATGCCACTGTTGGTGGCTGTGGCATTGTGCCCTATTGCTCTGTGCGATGTGTGTACATTGCTTGTAGTTGTTGACATGTACTGTGTGATGGGTGTGTGACACACTCATTGAATGTGCTCCTGTTCTGTCTCCCACCCCTAGGTCCCTACAGGTCCTCCGGATTCAAATGCCATGCCACGCATCAGGTGCCTTTCCGCCCAAGGTGGCCGTTGTATTCTGTACAAATAAGACACAGGGCACAAACAGCAGTTAGTGAAAAAGGTGCATTTATTACAAACTGTGACATGTGATTGTGTGTAAGGTGATGACAAAAGTGGTGCGTGCAGTGACAATGAGCTGTCGGTCATGGCTGCGTGATGATCAGGGTGTACCCACTGGTTCTATGTCCATAGTCCAACACACACATGCCATCCAGATGGCTGTGTGGAGTGGGATCGTAGTCCAAGTCAATGCAGTGGCTGGTCAAGGAAGGCTGGCGGAAGGCTGGCTGGCTGCCTCACTTGCGACTGGAGCGTGCGAAGTCCTCCCGGGAGATCTGTTTCCTCTTCGGACGGCCCCTTCCACGTTTGCGAGGGGGTGCCTGCTTGCGACATGCTGGTGGTTGAGGTGTGATCACTGGCTGTGGACGCAGGGGAACTGGACACTGCTGCTCCACCCTGCGCCCCGGCAGGTGGTGGCGGAGGGGAGCTGCTGTCCCTGGCTGTGACCTCACCGCCACCACCAGCTGTCCCATGAGGTCCACGATTTGGCCCATACGGGCGTCCATGGACCTCAACACCCCCAGCACCTCACGCGTGTCTGAGGCAGACCGGACCCATTGTCCTTGGGCCTCTTCATAGGCCCCAAGGACTCTGGCCATGTGAGGCAGGGCATGGCTCCCAGGGAGGCTGGCGTTTCCCTGACCCTGCTCCTCCTACCAGTCCTGCTGCCACCGGCCTGCCCACTAGCCACATTGCTCACCACGGTCCTCGCTGTGGCTCCCAGGGTGGATCCAGTCGTCCGGGCCACCACCTGCGCTGGGGCTGGTGCCAGCGGAGACGTGGCGGTGGTGGCGGCGGTGGTGGTCGGTGCGGCGATGGTGGCGGTTGCGGCAGTGGTAGTGGCCACAATGACCGTGGGTGTGGCCGCAACGACAGTGGCAGCAGGGGGCTGTGAATGTTCAGCAGCCCTGGATGATGGGTTGGTGGGTAGGAGGGGTCCTGGGGAGCGGCTGGGCCCTGCCACACCAGATGGGCCTGCTTGGTTGTCCGTGTCCGAAGAGGAGGACAGATCCTCCAGATCCGTGTGTCCTCGTTGGGGGCTTGTAGGCTGGCTGTGCTGGCTGCTGGCTCCATCCCCAGCATCCAGCAGTTCGTCACCTGTGGAGAGAATGAGATTAGTTATTGTGTTGCACCTGGCGAAGTATGTATTTGTCGTCTGACATTGACAGTTCGTGCAATCTCGTACATGGGTTTCCCGGAGGCGTGTGTGTGGCTGTAGCATCTGTAGTTGTGTGTGCTTGGCAATGGGACTGTGTGCTGTGCACATGTGGCATGGGACGGATTGGCCATGCCGATGGGTGTGTTGCTGTGCCCCTACTTATTGTGACTCTGGTGTATGCGGGCTCCTGGCCCATCCTGGGGCTGGTTTGTACTTTGCTTTTGGGGTTCAAATGGAACGCTTAGGAACGCATATGGCAACATGGGGGCCATGCCCCAGATTCGCATTTGGGAGGGAATATGCTTTTGGGGTTCAAATGGAACAGCTTAGGAACGCATATGGCAACATGGGGGCCATGCCCCAGATTCGCATTTGGGAGGGAATATGCTTTTGGGGTTCAAATGGAACGCTTAGGAACGCATATGGCAACATGGGGGCCATGCCCCAGATTCGCATTTGGGAGGGGATATGCTTTTGGGGTTCAAATGGAACGCTTAGGAACGCATATGGCAACATGGGGGCCATGCCCCGGATTCGCTTTTGGGAGGGAATATGCTTTTGGGGTACATGCTGTGAGCCATGGGTGCCGAACGTGACATGTGTTGTGGCAGCATGACAGTGCATGGTTTGAGGTGTGTGCATGCTTGACATGGCCTGCATATTTGCTGTCTGTTGTGATTACTGGACATGGCATTGGACGCATCGTTATGAGTGTGTGATGGTTGTGTGCCACCCGACGTATTGCAGTTGTCCCATCTCCTTGGTGTGCGTGCTGCCCTGTGCCATGTGCATCACTGCAGTGCTCGGGGGGTGGTGTGGCCCATGTTGTGTGTTGTTGCTCACAGTGTGTCGTGCACTTCATTGACTTCTGGCACATGGTTGGTAATGGGCATGTATCTTAGCGTGACTGCTGTATGTGTGGCAGCTGTGCGGATGACATGCCTTTCATGAGACTGGGGCTGGCGGATGGGATGGATGGTATGTTGTTTGTGCATGGTGTGTCTGTGTGTTTGATGGGTTCAGTGGTGTTCGTGTGCATTTATGTTGTTCCGCTCTGTTGCGTCTAGTGTTGTTTGTCTTACATAGGCGTAGTTGTGGGGTGTGTGGTTGACAGGCAGTTGGGGCTACATGGACAGGACTCCAATGGTGTTTCGGTTGTGTGTGATGAGTTGCACAGTGGCTGCCGTGTGGTACTATATTCAGTGTGGCTTGTGCATGCAGACGTGGCTCCTTGGGTGTTGCTATGTCTGTGATTGGTCATGTGGGGTGTGAGTCTGTTGTTCATGTCCGTGTGCACATTGTTCACTTGTTCGTGATGGTGGGCGGTGCTGCGTGTTCGTCTGCTACGTGACATGTCCCATGTGTTGGTCGTGTTACGGTCCTCATGCCTCCAGTAATCCGGCCCTGTCCAGTTTCCCACCTGCAAGTTGTTCGTGCGTGCACTGTACTGGATGCCACATGGCTCTAAGCGGGGGTGCTCCATGTTGCAGGTCTGTGGGGGTGGGAGGGTGTTGTGGGTCGTGGGGGTGGCTGGATACCCACTGACACCGATTGCTGTGGACCGTGATGTCTGCCTTTCGGCTGTCGTTGTGCACTGTGGTGGCTGACACGTGGGTGTGGGGTGTGGGGGATGCTCCTCCTTGCTGTGCTGTGGGACTGGGGCCTGGTGTGTGTTGTACTTGGGCTGTCCACCGTCCCACCCACTGCACTTTGTGTTCCTGCCACTTACCTGTTACTTGTCGGTTGGTGCAGCTGTGGCGGACACATGGGTGTGGTGGGTGCTCGTTGTGGCGCTTCTGGCATATTTGGGGACCTGTTGGTGGTTACGTGGCTGGCTTAGTGTACACATGTCCCCACGCATCTTGCAGTTGTTCGGTTTGGGCTGTGTGTGGTGGTGTCTGTTGCATGTGTGTGTGATGTGTTGTGTATTGTGTGCTGGACATGGGGGTGTTTGTCCCTGGGAGCTGTGGCATGGTGGTAGTGCATGTGAGTACATAGCGGTGTGCTGGTATACATTAGTTTGTACTTACCAGCCTCCACTCCCCCTGCTAATCCGGCGAGGATCTCCGGATGGATTACGACTCGCACCTTCTCCTCCCACGCTTTGAAGGTCTTAAAGAGCGCGGGATTCCCTCCGCCAGTGACGGCAGCCAGCTCTCTGTTTTTGCCCTCCTTCTTCTTGACCAGGCTCTTTACGTCATTCCAACGTTTGTTAATCTCGACTCTGTTCCTGGGCATGGTCCCGACTGCATTGACCTGGTCTACGATCCGGTTCCACATTCTGTTTCTGGTGGCTAGTGGTGTGTGCTGGACCATGTTCCCATAGATTTGTGGGTACACCTTGATGATCTCGTCGACCATGACCGTCAGCTCCATGGGCGTGAACTTGGGCATCCTTTGTGGTGCCATGGTGTTTGTGGTGCTGGTGCGGTGTGTGTTGTGTAATGTGCAGGGGGTTTGTGGTGCCGGTGTTTGGTGGTGGTGGTGGTGGTGGTGGTGGTGGTGTTTGGTGGTGGTGGTGGTGGTGGTGGTGGCAGTGATGTGTGCGTTTCTGTGGTGTGCTGCTGTCCTTGCTGTGTCACTGTGTCCTCTCCTCTCCTCTCTGGTTTGCAATGTAGCAAGGGGTTGTGGTCTGTGGGAGTGCTGCTTTTGTACTTACCTATGTGGGTGTGTCCTCATGGTCTGTTGTTTTCAGGTGTGTTGTGTCTGGGGTTCTGGCCTTTGTAGTTTTTGTTTGTCCGGGGGGTGTTTTCGGGATATGTACTGTGCTTGTGTATTTGTGCGTGCCTTGCTATGTGTAGACTTGTTGGCCATGTTGTGTGCTATTGGTTTTGTGTGCGGATGGTTTCTGTGCAGGTACGTGGGCGCCATGGCTTCTGCCGTGTCGATTCTCATCGGCGTTGTTTGCGCTGGCGGGCGGTATATTTGTGGTTTTCCGCGCTCATGTCGGTGCGATCGTAATTTCACGTGCGGTGTGTCGGCCGTGAGGGCGGGCGGTTTTGTGTTGTCGTGCGTGTTTCCGTCCGTGGCGGGCGGTTTGTCTCCGACTCGGACGTTGGCGGGCGGTATTTTGTGTGCTTTTTCCGCCGATGGCGGTATTCGGTTTGTGTAATCGTAATGGCGTGGTCGGTGTTCAGGCGGTGTGTGCGGGCGGATTTTTGCCGCTTCCATGCCTGGCGGAATTATTTACGCCGGGTATCGTAATGTGCCCCTTAATGTTTAAAATGTGAACCTTATAAAAAAATTTATAAAAATTAAACCATGTAATAATTAATAATGTTAATATTTTATATATTAATAATATTATTTAAAATGTATTATTATTTGTTTACAAAATGTTACAAAATATAAAATTACAAATGTATTAGAAAAATATGAAAACTGTTATAATATTAAAAACTTAACAGTATATGTAACTAAATAACAAATGTTCAGAATACAAAACTGAAATGAACAACTGTTAAGAAATATATTTTTTCTCAAATGCTTCTAAACAAATGTAAAACTACATTATTTGATATTACAAAGTTTACATAAATGTATTAAAAAATTTACCAATGTAAAAAAATGTTGTTTGTATAATTATTACATTTAAAAATATACATATGTACAAAATATTTTGGGGCCCATTAGAATGTCGGGCAGATCGCCACCACCCGCATGACGGTGGCGATCCGCCCGACATTCTCTCCCGCCCGCATGCCAATTCCCCCCGCCATATTACTATGGCGGGGGGACCCCGGCGGACGGAAAGACCGTCCGCCGGTTTTCCGCCCGGTCGATGAGTCGACCGGGCGGAAAAGCTTTTAATATGGTGGCGGTGTCTGTTAGACATCGCCATCCATATCAGGATGCATGCGGGGATTTGCCTTTCCGTGGCGGCAACGCCGCCACGGAAAGGCATGCGGTATTTTACATTGGGGGCCCGTAGCTGGCCCCCAGGGACTCTGTGGGGTGGGGGGTGCACATGGGGGGTACCTATGGTACCCCCCTGCATTTGCATGCACAACATGGCAGGCACCGCGCGGTGCCTGCCACGTTGTGCATGCAAATGCACAACATGCATTTTTGGCATTGCGGCGGGCGGTGCTAAAAGCACAGCCCGCCGCAATGTTGAAAATGCAGGATGCACCCGCCAGTGTGGCGGGCGCATCCTAATTGGCCCCACGGGACCGCCGCACTTATGGTGGGTGGTCCTTTTGTACGTCGGGATGGCGGGCGGACAAAGTCCGCCCGCCATCCTAATGATGCCCTTTGTCGGTAAAATAAATATGATTTTTTATCTACATGTCTTGATTTATATTATATAAACTTAATAAAAGAAATATTTTTTGTTGATTACAAAATAATGTACAATAAATAAACATCAATACAAAAATAAAATGTCTATTATTTTGTGTATCATTTTATTAATGTTGTATTTAATGTTAAAAATTATGTTTTTCTTAAATATACTCTATTAAATAATATGTTTTAATTAACTATATATAATATTATTTATTTTCATTTATAACTAGGTTATAATTAAAATACATAACTACTACAAACTATAATAATTTTTTAACGTTACAAATTAATACATACATATTTAAATTACTATTCCCACTACAGTTAATATTAATTTACGGTAGGTGCTGTACACTAAACTTAATTAATTTACTATTCCCACTCCAGTTAGTATTAATTCAGGGTAGATGCTGGACACTAAACTTATATAACTTACTATTCCCACTCCAGTTAATATTAAGTCAGGGTAGGTGCTGGACACTAAACTTAATTAATTTACTATTCCCACTCCAGTTAGTATTAATTCAGGGTAGGTGCTGGACACTAAACTTAAATAATTTACTATACCCACTCCAGTTAGTATTAAGGAAGGCTAGGTGCTAGACACTAAACTTAAATAATTTACTATTCCTACTCCAGTTACTATTAAGTAAATGTAAATGTAAATCCGTATTTGTAAAGCGCGAACTACTCACCCTTACGGGTCTCAAGGCGCTGGGGGCCGTCGTGGAAATAGAGGGGCCGATTCCGATTTCGTCCGGAAGGGCACCGAACGATGGTCGGAGCCCTTCCGACCGAATCGGAACGTGCCGGCCGGATTCCTTTCTGACCGAGCCATTCCGATGGGCTCGGTCGGAAAGAATCCGACTCGGATTTCCGGATGGCTTACGACGGGCTCGGAGAGCCCGTCCGCCGTCCGGAAATCCTTCAGTACTCCCCCGGCCGCCTCTTCACGACCGAGGGAGTACGATGGCAGTATTTCACTGCCTTTTCGTGCCGGTCTTTCCGGCATGAAAAGGTAGTCGGTAACTGTCTTTGGGGGCCCCCAGTAGGGCCCCCATGGGTGCGAGGCCGCCGGATGGCGGCCTGGGGGCACCTATGGTGCCCCTCTGTTGATCCCTGCACCCGGTGGCAGGCACCTTGGGGTGCCAGCCACAGGGTGCAGGGATGAACTGCACCCCTGCTTTTCACAATGCAAGCATGCATTCCGCTCGGAATGCATGCTCCTATTGTGCAGTATACGAGTGCGACCGAACAGGGTTCGGTCGCATCGTACTTGCAGGGCCGTAACCGACGACAGCAGGTCGGTCGGTTACGGCTCCTGGACGATGTCGGACGGACCTGAGTCCGTCCGACATCGGAATCGGCCCCTAAGTGAGCTATTGCCCAGAGTCACATGGTGCTGAGCTGAGCTGCTGCCGGAGATCGAACCATGAGCCCTGTGCTTCGAAGTCAGCTGCCCTGGCCGCTGCACCACACCTCTCCAAGTGAAGTAAGGTGCTGGACACTAAACTTAATTAATTTACTATTCCCACTCCAGTTACCATTAATTCAGGGTAGGTGCTGGACACAAAATGTAATTAATTTACTATTCCCACTGCAGTTAGCATTAAGTCAGAGTAAGTGCTGGACACTAAACTAAATTATTTTACTATTCCCACTCCAGTTAACATTAATTCTAGGTAGGTGCTGGATACTAAACTTATTTAATGTACTATTCCCATTCCAGTTAGCATTAATTCTGGATAGGTGCTGGACACTAAACTTAATTAATTTACTATTCCCACTCCAATTAGGATTAATTCAGGGTAGACTGCTGGACACTAAACTTAAATAATTTACTATTCCCACTCCAGTTAGTATTAAGTCAGGGTAGGTGCTAGACTCTAAACTTAAATAATTTACTATTCCTACTCCAGTTACTATTAAGTGAGGGAAGGTGCTGGACACTAAACTTAATTATTTTACTATTCCCGCTCCAGTTTCCATTCATTCTTGATTGGTGCTGGACACTAAACTTAATTAATTTACTATTCCTACTCCAGTTAGCATTAATTCAGGGTAGGTGCTGGACACTAAACTTAATTAATTTACTATTCCCACTCCAGTTAATATTAAGTCAGGGTGGGTGCTGGACACTAAACTTAATTAATGTACTATTCCCACTACAGTTTGTATTAATTCAGGGTAGGTGCTGGACACTAAACTTAATTAATTTACTATTCCCACTCCAGTTAGTATTAATTCAGGGTAGGTGCTGGACACTAAACATAAATAATTCACTATTCCCACTCCAGTTAGTATTAAGGGGCCTATTAGGATGGCGGTCGGATGTCCACCACCGGGCCAGCGGTGGCGCCCGCCGGACCGGCGGTGGACATCTGCCCGCGATCGCAACCAAGAAATCCGCTGGTCAAATTAGGATGGCGGTGGTGACCGCGGCGGAGGGAAATTCCGACCGCCGCTTTTCTGCCGGTTGCCATCCGCACTCCTGCCTGGCGGACGGAGCAGGACCGGGATAATGGTGGCGGTGCAGAGCAGGCTCCGCCGGCAGGATTATGATGCCGGTGGTAGCCAGCCTTTCCTCAGCGGTCAAACCGCCATGGAAAGGCATGCGGAGACTGTCTTCTGGGGGCCCGTTGTGGGCCCCCAATGTGTTGGGGGGTGTGGGTGCACTGGGGGGGTACCCATGGTCCCCCCCTACATTTCCCTGTACCAGGTGGCAGGCACTGTGCAGTGCCTGCCACGCAGTGCAGGGAAATGCAGGACATGCTCCTTTCGGCATCACAGCAGTGCTGCGGGCAGCAGCTACTGCCGCAATGTTAAGGCCCGCGATCCGACCGCCGCGGTCGGATTTCGACCGTGGGTCATCGTAATTCGACCGGCGGTGATGTCGCGGTCCATGCGGGCGGTCTTTTCCCGCTACCATGGCGGTTGGGGAGGTTTTCCGACCGCCATCCTAATAGGCCCCTTAGTCAGGGTAGGTGCTAGACACTAAACTTAAATATTTTACTATTCCTACTCCAGTTACTATTAAGTGACGGCAGGTGCTGGACACTAAACTTAATTAATTTACTATTCCCACTCCAGTTACCATTAAGTCAGGGTAGGTGCTGGACACTAAACTTAATTAATTTACTATTCCCACTAAAGTTTCCATTAATTCTTGGTAGGTGCTGGACACTAAACTTAATTAATGTACTATTCCCACTCCAGTTAGCATTAAATAAAAGTAGGTGCTGGACACTAAACATAATTTATTTACTATACCCACTCTAATTAATATAAAGTCAAAGGAGTTGCCAGACACTAAACATATCAAATTTTCTTTTCACAACACAAAAAATATAATATCACTAAGTATATTCTGCATTAAAATTTTATTATTTAATAATTCCTATAATAATTTAGGACATTATATATTATAATTATTTAAAATAATGTAAAAGTTACAAAATTAATATATTTATATTTATAATGTTTTTTAAATACTAATATTTAAAAAAATATATTTCACATATAAAAAATATTTTATCTATATACTATACATAAAACTTAAAATTAAAATATTATATTTTTTATTATTTAATAAATATATATTTATTATTAAATGTTTTAAAATAATACATATTTATATTTTTTATCATATTTTCATAAATAATGTCATAATTAATATTTAACATTAATAATATTACATTATTTAACCTTTTAATATTCTCAAAATATACACTATAAACACATATTATTTTGTAAATATTCCCCAGTTATACCCTATAAACACAACTTCCAAATTCTAAAACAATAATTTATAAATAAAAAAAATAAAATTCTATTTTAAAATTTAAAATTTCGAATTTATTAAAAATTTTATTAAATTGTTTTAAAACACTCCCCACCCTTATCCCCTATAAACCCCCTATAAATTCGAAAATATATTTTCTAAATTATAATTTTAAATTCCAAATTTATTAAATATTTAATTCAATTATTTTAAAACACTCCCCACCCTTATCCCCTATAAACCCAACATCCCGCTCCTTAAACCATATTTTCAAAATTCAAAAATATATTTGCTAAATTATAGTTTTAAATTTCGAATTTAATTTTTTTTAATTTAATTATTTTAAAACACTCCCCACCCTTGTCCCCTATAAACCCAACATCCCGCTCCTAAAAAATATTATCACATTTTTATTTTTTATAACATTAACTAACTATTTTTATACTCAAAACAAACTTTAAATACATTAAAATATAGTACAATAACAATATTTTAACAGGACGATATTTTTATATTCGACATTACAAACTTCGATATTTTTTACAACACTTGAAATCGATATTTTTAACATCGATATACATAACATCGATATACTAAACTCGATATTTATGTATATCGATATTAAAACTTTGATATTATGTCTACTTACCGTACCTGAGAGCTGTAGGGGGGGGGAACCACTTGGAAGGATCTTTCCGACAAGAATGATGTGAACCACTTTAGAGCGGCACCTCCAATTCCTTTCTCCTGTAGGTGTCGCAGCAAATTCTGCTATACAGTGTCGAAAGCAGCGCTAAGGTCGAGGAGGATCAGAGCCGAAGTATTGCCCTCATCCTGGGTGCTCCGCAGGTGTTCGGTGACTGCCAACAGGGTGGATTCGGCGCTGTGGCCTGGTCTAAAGCCATTCTGCGAGGAGTCTAAAATATCATTGTACTCCACAAATTCAGTTAGAGTAAAATTAATGTAGGACTCAGTGCTTTTAGCCAAAAAGGGAGGTAATGATTTGGATGAAAAATGTCTGGCTTGGAGTCATCAAGAGTCATTTTTTTTTAACAATGGGATAACCTTGGTGTGTTTCCATGAAGCGGGTACTACTGCAGATGACAAGGACATATTTATCAGTTCACAGAATGTAGGTAGAAGCTGGGGTAGAAATTTCTGGAATTGGTCCGGTTTAAGTGGGTCAGCTGGCAATCCTGATTTAATTTTATTGCAGTGGGTACTCAGTTCTTCATGGGATAGTGCCGGGAAGGAAAGTAATAAGGGATCCAAACGACTAGTCAGAGCCTCAGGACCTACATTGCCGATAAATGGGGGGGAAGGTTTTATAGATGCCCACGACCTTCTTAAGAAAAAAGGTGGCTAAAGCCTCGCACTGAATGTTCAAGGTAATGGTAGGCTCACCTGCCGAAGAGGGGTATCTAAGATCGTTTAGTAGGGAGAAAATGCTTTTAGCTGGGTTGCTGCTGTTTTTGATTTTTTCTGCAAAGTAGTTAGTTAGGGGCCCATTACGATACCCGGCATAAAAAAATCCGCCAGGCATGGAAGCGGCAAAAATCCGCCCGCACACACCGTCTGAACACCGACCACGCCATTACGATTACACAAACCGAAAACCGCCATCGGCGGAAAAATCACACAAAATACCGCCCGCCATCGTCCGAGTCGGAGTCAAACCGCCCGCCACGGACGGAAACACGCACGACAACACAAAACCGCCCGCCCTCACGCCCGACACACCGCACGTGAAATTACGATCGCACCGCCATGAGCGCGGGCAAACTACAAATATACCGCCCGCCAGCGCAAACAACGCCGATGAGAACCGACACGGCAGAAGCCATGGCGCCCACGTACCTGCACAGAAACCATCCGCTCACAAAACCAATAGCACACAACATGGCCAACAAGTCCACACAGCAAGGCACGCACAAATACACAAGCACAGTACACATCCCGAAAACACCCCCCCTGGACAAACAAAAACTACAAAGGCCAGAACCCCAGACACAACACACCTGAAAACAACAGACCATGAGGACACACCCACATAGGTAAGTACAAAAGCAGCACTCCCACAGACCACAACCCCTTGCAACATTGCAAACCAGAGAGGAGAGGAGAGGACACAGTGACACAGCAAGGACAGCAGCACACCACAGAAACGCACACATCACAACCACCACCACCACCACCACCACCACCAAACACCGGCACCACAAACCCCCTGCACATTACACAACACACACCGCACCAGCACCACAAACACCATGGCACCACAAAGAATGCCCAAGTTCACGCCCATTGAGCTGACGGTCATGGTCGACGAGATCATCAAGGTGTACCCACAAATCTATGGGAATATGGTCCAGCACACACCACTAGCCACCAGAAACAGAATGTGGAACCGGATCGTAGACCAGGTCAATGCAGTCGGGACCCTGCCCAGGAACAGAGGAGAAATAAACAAACGTTGGAATGACGTCAAGAGCCTGGTCAAGAAGAAGGAGGGCAAAAACAGAGAGCTGGCTGCCGTCACTGGCGGAGGGAATCCCGCGCTCTTCAAGACCTTCAAAGCGTGGGAGGAGAAGGTGCGAGTCATAATACATCCGGAGATCCTCGCCGGATTAGCAGGGGAGTGGAGGCTGGTAAGTACAAATTAATGTATACCAGCACACCGCTATGTACTCACATGCACTACCACCATGCCACAGCTCCCAGGGACAAACACCCCCATGTCCAGCACACAATACACAACACACACATGCAACAGACACCACCACACACAGCCCAAACCGAACAACTGTAAGATACGTGGGGACATGTGTACACTCAGCCAGCCACGTAACCACCAACAGGTCCCCAAATATGCCAGAAGCGCCACAACGAGCACCCACCACACCCATGTGTCCGCCACAGCTGCACTATCCGACAAGTAACAGGTAAGTGGCAGGAACACAAAGTGCAGTGGGTGGGACGGTGGACAGCCCAAGTACAACACACACCAGGCCCCAAGTCCCACAGCACAGCAAGGAGGAGCATCCCCCACACCCCACAGCCACGTGTCAGCCACCGCAGTGCACAACGACAGCCGAAAGGCAGACATCACGGTCCACAGCAATCGGTGTCAGTGGGTGTCCAGCCACCCCCACGACCCACAACACCCCCCACCCCCACAGACCTGCAACATGGAGCACCCCCCGCTTAGAGCCATGTGGCATCCAGTACAGTGCACGCACGAACAACTTGCAGGTGGGAAACTGGACAGGGCTGGATTACTGGAGGCATGAGGACCGGAACACGACCAACACATGGGACATGTCACGTAGCAAACGAACACGCAGCACCGCCCACCGTCACGAACAAGTGAACAATGTGCACACGGACATGAACAACAGACTCACACCCCACATGACCCATCACAGACATAGCAACACCCAAGGAGCCACGTCTGCATGCACAAGCCACACTGAATATAGTACCACACGGCAGCCACTGTGCAACTCATCACACACAACCGAAACACCATTGAAGTCCTGTCCATGTAGCCCCTACTGCCTGTCAACCACACACCCCACAACTACGCCTATGTAAGACAAACAACACTAGACGCAACAGAGCGGAACAACATAAATGCACACGAACACCACTGAACCCATCAAACACACAGACACACCATGCACATACAACATACCATCCATCCCATCCGTCAGCCCCAGTCTCATGAAAGGCATGTCATCCGCACAGCTGCCACACATACAGCAGTCACGCTAAGATACATGCCCATGACCAACCATGTGCCAGAAGTCAATGAAGCGCACGCCACACTGTGAGCAACATCACACAACATGGGCCACACCCCCCGAGCACTGCAGTGATGCACATGGCACAGGGCAGCACGCACACCAAGGAGATGGGACAACTGCAATACGTTGGCTGGCACACAACCAACACTCACTCATAACGATGCGTCCAATGCCATGTCCAGTAATCACAACAGACAGCAAATATGCAGGCCATGTCAGGCATGCACACACCTCAGACCATGCACTGTCATGCTGCCACAACACATGTCACGTTCGGCACCCATGGCTCACAGCATGTACCCCAAAAGCATATTCCCTCCCAAATGCGAATCTGGGGCATGGCCCCCATGTTGCCATATGCGTTCCTAAGCGTTCCATTTGAACCCCAAAAGCATATTCCCTCCCAAATGTGAATCTGGGGCATGGCCCCCATGTTGCCATATGCGTTCCTAAGCGTTCCATTTGAACCCCAAAAGCATATTCCCTCCCAAATGTGAATCTGGGGCATGGCCCCCATGTTGCCATATGCGTTCCTAAGCGTTCCATTTGAACCCCAAAAGCATATTCCCTCCCAAATGTGAATCTGGGGCATGGCCCCCATGTTGCCATATGCGTTCCTAAGCGTTCCATTTGAACCCCAAAAGCATATTCCCTCCCAAATGTGAATCTGGGGCATGGCCCCCATGTTGCCATATGCGTTCCTAAGCGTTCCATTTGAACCCCAAAAGCATATTCCCTCCCAAATGCGAATCTGGGGCATGGCCCCCATGTTGCCATATGCGTTCCTAAGCGTTCCATTTGAACCCCAAAAGCATATTCCCTCCCAAATGTGAATCTGGGGCATGGCCCCCATGTTGCCATATGCGTTCCTAAGCGTTCCATTTGAACCCCAAAAGCATATTCCCTCCCAAATGTGAATCTGGGGCATGGCCCCCATGTTGCCATATGCGTTCCTAAGCGTACCATTTGAACCCCAAAAGCAAAGTACAAACCAGACCCAGGATGGGCCAGGAGCCCGCATACACCAGAGTCACAATAAGTAGGGGCACAGCAACACACCCATCGGCATGGCCAATCCGTCCCATGCCACATGTGCACAGCACACAGTCCCATTGCCAAGCACACACAACTACAAATGCTACAGCCACACACACGCCTCCGGGAAACCCATGTACGAGATTGCACGAACTGTTAATGTCAGACGACAAATACATACTTCGCTAGGTGCAACACAATAACAAATCTCATTCTCTCCACAGGTGACGAACTGCTGGATGCTGGGGATGGAGCCAGCAGCCAGCACAGCCAGCCTACAAGCCCCCAACGAGGACACACGGATCTGGAGGATCTGTCCTCCTCTTCGGACACGGACCACCAAGCAGGCCCATCTGGTGTGGCAGGGCCCAGCCGCTCCCCAGGACCCCTCCTACCCACCAACCCATCATCCAGGGCTGCTGAACATTCCCAGCCCCCTGCTGCCACTGTCGTTGCGGCCACACCCACGGTCATTGCGGCCACTACCACTGCCGCAACCGCCACCATCGCCGCACCGACCACCACCGCCGCCACCACCACCACGTCTTCGCTGGCACCAGCCCCAGCGCAGGTGGTGGCCCGGCCGACTGGATCCACCCTGGGAGCCACAGCGAGGACCGTGGTGAGCAATGTGGCTAGTGGGCAGGCCGGTGGCAGCAGGACTGGTAGGAGGAGCAGGGTCAGGGAAACGCCAGCCTCCCCTGGGAGCCATGCCCTGCCTCAAATGGCCAGAGTCCTTGGGGCCCATGAAGAGGCCCAAGGACAATGGGTCAGGTCTGCTTCAGACACGCGTGAGGTGCTGGGGGTGCTGAGGTCCATGGACGCCCGTATGGGCCAACTCGTGGACCTCATGGGCCAGCTGGTGGTGGCGGTGAGGTCACAGCCAGGGACAGCAGCTCCCCTCCGCCACCACCTGCCGGGGCGCAGGGTCGAGCAGCAGTGTCCAGTTCCCCTGCGTCCACAGCCAGTGAGCACACCTCAACCACCAGCATGTCGCAAGCAGGCACCCCCTCGCAAACGTGGAAGGGGCCGTCTGAAGTGGAAACAGATCTCCCGGGAGGACTTCGCACGCTCCAAACGCAAGTGAGGCAGCCAGCCAGCCTTCCGCCAGCCTTCCTTGACCAGCCTCTGCATTGACTTGGACTACGATCCCACTCCACACAGCCATCTGGATGGCATGTGTGTGTTGGACTATGGACATAGAACCAGTGGGTACACCCTGAGCATCACGCAGCCATGACCGACAGCTCATTGTCACTGCACGCACCACTTTTGTCATCACCTTACACACAATCACATGTCACAGTTTGAAATAAATGCACCTCTTACACTAACTGATGTTTGTGCCCTGTGTTTTATTTGTACGGAATACAACGGCCACCTTGGGCGGAAAGGCACCTGATGCGTGGCATGGCAATGGAATCCGGAGGGCCTGTAGGGACCTAGGGGTGGGAGACAGAACAGGAGCACATTCAATGAGTGTGTCACACACCCATCACACAGTACATGTCAACAACTACAAGCAATGTACACACATCGCACAGAGCAATAGGGCACAATGCCACAGCCACCAACAGTGGCATACTACCCTGGCCATGGAGCGTTGACACACAGCACGCAGTGAACAAACGGCCACCCTGACACAGCACACACACACCTGCACAGATACAGCCACATCAGCCGTCGTACATGGACACTCACCGTCAAGTGAAGTAGCGGGCGATGAGCTGCTGCCGCACATTACCAGCTTCCTCCTCTCCGCTGTCCTCCTCACTCGAGCTGTCCTGGTCTGCGGGCTGGGGCCCTGGTTGATCTCCGTCATCCACGATGAGGGGGATCTGCTTCCGAATGGCCAGATTGTGCAGCATGCAGCACGCCACCACTATCCGGCACACCTTCTGTGGGGAGTACTCCAGCGCACCCCGGTGCGGTCCAGGCACCTGAACCTGGACTTGAGGAGGCCAAAGGTACGCTCGACCACACGTCTGGTCCTCCCATGTGCCTCATTGTAGCGATCGTCTGCTGGGGTGCGAGGATTCCTCAATGGACTGAGCAGCCATGCCCCATTCGGGTACGCAGAGTCACCTGGGTGTGAGGGACACAGAGAACCGTTGCTATTCCAACTGGACAGGGGACAGCATCGCACAACCAGCACGCTACACCACTCCACATACTCACCGACAATACAGCCACGATCCTTTTGCATATTGGACATCAGTCGTGGCAAGATGCTGTTGCGCATTATGTGTGCGTCATGGGCCGAGCCTGGGAACTTTGCACACACGTGGGTGATCACCATGTCCGCAAGGCACACCACTTGCACATTCAGGGAGTGCGTGTGCTTCCTGTTGCGGTACAGGTGCTCAGTGGCCTGTGGTGGAACAAGGCCGACATGTGTGCAGTCAATGGCTCCAACGACGTGTGGGATTCTGCCAAGGGCATAGAATGCACCCTTCACTGCCGCCAATTCACGAGCCCTGGGGAAGCGGATGTACCTGTTTCGGTACAGCATCATGGCTGCCAGTACATCCCTCAGCACCTTGCTGAACATGGGCTGGGACATCCCTCCTCCAATGCCCACTGTGTGCTGGAATGACCCAGTGGCGAAGAAATGCATGGCGGCCATCACCTTAGCCGTGGGGGTGACAGCAGTCGGATACACCCTGCGGGGACGGAGATGGGGTTCTAACATGGCACACAGTCGATGCAGGGTTGGCCTGTCCAGCCGAAACTTCCTAATAACCTCTGTATCGTCCATGTCCGCCAGCAATTGGTATGGGCGGTCAATGTTCGGTCTCCGCCTAGGGACAATGGCAGAGGACACATGTCAAAGCAACACAACACATAGCAATTTCGCATACACATCACTGACATGACTGAGCAAGCACATGAGCCACAGCCCAGCTGTCAAGCTGGGACGGCACGGCCACAATACACTTACACAGGTCTCCCAACAATGGCAATGGCTAGTGATACAAACCACTGCCATGTGCATGCACATGGGGATCTAGGCCCCAATGACTTGCGGGGCGTGCTGATGGGGACTGACTGCATATCCGTCAAGCGGCAACGCCACGGCAACATGAATGTCTGCTGAGCATGGAACTGCTTCCGCGGCTGGATGAGTATGGCACACGACGACGACGATGTGGGCACAGGCTGAGCGGCCAAAACAAGTGGGACCTGTGGCACGAGGGGATATGAGACAGTAGTAGGTGTCAGCACTGCACCCTATGTACAGCACTGTACGGATCACACCTCCCGAAACATTGACAGGTGTCCACATTGACAGCCCCATGCCAAGACGGCTGTGTGCTTGCAGTCACACGTCACAGGTGAGAGGTTACATTGCACGTGCCAGGTGGCAGACGTACATAGTGGGAGCTGGCATGTGTGTGCATGTGTCTCCTGTTCAGGATCCACCAGATGGGCGCTGACTCTGTACTGACCATTGGACACAGCATGTTCCGTGGAAGGCTTGTGTGTGTGGGATGGTGGCACTGGATGTGCCTCCGTTGGGTGGGGGCCATGCACAGGGCGGGTACGTCGATGATTGCGCATTGTTGGTCACGGTGGGTGCACCAACTAAGATGTGTTGCCCTGTGTTCCATTCCTATGTCCGCATGATGATGGACTGTAGATGTGGGCAGACTACACATTGGTCGATGTGCTGTCTATATGCATGTGCCTTCACACCAGGCACAGCTGCCCCTGCACATGTGACCCCTGCTGGACTCGCTGCTGGGTCTGTGGAGCTGATGCACCTTCTGCGCGTGGGGCGGACAGCTCTCCTCACTTCCCTCATTGCGCATGTCATGACTTTGCCGCAGGTGACATGGATCATGGAGGGCCCACATGTACGCGTGGGTAGGCTACACATGATTGTTCACTGGTCGCCACCCCCAGTCAGTGTTTCGAATGGGAAGGTTGTCGTGCTGGTGGTATGTTCGATGTGGCGGATGGGCGGGCCTAGGTGCGGGCTTACATTCCGGACATGGGGGTAGTTGGATTGGCGACTAGTTGCAGTACACACGGGACACGTCTCTTCCTTTCCACATCTGGGTCATCCCTTGTACTAACTGACAGTGATACAGTCATCTTCGCCCCAGCCCTCATGTCCTCCCCTCGCTCCCCCAATATGCATGCTCACCTGCGAGGCTAGCGCTTGCACAGGCAGCCCCAAGCTCGCACCAGAGAGGGCAAGGAGTGTATGTGTGGGTCCAGTTGCACGAGTGGGCTGTCTCAGGGTATGATGTGTGGCGGGACGCCGTCCACCTGCGTGGTGCCCCAAATGGAGACCCGGCCTGCATGGACTATGCATCACAGTCTTCGCCTTCCGGATCCGCCACCTGCGACACCCAGTGGCTGTGGCTGCCCTTGCGGCCAGGCCGCGTCCGTCTGTGGCTGATGGCCCACACATTCACTCTTTGGCCTCTCTGGGGAGGGCTCGGGGTGGTGGCGCACGCGCTTGCACTTAGTCGCAATGGCATGTGGCTTGGTTGGTATGATGGGCAATGGATGGGATGGTGCGAGCCACCTCCCATGACGTCAGTGCTGCTCGTGCTGTGGTGCGTCCCCCTACACTTCCATTTGACTTGTGCCATGCTAGACGTTGAGGTTCTATTGCCTGCGTGATATGACCAGGAGGAGCGCGAGGAGACCTCTCACACACCATGCTCCACTGCCATCCCGTGCCCTGTATCGCCTGTGCGGATTGACTATGTTGGGGTTACACCTGGTCGACTGGGGCTGTGTGTGCCTTGTCAAGGGGCATGGCGGGCGCACAACAGGATCCAGCTTGTCCACAGAGGGTGGGCTGAGGTGCGCCTGGTACCGCTTTGTACGTGTGCCCGGCTGCTGTGCACACACGTGTTCACTCCCCCCGACAGGTGTCCTCTCACAATGCCCAGGGAAGCGGTGGTGTACTGTTCATGACCCCTCCCAACACGGCGTGCTCCAACTTGGCATGTGCGCATCTACCCGTCACACCCACCCACCTGAGCACTGCGTCCATACGACTTCACACGACACATGTGTGTCTTCCACAGTTGTGCTACTCATTTGCGTTGACATCCAATACCAGTGGACTACATGGTCATGTCACGACTGCCGTGTACTTCACATACTCTCATCCTCTCTCATTCGTACTTGTGAAATGAGTCAGCGGAGACAGTTTTGGTTTCAAACATTATATTGAGTCTTCTGTCCTCTGTGATGCAGTATAGTGGACACTACTGGCAGCGGAATACATGTTGAGGATATACTGAGCATGATTGCAAATGGGATAGGGTGTGGGGTTACATGTGATTGGCTGTTGCATGTGGGATGTGGGCTTCAGAGTGACATCTGCTTGGCCAAGGCTGTGCTAATGTACATTTACGTATAGCTGCGGAGCTGCGGACTTTGACACAGACGGTATACATGTAGCCTACCAGACCGCTTGGCATCATGGGCACAGTCCATCTCAGTTCCATGTGACAGGTTTGCTGCGGTTGTTTCTCATGCACGCGTGCATGTGAGATGACATCAGGGCATGTGCTTGCGTGCATGCAGCGGCGTGCCACTTGTTGTTGCACTGTGGTGGTTACTGGACATGTCACAGTCACTGGGGTCGTGTTGTTGTTGTATGCACTTGTCGTCCATGCAAAGGTCCTGGTATGGGATTCCCGGGCGGGGGTGGGAGGGGTGCAGCACCCACAGACTCCAGGCGACCTATTCATGTCCACTGAGCGGTGTGTGTGTCCATGTGCGCTGGATCCATGTCGTGTCCTGGTTGTTCGTGCAGTTCCGTCCATGTGGGTGCGATACACAGACCCCATGCCACTGCCTCCCACGATGCATGCGGTGTTCCTGGATGTGATGGGGAACAGTGTGCATGTCCCGGTCATATCCGATGTCATGGCGATGTCGTTGATGGTGTGGTTACAGTTGCCGGTCGTTTGGTATGGCTGTTGTGGTGGTGACTGGCCAGTCCGTGCGGAAGCTAAGCATGGGTGCGGGGTTGGCCATCATAGGTCAATCGGGGAACCTGCGTTGTGGTCCGATGAATTTACAGGTTGTCAGGTATGCGATGCCGTCCAGCAGGGCTTCCATGTCATTGGTGGTGTACATGTTTGCCAGCCAATGTAGTGGATGGTGGCTGTCAAGGTGTTGTTCGTAAGTTGTCCCTTGGAGGACCATGATGGGGCATGCTGGGTGACATTCGATGTAGCTGTTCTCGATGATCCGTCGTGTGGAGGCACAGTGGTCCCATTTCAGTGCGGGTGCGATGTTGGCCACATACGCCATGCCCCCATAGGCAGAGCAGGCCCTGTCGTGTGCGTCCAGAGGGAGGAGTAGTGGTAGCAGGTCCGCCTTCAGACATGCCGGGTTGGAGAGGCATATCTCCACGGGATGCTGGTAGGGACACCTCCGACAGTAGAAGACGGGCATGACGCAGCTGAACAATGTGATGCGGTAAGTCAGTCGGTAACTTACGTTCAGCAGGGACAGGAGATCGCATCCCAATATATGAAACAGGTTGGTTTTGTACAGCTTGAGCTGTTCGGCGTAGTTGGGTAGGTGTGTTGCGGTTGCCATTTCGCAGCGGTGCGTTGTGGTGGCGTGCTCCGGCTGTGTGTGCAGTCTGCAATGTGCACGCTCCGAGGTTGCTGTGAGCTCTGTGTAGTCGTAGGGAGACAGGACTTGTGTTCTGTTGGCTTGTTTGGAGGACACGGGCCCTCATCCCACATGCTTCTCAGACAGTTCAAGGTCAGTGATGTGTGACTCCTTCCAATTAACTTGCATGTGGCCGACATGGGGAGTGTTTTCTTCTTTCTTCCCCGTCCGTTGTGTGCTTCTGTGATATGCGCTATCTGCCCTGTGGTCGGTCTCCTCGGCATGCCTGTGTTGGTCTATTCTTGGACAATGGCTGTATTCACCGGCTTCTGTCGTAGGGCTGTGGTTTCGGAGTTGGAATGGAAGGTCATTCAGTGCTGTCTGCTCTCCCTTGTGTGGGCGGCAGGCTGCCTTTCCGCTCTGCGTTGGGCCTTGTGTGTGAATGTTATTCTTGGGCCACCTGTTGTCGGTCCCCGGGCTCTTTGGTGTTCCGTTTTATATGTCTTGTTCATATGTGCAGGGTGGTATGGGTGTTTCAGTGTGGTACTGGCGTTCCTCTTCCCGAAGGGGCCCTGCTTCTCCTAGTTGGTGTTGCCGCCGCTGTGTGCTACGCCATGTTTGTTACACTGGGGTGTGTCCTGCTGTTGCGTGTCTTCACTGACATGTGTGCGTCGGTTGTGTGGCGTTGGGTGTTGTCCGTGAATTGGGCGTTGGGGACATGTCTGTGGCAGGCCTGTCACGTGTCATGTGCGTTCGGGGTGGGGCTGATGTGTGTGCTGCTTGGTTGTGTCCCTGTGTCTGTGTGCGACGCATGCATGGCGCTGCGGTTGGCCTCTGCGTTGTGCGCATGTGTGGCGGCGTCATCGCCGCTTTGGGGCCGTGACGGGGTGGTTGGTTCCTAGTCCCAGGTGGTGTGTACACATGTGTTACGCGATGTTACGATTTGGCCTGTGTGTCATATGTGGATGCAATGGTGGATGTGTAGTGTACACGCGCTGGTGGGGGGTTGTCCGCTTTTCCGCCCTTGCACTGTGTGCGCTGTTTGCGTGCACTTGTTGTGTGTGTGCCTACCTGCGTCTCCGCGGTACGTTGCGTCCTTGGTGGTGCATCAGCAGGAGCATGGGGAGGGCCTGCAGTGCTGGATTCATGCTCGGGGAGCCGCTTCTTCGTTGTCCGTGCTCGCCGTCCGTGTTACCGCTTCGGTTTGTCGTACGGTATCTCTTGGCCGTGGGTGCCGTTTGTTTGCGGCATCGTAATTTATGCGCCGGGCGGGACGTGTTTCGTCGGACGGTGTGTGTCAGTTGGGCTGCGCCGCTACGTGTACGGGCGCACTTTGATGGCGGACGGTGTTGCTGGCTTGCCGGCGGTGTTTGGCCTACTTTTCGCATCGTAATTGGGCGGGCGTGTGGACTGCTGCGTGCCGGCGGTAACTGGTGGTTTTTGCATCCGCCAGCACGGCGGTTGTGCTTCCGCCCGCCATCGTAATGAGCCCCTTAGTTCTCGATTTACGAATAAGTTTATGATAGGCCTTAATGGCTGAACGGTATTGTGTCTTGAGGGAAGGGTCATAGAGGCATCTCCAAGCACGTTCCAGTACCTTGCAGTTATTCCTCATCTGAGTCAGAGTCTCATTGAACCAGGGACTGGCCTGTGATCTACGGCTATATTTATAATTGCGGGAATGCATTTTGTCAAGAGTATGCATAAGCCATTCATGAAGAAGGCTGTTTGCTACTTCTGTATCAGCCAGCAACTGAGGCATCTGAGTAAGTAGGAGATCCCGAAAATGATTGGCGTCTAGCTTGTGCCAGGGGTGTTTCAGAATAGGCATAGGGTGGACGCACAATGATGGGCCTTCACCCAGTAATGTCATAGAAATAGGAAAGTGGTCTGACCAGGCCATAGGGAGAGGTGAATGAATTTTTAAAGATGGTATGTTCGTGAACACCCTCCCTGTTTTCCCCCAACAAGTTGCCCGTTCCCGCTTCCCTAAGAGGGGAGCAATCTCCTTTGCTCCAGGCACCTCAGCCCCAGCCCCTGTTAGCCTCACTGCCATGAGTGAGGAGGCTATTTAACTCGTGAGGAGCATCTCTGTGGGACAGAATCCAGTCCTGAATGCCACCCAGGGGCAAGGCAACCAGCTGACCCAGATAGTGACCTACCTGGAAGGCATTCACACTGCAATGTCTTCCTCTAGAGATCTTTTCTGGCTCTGGCCTCCTTCCTCACGGCAGCCCTTCACCCATCCAAGCAGAAGCATGTACACTTAAGCAAGCACACACTTCATCAGACACAAGCACCACATACAAACACAAAACATCCCAAACCTAAACATGCATGCACACAACAGACACCCACCTCCCTCACCACCCCCTCCACCCATTGCATACCCCCATGTACCACAGTAACACACACAGACCCTTCCACAGCCACACTCAGACCCGTAGGCAACACAGCAGCACACAGAGCCCTCCACAGCCACACCCATACCAGCAGATAGCCCAGCAACACATACAGAGCCCTCCAAAGCCACACCCATACCCGCAGACAACACAGCAACACACACAGACCCCTCCACAGCCATACCCATACCCACAGACAACATATCAACCCACACAAAGGCTTCCACAGCCATACCTATACCCTAGACAATACAGTAACAGACAGAGACCCTTCCTCAACACCCAGCAGGTACACAGCACACACAGGCACAAAACACAAATGCTCACAGTCACCCACACAACAGACACCAACACAACACACTGCGCAGACACAGCTCACCCTTCCACTCTCTCTTCCTCCCATCCAGAATTCCATCCCGAACACCCTACCTGTTTTCCCCTTGTAGATCTTTTGTTTGCCCTTGCTCTTCCCCTGTGAAACTCAACCCCCCTCCCAAAGTCCCAAATCCCTCTCCCACGCCCAAACCAATCCCTTCCATTTCCCACTCCACCCCTGAGAAACAGCATCCCAATCCCCGAACACAGCCCAAAAACAAAAAACCCTCCCAAAGACAAACCCATCACTTCTACTTCCCACTCCACCCCTGAGAAACAGCATCCCCCCTGAACCTAGTCTAAGACCCCACAAACCCAAGAACACCCCTCCCAAAGACAAGCCCATCCCTTCCACTTCCTTCTCCACCCCCAAGAAATGGCATCCCCATCCCCTGAATCCAGCCCAAAACCCCACAAACCCAAGAAGACCCCTCTCAAAACTAAACCCACCCCTCCCCACATCTCTGCACCCCCCAAGTACCATCTTCAAAGTGCCTGCTGTGCCCAATGGATGCCCGTTTGTGAGGAGGTTCCCTGGCAGTGTCAGTAGGGGAACGTTTGGTGGCACAGCATTGTGCTGTGGCACATGACATTACAATGGACTGGCCATTGACCTTTGTTTCCCTTGATGGGTTGTTCGAGTTGGAATAAAACCTTTCATATTTTGGAAGACATTGGTCCTGCCATTACTATTCTAACAATTTGATGCTCTTGTAGTGTTAGTGATGTATGACTGCAGTTGAGTTTGTTTTCTCCCTGATTGCTGATGTATTTGAAGTGGTTAGTATGATGTGACCTTAGACCCAGTGCTGGACTTACAGAGGACAAGGGGTAATGTTGGATGGATGCATATGTGGGAGGAACTCCAATTGGTGCAGACATTGCATTGGGTGTTATATGAAATGGTAAGTATTTTGGCTTGTCCTGCCCACTGCCCACATCATTTAGGTTGCAGTTGTCCCTATGATGTATGTTGGATAAGTGCTAGGTAGGTTCATGTTAGATACTTGTTTATTCACAAATGGAGGGTGTTAACTTGTCTTACCTTTATGGAGTTCTGCATGGACATGTATCCATTTTCTTGCATGTACCTTACACCTACTTTATCTAGATGTGTGGCAAATGCTGTTAGTACTGTGTTTGCTTTCATGTGTTGCACTAACACATTCCCTAAACATGCATGGCACTTGGTTATGCTATTGGTTGTCCCTGATATACTTCAGCCACAGATCCAGTGCACGAGTTTGTCAGGTATCTGCAAAATGTACTGTGCCCCAGGGCCCCATCCTTTCAGGGTTTTCCCTGATAGAGGCATAGCTATCATGCAGAGTCTCTTTACATTATACCATTAGAATGCTCCTCACACTGATTCTATGTAATCCCATTGACTGACATTGCCTTTTCATGAGGGTGAGAGTCCAATACAGAGCTGTAGCAGAGATGGAGTGATTCACTTTAATGACAGATCCATACAGATGTTTCTTTGGCATCAAACAGGACCTGGGATGGGTGCAATGTGAGTGTGTCACATTCACTATAACATCTTGGTTTGAGTTGCAGTCACAGGGCCTCATGGTAGTTGTAGTGATTTGTATTTGGACTTACCTAGACTTGACAAATAGTAACCTGCATGAAAAGTGACCATCAGTAGTGACATGGCAGACAAGTGAGAAAGGGACAAAGGAGTATAGCATATTGGTTAGAGTTCTGGGCACAGGGCCTCATGGTAGTTGGAGTGATTTCTATGTAGACTTACCGAGATTTGACCAATGGTAACCTGCATGATACGTGGACATCAGTTGTGAGATGGCAGACAAGTGAGAAGGGGCAAAAGAAGTGATGCACAGACATTAATAGGTGTGATATTGATGAGGAGGTGATGTTGTGGAACACAAATTAATGCACACATCACTACCACTGTATATGATTTGTAAACACAAATCCATTTGTGTACGGTGTGCCTATGCAGTATCACTATTTTGGCCTAGGAGGGCATCCCGATACAAAAGGGGATGATGGACGGAACGTTTGAGCCAATCAAACACTCACCCCCAGTCAACTGATCTGGGTTTAATCCATCATCATTCTTTAGCTCACTCCACCACCCCAGTTCAGACATGGCCATATGCAAATCAGTCTGACCCTGTGCCTCATGGGAACAGTCCAGCCCGAACTGCCAAGCCATGTCTTCCCTGGACCGGAAACAAGCATCCTAGGACCGGTTTCTGGCATTCCAGCCGTCATCAGCCAGGCTTGCTTGAATCCAGTGGCAAAGTGAGCAAGGGACCCACGTCTGGGCATACCCCCGCCAACTTAGGGCGAACAAAGCGATACAAAAGGGGATGATGGACGGAACGTTTGAGCCAATCAAACACTCACCCCCAGTCAACTGATCTGGGTTTAATCCATCATCATTCTTTAGCTCACTCCACCACCCCAGTTCAGACATGGCCATATGCAAATCAGTCTGACCCTGTGCCTCATGGGAACAGTCCAGCCCGAACTGCCAAGCCATGTCTTCCCTGGACCGGAAACAAGCATCCTAGGACCGGTTTCTGGCATTCCAGCCGTCATCAGCCAGGCTTGCTTGAATCCAGTGGCAAAGTGAGCAAGGGACCCACGTCTGGGCATACCCCGCCAACTTAGGGCGAACAAAGCGATACAAAAGGGGATGATGGACGGAACGCTTGAGCCAATCAAACACTCACCCCCAGTCAACTGATCTGGGTTTAATCCATCATCATTCTTTAGCTCACTCCACCACCCCAGTTCAGACATGGCCATATGCAAATCAGTCTGACCCTGTGCATCATGGGAACAGTCCAGCCCGAACTGCCAAGCCATGTCTTCCCTGGACCGGAAACAAGCATCCTAGGACCGGTTTCTGGCATTCCAGCCGTCATCAGCCAGGCTTGCTTGAATCCAGTGGCAAAGTGAGCAAGGGACCCACGTCTGGGCATACCCCCGCCAACTTAGGGCGAACAAAGCGATACAAAGGGGATGATGGACGGAACGTTGGCGGGGTATGCCCAGACGTGGGTCCCTTGCTCACTTTGCCACTGGATTCAAGCAAGCCTGGCTGATGACGGCTGGAATGCCAGAAACCGGTCCTAGGATGCTTGTTTCCGGTCCAGGGAAGACATGGCTTGGCAGTTCGTGCTGGACTGTTCCCATGAGGCACAGGGTCAGACTGATTTGCATATGGCCATGTCTGAACTGGGGTGGTGGAGTGAGCTAAAGAATGATGATGGATTAAACCCAGATCAGTTGACTGGGGGTGAGTGTTTGATTGGCTCAAACGTTCCGTCCATCATCCCCTTTTGTATCGCTTGTTCGCCCTAAGTTGGCGGGGTATGCCCAGACGTGGTCCCTTGCTCACTTTGCCACTGGATTCAAGCAAGCCTGGCTGATGACGGCTGGAATGCCAGAAACCGGTCCTAGGATGCTTGTTTCGGTCCAGGGAAGACATGGCTTGGCAGTTCGTGCTGGACTGTTCCCATGAGGCACAGGGTCAGACTCATTTGCATATGGCCATATCTGAACTGGGGTGGTGGAGTGAGCTAAAGAATGATGATGGATTAAACCCAGATCAGTTGACTGGGGGTGAGTGTTTGATTGGCTCAAACGTTCCGTCCATCATCCCCTTTTGTATCGCTTTGTTCGCCCTAAGTTGGCGGGGTATGCCCAGACGTGGGTCCCTTGCTCACTTTGCCACTGGATTCAAGCAAGCCTGGCTGATGACGGCTGGAATGCCAGAAACCGGTCCTAGGATGCTTGTTTCCGGTCCTGGGAAGACATGGCTTGGCAGTTCGTGCTGGACTGTTCCCATGAGGCACAGGGTCAGACTGATTTGCATATGGCCATGTCTGAACTGGGGTGTGGAGTGAGCTAAAGAATGATGATGGATTAAACCCAGATCAGTTGACTGGGGGTGAGTGTTTGATTGGCTCAAACGTTCCGTCCATCATCCCCTTTTGTATCGCTAGGAGGGCATCCTACAAATCTGTTTTTGATATATAAATGAAAAAATCCCAGGCAGCGTCCCAGTAAATATGTTTTACTTAGGGACCCCAACTCCCTTCCCTGGTACATGGCGGGGCATCATTTTGCTGAGGAGTCTATGGAAACTAGTAGTTGTATGACTTACCACCAATTATGTCCACGACGGAGTGGGTTTTGGACGTGATCAAGAAGGTACAGCAGCAGCAGGACATGTATGTTTGGCTCCATGGCAGCACAAAAAGTGTAGAGGTGAGTAGAGGTGAGATTCGCCCTTATATCTCTCCCATGCCTCTCTGCCTGCTCAGATGTGGTGAGATGTGGTGGTTGGACCGCCATGGTCATGCCAGCAGTTAAGCAACTCGTAATTGGGCTTGCGGTTCTACTGACGGTCCGAGCCTCCCACAGGCTCATTAGCCTATTCTGCAGTGGCTGCGGTTGGATTTGGCTGGCGGTGTCAGCGGGACCGCAACAGTGTTTCTTTCATGTAACTGCATGTCGTGTAATACGGCAGTCAGGCTGCCGAGCATGTGACGGTTGGATCGCCACTGCGGGCACGGCGGTTTCTGGACTGCCGAACTCGTAATCAGTACCTTAGTACAGATTGTTGGAGGTGTCTCAATATGTTTTGATTGACATGATAATAACAGCCTTGTATGGCTCTGTGGGGATACATTTTTAAAATGGGTTGAATCATAGCTTGTTGAAAGTCTATCATTATTTTTTGGGGTAGTTGTTATTGTTTTATGCTTAATGTGGTTTAACACCTTGCCTGCGGCAGGAATTCCAGCCCGGTGCTGAACATTCCAATCGCGGGCGTGGTCGTGACGGAACCATGCCGTCATGAGCACAGCCCAACCGTGACTCATGACGGCATGGTTCCGTCACAAGCATCGAAGGGGTTAAGAGGTCATAGTAAGTACTGCTTTTTTTATTTGGTAGTAGGGCATATATCAAAGGGATATTTGTATTTTGATATTCCCCATGTATGGTGCAGATCAGAGTGAATGGTTTGGGACACATTTTGAAGGTACCATCCATCATCCACGTTTGAGATTGGGTACGTTTTAGTAAGTTATTTACTATATAGAATATTAGGATTAGTTTCTCACTATTTACATTGTCATGTAAAAGGAATGGTTCTTCATTATGTTTTATTATTAAATGTTCAGATATTTGTATGTCTTGGTTTCTTCTAGGGGCAGGAGGAGAATCGCTGGTGGCTTTTTTTTAGTTTATGCAATTAAACATTTTAAAGTGGGTATTGGTGATCGTTGGCCACTGATGTGTTTAGAGACTTTAGGCAGGATATATTTATGGAATTGGTTGTGGGTTCCTCTGAGCTAGTGCTTGCCTTTCTTATATCCTGCAATATTTCCCTTACTTCTATTTCTGTCACATTTGGGGGGTGACTGTGCTCTCTTACATGAATTACAACATCATCTTTTGTAGTTGCCCTCCTATAGCATACATTAGAATAATATTTATTACATTTTCAATTTATATTGTCTGTTGATGCACTTTCTTGGCCATAGATATAGCCCGTATGATTTAGTAACAGCTTTCCTTTCTGTGAAGTTAAGGACTTTGCTGCCTCTGTCATTACATCTGAAAGTAGTGTAATAGTATAAATATATATACAATAGTTTAAGGTTTGTTCTTTGTTAATTACATTACAATTGCTTCTATTTTGTATACTTACATGTATGTTCTCGTTATATGTTTCACATGGTTTTTCAGCTTATCCGTTGTGGGTGTTCTAATGTGATGTAGGTGGTTTATTTTCTGGTGGCTGTAAAAAAAAAAAAAATTAGTTTAATCTTAAATGTTAATTTGTTGGTAGTTTGTAGTGGTTGAGGTCATTTTGAGCTATTTCGGTGAGTTTATACTTTTTAAATAATTTATGTATACTTACTTTCTTATAACTTTTTGCTTGTATGTGGTAGTTCTTTTTTTCTGGCAGTTTATCGCTTTCTCAAGTCCTACTTTGTCTTTTAGGATGTCTATGCAAAGAGATAGAAGTGTGAGAGTGTTTTATTAATTATTTGGTAATTTACCTTTTTTAGTTTAATATCTAATACATTTTTGTTTAATTATAAGTTTTACTTACTTTGTTAGGGAGTTGTTTCGATGTATATTTCTTATCTTCAATGGCCTAGTGGGAGAATCCGGCAAAGTTTCCTCATCTTAGTGCATTTGTTTTTTGTGAAGTACTTAGGGGCCCATTAGGATGGCGGGCGGACTTCAGTCCGCCCGCCATCCTAGCGGTGCTGGGACCGTCTGCCATACGTGCGGCGGTCCCGCTCCGCCAATTAGGATGCAACCGCCACCCTGGCGGTCGCATTCCGCATTTCTAACATTGCGGCGGGTGCTGCTGTAAGCAGCACCCGCCGCAATGGTGAAATGGCATGTTGCGCATTCCCATGCACAACGTGGCAGGCACCACCCTGTGCATGGGAATGCAGGGGGGTACCATGGGTACCCCCAAGTGTACCCCCCAACCCCCCGGGGGCCCGCAACGGGCCCCCACAGCACATCCCCGCCAGCCTTTCCATGGCGGCATCGCCGCCATGGAAAGGCCTTGACAACCCGGCATCATAATATGGATGGCGGTGCCTTCCAGGCACCGTCACCATATTATGCCCCAGCTCCGCCCGGCCAGCAATCGTAATGATTGCCGACCGGAGGAAAAGCGGCGGATGGACTTTCCGTCCGCCGCGGTACCCCCCGCCATGATAATATGGCAGGGGTAAATCATGTTGGGTTGGCGGGCGGATCGCCACCGCCGGCCCGGCGGTGGCGGTACGCCCGCCATTATAATCACCCCCTAAGTGTGGCTTTTATATTGTTGATTTAATTGTTTGTTGAATTTTATTGGTTAAAGTTGTCTTTACTTTTTTTGTTGGTTGGTATAGTTTTTGTTAGGTGTTTTTATCAGTTATGTCCTTCTATGGTGAAAGCTAATATAGATTTTATTTTTAATTGTGGTAAATAGTTTGATAGTTTAGAATATACATTTATTTATTGACATATAATAATTATTAATATTCAGGTTTGTCTATAAATGTTTGTAGGTAATGGGAATTTCTTTTTGGGTTGTATTCTTATGATTAGATGGAGCGAATGGTAAAGATTTTCTTGATGAAAAATATTTAAATTAAACATGTGTATAAAATGTTTTAGGTTTCTTTCCATTAAGTAAAATGTGATTTTTAAAAATATTTATCAATGATTATGTGATTATTTTGGGGATGTTATTGCAGTAAATATTGTGTGACTCAATATTTTTGATCTATTATGTGTTTAATTAAAGGTAATGATATTTTAGTTTTCAATATTTCTGTTATCGATATAGGTAAATATCGATATTTGTGTTCTCAATATTTATGATTTTACTAGTTAAGTATTGAGAGTTGATATTTTTGTTATCAATATTAATTTTACAATATTTTTGTGTTTCGATATTGTATGCATGGAATATTATGTCAGTGATCCAATGGGCATACCTGATGTTAAATGGGTGTAAGAAATATTATTTTTCTATGTGGTCACCCTGGACTTTTCACCTTTTGCTGGATGCTATATTTGTGCTAGCTTTAGAAGTCTGTGCAGTTTACCTCTGCTAACCAGCAGTAAAGTGCCTATGCTCCTCCTTTAAACATGGTGGAATTGGCATTTTCCCAGTAGATATATTTAACTTACCTATAAGTACCTAGTATATTGTATAAAATGTACCAGGACCAGGAAATTAAATGTCACTGGTGGACTGCCACACATTTTGGGCCAGTGCAAACCTAGCTTCAGGTCTACTATTGCAGTCTGACTGGAGCAGAGTAAAAACAGTAATTCCACATGTCAAAATAAACTCTTTAAAACCTCCCTTTTAAATATTTATGAGCCACCCCTTTGTAGGCCTTATAGCTCACAAGAAGGGATGCATGGTACTTAAAAGTAGGTCATGTAGAAATTTTATGTAACATTCTTACAGTGACTACCAGCCAAAAAACTATTTTTCATTGTGGAAGGCCCATCTGTTCTATGTAGAAAACCAGAGTACAGATCAAAATCCTAAAACTGTATCTTGTGAATGAGACTAGCTAGAAAAACAATTAAACAACTGTTTATTGCTAGCCCTTTGCTTAAACCATGTTGGATAAAGTCTAACGCCGGAAGACTTCCAAATCTTTATACCATGACTATATATATTTGTTTTTTTAATTGAGTAGCATGTACTAAGATACAATTGTCTAAAATGTTGAGGAGTAGTTGTTAATGATCACCAAGCATGACAATGCTCTGCTGGCTCGTTTTTATCTTAAATGCACAGTAACATCAACATTTGTTTGTTAAAGTGCTTTTTAATTTAATTTAAAGTGACAGAGGCTGCCCAGAGCTCTCGTATTTGTAAATTATTTAAAGATTCCTCCTGGTATTATGAAAGGAGGCTTTTTTTGTTTGAGCTCATAATTTCTGTCCAGATTAAATGATAAAGTGAGTCATCTTTAGATGACCTCGGTTTGAAGCACGTTCTTATATATGCTCCTTGTTGCCAGTGATTTTTATAACTGTTTTCAGCTCATTGCTCAGGTTGCCTAAGGTAGTTAGGTTTTTAGCCTTTTGTAAAACAGCAATAGTTGTGCTACCAAAACTTTCAAAATCAAGAATATCTCTGATATACCTTATTAACTTTACTATGAATTCTTTTTAAGGGTTGGTCTCATGGTAGATGTTGTTCTCCTCAAAATGCACCACATACAGGATCTCTATATTCAAGGCACAGGTAGCCCAATAGCAGTCTCCTAATTTGATTGTAAAAACAATTCACAACCAGAAAATATTGAGTCAATAATCTTTAGGTTATGTTCCTGTAGTGTAGTACAAACTGGCATATCTAGGGTGACCAAAAGGTCATGGTTATAATCAGAGTTCATTTGGATTGCTATAGAACTATCTCGTATAGAAAATTTTGCACAAGCTACAAATTATTTAAAAAAAGAAATCAACATGTTTGGACAGAGGTTTCAGTGCAGACTGGTATCCTGCCACTAGAGGGCACCAGAAGGGTTTTGCCAAATACCATACTCATGCTCGCTAACCCCTCCTTTTGCCGGGATAACTCTTTTGAATTACACTTTTGAATAGAGGGCTCTCCTTAGTTACTTGTTGGCTAGTTGGAAAAGAGGTAAGAGGCAATCGTGGTCTCATTGTATCAGAGTAATTTGGAATTTTCATTCTGGAGTAGACATTTTTTAAACGCATGGTTCTAAAAAAGATATATTTCTAGCTTGACATCAAAAGGAAAAAAGAACACCCTTTGCTGAATACCTTGATTTCTTCCTCACTTAGGGGCCTATTACGATGGCGGTCGGAAAACCTCCCCGACCGCCATGGTAGCGGGAAAAGACCGCCCGCGTGGACCGCGACATCACCGCTGGTCGAATTACGATGACCCGCGGTCGAAATCTGACTGTGGCGGTCGGATCGCGGGCCTTAACATTGCGGCGGTTGCTGCTGCCCGCAGCGCCGCCGCGATGTCCAAAGGAGCATGTCCTGCATTTCCCTGCACTGCGTGGCAGGCACTGCACAGTGCCTGCCACCTGGTACAGGGAAATGTAGGGGGGACCATGGGTACCCCCCCAGTGCACCCACACTCCCCCCAAAACATTGGGGGCCCGCAACGGGGCCCTGGAAGACAATCTCCGCATGCCTTTCCGTGGCGGTTTGACCTCTGAGGAAAGGCTGGCTACCGCCGGCATCATAATCCTGCCGGCAGAGCCTGTTCTGCACCGCCACCATTATCCCGGTCCTGCTCCATCCGCCAGGCAGGAGTGCGGATGGCAACTGGCGGAAAAGCGGCGGTCTGAATTTCCCACCTCCGCGGTCACCACCGCCATCCTAATTTGACCAGCGGTTTTCTTGGTTGCGATCGGGGGCGGTTGTCCACCGCTGGTCCCGCAGGCGCCACAGCCGGCCCGGCGGTGGACATCCGACCGCCATTGTAATAGACCCCCTAGGATGGAGGAAATATCAAAAGTTTACAAGTACTACAAGTCTTACCACTTGTAGTACTAATATCGCATCTGACTTTATTTTCTTCAGCTGGATTGCCGAGCCTCCTTATGGTGGGTTCTTTGGCTGCACTTTGTGGCCTTAAAAAGACTCAAAGACATGTTGATGTTTTTTTTTAATAAAGTTTTATGAAACAAATTTTAAGAGTATCACTTTTGTCAAATATTGCAATGTGTGGATTTATAAAATATACATTTAATTATAACTATTTGTTACTTTTTGACAAAAATAAAACTCCTGCTTAATATATGTTGATGTGCTGAACCCATGATAAAGCCAATAAGTCAGCTGACCCTTTGACAAAGCCAATAGGTCTGCCTTACTTAAAATGACACCTTTTATATTGTTACATCACACAGTTACACAGTCTGCGGCGCACGCCTGTGGGGTTGGGTGCAGGACCAGGCCGTAGTCAGGCCTTGTCCGAAACTCCATACAGCACACAGCCAAAGGCCTGCAGGGGGTAGGGAGACCATGGGGGATCGGGTGCAGGGCCCCATGCCACAGACAGCCAAAAGCTGTGTGCAGCAGGTTGTCGGGCACCCATGGGGGAGTTGGCTACAGGGCCTTTCAATTAATTGCAACAAAGCGATATCATGAGATTTCAAAACTAGTAATGGCAGAGTTTTGTGGATAGCTTGTAAAATCTTAGATCTATTTAAAGTAACAGATTAACTTTGTTAGGAAATATATTACATAGTATTAGAGCATATGCATTTGGGGCATGCTATTTCTGAACTATTGCTGAACACAAAGCCCTAGTACCTTTAGAAAAGTAACTGGACATTTTGGTTTTTAGCCTTATTCTTTGATATCTTCTTTCCTACTGTAGAACCTGTTCATTTCATTTTCAGGCACATTTCCCATTTTTCAGCTGTAGGAATTTCTGCATCTATCTCAGACACTGCAATGTTGGCTTTACAGGATCCACCTAAGATAATCCTTCTGTTTTCCTCTTCTTTCTGCCTTTTAGTTTCATTGACTTGGCCTCTCGTAGTAGGGACCTAGTAGATTCTTAAACATTGAACGTAAATTCGCTTTCTTTTGTGGGTCCCTTTTTACTCCTTTTGTATATTCACCATTAGCTTTTGTAACTGGGGAAGAAGGTTCTCGAATCAATGGAACTCTGTCTGTAATTTTAGTGATTGGCTTGCTTTCATCATAACAGGAGTTTGGTTGCACATGGGTATTTCTAAAAATCATTCTGGGGGTTTATTGTTTCTATAAGGCATAGTCTCCCATCCTGAGTGGCGCTTTTAATTTGAACTCCATGCTCACCTCTTTGTTGTTCTGAAACATGGCTTGAGTCATATTTTCTGTTGCTTTCATTCTTTTTTTCTCCTACTAGGAATCTTTTTAAAACACAGTCAAGCTGTCTAAGCTAGAATCTTGTGTACCTGCTTGTATTTCAAACAACTATAATATTACTAGCAAAACTGTATTATATGCTGAGTATATCAGACAATAAGGGTCTTGGGGATATGGAACAATAATTTCCTTTACTGAAGGCGATTCTTCCCTGCTCAACAACTCTATCACCTTTGGGGAAGAGAACAAGGTCTTAGGGGCCTATTACGATGGCGGGCGGACTTGAGTCCGCCCGCCATCATAGCGGGATCGGGACCGCCCGCCTGTACTGCAGCGGTCCGGCACCCCTAATTACGATGCGACCGCCACCGCGGCGGTCGCATCCAGCAATTTAACATTGTGGAAGGTGCTGCTGGCTGCAGCACCCGCCGCAATGTTAAATGGCCATGTTGTGCATTTCCTTGCACAACGTGGCAGGCACCACGCGGTGCCTGCCACCTTGTGCATGGAAATGTAGGGGGGTACCATGGGTACCCCCCCAGTGCACAACTGGCCCCCCCACCACAGAGGGGGCCCGTAACGGGCCCCCCGAAGCCAGCCTCCGCCAGCCTTTCCATGGGGGTTCCACCGCCATGGAAAGGCTGGCTGATGCCAGCATTGTGATCGGGCGGGCGGTGTCTGCTAGGCACTGCCACAATATCCCCGGTCTGAACCGCTCCGCCAGGCAATCGCAACGATTGCCTGAGGCGGAAGAGTGGCGGGCGCTCTTTGCGCCCGCCACGCTTGCGGAACGATTCCCCCACCATCCTATTGTGGTGGGGGAAATGGGAGCCAGATGGCGGTCCCTCCGCCATCGTAATGAGCCCCTTAGTATCCAGCAATGTCCGATATATGATCAGAAGGCCATCTCTCTGTATGGTTTGTGCTGCTCATTGTCTTTACAGTCAACATATCTAGAGTCTTTCAACCAAGGGATGCGAATCAGTGGATTAACAAGCATTGTGTAATCAAGAGGAAGAAAAATCAGATTTCTAATCAGAATTATATCTTCATCAAATTTTGGCAAATCTTTTTGCTCAACTGACATTACATATTTTTTAATTATTTGTGAAGTCTCAGGTAAAGAGTCAGTTGGTTTCCCGATTGATTTAACCCTCCCTTTGTACACTATTGGTGATGCAAACCCCTGGATATCTGGGCGCTTCACAGCCCTGTTTGGTTTTCACTTAAACAAAAGTATATAATAGGTTTATTTTTATAATTGCAAATAATATCTAGTCTAATTTCAAGCTGCATTGGTTGACCTTGCATTTTCTGTTGTTATAGGAAATTTATGAATCTTCACATTTATTGTAACTGCAATGGAGTAATGTGTATTTCAATGGAGATTCCATAGCTATCCATTACGTTTCATCAGATCCAAGGCTAAAGTAAGAAGCCCTATGGTCTCAGGTTTTCATTTAAAATATCTTGCGAACCTCACTCAAAGGAGCCCAAACAGAAGGAGGTGCTCAGGTCCATGGCTAAAATCAACAAATCAGCTGGGGAAGAAAGAAGGAGAACATCAACACACAGAGCATGAGGACAGGAATGTAAGATGGGAAGCAACATATATGGGGCAGGATGAGCAAACATATGTACTCCATGCACTGCTGAAACAAAAAGAAAAGAAAAAGGTATTTCCCTGAATTTAAGCAATGGAAATATAGAATGCATCCATTCAAAAGGATGGTAAAAAGGCCATGTTCCAGGGAGGGACAAACAGAAAAAGAGGAAGGAAAACCATTTGGTGCTTAATGGGCAACATGATAAATCCAACTGTTAGAAGGTGGATTATTAGTAGGAGTATGTAGGCACCTACCACTATCAATAAGGTCACCAAAGCAATATAAGGTCCAGTTAAGGTCTCAATACATAAGTCCCTGGCTCAACCCTTGGTAGCTGGCTTTGAGCAGGCAGGCTTAACACAGGCAGCCGCGGTCTATGCTGGTAAGTGCGGTGGGGCGGGAGGGGGTTAAGTATTGGGATGACAGAATAGGGAAAATAAAATGAATAAATAATTCCCCCACCGGGCCCCGCCCCACCCCCCAACCTGTTACCCACACGGACCGCTGCAGAACACAGGAGTCAGGTATGTAAAGCATTTAAAAACACCAATACATTAAATAAGTAAGACACAACACATAATAAAAATCTCTAACCAATTTATAAAAATAGGAAATATGTTTATCTTTCAAATGACACCAAAATGATAAAAATCAAATATAGGGAACCGTCAATATGAATTTTTAAAGATTAAACACGTTCTTGTGTTTAAAAAAAATTGCAACAATCTGGGACATCTGGTCGCACTTCGCTGTGATAAAGTCAAAGTTTGAGGCCAACCGCAATGGAACCCTAGTCGGACACACTAAGCAGGAGACCCTGGTCAAAATTTTACCTTTGGACATAGAAACTTTTCTGGAGGATTTTCTCTTACCGTTGTGCGGTCCTCTCCAGCAGGCCAATTTTGATGCAACAAGGTCCCAGTCAAATCACAGAAGTCTGGAGCTCTGGAGCGTAACAAACCTGAAATTCAGGCCAGGTCATGGTTGAAGGTAATCAGCTTGACTCTGAGGGGCCGATTCCGATCTCGGTCGGAGGCGCACCCAATACTATTCGGTCGGGAAAAAAGCCATGCGAAAGCCAGTTTCCCGACCGATCCGTACAGCACACCGAACGAGCAAGTACGATGCGCACAACAGCAAAAATCCCGGCCGAGCCGTACTCACCCAAACCAGGTCCTGTTCTCCGACCGAGGCGAATCCGGAAACGCCGAATCGAGTCGCACGGAAGGGAAAATGCAGCCCCGTCCGGCCGGACAAGTACGATGCGCTTTCCGTACGCGCCGAACCCGTCGCTACGCACGGCACGTCAAAGCATCCGGGAGAGGCGCACATAAGCTCCGAATCGCGCCACAACACGATCCACGGCTACGAGACGAACACAGCACCGACGAGGACGACGCGAAGCGACGAGGACGAAGCCAAGCGACGAGGACGACGCGAAGCAACGAGAAGGACGAACGACACGAACCAACCATGAATCCCTTCGTCCCGATCATACCAATATTCTACATCTACTACCGGAACAGGCACGGACGCGTACGGCGCAGAAGGTAAGTCAGACACCAACCACAAAACACATACAACACGGACACGACACATCACACACATACACTGGGAATCTGAATATACTTACACCAGCAACAGCAGCACCATAGGGGCGGGATGCCCATCACCAATGCCACATATGCACACAGGGGCCTGAATGCGCGCCACCACCCCAACCCAGGGGGGCTGGATGCCAACCACCACAACCACCCTTAGCCAGGGGGTGCCAGATGCCCACCACCACTACCACCCTTAGCCAGGGGGGCTGGATGCCTACCACTACTACCACCCTCACCCAGGGCGGGCTGGATGCCTACCACCACCCTTAGCCAGGGGGCTGGATGCCTACCACTACTACCACCCTTAGCCAGGGGGGCAGGATGCCCACCACTACTACCACCCCCACCCAGGGGGCTGGATGCCTACCACTACTACCACCCTCAACCAGGGGGCTGGATGCCTACCACTACTACCACCCTCACCCAGGGGGCAGGATGCCCACCACTACTACCACCCCCACCCAGGGGGCAGGATGCCTACCACTACTACCACCCTCACCCAGGGGGGCAGGATGCCCACCACTACTACCACCCTTAGCCAGGGGGGCTGGATGCCTACCACCACCCTTAGCCAGGGGGCTGGATGCCTACCACTACTACCACCCCCACCCAGGGGGCAGGATGCCTACCACTACTACCACCCTCACCCAGGGGGGCAGGATGCCCACCACTACTACCACCCTCACCCAGGGGGCAGGATGCCCACCACTACTACCACCCTTAGCCAGGGGGCAGGATGCCCACCACTACTACCACCCTTAGCCAGGGGGGCTGGATGCCTACCACCACCCTTAGCCAGGGGGCTGGATGCCTACCACTACTACCACCCCCACCCAGGGGGCTGGATGCCTACCACTACTACCACCCTCAACCAGGGGGGCTGGATGCCTACCACTACTACCACCCTCACCCAGGGGGGCTGGATGCCTACCACCACCCTTAGCCAGGGGGCTGGATGCCTACCACTACTACCACCCCCACCCAGGGGGCAGGATGCCTACCACTACTACCACCCTCACCCAGGGGGCAGGATGCCCACCACTACTACCACCCTCACCCAGGGGGCAGGATGCCCACCACTACTACCACCCTTAGCCAGGGGGCAGGATGCCCACCACTACTACCACCCTTAGCCAGGGGGGCTGGATGCCTCACCACCACCCTTAGCCAGGGGGGCTGGATGCCTACCACTACTACCACCCCCACCCAGGGGGCTGGATGCCTACCACTACTACCACCCTTAGCCAGGGGGCTGGATGCCTACCACTACTACCACCCTCAACCAGGGGGCAGGATGCCTACCACTACTACCACCCCCACCCAGGGGGCAGGATGCCCACCACTACTACCACCCCACCCAGGGGGGCTGGATGCCTACCACTACTACCACCTCAACCAGGGGGCTGGATGCCTACCACTACTACCACCCTCACCCAGGGGGGCTGGATGCCTACCACCACCCTTAGCCAGGGGGCTGGATGCCTACCACTACTACCACCCCCACCCAGGGGGCAGGATGCCTACCACTACTACCACCCTCACCCAGGGGGCAGGATGCCCACCACTACTACCACCCTCACCCAGGGGGGCAGGATGCCCACCACTACTACCACCCTTAGCCAGGGGGCAGGATGCCCACCACTACTACCACCCTTAGCCAGGGGGCTGGATGCCTACCACCACCCTTAGCCAGGGGGCTGGATGCCTACCACTACTACCACCCCCACCCAGGGGGCTGGATGCCTACCACTACTACCACCCTTAGCCAGGGGGCTGGATGCCTACCACTACTACCACCCTCAACCAGGGGGGCAGGATGCCTACCACTACTACCACCCCCACCCAGGGGGCAGGATGCCCACCACTACTACCACCCCACCCAGGGGGCTGGATGCCTACCACTACTACCACCCTCAACCAGGGGGGCTGGATGCCTACCACTACTACCACCCTCACCCAGGGGGCTGGATGCCTACCACCACCCTTAGCCAGGGGGCAGGATGCCCACCACTACTACCACCCTTAGCCAGGGGGCTGGATGCCTACCACCACCCTTAGCCAGGGGGCTGGATGCCTACCACTACTACCACCCCCACCCAGGGGGCAGGATGCCCACCACTACTACCACCCCCACCCAGGGGGCTGGATGCCCACCACTACTACCACCCTCAACCAGGGGGGCTGGATGCCTACCACTACTACCACCCTTAGCCAGGGGGCTGGATGCCTACCACCACCCTTAGCCAGGGGGGCTGGATGCCTACCACTACTACCACCCTCACCCAGGGGGCAGGATGCCCACCACTACTACCACCCCACCCAGGGGGCTGGATGCCTACCACTACTACCACCCTTAGCCAGGGGGGCTGGATGCCTACCACTACTACCACCCTCAACCAGGGGGGCAGGATGCCTACCACTACTACCACCCTCACCCAGGGGGCAGGATGCCCACCACTACTACCACCCTTAGCCAGGGGGGCTGGATGCCTACCACTACTACCACCCCCACTCATAGGATGGACAATGCATGACACAACAAGCACACCACAACCTAGGGAATGCAAGATTAAGACATCCCCCCACCACCATGACAAGCGTGTGAGCAGGCTGTGTCAAATGCCTACAACACCGAACATGACATTGAACATACAATGTGACCCCCTAGCACATGTGCCACACATATATGTGTGTGGCACCCACAATGCAAGTAGCCCATGACCATTGTGGCAATGGGGCCTAAACCCCCATCATCACAGTGACCAAAAGGTAAGTGTGGGGTCCATAGCTGAAGCACAGTTTGACCATTGTGCCAATGGGGTCTAAACCCCCATCATCACAGTGACCAAAAGGCAAGTGTGGGGTCCATAGCTGAAGCACATTTTGACCATTGTGGCAATGGGGTCTACACCCTCATCATCACAGTGACCAAAAGGTAATTGTTGACAAAGAAAGAGCTGCAACTGCCAAACTGCATGGATCATTCCTGGTCACAGAACCAAAAACTCATCTGTGGCAAAGTCGTGTATGTGTCCCATTGCAACATAAATTGGGGAGCCAAATACTGCAGTGCAAATGAAACATTCCTTTGGCCATGTGCAGACAAACAACACCCATGGTGGCTGAGACCGTCAACAGTCATCAATGACACAATGACAGAAGTGACCATCAGAATGCAGAACCACATATTTGCACCAATGGGCACACAAATGCAGATACCCTGTGGAGACAGCAGATGTGAGGTGAACAGATACCATACCATGGCAGCAATGGGACACACAAACCATGATCACTGTGCTGACCGATGACCTAGGAGTCCCAGGGACAGCAGGGGAAACACACCAAACAACATACAGCCAATGGCACACCCAAGATATGCCAATGCAGTGGTGCAGATGCACAAACACAAACAGGCAGACCAACACTGTCATCATACACAGCAGGTGAGGGGTGGGGGTGCCATTGTCCCCAGGCAACAACACAACACATGAGGAGAGCTGAATACCAATCATACAGATGTGCATACACTGCCACACTAAGGTAACTCATGGATCCAAATCCCCTATGTGGGCAAGCAGGCATTGACAGGTGAGAGGGAGCACAAAACACACATGTCACACAGGCACGTAGGAACAACAACTGACACAGCAAGTCACAGACACACCACAGCACCACCCCCAGGGCCCCCACAATGTGGTGACCCTGGGCTGAAGAAAAATACCACTGTGATGACAAAGCTAAATGTCATTCACACTGTGAACCACAGTCAGGTGTCCTGAGCAACTAACTACCATCACACCTACACAAGCACAAATCAATCAGCATGGCCAGTAAGCCAAGGCCAACATGGAGGCAGGGGACTAGCCGGGCAACAACTCTCATCTGCACACACTCAAGACCACACCCCTCGACCTCCAACAATGTGCAGCAGTGAAGTACACATGCACTGGTGACATTGCACATGCACCCATGACTATTCCAGGGTGGTGGGTGGGAACCAAGGTGTAGAAACACATCACACATGGACACTCAACAAGACTCCTGAATGTCTGACACACTGCACACTACGCTGTACATGGACATGACGGCAATACCACACCGACCAATGGGATCCCAGCCACAGTCACACACCAATGAAGAAGCCAAGGTCACCCACAAAGAACACACATAGACAACAACCAACATTGCAGCCCGGACCCTAAGGAGTGCCAGCAGTCACACACACAACGTGTCACAATCACTGAAAGATAACACAAACTGGAAATCACATGACAGGGGCAAACAACAAGTGCCAAAGGGAAACCTGACTGTGACCCATCTGCGTCAGCACACAAACTCTGCCCTGACAGCAAACACACCTATGGGTGACACCCTGATGACCAGTAATGTGCCATGCACCCACATCACAGAGAACACAGGGAGAAGACTTTGGGGGAACATAGCTCAAGTCAGCAAGCATCACAAACAGGTACAACACTAGGGATCACAGCATGCGCAGATGAATGGAAGTGAACACACAGACATGCACATACAACACACACCTTGGGCGCAGGCAATGTCACACGTGTACACACTGCCATGAGGGGACTCCACTCCTGTGTGAGGAAAGCTGTGCCATATGTTGCCTCAGTAGGGCCCCATCATGTCAGCTGAGCACATGGTCACACAATCAACAATTAGCACCAAATGAGGGCTCCCATCACATCAGCCTGGTCATGGATGTGCCAACGGAATCATCAGCACAGATCCAACACACTTGTATAGCAATGTTGCACTGACTACACGGATGAGTCCCTCCCCATTGATGCCCAAACCTGCATGTCCACTGGAGATGGCAACACGGTCAGGGAAGTAGACAAATGCAACGATGGCAGGCACAACAGATGTGCAGGGGTGGAAGCCACAGATATGAAATTGCCAATGTAAGTAGGAAACCCATTGCCAAATACTGAACACATGACACCCTCAGATGCTGCTATTGATGACATGGATACACCACATGATAGGACACATTCCCCCTGGACCACATGGGTTCCTGCACAGTAACACTTCATAATCATGAGACCAGATATCACCATCACTGCAGCAAGGGCATGGTTAGCTGCACCAACAACATGTACATCTGAAGCATGAGCACTAGAGAAAAGAAAGTTGCTTTATTCAGCATATGTGTTGAGGCCAAACGAAGTCCTGAAAAAGAGCAAAGGCCAATGGCCAGTCCATTGTCAAAGTTCAAACAGGGTGACACTGGCAGATGTCACCCTACGCATGCCTGCACAATACCAGGGACAATCCACTAGGAGGGGCAACCGGGGGGCAGGCCAGGCACCGCAGGGACAGGATCAGGGCTCACCAGGGGGAGTCAGGGAAGGGGTGGTGGGTGCTGGAGAGCCACTGACAACTGCAGTGGAGGTGTCTGACATGGTGTGTGCCGGCACAACTGGGGGGCATGACACAGATGTCGTGGGTGCCGGCACAACTGCAGTGGACCCTGCAGATGGGGTGGACAGGTCCGCCACTGCAGTGCCCAAGTCAGACAGGGCGGTAGTGGACTCCACTGCAGTGCCTACCTCCAGGGGAGGAGAATGGGGAACAGGCAAGGTGGGTTGGACAGAGGGGGGACACCCTCACCACATCAGTGGCACAGACAAGCGCAGCGGGGGTGTGGTGCTGGGAGAGCAAGTGGCAGGGGGAGAAGGCCGGAGCATCTTGGGGATGGTATATCTGTGGGTGGGGGAACCTGGGGCAGGGTGTGGTGGGGGCACCTGTGCAGTGGGGGCCTGAGGGATGGAGGACGGAGACCTTGTGCCTGAGCTGCAGGGCGGTGGCGGGGTCTTGCTCTTAGCACTCCGGGGGACTTGCGGGTGGGGGCCTCAGTCCGTCTGCGCCTGGGGGAGGGTGTCCGGGGACGAGGGGCACTCTGCTCCGTGTGGGTGGGCTTCCTCTTCCCCCGGGATGCTGGAGCAGCTTCATCGGTGGGGAAGAGGCCGAGGTCACAGAGGAAGAGCTGCTGTGACTTTGGGGTTGCAGGTGAGGCAAGGGAGGGTGCTTTGGAGGGAGAGGGAACTGAGGACTGCGCAGTGCATGTGGATGCGTGTGTGTGTTCCAGGGCCCCATCCCCTGTGAGTCTGGCTTCAGTCCCCTGAATGTGCGTGCGTGTGCGTTTTGTCATTGGCGTGTGTGTCAGTGTGCTGGATGTGTGTGTGCTGGTGTGTGCCAGTGTGTGTGTGCCTGGGATGGGTAAGGTGCTGGGGAGTGTGGATGGAGCAGAGGCAGGAGGGGTGAGGGACCGTTTGAGGAGGGACACTGCTGCCGTCAGGGAGGAGTCCATGGACCTATTGCCCCTCTGTAGGTCAGACATGCCCGATGAGATGCCCTCCATGAACGACACCAGCTGAGTCAACAGCGCGGTGTGCGCATGGAGGACACTCAGCATGGCTGTCTGCCCTACATGGAGCTGGCGAAGGAGGTACACAGACTCCTCACTCAGGGCAGCAGGGGACACAGGGGCAGGGGGTGCGGTGCCTGGCCCAAAGGAGACACGCTCCCGGACATGGGAGCCTCCACGGACCTGGGGAATGGGAGCCGATGGGAGGGCGGTGGTGGTGCTGGTGGTGGCGGGGACAGCAACACTAGCTGGGGTGTGGTGGCTGCTGACACCCGCCTCCACAAGGGAGTCATCCTCCGAGTTGCTCTGGTCCTCAGCTGAGGTGGATGCTGCTGAGGACTCCTCGGTGTGGCTCCCCTCGCCCTCCGTGCCACTGGGTCCCTCCGACCACTCCTCGGCTGCTGACCCAGTCTGGCTCTCCGGCTCCTCCTGGTCCGTGGAGCTGTCCCCTTCCGTGGCCGTGGATGTATCTGCAAACAATGGGGAAACAGACAGACATCAGTCACCTGCACATAACGCACACACCACTGTGAGCACAGCACATCACAGAGCAAGCCCTGGCATCATTAGTTGTACATTGCTAAAAGTGCACTAATTGAACAGGAGAAGTCAATTGTCAGTCTGATGCCAAGCATGGCACTCACATCCCACATGGCCTTGCACCCATCTGTCTGGTGTCTGTTGGATTGCAACACCCCAGTGTTGACACATGCACCAAGTACACAGTAGTTGGACAGTGCAGAGGACACGGTGTGGACACATCACAGCTCTTGCCACTGAGTCAGTACAGGTTTACGGATGTAAGGGATGCCCAGAGTCAAATAGGAAATGCATGTGATGCATACCAGCGACAGACACCATGATGCACCCATGTCCTGATAGCCAGCGCCACTATGGTGTGCATGTAGCACATGTCACTCCCCTGCAGGATCACCAATCAGTAGACACATGCCATGGCGGAGGCATGACTGCAAAGTCATACATCACTGTCTCAGTGATGTATGACTTTGCAGCCAGACAACAACACTCTGCACTGTGTCACAATAGTAGGTCATGGGGAATGCAAGTCCTGGAGCTGCACAAGTGCACATGTACATCCCCCACAACACATCCTCTTAACCCTCATCTGTCCAGGTCATACCTATTGGACATATGGGAGACCTGTGACACTACCCTCTGAACCTGAGCCCCTCACACTCTGCTGTGCATGGGGAACAGCTGCCTGAACTTCACATTTACATGCCCCAGTCTGCATGGGCAGCTGATCAGACACCTATGTGTCACACAAGTATCGTCTCCTATGGTCACATCTCCAGTGGCATGCTGAGCCCCTACCAAGAAACACCACAGCAGTCCTGGCGACTAATCCACAGCACACTGACACAGAGGCAGACACCTGAGGGGCAAATCACTGTGCACAATGTGTCCTCTGATACACGGGAGTGGGAGTACAGAGTGTATTGTATGGCCTGGAGTAGGCATGACTGTCCAGCCCCACATGAATGAGGGATGAGCCCTGGACTGTAGGCAGCTGGCTAAGTATGTGTGACACACGTCATATACATACTCCTGGGGCCCAAACATTGTTCCCACCCGCAGCATGGGTGTGTGCCAGGTACCCCAGCCACATGTGGTGGATCAGCTCAGCAATTGGACCACAGATCAAAGTAACACGCTGAATACATGTCAGAATACAGGCATTGTGTAAGCAATGGACCCACCCATGATGCCCACCACAGAGTCAGGGAAACAGATGCTGTCTCCCACCTTGAGTCAAGCAAACTGCAAGGACACAGTCCTAAGTGACAGAATTCCCTGCATGTAAGGGCCACACCTGGGTATCAGATGAGGAGTGGGCAGTGCACAATAGAGGGACATGGCTCCTGGACAACATGACTGCTGTACTGTGGCAGTTCAACCTGGCCCGAGGAGGGCACATAACATGTTAGACAGAGTACACAGTGCAGTCTTTGACTCACCCCCTCCTTGCTGCTCTCTGGCCTTCAGCTGCCCATCCAGGTCTGGAAAGACCACCGCCAGGATCCTGAGCATGTGGGGGTCAGGGTCCGTGTTCCGCCCCTCCTGCGAGGAGGCGACAGCTTCAGCTGGACCCGTGCAATCCTCCGGGTCCAGCCCCGAAGGTCCTGCCACCTCTTTTGGCAGTTGCGGATCCGGCGCTTGTAGACCCCCACGGACCGGACAGCCCGGACGATGTCCTTCCAGATCTCATGCTTCCGATGGGCAGAAGCCTGTCAGGATGACAAAGTGATAAGGACATTACTACACATGCAACATATCCGTGCATGACACAGTTGCATATACATGTCGCAATCACAGGGGCACATGGTGTACCCAGGCAGTGCACGGCTGCCCATGGACAGTTTTCCAGAAGTCACTACATGGTATCATAGCATGGGGAGTAAAACCCTGTTCAGAAGCACTGTCACTGCACCATACCTGTCCAGTGCAAGTCACTACACACTATGGGGGGTGACAACTACTCAGTGAGCCTGCTAGCCAGTGGTGTGCTGACTCTCAGCCTTGCTAGTCAGACAAAATGCACATTCAGAAAGGCAGTGCACAGAACACTCACCTGCTCCCCTGGTGTCCCATACAGCTTGCTGTACTGTGGAAGTAGGCTGTCCAGCAGGGCCTGGTTCTCTTCAAGGCTGAAGGCTGGGGCTCTCTCCACAGTACGTGCCATTGCAGGGTCCAGAGGGGCAGAGACAGCAGCAGTGCAGTGGCAGATGTCGTCCTGGAGCATGTAGTGCAGGCAAGTGGGCTCTCAGGGGAACATGCAGCAATATATATGTGCTGGAGAGGCAGATACTGTCCCTTGTGTCCAAAGTGATAGGTCCAAGTCGTTTGCATCTTCTGAATATGGCCAATCCATGGAATAGCAGCACCAAAACACGCCCACAGCATCCTTCAAATCTTCAACTTCATGACATACATGATTTTGCAACATTGTTGTGGGTGACCAACTGATTTTCCAGCAACCGACTCGTTCGAATATTCGAAAACGCGTCCGTTGCCAGGCAAGCCCATTGTCAATGGGTGCGCACCGATCGGTCCATTGAGGTACAACGCGCACAGGGGTACAACGCGTACCCGCACACATTGAAAGCAATGGGCCGGCCGGAGGCACCGATCGGTCCATTGCAGTACAACGCGCACAGGGGTACAACGCGTACCCGCACACATTGAATGCAATGGGCCGGCCGGAGGCACCGATCGGTCCATTGCAGTTCAACGCGCACAGGGGTACAACGCGTACCCGCACACATTGAATGCAATGGGCCGGCCGGAGGCACCGATCGGTCCATTGCTGTTCAACGCGCACAGGGGTACAACGCGTACCCGCACACATTGAATGCAATGGGCCGGCCGGAGGCACCGATCGGTCCATTGCAGTACAACGCGCACAGGGGTACAACGCGTACCCGCACACATTGAATGCAATGGGCCGGCCGGAGGCACCGATCGGTCCATTGCTGTTCAACGCGCACAGGGGTACAACGCGTACCCGCACACATTGAATGCAATGGGCCGGCCGGAGGCACCGATCGGTCCATTGCAGTACAACGCGCACAGGGGTACAACGCGTACCCGCACACATTGAATGCAATGGGCCGGCCGGAGGCACCGATCGGTCCATTGCTGTTCAACGCGCACAGGGGTACAACGCGTACCCGCACACATTGAATGCAATGGGCCGGCCGGAGGCACCGATCGGTCCATTGCTGTTCAACGCGCACAGGGGTACAACGCGTACCCGCACACATTGAATGCAATGGGCCGGCCGGAGGCACCGATCGGTCCATTGCTGTTCAACGCGCACAGGGGTACAACGCGTACCCGCACACATTGAATGCAATGGGCCGGCCGGAGGCACCGATCGGTCCATTGCTGTTCAACGCGCACAGGGGTACAACGCGTACCCGCACACATTGAATGCAATGGGCCGGCCGGAGGCACCGATCGGTCCATTGCAGTACAACGCATCACTGTACATGTGACTGGCATATGTCAGCATGCCTGTCTCAGATGGACATATGCCAGCCACAGATAGCTCCCAGGGAGTGAGGGGCACACCTACATCACGACAGCCTGTCCAAACCTTATCATAAGGCATGTAAGGCTGCATTTCCTATTGTGTGTATGTTGGTGTACATGTTGTCCTGTGGGTGTCACCTGTGGGCAGCCACCCCCAGGCTGTGCACGTGTTCATGGGGACAGGATCCTGGGTGTTACGTGTACGTGACCACTGTGATGTGCAACTGTTCATATCTGTGCATGTGCCATGGTCACATTTCACAGTGGTGTTTGTGTATGTCATGTCACATACCCCGTGAGTCCCATGTGGGACGGTATGTTTGAGCCAGGGTGTCCCAGTGGCACAATAGTGATGGCCCTCCACAGTCTTTGTGCATGTAGTGTTTACAATGTCTCTGATTTCATGTGCACAATGGGAGACAGTCTCCACATCCACGTTGTGTGTGCATGGACTCTGATGTTGTGCGTGTGTGTCACAGACGTCCATGGCTCTCCTGCCATGGCAAGTGTGGCCACTACCTGTGGGGGTCATGTTTGTTTTGTTGTGGTGTACACATGATACTCCAGGTGATGCCAGTGTCCATGTGGCATTACAGGGTCCCTGGGAATGTGCCTGTCGTTGAGCTGTGGTGCCTGGGGCACATCTGTCCTCACATGTCACTGGGGGGTGACTGTGACACAGCATCATGATATCCAATGGGCCAACCTGGGACAAATTGATGCCACCTGTAGGACCGTGTTGACAGATGTTGGCCATGTATGTACCATACATGTCGTTCCGGTACTGCACACTTCATGTAGTTGTGCCTCATGATGATGTATGTTGGGATCTTGAGTGTGTTCAATGCCGCATATGTGGGGTGACTGACGATCTTGCTTACTTCTCCTCTGCACTGCAGGGCTCCTGCTGTCCATCGGCCATTCCCAGACCTGGCAACGATGGTGGAACGGGACAGCATCCGACGGTACCGCTTCACCAGGCAGCTGATTGAGGATTTTGCAGTGCAGTTGTCCCCACATTTGCAGCCTGGCCGGCCGTATCCTACAGCGCTGACCCCCAAGGTGAAGGTGATGGCAGCCCTACACTTCTTTGCCACCGGTACCTTCCAACATACTGTGGCGTCTGCTGGTGGGATGTCACAGACCATGTTCAGCCGTGTGCTCCGCGATTTCTTGGCGGCAATGTTGCTCTTCCTGAACCGGTACATCTATTTCCCTAGACTGCGACGACTCACTGACGTGAAGAGTGACTTTTATGCCCTGGGGAGGATGCCGCATGTCATTGGCTCCATTGATGGGACACATGTGGCTTTGGTACCACCACAGGCCCAGGAGCAGGCCTACAGGAACCGCAAGCACTACCACTCGGTCAATGCACTGGTGGTGTGTCTTGCAGACATGACCATCACACACGTGTGTGCCCGTTTCCCTGGTTCAGCACACGATGCCTTTGTGATGAGGAGTAGTCGCATCCCCAGGTTGATGGCACAGATGCAGAACCAGCGTGCCTGGCTTGTCGGTGTGTACTGACTTTGTGCCATTGTGTGTGATCTGATCTGTAGTATTCCGCCCACTTTTCCAAGTCAGCTGATGTGCACTTGTCTGTCCGTAGGTGACTCGGGATACCCCAACATGCCGTGGTTGCTGACACCCCTCAGGAACCCTGTGACACCTGCCCAGATGCGCTACAATGAGGCACATGGTCGGACCAGGAGAGTGATTGAGCGGACCTTTGGTCTCCTGAAGAGCCGCTTCCGCTGCCTGGACAAGACCGGAGGGTCCCTCCCATATGCCCCTGCGAAAGTGTGCAAGATTATCATCGTCTGCTGCATGCTCCACAACCTGGCAGTGCGGAAGGAGTTGCCTCTCATCCAGGATGACGATGACCAACATCCGCCACCTGTGGAGGATCCTGGCCTGGACCACGATGCCAGTGACGATGATGATGATGATGGTGATGGTGATGTCCGCACACAGCTCATCACCAACTTCTTTAGCTGAATGTGAGTATCCTGAGGTGTCATGTGAATGATGTGAGTTGGCATGATGTGTGGGTGGTGCTCTGGTGCTGTTGGAGTGTGTCCATGGGCTACTTGACAGGATGTGTGTTGCGATGTGTGGTGACAGGTGGGCTGTACTCCCCAACAGTGTTGACATGCTAACTTGGTTCTGGGTGGGTATCTTGTAACATGTATTGTGCATGAGTTTTGCTGTTCTGTCCTGTACTGCATTGCTTTTGACTGTGTGTCATTTCTGTCCTTCACAGGGTACTTTCAGATTCGTTTGGTGAACTGTGTCCACCGACGACGTGATTGCACATCCAGGCTGGTAGCTGTTGTGTCCCTACAGGTGATGTGCGCCACACCCATGGACTTCCTTCTGTCTACAGTTGTTGACTGTGTGCCCGCTACCAGGTGGGGTTACCTTGCATCTGTAGTGGTTACGGCATGTTGCTACTGTGTAATAAACCTGTGCTTCACTTAGTGATGTGCGTTGTCTGTGGTCACACATTTGACTGCCATTTGCTTACTGCACCTGTGGGCTACTTGACTACAACTGGGAATGGGTGTGGTGTCTGTGCATTGCACCGTCTTCCCTGGCAACATCAGTGTAGGCAATGAGTCAGATGGCCTAGGTGTGTATGTGTTGTGTAGCCCTGGTGGTGTGTCTCCCTCATATGTGTCACGTTGCCTGTACTCACATGCCTGTGTTGTCCTTGCTGTTGCAGTTCGCATACACTGTGTAATTTTGCAGTTCATCATCCCCATAACAGCACCCACGTTGGAATCACGACAGAGGCAAGTATGGTGTATTAGTGTGTTTATTGTGATAATAGTGCATAGGATGGATTGTGCTGTACATGAATCTTGCAATCCCAAGTTCCTAGATGAATAGAAAGTCCAGGTAGACAGGATCCCCAGTATCGGGGCCACAGTTGTCTGACACATTGTTCCAACTTGTACTCCCCATGCAATGTGTGGGAGTAGTGTTGCCATCAACAGGGTGAACAGTCTGTGCACAAAGGCGAAAATCCAGAACAGGTTCAGGCTTCCTGGGAGTTGCGCTTGGCCATCAGCCTCTCACTTTCCCCTCCTCGGACGACCCCTCTTCTTGGGGGGGGCCCTCAAGTGCAGGCTGCTGCGGTGCAGGGGACTCTCCGCCAGAGTCCTCCTCCCTCCCTGTGGCAGTTGCAGTTTGTTCGGTGCCAGATGTTGTTGGCACACAGGGAGGTGTGGACTGGTTGCTGTTCATCTGGCGGAGGCATTGTAAAATGTCCCTGTGCACCGCCGTCATCTCATGTAGTACATCCCACTTGGACTCCACGCGGGTCATGTGGGAGTCCACACGTGACATGTGGGAGTCCACACGTGACATGTGTGACTCCACTTGGGACATGTGGGAGTCCAAGCGGGCATGATGGGCAGCCTGCTGCTGTTTGATGTCTCTGAGGAGCCCCACTACCTGGCTGAGCTCTCCGGTGCTGGACTGGTACGCATCAGCTATGCGTACCAGTTGTGGGTCTTCATGCACACCAGCAACGTCTGCAAGCAGCGACCTCTGTCTCCCACCCCTCCCACCACCCCTGCTGACATGTGCAGTGTGTGCAGTTGCACGCACAGATAACCCTGGTCCACCTTGGGGGTTGGTGGTGGTGGTGGTGTCCATGGCCCCAGGTTGGTCCAGGGTCACTGCGCTGGTGTTGTTCCTTATTCTGTCCATGTCGGCAGGGATGGTATTCGTGGTGACAGTCGTTGGAGGGGTGGGTGCAGGGGGTGCAGCTGGTGGACCTGCTGGTGCTGCAGCTGGTGGTCCTGCTGGTGCAGCATGTTGACTTGCACCGGATGTGCCAGGTTGTTCTTCATCGTCCGAGGAGGACAGAGGCTGTACGACGCCAGTGAGCTCGGCATCCTCTTGAGCCTGGGACTGGGACTCCTCAGCGTCTGCTGCTGTGTCCCTATCATCACCTGTTTTTGGGAGACACAAACAATGTATGTCATGTTTCTGCAGGCATCAGTGGTTGACACACCTGACAGTTGTGACTGTGCCTCGGGGTGCGGGCCTGTACATTGTATTGTCCTAAGTCGTCACAGTCAGGGGTTGATATTGGTGTGGCACATTGTCCTGCATTATTTGGGCATTTCTATGTATTCTCTGGGGTGTGAACATGGTCTGCATTGATTGTGTTTGGTTGACAGCCAGACCTCCTTCCCACCCACCCACCCACCCAGTCAGTTATCCCACCATGGAACGTGCTTGCGTTGCAGGGAGTGTAAGTTGTCTCTCAGGATGTCAGTCAGTGGTGTCCTGCTGTTTGTTGGTGCACAGTTGCCAGCAGGGCCTTGTGCTCCCCACAGCAGTAGCCAGTGTCAGCCATCTTGTGAGTCCTTCTCCACTCCCTGTGATGTGAGCATGGTTCAGGGTGGTGTTGATGGGACAGTTGTGGAGGTGAGCTATGTCTGTGACTGTGACTCCCATCATGCTATTGCCTCCACCCCACTTCCCAGCATTCCCATACTTACTTGCTTTTGTGGGGAGTTCAGTGTGTGTGGGTGTGAGGGCAATGGCAAGATGGCTGACAGTGGTGTCCTGCTGTTGGTTGGTGTGCAGTTCCCAGCATGCCCTTGTGCTCCCCACAGCAGTAGCCAGTGTCAGCCATCTTGTGAGTCCTTCTCCACTCCCTGTGATGTGAGCATGGTTCAGGGTGGTGTTGATGGGACAGTTGTGAGGCTGAGCAATGTCTGTGACTACGACTCCCATCATGCTATTGCCTCCACCCCCTTCCCAGCATGCCCATGCTTCCTTCCTTTTGACTCTGCTTCCCTGTGGGGTGGGCTGGCTGTGCTGACAGGATGGCTGGGAGTGTTGTCCTGGCAGTTGTTTGGCTAAGAGTCCCAAGAGTGTCCCTGTGCTTCACACAACATAAGCCAGGGTGGTGGTGCTTTGTGGGATCTTGTGTTAGGATGGAGGGCATTGCATTCTACCAGGTGGGTACTGTGGAGTTTGTGTTGGGGGGGGGTGAGGGGAGGTGCTGGTGACTATGGTCAGTGCTGCAAGTCCCCCTTCCCACCCAGCCAGCCAGATATCCCACCATGGAACGTGCTTGCATTGCAGGGAGTGTAAGTTGTCTCTCAGGATGTCAGTCAGTGGTGTCCTGCTGTTTGTTGGTGCACAGTTGGCAGCAGGGCCTTGTGCTCCCCACAGCAGTAGCCAGTGTCAGCCATCTTGTGAGTCCTTCTCCACTCCCTGTGATGTGAGCATGGTTCAGGGTGGTGTTGATGGGCCAGTTGTGAGGCTGAGCAATGTCTGTGACTACGACTCCCATCATGCTATTGCCTCCACCCCCTTCCCAGCATGCCCATGCTTCCTTCCTTTTGACTCTGCTTCCCTGTGGGGTGGGCTGGCTGTGCTGACAGGATGGCTGGGAGTGTTGTCCTGGCAGTTGTTTGGCTAAGAGTCCCAAGAGTGTCCCTGTGCTTCACACAACATAAGCCAGGGTGGTGGTGCTTTGTGGGATCTTGTGTTAGGATGGAGGGCATTGCATTCTACCAGGTGGGTACTGTGGAGTTTGTGTTGGGGGGGTGTGAGGGGAGGTGCTGGTGACTATGGTCAGTGCTGCAAGTCCCCCTTCCCACCCAGCCAGCCAGATATCCCACCATGGAACGTGCTTGCATTGCAGGGAGTGTAAGTTGTCTCTCAGGATGTCAGTCAGTGGTGTCCTGCTGTTTGTTGGTGCACAGTTGGCAGCAGGGCCTTGTGCTCCCCACAGCAGTGGCCAGTGTCAGCCATCTTGTGAGTCCTTCTCCACTCCCTGTGATGTGAGCATGGTTCAGGGTGGTGTTGATGGGACAGTTGTGGGGGGGCAATATGTGTGACTGCGACTCCCATGATGCTATTGGCTACACTGACTTGGCCAGCATACACAGAATTCCTTCCTTTGAGTGGTCTTCACTGTGTGTTGGTGTTGTTGTGGTGGCTACATGTGTGGATGTGTGTGTTAGTTCTATTTGTGCCACTGCCTAGCTGTAGTTGTGTTTGTACATGTGTTGGCACAGTTGGATGTGACTTTTTTGATGGCATGTGTTGTGTTTATCTGACTGACATACACATTTTGGGATGATTCTGTTCTAGTTGCTGTGTAATTGCTATGTGTGCATGGTTTGACTCTCCCCTTGACAGTGATGTGTGTGTTTTGTGGCAGTTTATTGTGTACATTTGTTGTGTACTCACCAGGCTCTGGGATGTTCTCTAGTCCATATACGCTCACTGGCGGAAGGATGGCCCGCACCTTCTCCTCCCAGGGCCTGAGGTATATTGGCTTGGCAGGAGGGCCACTGCCGGTATGTTGGCTGTTGATGTAGTCTATCTTCAGCAGGTCCCGTACCCTCCTGCGCACGTCATACCACCTGTTCTGGATGTCCGTCTTTGTGCGCCGACATGATGATTGGGCGTTCACCCTGTTGATGATCCTCTCCCACATCTTGGTTTTCTGCGACATGGGGGTCTGTTGGACCAGAGTGCCAAACAGCTGTGGCTCCACCCTGAGGATCTCGTCTACCAGGACTTCCAATTCACAATCTAGGAACTTGGGATTCTTCTTGGGGGGCATGGTGATGGGTGGTGATGGTGAGTGATGTGTGTGTTGGTGTGCAGGTGAGGGTGTGTGAGTGTGTGTTTTGCTGGGTGTATGTGAGGTAGGTATTTGTTGGTGTGCTGATGGTGTGTGGCTTGTGTGAGGGGTGAGCTGTGGGTGTGTGGTTGCTTTCTCTTGGGTGCTGGCAGTGAAATGGCATTTGCAAAGGCTCATGGTAGTGATTTGTGTCCTTTATATAGGTGGAGTTGTGGGTGTGTCTTTGTTCTCTGTCCCCACCCCCCAGTATTTATTGGCTTGGTAATTGCTTGTTTGGCCTTTTTTGGTTGATTTTTCCTTTGTGCTGTTTGTGTATGTTGGAAACGTTCTTGTGACCGAGTCGGACCCTGCATTGGTCTCGTACGGTGTTTTCCGTTTCGTTCACGCTGTGTTTGTGCAGTTTTGTATGCTGCGTACGCGTCGGTCGCGGTGTATTGTGTTGCTTCGGCTCGGTTTTGTATGCGTGTCGGTCGTACGGCTTGTCCTCCGTCCGACTCGGTCGTGTTTTCGCGCCTTGCATCGTACTTTGCGGGTTGGAGTTGGCGGGTACGATTCGGTCGGATTTGTTCCGGGTGCGTGTCGGTCGGTTGGATTCGCGTGTTTTTCCGGCCGGATTGCTATTTTCCGAGCGGCTCGGTCGGTCGGCTTGGTTTCCTGACGTGTCGGTCGGATTTATCGCGGCTTGCATCGTACTTGGCGTGTCGGGCGCCACAGGTACGTGTCGGTCGGTATTTTTCCGGATCCGAGTCGGTCGGTGCTTTTTCCGGCCCGAATCGGAATCGACCCCTAAATGTCCTACTGCCTCTCTATTGGGCAGTTTCCCCTACACTCAGATGGCTACATTGTTGCGTATGTGGCGACGACCATGTTTGAAAAGGAGCAATTAGCATTTGTCCATGACACAGGGCCTAGGTGCTAGAAACTTGTTCAGGACAGTGCCAGAGGAGGAGGAGCAGGCACTTTCACAGAGGGAGCGTTCTCCATTTTGTTAGAGAATGCTGCTGCTGGCGGATATTTTCGAGACTGTCACAGGTTCTCTGAATAGTAGATGGGAATGCCAATCCTGTCAGATGATTACTGGTAGAACAGCATTTTGAGGTATTCGGCCCCAATACAGTGAGGGCCTTATTTATCAAGGGGCTGTGTCGCTTTTGCACCATGCAACGTGAGGCATGTGCAACACAACCCCAAAATGCGATTGATCAAGCCACGCATGGCCAATTTGCATGGCCCTGAGTGGCTTGATAAATATAGCAATCCAGCACAAATCACTGTGTTGCGTTACTCTGTCTGAATGAGGCGTTCCATGGGCATGGCGTGGGTGTTCCCCTGCAACACCCATGGATTTTGATGCATTCCCAGATGTACCATTACGTGTAGACCTGGGAATGCACAAAAATGGTCCGCCTTCCCAGGTGAGGTGTAACGAGGAGAAATATCTTTATTTCTCCACGTTACTTCCTCTTTCTTTGTGAGGAAAATGCCTCAGGGGATTGTTTATGTACAGGAAGGTGTCCTTTCCTGCACAGAAACAATCCTGCATGCAACGCAGGCACCCTTGCAACACGGGCAGCACATTGTTCGCCAGCGCAAGGAAAAGACAGGAATGCACTGTATATTGTTAAATACGGCGCATTCCTGCCCTTTCTCTATCATGCAGTGCAGCAAGGTGGCTTGCAGCGCTGCGTGATTTTTTTATAAATATGCCCCATAGTTTATATTGTGCTTTGTTGTTGGTAATTCATAAATTCAATGTTCAATGTTTGCATCATCATTCTTTTTTACAAATATATTCTATGCAAATCAATGACTTTGCGTCAGTTCAGTGCATTTTTTAACAGTCTGTCATGGGACAGTTTAAAACATATACTGGATGCCACATTGGGACTGTTTTGCACGATCGTTACATTTAGAGCTGCAAGTATCTTGTATTGGCACAGTTCGTCCCAAATACAAACTGTATATTTTGAGGTAGTTGGCTTATTGCCTGGGCTAAGTTTGGATTATTACCTGGCCTAAGTGGAGTATATAAGCTGTCCACTGCCTTCTCCTTAGGAAACCCTTAGGTGTGCCTTCGGCCATAACGCCTAGAACAAAAACAAAAGACCTGATTTAAAGTTGACTGCTAATGGAAACTCCTCAAATTTCTGCATTAAATATTCTAAATCCAGAGTCGAATCCACTGATGGAATTTCCTTCACAATAAGAATTTCATGGTGGATGAAATTCCACAAATTGACGTGCCTCCGGATTTACCATTTCTTTGAGGAATGTTGGGATTTTTCATTATCAATCAGGTACTAACACTTCAAAGATTAACAGGCTAAAAAAATAATTTATATGTTTACATTTAGAGAAATTCTTAATTTTTGATGATTGATTATTGCTTTAATTTGCGAAACTGCATAGCATGTTATCTTCCACAATCTCAAATAATGTTACATGTTAAACAACTCATGTAAAAAAACGTTCTTTTCCGTCATCCATTACCCAAAACAATACAAAGTAGGAATTAGTGCAATTATGTTAGGCAATTAGTCACCCTGTGTGCAATATGCGAAGCCCACATCGACTGGTGGTGGCATTTGACAGTTAAGTTCAGTATTGAAACCCACAGGTTCCTTGGAACATGCGCATACTTATGGATCAGCAACCGGCAGCAGTTTCCTGTCTCTGAAGCAATAAACCACTTCATCCTGTGACCCTTTGCCAAGAAGCACCAGAACTGCACAGTCTTCTCAGGTTACTGTCTAGCAGGCTCCCTACCCTACACTATGCGTACATTTTTCACATAAAGAAAATTCCTAAATCGCACGTTCAGAGAGAAACTCTTCTTTTTTTTTATATAATGTTTATTTGGTTTTTACCAAGAGTCAGAATAATCAATACAGTCACTTATATATGAGGAATATCTCCAGTCAATATAAAAGATGACAAGTTCAGAGAGCAACTCTAAACAAAGAATTATGGGGAATGGACCTCAAGTGTTACAGACACTCTGGGCTTTTTAAAACTGTTTATATATGTTACAAACACCGTGGGGGGCTGTGGGGAGGGGCTGGCAGGGTCTAACGCCCCCGTTTCAAGGCTTGGCTTCCCCAATACAACTGTCAGCAGTCGGAGCTCACGTTAACACTTGTTCACTTCTTCATTTGTTAAGCTAAACTTAAACACACATGGGGCATTGCAAAACACATTTCAAACCATGCCTTTGCTTTTCAAACACCAGTGACGCTGCTCCTGCATGGATTCCATGAAAATTAGCATGATGGGGATGATTGTCATGCTGCTTGAGCCACTCTGTGTATTCATTAGTATGTTTCACTCGTCACCTCTACTTTTCTGTAAGTCAGTCTCTCTCTCTAAAAAAAACCAACTATTTTACTACTTTTCTTAAAGTTATCCTTCCTAAAACACTCTTTATCCTTGATCCATTTTTAGATCAGCAGATCTCTCCTCCAACTTTACCCTCATCTTGGCCCACACGACTTTTTCAGCCACTTAATGCTTCAAAACTGTGTAAGCAGTGACATTATGAAATACACTAGACTAGAGCTTTTGCACTGAAACAGAGAAGCCAATGCTGACACTAGAAAACTAACAAAGGGGCACCGAGAATGCCACAGGGGCACCTGGGAATGTATGATGATACAACGCGTACCATCACAACGCGGTATCTTACATTGCGGTCTTAACAACGCAAGTTGTTACATTGACTTGGGCTGGAGGGCGCTGGATTTAGGATTAGTGTGAATTACTATTCCAACTCCAGTCTACGTACAGTAGGGAAGGTGTTGGAATAGTAATTCACACTATTCCTTAGTCTAGAGCGCCCTCCAGTGCAAGTCGACGTAACGACTTTCGTTGTGAAAACCACGATGTAACCATACCGCGTTGTAATGGTTTCGTGGTAAAGGATGTTTCCCACTAAGATGAACCGACAGTGATACTGGCAGATTGCCACAGTAGCACCAACAGTGACATTGTGGCATTAACATGGGTAAGTGAGGAAGGGGCACTGGCACTAGAACACTAACAGAGGGATACTGACACAGGGGCACTGGCAAATGGACACTGTCACTCAGATTCTGAAATGCGAAAATCAACCTTGACATTAGGACACACCCACAGGGGACACTGAAAGAGGCATACCAATACTGACATGGAAACAGTGGCTCTGGAACATTGGCTTTGGGCACAAACAGTGCCGGACTGGGAATCGAAACCGGCACTGGCAAAGAGCTCGGCCGGCCCCAGGGGTATCTACACCAACATGGAGATGTCGATATGGGAGCAGTAACCCTGGAACCTTGACATGTAGAAATACATTGACACTAGGTCACTGACACAGGGGCACCAACACTGACAACATGACACTGACACTGTAGCACTAGCAATGGAACTGCATTAATGATATTGGGATGATGCGATTGGGTAAAAGATACTAGGACACTGATAGGAGCGCCAATACTGACATGGGGATATTGACCTGGGAACAATGACCCTGAAATGCTGAAAGAGGGCACAAGCATTGATGCTGCAACAATGGCAGGAACACTAACACAAGGGCACCAACTGGGGACATTACACTGGAGCAGAGACATATGGTTAGTGACATGGGGACAACGGATACTGGGATACTGGCACAAGAACACTGACATAGAGACACGGACATGGGGACACATGAATGATATTGACACTGGTAGACTAACATGCATGTTGGGTAAGGCAACACAGAAAATAGTTACCACCACATCACCTCTGCATGGGCATGCAGATATGATGGGACAAGAGGACACTGACATAGAGGTACTAAAACCAACTTGGGGACATTAGGATGCTGACACTGGCACATAGACAATGTCACAGAAGAACTGAAATGGGGAAATTGACACTGGGTCAGTGACACCTGGGTACCTAAATTGGGATCTGGGTAGATGAGGCAATAGAGACACTGGCATTGATACTGGAACTGGGCAGGAGTGAGAACATGGAAACCCTGACACATGGTACTAACAGTGATTGAGTATTGGGACACTGACACATTGACACTAAAACACGTGCTATAACACATGGATACTGAAACAAACACTATTAAGTGACGCAACGCAAGGGCACAAGCCTGGAGACACTGAACCTGGATCACTGGCACAAGAGCACCCACACTGACAAGGAAACTGCCAGGAAGGACATAAACACTGAGACACAAGCATTTGCACATGAATACTGAAGGGGTCCTGAGAGAGAGATACTGACCCTGAGAAACTAATACAAGAACACTGACATGGATGCATTGGCACAGGAGCTCAGACATGTTGATACTGGCACTCGAACAGCAGCACAGACATTGGGATGTCCATTGCAGCCATTAGGACACAACCAAAAATGGATTGAGATCCTAACACTGAGATAGTTCAACTTACATTGGGACATTGACATTGGAATAGTGACACTGAGAAAAGTACACAGACATTGAGATGGGGGTATGGTACTCAAACACTGACACAGGGACACCGAAACTGGCAAAATGGCATCAAATGTTGACATGAATACACCAGCACTGAATCAGAGACATTGCAATTTGGAGTATGATATGGGCACACTGACAGATGTACATTGTAAATGATACTGACATTGGGATGTTGATGCTTTGACAGTGACAGTGGGGCATGTGGGCACAGGGACAGTGGGTCACTGGCATGGGCACTGAAACCTACACAAGATCACTAAAAATGGGACAAGTGGACATAGGAGCTTTAATTTGTGGGCACAAAGACTAGGCCAGGGAGATAGAGAGGGAGACCCTGGACATAAGAAAAAGCAAGCTCACACTCAAAACTAAGCAACTAAGGCGCTTATTTATGAAGGACTTGCGCCGCCGTTGCATCACTTTTTTGTGACGCCGAAGCGGTGTAAACAATGCACCACACTGCCCCTTATTTACAAAGTGACTCATTTAGAAAGATGCGTCACTTTGTAAAGGTCTGCGCTACATTATACCTGCGTCAGGTATAATGTATGCAGGGTGGGCATTCCCCAGTGAAAAAGCTTTGTAGGATTTTACTGCGCCACCTCTACAACTTGACTGTGTCACAATCCCCACACCTGCTTCAAGCAGGCGTAATGAGTGAGGCAGGGCTTTTCACATGGGACTTGCCTGCTGACACACTTCTGGAGTTGCGTTAGTTATCCTTCACACTCCAGCAATGCATCATTTTTGCACCACCAGATACGTCAGGATTCCTGACGTATCTGTAAATCCTTGCGCCATGGACTGCCGTATTGTAAATATGTCGCATCCATGGTGTCATAAGGATGGTGCTATGAAAAGTGACGCATTGCTGTTTTTGCCAAGTGATGCACTACTTTTCATAAATGAGGCCCTAAGTGGGCATACTGTTGACAAATTCTGATAGTCAACGATACTTCCTACTTTTATTCTTGAGATGATAAGTTGGCCAATTTATGTCTCCAGAATACACCGTTTGGCTTCCACATGCTTCCTGCTGTTACAGTGCACAAAGGGGGGTGGGGGCTTCAATCAGGCCTCGTCTGAGTTGGGTGGAGGAGAAGAGGGGCTTTTCCTTCCCTCATTGGTAGATCCTTTTTCCTCATATAAATTAAACTGCCACCTGCTAAGTTATCATCATCATCATACGACTTTATTCAATCTTTTTAAAACAGATCATAAAAGCACAAGTTCATCCAAAATATTACATAACGGGTATTATAACCATATATACAAAGTTTTTTAAAAAGAAGGATCAGTATGTCGAATTAGCCATGTGCATAATAAAACAAGTATCATAAAAACCATAAAAATCAATTAAAAACCCTAAAAATCTCTTAATGACACTTAGGCCCATGTTGCATAAATCAGTCCAGTTCCATCCTAATTGCTGCTCATTTAGACAAAGACCCCCGCATTTTCCTCTTTCTCATACAAGCCCACAAAAATGAAGCAAGGGAAAAACACTCAAACGGATCCGGGAGAGCCTTTAGAAAATACAGAGCCACCCTACATTGTGTAAATTCGCGGTACCTCAGAATTGGGAGAATAAATGCTTTTCTTTCATCAGTGTAGAACTTACAGAATAGTGTTAAATGAAGGTCTGACTGAGAAGAATGGTTATTACATGGGCAAGGTGACAAATCTGAGAGTTTATATCTCCTTTCTGGGTATCCTAACATTAATGGAATTAGGTTCAGTCGAAAACGCACTAGAATAAATCTATGCAGTACGTTAGTAATACGAGAGAGGTAATAAAAGCCTTCCTCTGCGCTTGATGGATTAAGATCATATGCAAGTGAAGTTTTTGGAGATAATTGTTTTCCCTTTGGGCATAGTTTGCTCTCTGCATAAAAAAATTCAGTTATCTTTTTCTTCGGAACCCTCCGACAGGATTGGGGATCCTGGAATAAATCACCCATCCCTAGTGCAGTCAGTTCAGCCTCTACATAATTAAGCCAACCAATCCTCTTATAATGATCCAGTTTACAACAACCCTTAATAATACATTGCATTAGATTTACAGTGGACCTCCGCCAAATTGAGAGCCACAATAGAATTGGTGCCATTCTTATAAAATCACTCAAATAAGGTAGCCCCAATTCTAAGTGTAAAATATAATTTGATGCTGAGTATGGTAGTGATACTCGGTTTTAAAAAAAGCTATCTTCCAGCTGCTGAAGTTGATCAACATTAGCCACCCCCCAGACTCCTGCCCCATATGTGGTTGCAGCCTTGGTTTTTGCGGAGTAGATGTTTTTAATCGTGTCCAGGGGACTAGCACCTAACTTCTTTATGGCTTGAAGGCTCCTTTCCATACCTTGTGCTCTTGCTTCCACCAAGTTAGACCAACTCTATCCAATGTTAAGATACCAACAAATGTTCGGCATGCAACAACTGTACCACAGTTAAGGTACAGTGAAGTAGTACAACAGGGAATAGTAAACACTAGTACTTCCTCGGTTAATATACACAGAATGAGGATAGAATTATGCCTTTACCAAGTAACGACGAAACTTTATTGAAAAAGATTATGAATGGGATACTAGGGATAACGGAAAAATTGGAAGTCAGGGATCTAAGACGTCCAGTAAAAACTGTGGGGCTTATTTACAAGCCCCTTGCGCCACTTTTGCGTCACTTTTAACATGGGAAAAGTGACGCAAAAGTGGCGCAAGGGGCTTGTAAATCTGCCCCTGTGAATATAGGGAAATCCGAGGGAGTGGAAAATGGTACAGATTTGGAAAATGTACAAAAGGAAGGATTTGTGGGAATTCAACAGATAAAGAGGGGGGGAACCCCAAATATCAAACAAAGGGAAATTATGCCAAGAGATACAGCCACTATATAATGAACTTTCATGTAGTGATGAAAATTGTATTATTGACTTTATACCTGTATATAAGTCAGAAGGCTTTCATGACATATTAAATCGGCAAAACATATTAAAGTGATTAAACTGTTTTGAAAGTTTGAAAGAACTTAACTCAAAATCACTCGCTGCTGTCTGCTTTGTCTCGGATAATAAAGCCAACTCTGATTACGAAATCACAAGAACAACATGGGTATCTCAGAGTGTGGCTTTAAAGATTTTAAATATTAAAGACTTCTTAACCGACTGGGGAATTATAATCAGACAGCCGGAGAAACGTAAATATCCACATATTCTGAGAACCGCCAACAGACGAACAGAATATGAAAAACCGCCATTAAGCACTAGATTTCCATACAAAGGTGCTGAAGATAACATCAGATTTGAGAATTTTCAAATCACCGCAAGGAAAATACAGGATAATAATCTGCTATCTGTTGATGCTCCACTTTTAGGGGAGAGGCAGTATCTATACGAGGCCAAGAAGTGTTCCTGAAAGGTCTAACATAAGGAAAGTCCAACAAAGTGAGTTTTCAATATTGTTTTGGAACATAGCGGGCTTTGAGCGACAATTAAAAAAGGCCGGGGATAAAATGATGAGCTTTCTACAAGAACAATGTGTAAAATGTCTACAGGAAACCTGGCATTCAGGGAATTTAAATATACAAAATTTTACAACACATGAAATCCAGGCAAAAAAAAATGCCTTCGGAAGATCAAGCGGAGGATTGTCAACATCAATAAGTACTAAATTATGCGTGATAAGTAAAAAACTTAAAACATCATCAAAATATATATTGCCAGTTATCTTAACATATCAAAACCTTACCAAATGTTTGATAATCAACATTTATTTCCCTCCTCAATTGGTGAAAAATAAAGTGCAGCTGCCAGGCAACATTGAATGAATTGGAAAAAATAATGGCAGTGAATGAACACATGGTAGTCATATTAACGGGAGATTTTAATCAGACTCTGTTGCCCTTGGTGGTCAATGCTGTAACCGGGGATGAACCAGACATGGCTTACAATATTCCGCAAGTAGTATTTCCTTTACAAAACAAGGCAAAAAAGATTGGTACTTCTCTTAAATATACATATGACTTGTTGACTGATCTAGGATATAGAACTCTCAATGGAAGACTAAAAGATGACCATCCAGCTTCCTTAACATTCCGTGGACCGATGGGGTCTTCAATTATAGACTTTACTTTTGTCCATTACGTCCATTTTTACTTATGTAAAAAGTATGCCATTATACCAAGAGCCGAGAGTGACCATGATCCCCAAAGGTTAGGCATCAGTATTAAGCACGATTATTGGGAGACTCATGCAACGGCCAATAGTGGCAGATTGACTGTTGTAAATGGGAAAAGACTTATCTGGAACAATAAATTACAAATGAAGGCATCGAACCTTGAAGCAACCATGATAGCCAGTACTGAGAAAGACATGATTATATTAAAGTCTGGAGACAGCTGGTCGGATGCCTGGCAATCTATTTAAAAAAATATATTATCCAGTCTAGTGGCAAGTATACAGGAGCCGCGGTTAAACGTTAACGTAACGAAGACTTCAAAATTAACTGAATCAAAGAGAATCTATCGTAAGGAGATGCGTCATATCTTAAAACTTCCAATCTCGAATGAGCGGAATATGAAAATACAAGATATAAAGAAAGAATTCAAGAATAGGAATTTACAGATAAAGCGGGATAGTGTGGACACCGCTTATGCTAAATTATATCATGCTATATCGACTAGGAATGAGCGAGCTTTTTGGTCCCTGGTGGGACACGGCACAAATTCGCATAAACAGTCAGATTACCTTTTTTGTCTCAAGCTATAAGTGGGAAAATCATATTAAAGCTTTATATAAATCATCTGTTATATGTGAATATATGACAACTAGTGCGGATGGTTCATTTGCAGAACTAACTGAAGATGAAATTGTCAAATTAATAAAGAGCTCCCACTCATCCAAGGCAGCAGGACCCAATGGTATCCCTATCGGCTTGATAAAGTTCAACATAACATTTTGGAGTGCGATGTTAAAACAGTTGTTTTTACAGGTAATTAAATGTGGAATGATACCATCTTCCTGGAAAGGAGCGATTGTTCATCCGATTTACAAGTGAGGCCCAAAAGATGATCCGTCCAGCTATAGATTAATAGCATTGCTGTATTTTGAAGGGAAACTGTTTGCGAAGCTTCTCCAAAATAAATTAAGGACATGGGCGGAGGAAAAATCATTAATACCAATAACCCAAACTGGATTCCGTTCAGGGTGTTCCACCCTCGATAATATTGCTTCATTGGCCCTGATAGGAAAAAAGGCAAGCTTGCGGAAGATAACACTATACGCCTGCTTTGTGGATTATTTCACAGAATTTGACAAGGTCTACCGGCAAAGGCTGTGGTGTAAATTAACAGCATGGGGGTTGATCCGAACCTTCTAAATTTTATTATCGGCCTGCAATCGGATACATGGGTCAGGGTGAAGTTGGCTCATGATAATACATTATCGCCAAAAATGGATACCAAAAACGGTCTTAAGCAAGGCTGTGTCCTCGCTCCACTGCTATTCTCTTTGTATATTGCAGATATCGATTCGGTGTTAAGTTCAGATATGGGTGTGGCACCTAAATTAGGTGACAAAAAAATACCATACCTAGCATATGCCGATGATTTAGTAATTTTATCCTTAACTCCTAATGGATTACAGCACCAACTGAACCAACTAGATATATATAACAAAGTGAATGGTTTGATAGCTAACTTGTCTAAAACAAAAATTGTGACGTTTGGACAGTTTACACAATCAAAAATGTGGACTTTAGGAGAAAATCCAATCGAGGTAGTGGATCAATATAACTACCTCGGCGTAACATTTGACAAAAAGTTATCATGGTCAAACCATATGGTCAGTAAAAGTGTAAAATCTACAACTATTACAAAATCAATCGCGAGATTTATGAAAATGTTCGGAGGGAATGCTATTATTATTCCATCACTTAAAGCTTTACAAATGAAAATGATTCCGTTTTTATTGTATGCATCTCCTGCCATGAACAAGAAAGTCATCTTTGAGCTCGAAAAATGTTTTATGAAATGTGTACGCACCATACTCCACCTACGACAGGCTACTCTATATTGTATGATACAGTTGGAATATGGCCTAAAATCTCTGGAAATGCTGCATAAGAACAGCTGTGTTAATTATATTATTGACTGTGCTAAGGCCGATTCAAGCTCATTGAAATATCTAATAATGGTGGAACTCCGGAGTAAAAAAGTAAGAGATCTGCAACTATCTAGTATAATGTGGGAAATAGACTCCTATGATCTGCCTGATATACAGGAGATGGGGCAAATGACCAGGGATGTGCAGAAAAATTTAATATGTAAAACACTAAAGTTAACACAGTGGAATTTAGATCTTCTACAAGCCGGGAAATATAAACATACGGGCTTAATAATTGACACATAAACCTTGCAGGCTCAAGAATACTTGGGATGGAATCTGACCAGTTATATTAAATGGAAATACCTAAGGTTCAGACAATTTTATATTCCGATAGGGGAGTTCGAAGGGACTTGGAATCAGGCTCTTAAAGATACACAGGTATGTCGGCTTTGTGGAATCGGCAAGGAAACTCTTGAACATTTAATATGCATTTGCCCGAGGCTGTTGCCTACACGGAGGACATATTTACGCCCCATGTTTAATAATGCCAAAATAAGAACAACTACAGAGGCTATACGTTATTGTTTTAGGCTCACAGGGGAAAGTGCAATTAGAAGGATGGTTCAGTTTTTAGAACATGCCTATAAAATATTAAACGACTAGATGGCTTTTACTATTGGATATGTATATAGATGCAAAAACAGGTATCACGATCTATGTATGTTTTCTTTTATAGGATACCACGCATGGAAATTATGTGATTTTTTGTAATTCTATTTTTATGCTTGCCTATACTCTATTATTGTAATCAAATGATTAATGCAATAAAGTATTTTTACTACTAAAGTTAGACCAGGAGAGGTTGTTATCAAAAAGGACTCCTAATTATGGAAAACAATCTACCACCTCAATTTTCTTTGCTGCCAGATGGAAATAGGGGTGTTTCTCTTCTCTACCTGTTCCCGCTAAGATTATGAAGGATTTGGATTCATCTACTTTTAAACCTAGAGAGGCCATGAATGTGGTGTATGATGTTATTAGTGATTGTAAGGCTACCCTAGTTCTAGCCATTAATACTGCATCGTCAGCATACGCCAATAGTGGAAGAGGAGTGTGATCAAAAGTAGGCACATCCAAGGATGAGGTAGACAAGGCGGCCTCCACCCCGTTTGTGTAGATGGAAAAAAGAAACGGGGCGAGGACACAGCCCTGCTTTACTCCTTTCTCGATCTTAAAGAAACGTGTGCACTCGCCATTCCTGCCATACCGTACACAGGCAGAGGCATTGGCGTACAGCTGGCGAATGAAACAGATTATCGGGGGATCAATGCCCATCCCCTCCATCATAGGCCACAGCTTCTGATGAGAGACACAATTGAAAGCTGTGGTCAAATCCATAAAGGCCATGTAGATCTTCCCGCCTTTTGCCTTGGTGTATTTGTCTATGGATAATGAGAGGTTTAGGCATTGATCCACCGTCCCCTTTCCCCTCCGGAAACCATATTGTGCCTGCATAAAAATGCTATGGTCTTCGGCCCAGGCCTCCAGTCTGGCTAATAAAAGCCGTCCCATAAGCTTGGCAGTGGTATCGAGAAGGGAGATTGGGCGATAGTTCTTTGGGGACCCCCTATGATCTTTTTTATATATAGGCACTATTACACTCTGATTCCAGGATGGTGGAGGACCCTCAACCACAATGGTATTTAAAACATTTGTTAATAGGGGGACCCACATATCGGAATTCTCCTGGAAGAGGTCAATTGGAACTCCATCGGGGCCTGGAGCCTTTCCAGGGGCACAAGCCTCTAGCCCCTTTCTAACCTCCGATAATGAGAAGGTTAGCCTGCCCTGGGGTGCACGGTCTAAGTCGGGGGGTGGCGTTATTAAGGGGGTAGTGGCGCCAAAAATATTTTCAAAATGTCCCACCCATGATTCCTCATCTACATGTGTGATTAAGGAAGGGTCTTTGGGGTCTTTAAAATAAGGGGCATTTATAATTTTTCAGAAATCCCCACTACTACCCGAAATTGCCGCTTGTTCAAGATCTTCCCACGCCTGCTCTCTAAGATCCTTCTCTCTTCTTCTTCTTGCTTGTTTGTAATCGTTGCGTAATACTCGTAACTAGCGGGATCTCTAGGGTGGGTTTTTAGGGCGTTGACGAGGGCTCTTTTGGCAGTGGAGCATAGTGAATCAAATCAAAGAGTGGTAGGGATCGTATTTGTCGCCTTTACACGAGTAAGTGCCTCTTTTAATTTCGTCAAAAGGGCTCTAAACTGGGTGACTAGAAGTGAAGGAGAAGATTTCTCCTCCAGCAGTATGTGATTTCTTTCTTCACTTGAGCTAATATATCCAGTACCAAATTTAACTTCTGAGCCTGTGTCCACTTAAGTTGGTAACCGTTTTTCCTAGTTAGGGTCACGCCATCCATTACCCGTTGATGATCTTTTGCCTTAAACAGGATGCTTAAATGGATAAATAAGATGGCATGATCACTGTAACAGGAAAATAGAGTGCCAGTATGGACCAAATTCCTGTTTATCGTGGCAGTTTCTAAAATAAAGTCGACTGTAGACTCTTGATTTCCCATTCTAAATGTTCCCGCTACCTCCCCCGCTTTTATATCATTAATTATTACCAGATTCCACTTATGTAATAATCTATTTAAAGCTTCGCCATATTCAATATGCATAAAGTGTTGGAGAGGGCTACCATCGGGGTCTTCTAGTCCACACACCATAGTCCCACTAAATTTACAAAGGTGGATATTAAAGTCCCCCACCCATATAAGATTAACAAGGCCCCTGTTTATATTTGCAATGAATTTTTCTAACTCATTTGCTAGAGCTTCCACCACTACCTTCATACTCCTACCAAATTCGTTATTGTAATAATTGATGATCAACCAGGTTTCTTCTTTCCTGTAATCAAGTTGAAGAAGTTGGTAATGGCTATTTAGAGCCAAACCGCCTAACTTGAAAGGGTATGATGTTAGAGATTAGGGTTATTAATACCCCCTTTGCCCTACCAGACGATGATGGAATTGCGGGGGGGGGTGAAAAGTCCGAAACCCCGGAAAGAAGATTGTTTTTTTAGTCCACGTCTCCTGGAAGGATATAATCTCCAGTGATTGCCAGAGGTTTTGCCAATCAAGGTTTCCTAACTTGGAGGCTAATCCTGCCACATTCCAGGATGCCAAGGTAGGTCTGATTTCCTCTACGAGAGTTGGAGGAGGTATAATACTGAGGGGAATCTCCTGGATACTTGGTACAGGGGTTGTTATTATAGAAGCCCTCTCTACGCATAGTGGGGTTGGTAAGCTCTCCTGTGAGCTAGGCACTGGGGAAACTAGTACAGTTTCCCCACTTATTAGTGGGGCGGCTGGGGATGTTAGTCAGTCACAGGATTCCAAATCTGAAATAGCTGTGAATCTGTTTTGCAACCTTATCCCTGAGGAAATGATGATATCCTCATTAGAACTCATGAAGTGGTATTCCGGCATTCTTCTGACCCTATGAGCCATGCGTGACGTTGTAACCTGCTTGTAAAAATGCTCCAATGGTAGAGGGACGATCTGCGAGGTCCTAGGAGACAACCTGTACAGATTATCTAAGAGAAAATGTCCCTTAGAGGCATTATTAAAGTTTATCACCACACAATCACCAGTTATAGATTTTCTTGAACTGCCCACCCACCCAACTCTCCTGGCCATAATTATTTTAGTTGCTAGTTGGTGACTCCCCATTCGTGAGTCCTTGAGATTGTTTGTTAGTCAATGAAGACATTTGTCCATTACCTGAATCTTGGTTTCAATCTGATTTTCCCGGAGAGGGGGAACGTTCGCCAAGACCAGTACCAGGGGGGAGGCTGCTGGTGGAAGATGAAGAACTTGTTGATGGTGGTTTACTACCACTTCGGGATAGTTCTCTCGTGTTCCTGCTGACTGGGTAACCATGCTTGTTTCATCCTGGGCTGGTGGGGCTTGTTGGGATATATCCCTTATACTCCTCTCTTGAGGATTCCGAACCTCCCATGAAGTATTAGGGTTCGGGGTACTAATTGGAGGCTGACCTAGGACCTTGGTGGTAGTGATCGAGGGAATTGACAATTCCGATGGAATAGATGGTCCCCGGGCCTCATCTCGTTGGATTGGGTTTCTCTTTGTGAGTGCATCTGCAGGAGGGTCACTTGGGATTGTAGTACACGATTCTGCATCTCTAAATCGACTAGCCTCTGTTCAATTTGGGTCAGTTTAATTAAAATAGGGTCCATTATAATGGTTATCTTTTTGCACACTTCTGACCATACTGCACCATCCAGAACTGATTGTAACGGTAAACTATTGGCAGATACTTGTGAGACTGATATTTCAGGATTTGATTTCGCCACCCTGGTTTGTGGGCCTTTCAGTTTGGAAGCACGGGTTATTTGGGTTTGGTGCACCCCCCGCTCTGCGTCGCTTGGCAGGTGGATTTCGCATGGAATCCTTTGGAGAGGTATTGAGGGGTGAAGGATCCAGCCCCCTCCTTGCTATGGCCAAGGGAGTTACATCGGGAGGGTGGAGGCCGCATTGACCCAGCGGGAGGTCCGATGATGCTATCAGCGATGGTGACTGTGTGACAGGTAAAGTATCAGTTACACTTCCGGTAGGCAACCCCACAGGGAAAAGAAGCGGTTCCAATGATAGGCGCCTTTTGGTTAGCTCTATTTCATGAGAAAGCAGACTTGCCGCTCTAGTCAGAAACAAATCCAAGGTCGCTACCAGCCCTCCTCCCGTTTTTTCTGCCAGACCCTTTCTTTTGACCATGGTTGCAGTATTGGAAGAAACAGCTATAATATGAAATTACCTTATCCTGGCCGCGGACGTTAGAGGGGGGGCCAAGCCCAGCCTCTTCCGGGCTCCGACGGGCGTGGAAGGGCCCGCTCTTGGCCCGGGTTTTGCCAGGGCAAGGCCCGGGCGCGTACACGCGCGCAACCCACACCGCGGGACTCCAGGCGCGCTTTTATGCGCGTAGACAGCGTTGGCAGAGCCGGGGGCTGCTGGGACTCTGAGTCCCTCCCAATGCGCGGTGCTCCCCAGTGGGAGAAAACAGTCAGGAGCAGTAAAGAAACGGCTACAGCGCCGCGGGACTCGAGGCTCGCTTTTATGCGCATAGACAGCGTTGGCAGAGCTGGGGCTGCTGGGACTACGAGTCCCTCCCGATGCGCGGTGCTACCCAGCGGGAGAAAACAGTCAGGAGCAGTAAAGAAACGGCTACAGCGCCGCGGTACTCCAGGCGCGCTTTTATGCGCGTAGACAGTGTTGGCAAAGCTGGGGCTGCTGGGACTCCGAGTCCCTCCCGATGCGTGGTGCTCCCCAGCGGGAGAAAACAGTCAGGAGCAGTAAAGAAACGGCTACCTGCTAAGTCAATTTTTAAGCACTGTGCACACAGCCACAGAGATAGAGAACAGTAGAGAGTGTGGAGCTGTACCCAAAATGTAGCACCACGACTAACTGTCAGCTTCTTCGGGACCATGCAGTACCTAATATGTAAATTAAGTAAATAAATACAAATAAAGGCAAGGCCCAAAGTTTTTCTTAGGAGGAGTTACTGAATACCAGTGTTGTCCAGCTTTAATTCCATCTCAGCTCTCTTTCTTTCTCCACCCTACACTTCTTGACTTTTTTTATTACTTTTCTAGGATCTTTTTCCCCCTAACATTTCCCCTATGTCTCTGGTTTGTTATCTTTCTCTTCCTTCTTCTTTCTCCCTTTTCTGCTTTACCATCATAACATAAATACATATTACGGTGGAAGGAAAACACATTTCACATTAGTTTAATTTGTACTCTATTTGGAAATAAACTGCATTTGCCTCTCATTGAACCAGGGGAAAACAGTGCAAAATACACATTTCATGGTAGCACGCCATTGTCCCAAAGATTGAAGTTATGACTGTTCCCCCAACTAGTCTTTGATAACATTTCAAGGATCTATGAAATGATTATACAAAGATGGGGCAACTTGTAATATTAGCAGTGAACACAATTGTATAAATATATGCAAAACCTACTGGAAATACATAATAATAGAAATCTCCTACTGCAGAAAAGAGATATGCAAATTTACAAAGAATTCATAGCGTTGAAAGCAGAAGATGTGGTTCCTGCAAATACAGTTACAGTGAGCTTGATACTCTATTGCGGGCATGGTTGCATCAAACACACCAAGGATAGGCCATGAACTTTACTAGGGATGAGAGGAATGTGCAGGTGGATCAGTGCAGGGACAGACTGATGATTAGGCCATTCTGGTATTTCCCTGTTGGGCTGCAAGGTAGGATGCTGATATTAGGATTCGATGGTCTGCTATGATCCACCCCTGATAGTGGTTTACAATTACAATTGAATAATTGTGCTTTAAAATGCATCATTTGGACTTATTTTACCCTACACATTTTTTGATAGCCAGAAATGGGAGCCTTTCCCTCCCCCAATGTTTTTTCTATATCCCACGGCTTGTTTTGGTTCCCAGTAGGCCTTGACCAGATGGCTCTTCACTAGGTATTCTCAGTGGCGGCGACAGAGATAAAGATCAGGTGGAGGGGGTCCAGGGGGGAGAGGGGGCTGGAGAGGAGAGCGCGGGGGAGAGCGCGGTGGAGGGGTTAATAATAAGTTTTAAAAACAAGACTTACATGGTACTGCCAGCCGCCTCTCACTCCTCTGTTCCTGGTCCCAGCAGTCCCTGGGACAGCATCCAACTCCCCGTCCAATTCTCACACTGCTCTCAAGCATGAGAGCAGCGTAGGGATTGGCTTGAGTGGGCTGGATTAACGCTCATTCAGGCACATGGAGTCTGTGCTGTTTCTCCAACCCAGCTGTACAAAACAGCCGGGTTGGAGAAACATAAGTGCGCATGACAGTTTGGCTGGCCTGAAACGGCTGGTCAAACTGACATGTGCACATGCAAGTGCACATTTACCACTCCTCCTTCCCCCTCCCATTACCTGGCCCCGCCCCTCCCTGCACACGCTGCCTCAGATAAAATATCGTTTTATTTTTTAGGTTCTGGCCCTGAGCCAGTGGGGCGACGCTCCACCGCCATTGCGGAGGAGCAGCCTCTGGGTATTCTCCAAAAGAGCAATAATACCAAAATATAGGCCCTGATAAAAACAATGAGAACATTGTTTCAGAAATATTCGAAGGATGGGAAGATTAATGTTCTATGTGAAAGCAGCTTTACTTGGTTCCTATTGCAGTGGCAGTTGCAGTATAAAGCAGCAGCATGTGTCATAATCAAATTAATATGCTGTGCAGCATTGCGCCACGTTTTAGTAGGCATTAAAGTGCTTTTGGGCGAGTAGCATGCATCTCCGGAACCTATAGTGGATTAGTCGTGAGTTAGTATAGGGAAATCTTAGTTGTTAATTTGAGCGGTGGACATGTGAATCTGTTAGTTGGATTGAATAAGATAAAGGAGGGATAGGGGAAGGAAGAGTCTAGAAAGGGTTATTATGGAGATTATAGTAGTAAAATGAGGTTTGGGATGAGTCAAAGCAGGGATAGAGGAGGGCCGAGTCTAGAAAGTGTTATTTGGGAGATCATAGTAGTAAAATGAGGTTTGGGATTAGTAAAAGGAGGGATAGAGGAGGGTGGAGAAATACCTTTATTTCTCCTCGTTCTTTCCTCTTTCTATAAGGAAAAAGCCTTCATGGATTATTATTGTGAAGGAAGGTGTCCCTTCCTGCACAAAAGCAATCCTGCCAACAACGCAGACACTGTTGCACATGGTGCAAGGGTGCCTGCGTTGGTGCTAGGCACCAAATTGTGCGCCCGCTGAAAGGACAGGAATGCACTGTATCCTGTAAATACGGTGCATTCCTGCCCTTTCGAATTGGCGTAGGGCAGCACAGCAAAAAGACTTGCAGCACTGCCCTACGCCAATTCATTGCAAATGAGGCCCTCGGAGTCTAAAAGTGCTAGAGGGTACAATATTTTCAGGAGCATGAGACCAAAAAGTGGCAAGGATTTTACGCAAGTGTGGCCCACATCTCTTAAACAGCTGGGCCATCCTTTGGCCAGTAATCATGACTTCACTTTTTATGACTCTGCTCTGTTAGTCTTCGGCACAACATTTTTATCAGAGCACTACTAGTGCAGTACTCGATCACTCTGTGCAGCCTATTGCTCACAACTTCTGCTCTACCTTCTCATCTTCCTCTCTCTTTGTCTTTCAGCGGGATTCACCAAGTGTCAGCATCTCCCACTGTCAGTAGATGTTGCCTTGTTCTGTATTGCAGAAAGTCCTATATCCACTCTGTCTGTCTCTAAACCCTATCAATCCTGATGGTATATTGGTTGTGAGTGGGTTTGCTAATGTTCTAGTGTAGAGATTCTTAACCTGTGGTCCGGGGCCCCTGGGATTCAGCGGCACCTGCTCAGGGGGTTTGTGACTGCTTTGAAAATGAAATAATATTTAACAGATTAATAAAGTGTATATAAATAAAGAAACAAAATGTAAAACTGGAATTTTAAAACGTTCTGTATATGTAAAGGAGTTTGAAATTGGAGGCTGAAAATTAAGTTGGTATCCTCAGATTGATTCATGGGAGCAGTGCAAGTGCATCAAACAGAATATAATATGGACAATGGGTGGCCTAAATTGGATTTAGAAAAGCTCCAAACCTTCCCATTAAAATTAAAAGTTTGATTTGTTTTATACTTGTATGTGAAATAAATAAGATATTTCAGCATTTGTTTGATAAATGGTTTCATCGTGTATCTTTGTGTATTTTTTTGAGGCTCAAATCATTGAAATTGCTTCGGCTGGGGGCCCTGCCTTCCAGTAATGCTTCAATGGGGGGCGCTGGATTCCAATATTGATTCATTGGGTGTCCCTGGATTTTAGTGTTGATCAAGTGGGGGTCAACAGAAGTCAAAAGGTTAATACCACTGTTCTAGTGGATTGGGGAATGTGAGTCAGTCCAGCCACTGACCTACCCCTGGTGATCACAACCATGATGCCTCTGAGGGTTTCTGTAGCTAATTGTAGTCTCACTTAGGGCCACATGTAGGTAAAATCAGTTTTGCGATTCTTAAGGCAATATCGCAATTTGCGATGCCTACTAGCATAGCATTTAGGGAATCGCAAATTGCGATTCTCTAAATGCTTGCGCAAAATAAGGAATCGCAATTATTGCGATTCCTTATTTTGCGAGTAGGTATTTGCCTTCCTACATTGCACACAGCTGAATTGCGATCGCAAACGCTGAAATTCTGTGAATTTCAGCGTTTGAGTTCGCAATTTGGCTTGCTACATCTGGCCCTTACTGTCTTAGGTGCATCTTTGTTCCTTGCCTCTTTGAGTGACAGCATCTCACATACTAAATCTGTGCTTGTCTGGTCTCTGACACATCTAGAATGTTTGTGTTGTAGTGTTTGTCTGTCATTTCCCTAAGTAGTAGGGGCAGTGGTTTCCACAAGGGTCTCCATGGATGTACAGGATAAGGAGTTGACTGTTTATTGTCATTATTTGCATCATGAGCCAGATCTGTTGCATTCACCTTGCATTAGGATGGCACATTAGGAACCTATAGATCCCTTAATCTATACCAGTGGGTCTTAACATTTTGACTTCTGTGGACCCCCACTTAATCAATACTGAAATCCAGGGCTCCCCCGAATCATTTTTGGAATCCAGGGCAGACCCCCAGGGTCCACCCATTAAGAACCGGTGATCTATATGTGGAAAACGTGTAATATTTTACTTGGCATAAGCTGCAGCCATTTTTGCTGTGGTGTCCATTTAAGTTTCCTTCGTAATTCTTTCGTATTTTCACTCTGCCTGTGATATCTATTTTAGTTGACTTCCTGACTCAGCTAAAAGCAATGTACGAGCTGAGAGTTTGTAGCTGCCAGTACACCTGTTAACTGTCAATCATTTACTGCTGCCATAAGCACTCCTGCTCCCCCTCCCACTTTGCTGACCAAGTGGTTATTCATCTGCCCTTGTTTGCTGAAAACTATTTCTAAAATTGTTCTCCCTATTTCTGTTCACATGCTTACACTGCAGAAAAACTGTATAAAAGCCCTGTGTTCTGTGACTTCAGGGTACTACCTCCTCCAGCACTTGAGAGTGCTGTGTGGACGTGGTCCCACTCATGAGTGATTAATAAACTTGTTATTTATTCCTACTCCAGTGCTGATCTCTATTTTGTTGGTTTTTGAACCTGTGGACAGAAGGGTGACCCTACACCAGTGTACCCCTAAAAAGGTACATTTCCACAATTGGCGCCCGACTCGTGGGGCCCCATTGGAGACGCGGCCGTCCAAAGGAGTGGTCTTGACGGAGAATTGAAATCTTACTGAGGAAGCGCACTGTATGAGGAGACCTTTGTCTTTGCAGGCCAACGTGAATTTTCCGGTTTTCCTGATTTGACCCTCCAGGTGATGGCCGGTCTCAACTGGGGTTTTCTTTGGCGCAAGTTTGCAGTGACCATTAGGTCGACCAGAGATCAGCAGGTGGGAGTTGGAGTCTTCTGTTTGGTAAGGTCGCTAAAGCGGCACTCTTGATTTGTTAAGCCTGGGCTTTTTGTTTGAATTTGATATTCAATCTTTGCAAAGCTTGATGGCAGGTAATGTGGAGATTTTTCTCCTTTTGAAATATTTGGAGTGTAATATTTTACTAATATTTGTAAAGCATGCCTGTTCTCAGCACACTCTGTAGGTGGTGTTGCTGCTCTGGTGGTACCAAAAAGTAAGCTTGAAAAGAAAAAAAAAGTCAGCTGGCTCCCCCAGAGGGGACACCTAATAAAGACATATATGTCAAATATGGTATTTCTTCCATAATGTACAGTACACTGTGGAACAAATACACAAAGAAAGATTCTGATCTACAATGGCCAGTGAATGGGTCATTTGATTTTAAAAAGGTTCAATATGTAGAGCAGTGTTTATTTAAAAGAAAAAGTAGGCAGGATATGTTTGATTGTGTGCGTATGTGGGTGAAAGAAGTACGAGAGAGAGTGAAGAGAGCAGACGTTATAGCAGAAAAAGAACAACAAAAAACGATATATCAAAAAAGCGCTAGAATTAAAAAAAAAAAAAAATAATGAAAAGAAGGAAAAAGATAGAAAAAGAAGATAGGGAACGTCGATTAGAGGTAAATGGTCAGTACCCTATTAGGCGCCCTATTTATCCCATACTTAATAAACCTCAGGATGACTGCATCCTATTAGATCAAACCCCACCCCCGAATAAATTCCCCACTCCAAGTGCCCCTGACGATGAGGTATTTGATAAGGAGCATTTGTCTTCAGAAGAAAAAGATAAAGATAAGCAAATTGGGCGGCAGACTCGCTCTACTTTATCTAGGGAAGAGAAAGATAACTTGCGGGATATTGCTAGAGAGGAAGCACGTCGGACTACTACAGCAATGGCCCTCACAGTTACAGTTCAGACTTGGGAAGACGCCAAACAGTTTTATTTTTGTAGAAAAATTCACTTGGGAGGTAATATATGGTTGGCGGCATATTTCTAATGCAACAGAACCAGATGATATAAGTACTGATTATAAACAGGAGATGGGACTTTCCTTTTTTCAAACCCACCTGATATGATTAGACGGGTGGTGAAATTACGAGATGACACATTGCATTTGCGAAAGGAGCAAGAATTAGCTAGGAAAAATAAAGTTGCAGAAGCAGTTCAATCTCAGGCAAAGAAAGTAGATGCTTTGGTGGATGCGAATAAACCTAGTAGTAGTGAGTCTGCTATGAAACCTATGTGTGAAGCTGCACCCCTCTATGTTCCTCCTAAGGGTGCGGGAACAAATGATGATAAAACTTCGAATGATGCAAAGGGATATTTTATATATAATTGGGTTTACACTCCTTGGAATAGAATAGATGTGATGGCTCTTAAAGCTGCTTTGCCCGACCTCCGGAAATATCCTGCCGCCTTCTATGAGGAGGTGGAAGGAGCCATTAGCTCCTGCACTATGACTTTGCCAGATATTGATATGTTCTTTGGGCTTATTTTGCCTCCTGATATGTGGAGAACAATACGTAAAATAGATGATAATGTAGCATATGGTGATACTTGGGAACATTTAGAACAAATAGATGCGGAAAGGGAGTCTGCGCAGAAACCTCACGAAGGAGATATTAGATCTTCCTAAAGCTATTGTGACTAAGTTAAAGACTCTCATATCCCCTAAGAAAATAGATTGGACTATGTTAGCATCCTGTAAACAGAAAAAGGATGAGTTAGTTTCTGATTTCTTTTCAAGGTTTGAGGAAACATTCCATGATTTTAGTGGTCAGTCATTGGCCGATGATACGGGTAAGCATTTGTTTGTCGATAAATTTGTCGCTAATATGTTACCGGAAATAGCTAGTCGCTTAAAGGCCAGCGAGAGTTCTTAGACCACGTCTTCCTCAGTTTTCCTTTTGACTATGGCCCAATATTATGAACAACAGGAACAGGAAGCAAAAGGCAGGGAGGATAAGAAGGTTAAGGAGTTAAAGACAAAAGTTATGTTGGCTCAAATATATGGTCCACCGTTCAGGGGAGGTGGAAGAGGTGGATGTGCAATGTATACACCTGGAGTACCCCCTCTCCCTCGAGCAAATTTGTCCCCTGATCATTGTAAAGAGACTGGGCATTGGCGTTCTGAGTGCCCTCTTTTGCGAGGTTAGCAGTATCAGCGGGGAAGGGGAAGTATGAGAGGATGCCCAGGGAATTCAGGAAACAGGGGAGGTACAGGAGCTCGCCCCAGATTTGAGGCAGTTGAACAAGGACCAAATTACTCTAATACTTTTGATAGACGAAATCAATATCAAATGTCTGATTATTCTGCTGATGTCCTTGCAGATTCTGATTATGCATAGGGATGCCTAGGATGGGGTAAGGAACTGGTTGAGGTGCCAGTAGATCAAATGGGTCCTTATGTTGATGCAAGCGTCTTGGGATCTACTGATCGGTTTTTGGTTGATATAGGGGCTACCCGTAATGCTCTGTCTAAAAAACTGGTTCCTAGGGCTCCCCTGTCTGGCACAATGATAACATCGATAGGATTCGATGAAACACCTACACCTAGCCCACTTTCACAGCCACTTAAATTCAGATTTGATAAATTCACTGCAGCATGTCCATTTTTGCTTTCCCCTAACACGCCGGACAACAGTGTGGGTATCGATATGTTTAAATATTTTCGTGCCACAATACGTTGTTCTCCAGAAGGTGTGCGTGTTATTTTAAATAACAATTATCCAATGGTTGAGAGATTCTGTCGTATCAATGAGGATGCCGCTCTGGCGTCCTTACATAGTGTGAAAGGAACACTGTTATTGTTATCATTTCTTGCCTTCCACCATCACAAAGTCTCGTGAAAGAAATTGCAATATTGTAGACAGCAGGTTACCTATTTAGGTCAACTCCTGTCTAAGGGGGGACGTGCACTCACACCAGACCGCATTCTGACCATTTTAGACACTCCTGTACCCCGCACTCAGAAGGATGTCCGTGCACTGATTGGCTTCACTTCTTTTTTTAGGCAGTGGATCCCTAGTTTTTCACACATTATTAAACCTTTGTTGGCCCTTTTGACTAAAGACACTCCGATGCCCCTCCCATGGACTGCTGAGTGCCAGAGCGCCTTCCAACAGTTATGCCAAGCCCTTTGTTCTGCACCAGTATTAGGTACCCCAGACAGGTTGATGAGTGACTATTTGTCCCAGTTAACTGACAGCTTGTCTTCTATTTATCAGCAGGTGCGGGAAGCTCTTCCTTCGTGAGCCCTGCTGTGTTGACAGGTCATCGCGACATTTTGGTCACTGAGAGAGGACGAGCTGTGTCACCTGAAAGACCTGAGGAAGTCTTTCCGGACCACACGATCCCTGGTACACAGTAGCGGCCCGTGGAGGGAGTGCCGTGGGGCGGGACGGGGGAGGGGCAGGGTGGGGGGTAGTAAACTCCGGCTCACGGCCGACCGGAGTAATGTAAAGAAAGAAATAAATAAAACGAATTTCATTGCGTGCGCTGAAACGCCAAATGCGTTTCAGCGCGCGCAACGAAATTTGTTTTATTTATTTATTTCTTTACATTACTCCGGTCGGCCGTGAGCCGGAGTTTACTACCCCCCACCCTGCCCCTCCCCCGCCTCACCGCCCCACGGCACTCCCTCCACAGGCCGCTACTGCTGGTACATCTAGATATCTGCTTCGATCCAGGAAGAAAGACATTTCATCGCAGAAAGAGACTGTTTGAGCCACTGTCCTGGGTGGTTAAAGCCTGACTACAAAGGGGGGTAGCCTATTAGTGACTACTCGTCTCAATGTTAGTGAAGAAACCAACGCCTGCCCAGGACCTTAGGGCACCATCTGTTTGCCGATGAAAATGAGCTAGCCTAAGAAGAAGGAGAACGCTGCGACAACGTGCAACAGCTGTACAATCTGCATCCTTGGTCTGACTTTGACTCCTGCCATCATCGCTACTGTAATGTGGGTAGTGGAGGAAGTAATGCCTGGAGCCTCCTTACCTAACATTACTGTTACATCACTTGCTGCAAAAGAGCACCATCATTTTGATTTGCCGCAACATGAACTAGGATACCGGCAAAATCTGAGAAACAATTCATTTCTTCAAATGTTGCATCAGACACATCAGCTAAGCAATGCTACTAACTGTTGGGTTTGTGGCAAGATTCCTCCTCATCAGAACATAAAAGGAATCCCGTTGTCACCGCTGCCATTCTCTCACAATGGCTCATGTCCAGCTTGGTTCAAACTTGTATATGCCTCTAATGAACAAAGTCTGTTACCCCAACGAAGATGGGGACCCACAAGCAAAAGGGACTGCTTTAGAAATGGAAGAATATAGTAAAGGAAGTGCAGCAATAAACTATGTGTATCCAAATTCTAGGTCGGCTAAAGGAAATGGACCCCTAGTTATCTCTGTTGCCATGACCACTGGCCCCCTTTGTGTACAAAGTACAGGCGATGTGCCAGTGGGCCACAGTAACTGTACTACAGTGTTGCAGATGTCTATGAGAGGCCGAAGCAGCTTCCTTGCATCACGTCACACTTCTTTTGTTTGTGGAACTAAGGCATACTACTTCCTATATCCAGGCTGGTCTGGTACCTGTTACATAGCCTTCCTTCTACCACCTGTGTTTTTAGCTACCCCAACCTACCATCAAGATTTGCAATTGTTCGCTGAGGGGATGGCTACGGAGAACCACGCCTCCGAGTAGCCACAGGTGATGACGCTGCTCCGCCCCCAGTAATGGTGGATTGTACCTGGCTGGCGTGCTGGCGTGCAGGTCGCTCTGATACCGACTTGTCGATCCGCGAGGACGAGGGTGCTTCCCGGTTACCCAGTGCCGGTAAATGGATTCGACCCTCTTGAATTAGGGAGGCGTGTTCTGAGGCTGCGGGACGGCCACGGCCGTCGCCTCTTCGACCCGCAGGGAAGATCTCCTGAACGGCCATTCTGTTGCTTTCCCGTGCCAATCCGGAGTACGCCGTCTGAAGAGCTGCAGCTGTAAGAAGACGGGGGCTCGGGAGGTTAGCAGTGGCAGTGACACGGAGCGCGGACCTCTCTTTGGTTAAACAGGAGGATAGCGGCTGGACGGGTGCTTCGGCTGGAGAGGGCTATTCCTTTGGAAGAATCGAGAATTCCAGGTACGGGGGAATTGAGGGGCGACTTTGATAGAAGAAAAAAAAAAAGAGGCAATAAAGGAGAAATAAGAAAAAATGGGCAAAACTTTGAAGCAGGTCAACACTGTTGCAAAAGTCGACTCTGTGGCTCACCTAAAGGGTAAAACACGCTTAGCTCAGGCGAAAGAAACCGCAAGATTGATTAATAAGGAGAATGCCACTGATTCTTATGGACTTGATAGTACCCTCGAGAGCTCAGAAGAGGAAATGCCCCCAACCGCCTCTCCTGAACGTGAGGCGCAGGTGCTAGATCAGTCCAATGTGACTGTAGAATCAAAAGAAGCAGCATCCTCCTCGTCTTTGTCGATTAAATCACATCAGGAAAATCTAGTATTCGACGGCCTTAAAAAGGGATTAAAAGGCGCCAAAGAATTTCCTTTGTTCCCAAAAAAAGCAACTCTCCAACACCCCTCTCCAAGTCCAACCATAAAAACAACAGATTTATCAGCCGTACCTGCGCCATCCGTGTCACCAGAGGATAGTCAAGCACAGGCGGTCTCGTCAACTCCCCCAATCCTATCAAGCCCAGTAGAAACGTCCGCCCCCAGAACAATTCACTTAAAGGCATTCGGAGATTCGAAAGAAGGCAGTAAGTCCCCGAAAAATGTCTCTTTACATCCGATGCCAACTCAATTTCAATCTCAGCCTCAATCCCAATTGCTGCTGCAGAGTCAGCTATCAGCTCAGGATCGGAAGGACCAGGAAGACACCAGGGCTGGATACCTGAACCCTGGCATTATGGAGGTACAGAGTAATCTGAGTCAAAGCTCAGAGCCATCAGGGACTTGCCAACTCGACATCAGAGTTATGCTTAATCTTATATTGGATGAAGTGCGAGAAATGAAAAAGACCCAAAAATTGGAAATTGCCTCTTTACATTTACGGCTAGGGAAAATCGAGGAAGTAATGACATGTTTCCCCATTAAACTCCAGGAAGCCGAAGCTAGAATCTCAGTACTTGAGGATCAAATGAATACGGTTATTGGGGAAGCGAAAGAGGCAGCAAAAAACAAGAGCTATTTGGAGCACAAATTGGAGGATCTTGAAAACCATTCTCGGAGGTCAAACCTCCGAATAGTTGGAGTGCCGGAGGGTATTGAAGGCTCCCAGACCTTGCAATGGGTCAATTCTTTTATTAAGCAGAATGTTCTTCCGGAATTTGAAGGGGATCTGACTATTACTAGGGCGCATCGAGTCCCAGCCCACCCCTTCCCCAACTCTACAATGCCACGAACAATCCTGCTGAACTTGGTAGATTTTCGTATTAAAGAGAGAATCCTGACAAAGGCGATTCAACAGAAGCAGTTTCTAGTAAATGAAACCACAAAGTGTCGTATTTTTTCAGATATGACTGCTGCTGCTGCACGTAGAAAAGAATTTGTTAGGATTCTTCATTTGTTTAAAGCGCATGGTGCCCAAGCTTCGATTGCCCAACAATCGAAATTGCGGGTATTAGTTAAGGAGAAGTTTTTTATGTTTTCAGATTTGGAAGAAGCGCAGGCACTGTTGAGAGAGATCTCGCAAGGATCGCGAGTCTAAAGGAATGGCTTAATATGCAGATATGTTATATGGTAATAAGAAAGGGCTTTCCTAATCATAGGTGCCGGTGCGCCTTTCTGCTAGTCAATTTTTGCTTATTGTGTTTTTGTTGCTGGGGTCCCGGGGCAAGTGTTGCCACCCAGGGTGTAATTCCATGACACCCAGAAGGTCAGGTGGGAGGGGCGAAATGTGGTTAGCGTGGTTAATGGGGGCTCTTCCACATTTCGATGGGTGGGTTTTCTTTTGGGGAGGGAAGGGTGGGGTTGGCAAAGGGTTTTTCGCAGGTAAAAGAGCTAGAGCAGAAGGTGCAGTTAGGACGCAATTTAAATTTTTGTTATCGAGGCAACCAGGAGTTTACCCGATATATAGAACTAGTTATGGAAACCAGCAAATGTAAGGTCCTATCAGTCAATGCTAATGGAATCTTAAACAAAAGAAAGTATGGTGCTCTTATTAGATGGTTGACATCATTTAACCCCCAAGTCTTGTTTCTTCAGGAGACGCATTTAAAATCTAATTCTCCTAAGTTATTTCTACCCAGGGATTTCTCTAACATTTTTTTTGCATCTGCAGGCCTCGCTATGAGAAGAGTCGCTATCTATTTCTCTAGAAAACTTCCCTGGGAATTTTTACAAGTACATAGGGACCCTCAAGGGAGATGGATATGGGTGACAACAAGGCTACAGGGTAGGATTGTGAATTTTATAAATTACTATGGCCCGGTTTCGGATGACATCTTAGCCCTGGTCCAAATAAATGAGCGTCTGATAGGAGCACCGGGACAATTTATTATAGGAGCTGATCTTAACTTTATACAAGATCTAAGAAAGGATACTTCTAACAAAAATAAAAAACAACTGAAACCAAATACCAAAAAAATAGTGGAGGCTATCAGACAAGAATATCAACTGGTAGATCCTTGGCGAGATATTAATTTTGATAAAGAATTTTATACCTGCTATTCACATCGCTTTCAAACAGCATCTCAAATTGATTTTTTCCTTATATCTAGATCTCTCCAGGTTTCGGAGGCAGGAATAGGATGTAATCCTTTTTCCGACCACTCATATATTGGGCTCGAATTAATTCTTGGGGGAGGGAGTAGAGAGCGGCCCAGGTGGCAGCTGGACCGCCTCCTCCTTCAAGACCAGGATTGGGTGAAAAGCTTTAGTGTATGGATCTCCGAGTATTTTAAGATTAATGAGAATACCGCGGAGCCCTTCTCTGTGTGGGGCGGGTTCAAGGCGGCAGCCCGTGGCCAAATAATTGCCTTTACGGCCACCAAATCAAATGCTCGGAGGAATAAAATAGCCGAATTACAAACCGCGGTCAAAAAAGAGTACGTCCTACAGCTCCAGTTACTCCCTAATCAATTAGATCAGGCTAGAACAGTTCTGAGGGATTTTTTTGTCCTAGAAGAGATTTGCAGCTCTCAAATGTACCAACAAAAGGTGTACGAAGAAAGCCAGTTAGTTGGCAAACTTCTGGCTAATTCGACAAGAAAAAAACAAGAAGCAGCAATAATATCGAAAGTGCTCGACCCCCAGACCGGTCGTGAAGTAGTCAATAGCGATGAGATCCCCCAGATCTTTTTAGAACATTTCCACCAACTTTACTCCACAGAATATCTAGTGGCGGAGGAGCAGATCCAGGATTATTTTGCAAATGTGAATATTCCAAAAATCTCAGATAATCGGATCAGCCAATTAGGATTGGATGTGGAATCTGCCGAGATTTTAGCATCCATTAAAGCAAGTGCCGGGGCAAAAGCATGTGGGCAGGATGGCTTCCCTATTGAATTTTATAAAGTTTTTTCGGGGGAATTAATCACCCCCTTGAAAAGACTATTTAATCATATTAAACAGGGTGGTTTGGTTTCTGCATCTTTTAAAGAGGCGATAATTGTGTCCTTTGTTAAAAAAGACAAAAATCCTATAGATGTCAATTCATACAGACCCATTAGTCTTTTAAATTCAGATTACAAGATTTTAATGAAAGTATGGGCAGAGCGTTTTTTATTGGCTGCCCAAGAGACAATTCACAGAGATCAGACTGGCTTTATAGCAGGTAGATCAATGACGGCCAATACCGAATTTTGAATACATGCCTTGGACTATTTTAATACCAACCTTACTCCGGCATGTATTATTATGGTTGATGCCGAGAAAGCTTTCGACTTGGTTAATTGGAGAACCCTGTTTTTTGCCCTCGGTCTATATGGCTTTCCCTCTCAGGTCATCAACATGCTACGCAATTTATACCAGGGAGCCACAGCTCTTGTAGCAATAAATTCGAAACGAGCAGGAATTGTAAAAATTAACCAAGGGACAAGACAGGGTTGCCCGCTCTCGCCACTGCTTTTTACTTTTTTTATAGAGCCACTGGTAATCAAAATACGAAACAATGCTGCTATTTCACCCCTATTTCTGATATGACAAAGTTAAAACTTTTTGTGGACGACATTATTTTATATTTGATGCCCAATAAAGATAATCTTGAAGTGGCTTTAAGGGAATTTAGGAATTTTGAGCTAATTGGCGGCTACAAAATAAATTCCAATAAAACGGAAGTTCTTGCCCTCAATACCGATTTAAATTTTCTTCCATCTTGCTTGAGGGCACAAGCCGCCAAGCCAGATCCCATTAGATATCTGGGGATATTTGTGTCTAGTCAGTATCAACAGTTATACAAGTTGAATTATTTAAGAACGAAAGAGAAAATTAAGAGACTTTTGGAACAATGGCTTTTACTCCCCCTATCGTTGGTGGGTAGAGTATCATTAATCAAAATGTCCATACTTCCCTTGCTTATATTTATTTTTATTAATGTCCCAATTAAGATACATTTGTCTTTTTTTAGAGAAATAGAAACCTTGTTTAGAGAATTTATTTGGGGAAAGAAGGTTTCAAGGGTTAAATTGACCGTGGTACAACTATCTACTGCTCAAGGGGGCTTAGCTTTGCCCCATTCTAGAAAGTACTATGAGGCCGCATTTTTAGATTTAGGGGCCGATTCCGATCTCGGCCGGTAGGGCACCGAATCGGATTCGGCTTTACCGGTACCGATTCGGAGCCCTCTTTTCCGACCGATTCGTATGTGCGTCCGGGCGAGCGAGTACGATGCGAGTGCTCGCGAAGTAGCCGACCGACTCGTTCGCGGGACCCAACCGCTCCGACCGACTCGCTCGGATACGACTCGCACCACGCAATGGAGACGTTTCCAGGCCGGGTGAGTACGATGCGCGCCTCGAGCAGTCCGACCGACTTGCGCAGTCTGGCTCCAAGGAGCAGTCGGAGCCGCACTTTGGGGGTCCGTGTCGGACCCCCCTGTACGTGTAGCCGCGCGAATCGCACACAGGGGGAACCCATGGGTCCCCCCTACCTGTGCATGTATGGCGCAAGTCGCTTCGCCGTGTACCCGCTGTAGGGGGCGCCCTTGTTCGCCTCGCACCCATTGAGTCAATGGGAGCCCGCGTACGGGTTGTGCGACCGGCTCCCATTGACTTCAATGGGAGTCTGACCGAATCGAGTCCGATAGGGTACGTACGCATCGTACTCGTTCGGTCGGGCTGCTAGGGTCCGATTCGGTCGGAAATCTCTCCGGGTCCGGCTCGGTCAGAGAGATTTCCGGCCCGAATCGGAATCGACCCCTTAGTGTCTAGCTTGATTGGATCTAAATGTTCTAGAGATAGTTTCTTTTTAGATAAAATGACGCAAGAAAGTGGTACAACAACTCGAGTGTTTTTAAAAACCTCCAAACTTCCAAAGAGAACCAGATACAAAACTTTAAAGGATTATTCCTCTAGACTTCTGTCCTTCTTTAAAAAGACGGGCTCATCGGGTCTGCAATATCTAAGATTGAGAGAATGTACCAGTCTCGGCCTCCCATTGCGAGCAAGTCATATTAGTAGCTGGGAAAGTTGTGGACTATGTGAGTTAAGACATTTTATTACTCAAGATAGGGTGATCTCCTGGCAAGAGGTTTTGGCAAGAGCGCAGAGCTACAGGAGACCCGCCTGTTTTGAATATCTGCAAGTGGTTCATTTCCTAAAAAACACCAGTGGTTTTTTTAATGCCCCTAATCAACTTGTGGTAGCTCTCTATGGGGCCAAAGTCAGCGGTGTAGGGAATTGGTACTGGTTATTACATCACCAGGGCCAAGTATCCTTGATTGAGAGCCATTTGGCCAAGATAACCCGCGAGACACAATGCACTTTCTCACTTAAAGATTGGGAAATCTTATGCCACCTAGGAAGTAAATCTCTGCGTGCAGCCAATTTTAAAAGGATGGCCTTCTTATCACGCTGGCTTTCCTATTTTACTCCGGCAGCCTTACAAAAAAGATTTCCAGAAGTCGAAAATAAGTGTTTTCGCTGTCAGACGGACGGGGAAGGCATGCCCACGGTTGAGATCCTTTTGGGAAGGAATATTTGCAGATATTGAGCAGGCAATTGGGAAGAGAGTTCCGCTTGAGGCCGAGGTTGTTCTGTTTGGAGTTTGTAATGATAGAATGAGATTAACAGAGGCCGATATATCTTCTATATTTATTTCTTGCACGGTAGCCCGCTCTTTAATTCTCCAGAATTGGAAATCTAGAGAAGCTCCTTCTTATTTGAAGTGGTTTAATAAAATGAAAAGGACCCAAAAATTTGAAGAAGCTTATGCTAGACGGGTGGGAGCTACTAGGAAATTTGAAAAAAATTGGAAGTTTTTTAGAGATTTGGAAAAGTTAAAGGAAGGATAATAACACCCGATATGGATACTGATGCGGAAGAGGTTGCAGCTCTTGGTGATAAAACGCACTAGCACTTTTTCGTTATTATTGCACTTGAAAAGCACTTGCACTTTCTTTGCTGTTGCACTTTACTAGATGATTTGCACATTGTTATCTCGGGTGGATGAAGTTAATAGCTGCTGCAGTCATATCCTTTCTAAAAAATTTATCTTGAAAGAAGAAACTATCAAATCTTTTCTACTAAATGGTTTTTTAATGATGCTTTTTAAGAATGATGTCTATTTAATGTACCCAATGCTCTGCTCAATAAAAAATTTATAAAAAAAAAAAAAAAAAGATTTGCAATTGTTCGATCACCATGCTGGTAGTAGGGGAAAATGTGCAATCGATGTCTCTGTAATCGACCAGACAGAGACCGCATGGGAACAATATAGACTGGAGCATGCTGTATCATCGGATCCAGCTGTTGTGTCTTCACACCGGACAATTCACCTTCTGTATATGCGGTCATCTCCAAAGTACACATAATAGCTACTGAGATACATCAAGACTCAGGAACATGGACTTGGGCTGGATGGTTCTGAAGCGTATTTTCTGTATGGGGCTTAAAAATATTTTCGGCCTTATTCAGAATTATTGCAGTTCTCTTTTCTTGTTGTTTATGTATCCAATGCGGGCCAATGCTTTGTTCCCTCTGTATTTCTGCTTGTACTACTTTTCTACCATTTAAAATGAATGTCCAAAATGTAAATGCCCGTTTAGCAATAGACTGAGAAGTCGGCAATATAATGCTGATTGATATACATGATATTTATCGTACCCCTTTTTTTTTTTTTTTTTTTTTTTTTGTCCTCATCAGCCTAGGTCCACAAAAGGTATAGGAAGAGATAACCTCCGGGGTCTCCCTGTACACAGCACCATCCGGAGTCCTTTTGTATTTGGATCTAAGATGGGTCACTCTATACCTTGCTTCTAATACTCCAACCATAGGCAGCCTAACTAGCCACCACCGGAGTAAACGAGCAACATGGCATAGAGGCCTAATCATAGGACTATGAGTATGTTTTTATATTTGCATATGTTTTTATACATTTACAGATTTACAAAGGGGGTTATCCAAGACTCGAAGGGGAGCCAGAACTCATTACTCTTCTGCTTTAAGGCTCTGTTCAACCTAAGTGTATATTTTACAGAAGCTAGCCACTCTGCTTTATTCGGTGGCAGGGCTTTAATCCAATACTTACAGATTTCTCTGCGAGCAAGCAATATTAAATAGAAAATTAATTTTCTTGTATCTTGCATTAATACTTCATAATTATCTGGAAGCCCAAAAAAGACAAGGGAGATGCTTACCTGGATTGAAACGCCAAGTACTAGCGATATAGTATTACTCACATCTCGCCAGAAATCTCGTAATAACGGGCATTCCATGAACATATGTTCATCATTACTTTTTCTTCCCCGCACTTAGGACACCTCGGCACGACACCTTTCGCAAATTTTGCCAGCTTATATGGCGTCCAATAGACCCTATGGAGACAAAAGAGGTGGTTCCGCCTTAAATTTGCGGGACGTACTGTGGAGTATAGTATGTTACAAGATACTTGCCATAAATCTATGGACTGCTCTCCCGGCAAGCTCTTTTCCCACAATGTTGCTGGAAGATTAAAGTCTCCATCCGAGCTCTCCACTAGCCTCCAATACCATCTTGCCACCTCTTTTCCACGGGATCCTCCAGATTTTATTAAAGATTCTAATGCGTTAGATTGTCCTGCGCCTAGCCCATCCGTAAGGCTCCAGCTTTTAATTTGAAGATATTTGAACTTTGACAGTTGCCCAACCGCAAGCTCCTGGACCTCCTCCCAGGACATCAAAGCTCCATCAATCACCAGTTGTCCCCAAGTTCTAATCCCTGCTTCTTTCAATGGCCGAGCCAGACAATCTTTTGACCATTCCGGAGAACCCGGAAATTCCCAGACAGGGGCCAGAGCACTATAGTAATTGATATTAGCACTGCTCCTGATTTTGTACCAAATTACTGCAAAGCTTTGCAGAGTCTTGAGCCTAACTTTTTTAAAGTAGCGTGGATCTCCATATTTCTGCATGAACTCATGCTCGCCCCCTTGTATATCAGATAACATTGCCTTGAACATTCTCCCAGTATCAGAGCTATCTGGCTTGCTTAATAAACATTTTCCTCCTTTTAATAGAAACACCCAAGCATAATAAGCCAGGTGTGAGCTTTTTCCAGGCAATTCTCGTACCTTTCGACGCCCAGATGAAGCTCATTATCCTGGATTGGGATTTCTTAAGCCAGACCTCTTTAAAGGCCATTGGAATATTTTGAAACAAAAAAGTAAACTTAGGAAGGAAAACCATTTTTACGAGATTTACTCTGCCATAAATTGTTAAAGGGAGGTGCGACCAGCTCAATAAGAGTTTCCCTACTGCCTTGTTGACTTTTTGGAAATTTATTTCAGGAATTTGTTCTATTTTCTGCACAATTTGGATTCCTAAGTATCTCATTTCTTCCTTTACACAGCTCAATTGTGAATTGATATTCCATTTCATCACTACTGTTTTATTTTCATTGATCTCATAACCAGAGATCAGCCCAAAACGAGCTGCCAGATCGTATACTACTGGCAGTGCTGTGTTAAGGTCTGCAGTATATACTACTAGATCATCCGCATAAAGTCCTACTTTTTTCTCCCACTCCCGAAATTTAAAGGGCTGTATGCTCTCATGACACCTTAGTTTTTCGGCTAGTGGCTCTATGTATAAGTTAAAAAGTAGGGGAGATAGCGGACACCCCTGCCTGGTCCCCCTGTGGATATTGAAACTATTTGAGATGTTACCATTCACCAATACCCTAGCAGTAGGATTTTTGTATAGAAGAGCTATTGCCCTACAAAAATTTGCCCCCAAGTTAGAGAGTTGTAAAATTTCTTGGAGATAAGACCAGTTAACTCGATCAAATGCCTTGGTCGCATCTATTGTAATAACTGTCAAAGGTAATTTGAACGAGGTTGCTATGTCCACGGCACCAATTAAGTTGTAAGTTAATTCTTTAATGCCTCTGCCCCGTATAAAACCCTTCTGATCTTCATGTAGCAACACATCAAGCACTCCAGTCAACCTATCTGCTAATAGCTTCGTGAAGATCTTTTAATCTGAATTGAGCAGCGAGATAGGCCTATAAGAGTCACAAAGGTTAGGTGGTTTATCAGGCTTAAGGATCAGAGTGACAGTGGCATCATTCCAAGATTGAGGGATCTCCTTACCCTCTTCAAAAATCTCAGTGAACAGTCTAACCATTACTGGGACCAACACTTTCTCCAATTTTTATATACCTCAACTGGGATGCCATCTGGTCCTGCGGCCTTATTTGCTTTCCCAGCTTTGATAACATTTCTAATTTCGGATTCTTGAATTGATCTGTTCACCTCTTTTCTTTGGAGCTTAGACAACTTGTGGGGATCTTCCTGGCCCAACCACACTCTCACTTCCTCTCCCTGTATTACTAGATTTTCAGAGTACACTTCCCGAAGTAGTTGATCAGAGCCTCTTCTATATCTTCTCTTGATCTTGCTAGGACTTCTGACCCATCCAGCTTTAGTTCTTTTATAAAAATTTTTGCTTGATCGTTTTTTATCTTCCAGGCAAGTAGCTTGCCGCACCCTTCACCATAATTAAAATGGGCAAGTCTGCTCACTTGCCATCTCTCCTGCACTCTTCTTTCCAAGACACCAGCTAGCTCCACTTTAAGGGCCTCAATAGCAGCCTCACCAAACTCCTGCGCTATTTCTTTGTCCTGTGTATTTTGTTCCATCTGCTTAATCTGAGTTTCAATGATAGCAATCTCCCCCTTCCGTAACTTGTATTTGTGAGACTGGATGGACATTACCCTCCCTCTTAAAAAGGCCTTATATGCGTCCCATACCGTACCTAATGAGGCACTATCTAAGTTCTGCTCAAAGAACCTTTGAGAATCCTCCCCTAGCTTTTCCATCATCACCTCATCCGCCAATATGGTTCGATCAAAGGTCCATCTCCTTTGGCACAACATATTTGGGGGAACCAAACGTATAGTAATGGCCGAATGATCGGACAAATGAGACCCCACATGACTAGCCTCTCTAACCTGGTCTTTTATAGCTTAGTCAATCAAAAAATAATCTATTCGAGACTGGTGGCCATATTTTTTATTATTGAACGTAAAGCTTTTAGGGACCTCTGTCTTTCCCACCAAATGTCACACCAACCTTGATTCTTTATTGAATTTATGATTAGAGAGCGAGATTTATTGTGAGTAGACGCTCTACTTTTAGCGGAGCAATCTAACTTTTCATCCAAAACCACATTAAAATCCCCTGCCATTATAATAGGATCCGGAAAGTCCAGCAGTTCCAAGAGTAAATTACTAAACGGGGTAGGGTTGTCTACATTTGGCCTGTAATAACCCACCAGAGTATAGCTCTGGTTGTAGCATCTCATTTTCACTATTACCCATCTTCCTGACTTATCAGATCTACTATCTTCAATAATAATCTGAGGGTTAGATTTTACAAGAATCGCCACACCTCTTATAGTGAGCTGATGATCTGTGCAAATTACTCGCTGCAGCCATCTTCTAGACTTAAAAATTTCCATTGTTTCCTTGCAAGTTAAATGAGTCTCTTGGAGGAGTATAATTTGGGCCGGAGCATCCTTTATATATTGCAGGATTTTTTCCCTTCTTTGCCTTACCCTGAGACCATTAACATTCCAAGATAATACCGCCATCTGAGCCTCTCTAATAGTACTCATTTTTATTCCTGGTTTTCACCCCAACCTTGCAACTAGAAATCCTAGACTTTAAAAGAGGACAAATATTTTTTTGTATTTTTTCCCACTGCTCCCCCACCCCCAACTGTGCCTTCACACATACGCCCCCCTCCCTCTCCCTTGGAAAACCCTCCTCATAGTCCTTCATAGCCTAAGCCTAGCCTAAGCCTTAAGGAGGCTTCCCGAGGTTAAAGAGCTCTTGCTAACAGGTATACAAAACACACCCAGTGCAAAGTTTTGTTAGAGAAAAGTAGATAAAGAAATTAAAAAAGCTAAATGAAAAAGCGAAGAAAAAAGTGAAACAAACAAAGAAATCAAAAATGTATCATCATTCCAAAATGTGAATAAAGACTACAACAAAAGTAGTCATGCGAGTCCTGCGAATGCTATGTAAGACAAATTCAGCTGCCTACTTCACGCCAGTGTCAGATAAGGATTTAAGAAATTCCTCAGCTTCCTCTACTCTCCGAAAGGTCTGCATTTTGTTGTTATGCATCACCCTTAAGCTAGCAGGGAATCTTAATTGCGCCGTCGCACCCCATTTTCTAAAGGGTTCAATCAAATTGCCAAACTTCCATTGTTTGTTGGCTGTAATTTGAGAGACATCGGATCTAATATCAAAATTAATTCCATCTACCGAAAGATTCTTCTGTTTTAAGGCTCTTGATAGTATCTCCTCCTTTATTTTATATGTTAAAAAGTTAACCAGGATTCTTCTGGGTTTTGGTTTCTTTGGATTTAACCTAAAAGGATCCCTATGAACCCTCTGCATGTCTTTAACCAGATCTTCTTCAGAGCATTCCATGTGCACTCCCAACTTAATCAACCGTGCCACAAAGAACTTAATATCCTCGCCTTCTGACCCTTCCGGGATTTTTAAAATACGGAGATTGTTTCTTCTCTGATTGTTCTCCATTGACTCCAGTTTTTCCTTCAGTATAGCCTCGTTCCCCTTTAGAACCATGATCTCCTTTGAATTAGCCTCAGTTTGTGCTGTTAAGTCCTTTACGGAACACTCCAGCTGTGAAGTCCTGACTGCGATGCCATCCATTTTTTTCTCTAAGGTGTCACAGGAAGCTCTGATCTCTTTTTGGTTACTTTCGGAGGTTTCAAATCTATTCCTGACTTCGATGGTTAACAAGTGAATAAGATCCGACACTGACTGGGAGTGCGACTGTTCTTGGTGTTCCTGTTGCGCCTGGGAGTGGTATACATCTTCCCTGAGAGACTCGCATTCTACACCATCCCGAGATTCCGGTGGGGTTTGCCCACCCGTTATTCCTGAGTGGGAAGCATGCTCAGCCATAGTACCAGAAAGCAGCACAGGAAGAGGAGGGATCGTACCCCTTTTAAAGCATAACAAAATGTCTTAGCTTATGCCAAAAGGGCCGTCTGTGGAAAACGTGTAATATTTTACTTGGCATAAGCTGCAGCCATTTTTGCTGTGGTGTCCATTTAAGTTTCCTTCGTAATTCTTTCGTCTTTTCACTCTGCCTGTGCTATCTATTTTAGTTGACTTCCTGACTCAGCTAAAAGCAATGTACGAGCTGAGAGTTTGTAGCTGCCAGTACACCTGTTAACTGTCAATCATTTACTGCTGCCATAAGCACTCCTGCTCCCCCTCCCACTTTGCTGACCAAGTGGTTATTCATCTTCTCTTGTTTGCTGAAAACTATTTCTAAAATTGTTCTCCCTATTTCTGTTCACATGCTTACACTGCAGAAAAACTGTATAAAAGCCCTGTGTTCTGTGACTTTAGGGTACTACCTCCACCAGCACTTGAGAGTGCTGTGTGGACGTGGTCCCACTCATGAGTGATTAATAAACTTGTTATTTATTCCTACTCCAGTGCTGATCTCTATTTTGTTGGTTTTTGAACCCGTGAACAGAAGGGTGACCCTGCACCAGTGTACCCCTAAAAAGGTACATCTCCACATATAAACTGGGACCAAATTTTATCATAGTGTTGTATTGCCCTTGCGCAGGCAAAGGGGCGCAAGGGTGACCCAACACTAAAGTCAGATTTATCAAGCCATCCAAGGCCACCTTGCTTGGCCTTGCATGGCGTGATAAATCTAGAGTAATGCAAGTCAGCTCAAACTGCTGCCTTGTGTTACTTTGCCCTGGGGAGGTGTTCCGTGGGTGTTCCCACACATCCGCCCATGGATTTTGGAATATTCCCAGATTTACCATTACTGGTAGACCTGGGAATGCATCAAAATGCTACGCCTCACCAGGCAAGGCGTAAAAAGGAGAAATATCTTTCTTTCTCCTTGTTTTTGCCTCTTTCCATGTGTGCTGCATTCTACAGCACACGTAGAAAGAGGAAAATGCAGGTGTCTCTTCTTGTACAAAAACAATCCTGCTTACAATGCATGCACCCTTGCAACATGACGCAAGGGTGCCTGCATTGGTACTAGACAGCCAAAAGTGTGCAAGCGCTATGAAAGGACAGGAAAGCGACATATTGGGCCCGATTCCGATCTCGCTCGGAAAGCCCTACGGCCGACTCGTTCCCGTAGAGCTTTCCGAACGACTCATGCTCCTGGGCTCTGAATGCCTGAGTACGATGCAAGTACACGCTGACGGACTCGGGTCGCTCGGAGCCCCATTGAAGTCAATGGGAGCCTGTTGTACGTCGCGTACATAGCTTCCATCGAGTAAAAAGTATGTCGCGGAAAAGGGCGCCCGTTGTCGTTGGTACGCGTCGGTGTCCCCTTCACCGTACATGCATGTGTAAGGGGGTACCCCTGTGACCGAGTCATAGGGCTATGGGTGAAGGGGGGCCCGCTAGGCCCCCCCGAAGTCCCCTTCCCAAAGCTTTTTCAGGTCGGAGGCTCCGAGACAGTCCGGCTGCTCGACGCACGCATCGTACTTGGTTGCTCGGAAATTGGACCCATTGCGCTGCACGAGTCGGCCATGTTGTAGTCGTCTGGAGGGCTTCGCTGATGAGTATGAGTCGCTCGGAGCGCAAGGCGATATTCACATCGTACTCGCTCGCTCGTACGGCGGGAGGAGTCGGTCGGAAATCACGCTCGCGACTCAGACTCGCTCCTGATGGATGCCGTCAGGAGCCCATCCGAGCGAGATCGGAATCAGGCCCATAATATTAAATACGGCACATTTCTGCCCTTTTCTTTAGTGCAGCACAGCAAGGTGGCTTGCAGGATTGCGCTACGTGAAAGTATAATAAATATACCACTTGATGCATTGTTTGAGCCAGCGAATGATTCTCTCAAGTGTGCATCATTTGTGAATGTGTGGTCTGTCATGACTTCCATGTTCCTTGCTGGGAAAATTGGGTTTGGTGTCATCAGGCATCTCCTCAAAGAATATCTGCTGCCAACAGTTGGTTGATTTTGTGAATCATGAATGTATTTGGCTGTGTCTGTGAAGGAAAATGAGAATGAGACTAACCTAGTAAGATACGTATTCTGTATCAGTGTCCAATCATCTGAATCTATTCAAATCCAAAGCGGAATTATATGTCGTAAGAATGGAAAGATGGAGTATGATCTGGAAAAAGTTTGTATATCACGTACCAGTGTGATGTTGGACTGGTGAACCCTTTATGATTAGAGTGGATTGCTTTCTACCAGTGAGGTGGGGGCATTCAATGGCCCCTCTGCTGAGGTAAAGAAGCCATCCTAGTCAAAGAACTATGTCTGGGATTTTGGGCTCTTCTCTGGTTTAAGGGGAATGGTGACAGAGCATGACGCATGAGGTTTAAATTTATCTGTAGCCTGACATATTTCTTTGCAGATAGATGGAAGTGAAATGCTAACTGTGCCCCTTTTGACTTTCTGGAGGTAGCATGCAGTATATGATTGAAATGCGCATAGTTCCTTAGGTTTCTGGTGACAAGGTCTGAGGCATTCCTTTTAGGCCTGATGTGTTTTTATCTTTTGTAGTAAGCTGTTGATGATGATGTCCTTGTTTAGGTATTGTCTTTTTTTAAATATTCATCCTTTGTCACGTGAAGGAGGGTTCTCCATTATTGAAATATTCTTCTTCTATGTGCTGTCATCCATTACTTTATGCCTCACAGGAGTTTTTTCAGACACAGTTGCATTTCCATGCATCACAGCTCTTCTTACAGGTTCAGTGTATGGACTGTAGTCCATTGTCTGTACCCTTCTGCTACATGTAAGTTGGAAGTTGGTATGTGTTTCATACTGTTTGACAAAGACTGTGTAATTGGCACCATTGCTCTGTTTGCTTGATGTATGCTGCCATTGCACACAACTGGATTTTGCCCTACGTCTCAATTAACAAGTGCATATAGAGTTTTTGCAGATTACACCTTTTTGCTTGATTGGATGCCTGGTGTTTATCTTAATCCCTTTAACAAAAGCTGGAACATGCACATTAACGTTCTTAACAGAACAAGACTACATTATGCATTTTTTAAGGCAACTTAGGGCTCAATTTAGATCTTGGTGAAGAGGGAACTCTGTCACAATGGCGAGGTAGTTCTCTCCCTACCAAAGAGGTAATTTGGTTGATTTAGAAATCTCAACCCTATCCTTCGGAGAAGCATGGCAAGCATTAGGTATAGCATAAAACAACATACATGGCTAGTGCTTGATCTTGTATCAGTTGCTCAAGTTATTACTGAAGTATTAGAGTCGGTCTGGAAAGTCCTATGGCTGCATCTTTTAAGTCATTTAACTCCATAACGTTTCTCTTCCCTCAATCCCATCCTCGTCGCCAAATGAAGTAAGTAGATCCAGGAGACACAAGTAAAGTTCAAGATGTGGGTTTATTTCAATGAAGCGCTTGCCCAACTGCCTAGTCCAACACTCCTCAGCTTACTGCCCAACATTCTACAGTGCACTTCCAAAAGTTCCAAAGTGAAACCATTGTCCCAGGAATACAGGGGTGGAACACACCATTATATAAAATAGATATCATGAGCTAAAAGACAAGTATAACTATGAACAGAGAGGGGATATAAAAAAATATATATTTTAAATGGAAAATTATAACACATTCATAATGTTCCTCTCAAAGAGGGAAAAACCTCAAACCCCAGGAGAAAACTTTCACCGAAGCAGCGTGGCCAGTCAACAACTAGTGGAGTGTTCCATACCGTAAGTGACTTGCGGCTAAGTACCAGAACAGCAACATTAGGGGTGACTGTGACACAGCTATAATTTGATGTAAGATTGGGATAGCACCAAATAACACTCTGTTTTTTAGGTCTGGTGTTTTTTCCAGCCCTCTTCATCCACTGGCTGTTGTGTCATTCACATTATATTTCTGCCCTTTACAGAGTGCAGCAGGGATAAATGTGTCGTTCACTATAGACGATGGCTAACTTCGCTATTAGAAACGGCATTTCGCTCTTTCACAGAGAGCACACCTTCTGTGAAAGTAGTTCGTTCAGGGACTGCTGTGGCAATGTTTGCTTTTGAGACTAACATTTTTTGCTTGTAGCATTTTTTTTTTTAATAGCCACGACCAGGCTGCTCCCACAAGAATAAAGTTTAACAGAATCCATGACAAAACCAGCAACGATTAAGCCAAAATACTGGCAGGCAAACCAGACCTCTTGGCGTTGCCATTGCCTGTTTTCCCTTTTGTTAACTAGCCTGTGGTTATTTCATGAGTATTATGTTACATTTCCCGTAATGTAATTTCAACACTTATTTTGTGTTTAGATATTTTTTGTTTTTACTAGTACGTCATGTGCATTACTTACTTTGTTGCAATAGTCAATGAACAGAAATCAAATTGAAACCATTAGACTATAATTGGCAGGCAAAATGTAACTTGCCCAACGTTGATTCTTGCAGCCGATAAGGAACCAGAAGCAACCCATTTTCCTGCCGTTTATTTCCGTCACTTGTGCTTCCCCTTTACTTCTTGAGCTCTGTTGGCCCACACAAGCAAATATTTGTTTCTTCATTCATTTTTTCAAGCATTTAAATCCAGAGGAGAAGAGACGTTTGCTTCTTGCATCTCTTGGCTCAAACAAGCACATTTGTTGTCATTGTTTTTTTAAGCCTTCAAATACAAAAGAGACGTGTGGACTTGACTTTTACATTGGCGCTTTGATAACCGTGAATAAAAATTATGGCATTTCCATGGTATCTCTCACTTCGAAAAGTTGATTTTCTTTGCTCTCCTATGGCGGGAAGATTGTATTCTGTCCTTCGAGCCTACTCCTCAGCTGGGGTGCGTAGCTGTGACGCACTCGTCTACCGGACTCGTGGACACCCCAGAGATGTCTTGAGGTAAGTGAATGTTTATGTGTGAAATGGTGCATGTCTTCTCTTTAGAAACAGCCAATGAAGCATACATAATACAGCATAGCAAAATTAAATGGCATAATACCTGTCTCAACAACTCTGTGTCATTTTAGATACAGTAATTTATCTGAGTCCCAAAATACTGTGGGTATTTGTCGACACCCACTTGGGACAATAGGAAGAGCCTCGTCACAGTTTCCACCCTAACAATAAAGGCAGGGTGTGCACCGCAATTCTGAATTATTAAATGGTGGCCCAAGACTGTAACAAGCCTAGGTATTGAGTTCTTTAATGATTAATGTTAGTGTTTAGGTGTCATGACAACAGTGATGCAGCTCTAGAGCAACCAGTGTGCTTCCTCTTGTGGAATCCCTCCTCACAAACATTCCACGTTCCTATTCCCATACCCGGCAAATGCAAGTTAGCAGTCAGTGACCCCTCCACTAGATTTTCTCAGTTTTCACTGGTGTGGGGCCCCGTATTCTTGTTGCAGAGGAAGTGTGGCATATTGATGGTTTTTGCCCAAACTTATACCTTGTTTGTAGACAGAGCTTGTGTATCCTACAGCTCCACCTCTGAGACCGATTTCAGGCAGTTGCTGTCTTTTGTGTATTCCTCCCAGATTGGTCCAGCCTTAGTCTTCGTCTCATAGCATTAGCAGGAAAGTAGAGTGGAGTTGCCAGTCTCTTGTCAGGGAAGACCTAAAAGAAAGACAGAAAGGAGGGAGATGCTTTCCCAATGAATTACCTCTCACCTTGTTATCAGTAAGAGTTCTGGGGAAGAATGCAGTATATAAAGTAAAGAGTTTTCACTACACTACAAAGAGACCCCCCACCACAATAAGGACATCATAAATGTTCTGGAAAACCACTACAACTTACATTGCTGTCTGGCCTCATTCAAACCTCCATCTTATGCAAATCTCCAGGGCAGGAAATGAAAATGGATTCCTGTGTGGCCACAGCCATATGCAATCTTACAGTCCACACACAGTGTAACTAACACACACACACACTCTCTCTCTCTTTCTCTCTCTTTCTCTCTCTTTCTCTCTCTCTCTCTCTCTCTCTCTCTCTCCCTCCCTCCTAGATGCATGGAGCAAAGGACCCAGTTGCAGGCAACTGACAGACCCATCTATAAAAAGAAAGCACAGAAGAGGCCAGTATGCAACTATTCCTGGCAGGCAAAAGGTAATAGTGCCAGTCCTGGCACTATAATCTGTTGCTGATACCACTCAGTCATCTGCACCCTGGTAATCTGACTGTAGACACACTCAGTAAGGTAGAGTGCATTTGTTGTTTTTCTGCAGACCACGGAGCCAATCTTGGGTCTCATTTTATCACAGTGTGCCTTCACTACACTTGCATGATTGTCATGTCTGCTGAGGTCAACTAAGTCCAAAACCAGCAGAAACTCACCATGGGGGGAGTCAATACAGGGATGCACATTCTCCAAAGCCATGCAAGGGACATGTTCTGTCTCAACATGGTTTAATTTAGAAGTGGTGGTAATGAAAAGTCCTATGATTTCTGGAAGAAGTAGAAGATCTAGAAGAAAATCCCTTGATGGAATGTCCTCTACAAAACTCTAAGGGCCCGATTCCGATCTCGCTAGGAAAGCCCTCCGTACGACTCAGATCTGGAGGGCTTTCCGAGCGAAACGTGCTCCGGGGGTCCGAATGAGCGAGTACGATGCAGCCGTATGCTTACGGACTTGGTTCGCTCGGACTCCCATTGAACTTTATGGGAGCCTGTGTACAGACGCGTACACAGGCTCCCATAGCAAAAAGGGGTGGGTGGGGAAAAGCGTACACCCTGTGGCGGGCACCCCATGGTGCCCGCCACAATGTGCATGCCTGGATCGGGGGGACCCATGGGCACCCCCTGTGACAGATTCGAAGGGCCCTGCTACGGCCCCCCGAAGTACGCTTCCGACAGCCGTTTCGTCTTGCTGAGACCGAGGCGAAGCGGCTGTCTGAATCGTGCATCGTACTTGCTCGGTCGGAATTCTGCTCCATAGCGCGGCACGATTCGGCTATGTACAAGTCGTACGGACAGGTTTGGGTCCCGGAAACGATTCGGTTGGCGCGTACGCGATCTTCACATCATACTTGGTAGTTCGGACCTGTGTACGATTCGGTTGTAAACAAGGGCTACAAATCGGATCCTGGAAAGCCGAATCCGATTCGGAGGCCTTCCGAACGACATCGGAATCGGGCCCAAAGTAGGGTTGTTCGAAGTTACACAGTTTGCAGTCTCACAATAAGGCATATTTTTTAATCTACTGGAAGCTATGCAAAGTGCATAGCTTCCCTTACTTTTGCAAAATGAGGTGTAGAGTAAGCAGCCATTTAGCCAGTAGGAAACTGTTCCCACTGTTGCAAGAATCATTTAGGGTAATGGAGGAACCAATGCCACACAAAGGTCATCCACCCCAGACACCTGTCCTGAGGCTCAACCTCCAGATAATGATTCCAGACAGACCAGGCCAACTTGTGCCTCATCCACACACACCTTGTATGGCAAAGATGACCTCTTTCTGGATGGCCTACCCTGCCACCTCCTTCTCTCCAGAGCTGCTACAATCCCTGACATGTTCTGGTGAACACAGAAGGGTCAGCCTGCCCATTCACCATGTCCCTTTCCAGGGTTTCATGCCTAGGTTCATCATGGGTGCGCAAGAACAAAGTAGAATGATTGAGTTTATATTAGACACTGGTGATCATTTGGGATGCATTCCAGTCCGTATTTATCACCCACCATGCCACTCTAGACAAAAGCCCGCCTTCTTCAGATCAGTACTGGCCATGCTCCTCATGGGAACAGTTCACCCCGAACTTCTAGGTGAGACTGCTCCAGATTGGGAAACTAGCAATACCAGACTAGTGTTGCCCTATTTGGGTCTCATCAGTGGGATGTAGCTTGAGCCCTATGACACATCTGGGCTTATCCATCGCACTTGGGGCATCAACTGCAACATTCAACAGTGATGGAGGGAATGCTTGAAATAATCTCAGGCCTTGCTGATCACTCATGGCAGCATTGCAGCCCTTAGTTTTTTGCCCACCATCCCACTCTAGACAAAGGCCTGTCTTATGCAAATCAGTACCGACCCTGCTCCTCATGGGAACAGATCATCCCAAACTGCGAGGCGAGGCCCTCTGCAGAAGGGACCGCAAGAAACCCCAAACTAGTTTCAGCCTATTTGGGGATTGTCAGTAAAGTGTAGCAGAGTCCGATGATAAAGTGGATCCTGTGGTCACTGTGCCACTGGAACCAAGTTGCACCTGACTGAAGAGGCTCAAATAGGCCCAAACTGTTCTTGGGTTGCCTGTGACCCAGCTATTTGAACCTGGGCTGTATTGTTCCTGCTGGAGCAGAACCAAGGCTGATTCGCATATGGCTTGGTCTAATCTGAGGTGGTATGGCGAGCAAAAAAACAACAGTGGACTGGGACATGACCCGAGTAATTACCAGAGGCTCAGATTACTTCAAGCATTCTATCTATCATTATTTTTGTATTTTTTATTCTGACAACCTGAGAGCAATGGGCATGCCCAGAAGTTGGTCCTGTGTCAATGGAACCTCGCTGCACTGACTGAAAAGATCCAAAAATGCCAAAACTGGTCTTGGGGTAATTGTGTTTTGGTTCAGAGAGGACATGCCTTGGCTTTTTGACTTGGACTGTTCCTATTGGATCAGGACCAAGGCTGATTTGCACATGGTGGGATGCAATATAAGGACGCATGGTGGGTAAAAAAAACTATGAACTGGGATGTGACCTGAGCAATTACCAGTGGCTGGGATTAATTTAATGATTCCATCTGCCACATTTTTGTATTCTTCATAGGTTTATTGTGGTGCAGGAAACTGTCATGGGAAGGTGAAGCAGTTGCCTCAAGTAGTCGGGATAATATAGAAAAGTAACTACACCTCGAATAATCAGGTGACCTGAAAAAACTGCTCCTATGGCCAGTAGGTCACCCACTCTAAATCAGGTGTTATAGGACTGTCTTACATAATTTTTGTGTGAATGAGTGCTGTAGCTAGCATTGCATCCCTATAGTAAAGTTCATCGAACAGCTTTTTGACTGTCATAGAGTGATGAGAAAGGCAATGGATCAATGAAAATCAAAAATATGGAGTTATTGAAAAGTTTTAATTGAGGAATTGATAGCTGAGGTATTAGCAATGTAGGTTGTGGAAGACTGGATCCATGCCATATAATCAGGATAACCAATGACTTTGTAAGTGGCTTCAATTTAGACTCATACTCATGGATATATAGCCACTTCCTCCATGTTGTTTTGTCAAACACAATCTGGCCCCAAATTCTCCTATCACTTACGATCACATTCAATACTCTGGCACTATTTGATGCCCACTTCTTCAAACCAGTTTAGAGAAAGGCTTAATCATGAATACACTCCTCTCTGTCCAATCTCCTGAAAGTCGAAATATCCTTCGATCATAATTGCGTTCGCCGAGGCTTCAATGCCCGTAGACACTTCTCACGGCTGGTATCGAATGTTGATTATTAGTGTTTCCTCTATCCGGAATTCACGCGCCTTTATTGTATCAGAATGCTCTTCTCTGACCTCTTATCCCATATGCTAACGTCTTACTAGTAAAAAGGTTTTGTTTTATCAATAATTGTGCCTTGCCGATTGAATATATGTCCTTTTCTACTACATGATCATATCATCCATTTGAGAAGTTGCACTCATTTCCCGGATTCTCGCCCATGAGTTTGTGATTGATCTAATCCCTATGGTCCTGACATCAAAGTGTTCTTGTGGTTTTCTTGATGAATGCGCCAAGTTCGCCGAAACATGCGTAGATACATTGAAGAACCACCATCAATTGATTGTATAAACTACCCCACTGCATTGTCTAATCTTGTATATATTCCATTGTTATTGTGTTATTGTATTTTGGTTTCATATTTTGTGATGTTATGCACTTTTTACATGACTATCCAGACTCCTCCATGTTAAACAATTCTATTAATTTGTTTTGTCTCCCGTGTTGTCCATGTATTCTTAATGTTTATTTATATAACATCTTAGTAATGATTTGTTCCATAGGTATTTTTATCTTCAACAATTTTGTAACAATAAAATGAATTTTCTATAGCTATTCATGGTACATTGCGTTTATTGTTATCACCCCAGATTTATGGTCTTGAATAGTTCCTGAGACCAACCAGTTGCCCAGATTCATGGTCTTGAATAGTTTCTGAGACCAACTAGTTGCCTTGAGATGTATTTCCTGTACGATTGCATTTTTCCTGTCCTAGGAACTACTATAAGTAGCAGGGGGCCCTTATATTTACATTGCAGTCTCCAGCAAGTGCCACTATGCATTTTTAAAGTTTAGATTGGTTGTTTGTTGACTTCTTCAGAAGCAGACTGGTTGAGGTGACGAGTCCAATATCCTCTGTGTTCTTAGAAACCTCTGGTGGGGTGAATGGGAATGAGCCACAGAACAAGATGGGATAGCTCAGAAGTATGCACTCCTAAGCTGATTTATCCTTCCTGTTCCGGTTATTTTAAACCAGGATAACTCTACAATGGCACCAATGTGTTTCTGGAGGGATCCTCTTCTCAGAAGTGCCATCTGTACAATTCAAATTTGCACCATCATCGCCATTAGTGCGATGTAGTTCTTAGTACTCTGACCTCCCCCAGAGGTCATCCATGGGGTTAGGTTCCTCAGGTGTGTGGTTATCAAGCAGATGTGGGTTAAGATGGCTTGCTGGTGACTGAGGCTGTGGAATGCCATGCTTCTGGAGTGACTTGCCTGCGTCCACACATCGTGGATCTGTGACTGCTGCAGGGCCTACCTCATTACTGTGATGAATCCTCCGGTGTGCTGTCCAGATGGCTCTCACTATCCCCTGGACTTTATGTGGAGCTGGAAACCAGTGACTGTTTGGATGGTACAGCGCCAGCTGTGATGGGGCTTGGTTCCTCAGAAGAACCTCTTGCTGCATAACTGCAGGGTAAATTGTTGCCCACAGAGGGGTGTGCCCGGTGACGTGCAGTGCTGGTAAATTGGCATGGTGGTCACCACTACTCTAAGAACTATGGCACTCCCTGTTGAGCTGTTCCTAGTCCCTGAGGTGATTGGTAAGAGCTGAGTGGTGAGGTAGTGTTCTACCCGCTATTGAACTATCCTAGGAACCTTCTTTTTACCTATAGGCTCTGTCCATCCTGCCTCTTTTCACAGATAGTCTGCTGAAAGAGGTGGCCCTTTCATCCACCTGCAAGAGGTTGAAAGTACATGGTGGCTGGAATGTGCTCCTTAATAATACTTCAAAAACACTGGCTACAATGTTCCTGGAGGTTGCTGCTTAGAATGTCTGATGCTGGCAACTTCATCTCAGACACCCAGAATGCAGAAGGTCTATGATCCGTTAGGGCTGCTGATCCTTGAACTTCCTTGCCCATGCACCCCCCGTGCCTGGTATAGAGTTAGGTGGCCATAATGAAGAACCTTAGTATCAATGCAGATAATTTCCACTGACCACCTTCCAGTCCTACATATTCACAAACTCTACTTCAAACTTTAATCCCCTTGCCTTTTTGGAGAGGATGAGGACCTGAAAGACAACTCCAGCTTGTTGACTGGCATTCTTATTTGTCTTCTATTTGTCTGCCATCTTGTAACTGTAACTGGGTGCATGCCCTGTTTCCTCAAATCATGCCTAGTGCTGTCCACCCCTACATTGCTTTCAGATTACTTGTACTGATGATATGATACCCTCACTTTCATTGTTTGGAATTGTATTCAATGCTCTCTATTCTTCATGATGCATTGGTTTGCTTATCAGCATAGAAATGTGTACCAGGGCTTTTGGCTAGCAGTCAACACTCTTCTCTGGTCCCACGACCTGTAGTTCTTCACCAAACGGCAAGCATATCATATATATAGCTTAAGTGATGTCTTGGTGTCTATTTCAAGTCACTATAAATAACTAGCCAACACAACTGATTATATAGTAGCTCAACTCAACAACATATGAGGCAAGATTAGCAAGCTAAACAACAAATTGTCAGAGGTGGGGACAGGCACCACAAGGTACTGCACACACATACTCCAAGGCAATCCAAACACTGATTTAGGATTTAGGATGAAGGAAGGCTCAGGCCTTACAAAGGGAGACGTCCATTACAACACAGGCATTACATCGTAATGCCTTTACAACGCAACTTTGACAACGCAACTACTATTACATCGAATGCAATTACAACGCATGTGCCATTACAACACATGCCAATACAACACATGGCATTACAACACATTGTAAGGTAGGTATTAGAAGTATTTGAGGTAAGTTGATATTTAATTTTTTTTTTAATATTTAACATAGAATATGTAATAGTATTTGTATTATTTAAAATAATTTAACAAAATTTTAGGTGTATGGATGTATGGTAAATTGGGGATTTGGGGGGAGTTAATTAATCCTCAGTTTGTATTTTTAATACTAGAGTATTTAATGATATTCATAATTTGATTTTCAATTTTTTTTATTTTGTATTTTTTATAATGACAAAAATTAATATATTCTAATAAAATGTAGAATAATTAATAAAAAATAAAATAAAAAATGAGGGGTGAGTAATAAAAATGATCTATAATTTGAGAATGAAGAGTATTAATTTTAAAATATATATTGAATTATTAGTGGGTGTAAGTTATAAAAGTAATGATTATATATAAATAGAAGTGTATTAAATATATATATTTTTTACATTATTTATAATTGTAATTTTTAATAAAAAAATATAAGCAGGAGGGGAGTATTTTATTACTCATTTTAAAAAAATTTAATACACAGGAAAAAATTAAAGATTAAATACACAAGTAATAAAAATGATTAATTATAAAATTATTTTAATAATTAAAAAAAGAATTAGAAAATTATTTTGTAAAAAATTATTATAGATATTTAAAAATTGATTTGCACCTATCCACTGGGATGGGATGCTAGGAAAACAGGGGTTTAGGGTGGGGTAGTAATGTAATACTCAGGTAAGAATTTTTAATACTAAAGTATATTTTATTAATAAAATTAATAAGTATATTCCTTTAAAAAAAAATAAAAGTAATAATTATTAGATTATTTTAAAAAAATTATCTAATCTTAAAAAGGGAGATTTTGGAGAGTGGGGATGATTTGATGTAAATGGAAAATTATAATATATTTTTTAAATCATAGTTGAAAATATTATGTAAAAATATAGAATTATACATATATTTTAAATCTATTTCATTCAAATGTAAAAAGTATTTAAGTATACCATAGGCATGCAAAAATACATATAATAATTTAGAAAAACACATTTTAGAATTTTAAATATCTCTAAAAAAAACAAAGAATACACAGTTTAATGATATTGTACATTTTTTTATTGAATTTATTAACATTATAAATAAATATGCAAAAATGATAAAAAAAATTATTAACAACATTCTTTTATAAAATATTTTTTGAATTTATTCTGATTTGTAACATATATTTTTTAATTTCTCTGTAGGTTTTCCCATGGTTTACCATTGAAGTCAATGGGTAAAATTGTCCTAATTTTGTTTTTACAGAAAGACATGACGTTGCCGCGTATACTTAACTTTCGTCATTGCGAGGATCGTCACGCACAGGATCAGATGCAAGGGAGAGCTCCATCCCAGGTAAGTCGAATTTTAATTAATAAAAAAAGATTAATAGTGGTAAAGTTTATTGTAAGGAGAGAGGAGGGAGGTAGATAGATATAGGAAATATGTTTTGTGTACATATTGTGTGTTTTAACATTACAATTCATTCCAAAACAGGTGGAATTAGTAGGCCCACGTCGGGTTTCTTTCGTTCGTAACACTTTTTGTTTAATACATTGTATTAAATTATATAGATTATTAATTTTATTAAACAAAAGTGTTAAGAAAGAAATCTTTTTTAGATTTTTTTTTTAAGCGACGGGTTTATTTGAAAATAAGTAAATGCATCGTCGCGGTTTTCGGGGTAGGTCGTAGGTACTTGGAAAAAGACTTTGGGGCCAATTCCGATCTGGGTCGGAAAACTCTCCGACCGAGCCGGATCCGGAGAGATTTCCGACCGAGCCGGACTCCTACAGTCTGACCGAGCGAGTATGATGCGGCCGCATGCTGCCGGACTCGATTCGGTCGGACTCCCATTGAAGTCAATGGGAGCCGGTCGTACAACGCGTACATGGGCTCCCATCGACTGAATGGGTAAGACGCAAACAAGTGCGCCCCCTACAGTGTGTACGCATCGGTGCAACTCGCACCGTACATGCATGTTTAGGGGGGACCCTTGGGTCCCCCCTGTGTTCGACTCGTACGGCTACGGGTGCAGGGGGGTCCGGCACGGACCCCCCAAGTCCGGCTCCGGGAGCTTTTTCGAGCTGGACGTTCCGACTCGATCCGGCTGTCCGACGCGTCCATCGTACTCGCTCGGTCGGAGAACGTCTCCATTGCGTGGTGCGATTCGTGTCCGTACGAGTCGGTCGGATCGGTTGGGATCCAGAAACGAGTCGGTCGGAAACAACGCGTACACTCGCATCGTACTAGCTCGTTCGGACAGCTGTACGAGTCGGTCGGATAAAACGCGCACGGCTCGTATTTTTTACGGGCGAATCCCGTTCGGTGGGGATCCGCCCGAGATCGGAATCGGCCCCTTTGTGTTTTGAAAAAAACATTTGTGGTCATTTTTAAACCATTGCTTAATGGATTTGGGGACTTCGAATTGTTTTTATTCGAGAAAGGATTGCAACAAATGATTTTTGGATGGTGATTTTTTTAAAATCATGACTTATTTTTCATGGTATTTTGAATTTGGATTTCGAACGAAATTGGATTGCATAAATGGAATTTTGTTGCATTTTTTGCCAAACTATGGGCCTGATTACGATGGCGGAAGGCCCGCCACCGACAGACTGTCGGTGGCAGGCCCTCCGCCATCATGCTGCTGTTTTCCCCCGCCAAATTATGATGGCGGGAGGAATTGTTGGTTAAGCGTGGCGATCGTAAAGACCGCCCGCCACAGTTCCGACAGGCGATCCTTTTCCGACCGCCTGTCGGAACCAAAACATTTCCCAACATTGCGGCACCGCCGTAGGGATTAGGATATCCCTTTCCTCCGTTCATTTTGTGGCAGACAATCTGCAGCAAAACGAATGGCGGAAACGGATATGGGGGCCTGTAGCGGGACCCCCTTCATCTCTGGGCCTGGGGCAAGGGCACTAGGGGGCACCTATGGTGCCCCCTACATATCCCTGCACCATGTGGCAGGCATGGCATGGTGCCTGCCACGTAGTGCAGGGATATGCAAGTGCCTTTTTCTGGGCATTGCGGCGGGGGCTGCTGACTGCATCCCGCCGCAATGTTAGGGATAGGGCCTGCGACCGACGCGGTGGCGGTCGCATTGTAATGCGATAGGTGGGTAGGCCGCCTCGTAGGTGACCGGTCCCCCTACCGCAACAATGGCAGTCAGACGAAAGTCCGACCTCCATCGTAATGACCCCCTATATTTCTTTTTGGGGATTTTCTTTTTTGGGTGTGATTTTTGTAGGTGTGCACAGTAGTTTTTACAGTTTATTTTTTAACTGTAAAATATGTTTATGCAGAACTGTGCCGTTTTTGGATAGTTTCATTCGGGAAATGGATTAATGCAAGGATTATGGAATAATTGCAATGGTTTAAATGACTGCAAAGAACTCTTGGTGAAAAGCTGTATTGAACGAAAGTCCAAGAGTTGAAAAAGAAGACATCTGAAGGTAAGGAAACCCGACTTTATATTAAAATGTAAGTATTTTTAGAAAAATGGCAATTGAATTAGGGGAATTTTGGTCAAAACAGGCAAGTAAGGTGTTATAGGAGATAGTGTAGATTAGAAATGGAGGATGTGTGCAATATTATCTAAGTAGTCTGAAGCCACCATCAACGAAAATTGTTGAATTGTACCCAATAGTCGCTCGGACATTTCCTTTGTTCTTTTTGAAATTCGTGGGTTCAGACTACCAGTTAATGATTGCGAAATTCTAATTTCTTGGAAACTTTGCTCCTTCCTCATAATTTCCAAGAAATGATAGAAGTTAGGATGTGGTTTCCCAATTGATTTATTGAAGGAGTTGTGCCATCCCTCTATGGCATTGTTTGTTTTTGCTCCTCCCTCCAAGCAGGTCGAGTAGCAGTTCCACCACTTCACATGGAAACGTGGTTTCCTCCTGTGACCTGACCTGCTTAGATGGCCAATCCATGTGTCTTCAAAGTAATTTAGTAGGGGTGCCAATTTATCTTCGTTTGCAGTAAAGCATTCAGATTCAGTATTAGATGTGTAGTATTCGTCTACACTGTCAGGAGGAACACAACAAAGTGCAGTTCATTTTTTTAAATTCAAATTGTAGTTTGCTATCTGGTATATAATTCTTAACTAAGGATGTTTTTTTAATTTTTCGCCAATATGCCTGTGAAAAGTGAAAATAACATCCTTGAATTTGGGTATGCGTGTATATTTTGGTAATTGTGTTAATCATAGGTAAATCAAAGTCAATTAACACTTTTCTAGGACTTTTGTTCATTGTTTTAGATTTTATCACTGATAAAAATTCAGTGTATGTTGAGGATTGTTTATCAGGGAGTAAACTGTACACTAAGGGAACAACTTTATGATTAATATAGGCAAAAATAGTGTATATTTGGGTGAATGGATGGGGTGTGGATTTGAACGTCCCATCCATCATCCAAATATCACTACTCTCCAACTTAACAAGATTATGGGGTGTGCTAAAGATTAGTATTCCTTTAAGAGGGTTTTGTTTGTCATGTAAAAGAAATGGTTCATTAGTAACTGTTATAGAAAGTTCAGGAGGAATGTTAATGTCAGAAAAGGTTTGGGGTGTTACTCTTAGAGGGTTACTTGCCTGTTTTTTACACTGAATAATTCTGCCGGGTTGGGAATTGTGGGCATACTACTTGCAACATGAGATGGAATGTGTTGTAAAACCTCCCTCAAAACAGAGCCACAGGGTTCATTGGAGGTGGATGTAAGTGCTTTTATTTCATTGATGTTTTCTCATACCTATATCTCCATTGCAGAGGCAGAGTGGTTATGCTCTGTGGTTCTTAAAATAGAGTCACCAAGAGTAACCGCTCTGCCTGTGCAATGGGATGAGTAATATTGCACACACCTCCAATAAAACCTGGGCTCAGTTAGTCTCTCCTCACAATAAACGTACCCACTATGACTTAAAAGCCGGTTTCCTCTGCTGGACTTTAGGTATTTGGCTTCTTTATTGGATGCCATTATCTGTAAAGTATTGAAAAAGAAAAAAATATTGTTTAATTATTTGAAGTATTGTTGATTTCCTATTTAAAAAAAAAATGTTAGTGAAATTTTAATGCACATTGTTTTTGCAGCTCAAATATTAGGCAGCATGAACCTTGATTTTATTCTTTAACATTGTTGATGTTGCTTTTGAAAAGTTTTGTTCTTATTTTAAAACCTAGAAATGAATAATCATTAGGTTGTTATACACATGAGTTATTTGCAAAGCTTACCTTTTTAAGTGTTCTTTTTTGTTGCTTCAGGAATTTCTGATGTTCTGTGTTGGTTGTTTTTTGTTCTGAGGCTGTGTTTCAAATTGGATTTTATTGCTGTTTTGTTGGTTCTGAAAAAAATTAATAGTAATTAAGGATTAATTTGGGGTGTTTTTTTATAATTTCAATAACCCTGCAATTTAAAAAAAATAGTGCTTGGTAATGGTGGTGCAGTTTAAAGTTTGGTATGCTTTTTTGGGACATTTTGCTTTGGTTTGACTGATGTTTTTTTCTTGAGCTCTTAAAACTTTATTGATAAAAACATATGGCTAATTCTTTACCTTTTACAGTTGGGTTTCTTCTGAGGGGCTGTTTTTAATTTGTAGTTGGATGTTTTCTGTATGGAATTTTCTGATATACCAAAAGTCTGAAAAAAAAGATTTGCAATTTTACATATGTTTGAAGACAGTTTTATTTTGCAAGTGATTTTCATTGTTGAGATGCAAGGTTACATAAACTTTTCTGCAAATTACTTGTGCTCTTGCAACCTGCAAATGTTCATTTATAAAAAGGAGAATATTATTGCCTTGATTTCTTTTTTATTTCCGTAGACAAGTAATGCTTGCCTTTTGTTTCAGTTGGAGGGTGTGTCCACCTCTGCTGGTGTTGTTTAATCTTTTTACTGTTGAGAAAATGACATGTTTTATAAATGTTTTATACTTTGTTTTTCACATATTGTACATAACCATGCTAATTTAACAAATTTAGTAATTTCGAATTTTTATTGGGGTACTACAACTTTGCATTCATTCACATCCAACACTTTTCCTGAGGCAAGCAGATGTCTGAGTAGGAATAGTACATTTGCCCGCACCACCATCCAGCACTTTTCCTTAGGCAAACACAGGTCGGAGTAGGAATAGTAAATTTGCCCCCACCACCATCCCACACTTTCCCTGAGGCAAACACAGGTCGGAGTTGGAATAGTAAATTTGCCCCCACCACCATCCAGCACTTTCCCTGAGGCAAACACATTTTGGAGTTGGAATAGTAAATTTTTTCTCACCACCATCGCACACTTTCCATGAGGCAAACACAGGTCTGAGTTTGAATAGTAAATTTGCACCACAACCCTATCATTTTTTTTTCAGAGGAAAGCACAACTGTTTTTTTGTTTAACATTTTATTAACAGCTGTCTTTTTTCAAATATTTATGTTTATATTAGAATATATATTTTATTTTTGAAAATCTTATTTATATTTATTTCATATAAAAATAATTCTTCTTTTTTACTTACAGAGTTAGTGTATTTTTTTGCAGTGTTGTATCTGTTTCATAAATCTTGCTGCTTTTAGAAATCAGCAAATGCTATAAAACATTTTAAATTATTTCTTGTTAGTATTTCTGAATTATGTGATCCTGTTGTATATTAAAAATACTTAAATTGTAAACTTACTTTGGACTGTAGATGGCACTGTTTGTGTTATCCAAAGTTGAATAGTTTGCTGGCTTGAAAAACGCGTGTGGTCACAGTGGAAGTCAGTTTACCAATGTTTTCAAATGGTGGACGGCTGCTTTTTTTTTTTTTTAGAAATCTTTTTATTGTATAAACGAAGAACTGATAACAAAATACAGTGCAGTATCATTAGTGTCAAACAAGCACAGTGCATTTGTACAATATCAATCATAACATTACATAGGACCAATTTCCTTACATCATGTCTTGACGGCTGCTTTTAAACGCTTTTTAGATGGTGAATGATAATTTAATAGAAAATATGTTTTGTAAACAGTTTTTTTGCGTGATTCAGAAGCTGACAAAAACTAGAATTATTTTGACAGCTTTAAAAATGTTCGTTATTACATTTAGGGGCCCATTACGATACCCGGCGTAAATAAATCCGCCAGGCATGGAAGCGGCATAAATCCGCCCGCACACACCGCCTGAACACCGACCATGCCATTATGAGTACACAAACCGAAAACCGCCATCGGCGGAAAAAGCACACAAAATACCGCCCGCCATCGTCCGAGTCGGAGTCAAACCGCCCGCCACGGACGGAAACACGCACGACAACACAAAACCGCCCGCCCACACGGCCGACACACCGCACGTGAAATTACGATCGCACCGCCATGAGCGCGGAAAAACAACAAATATACCGCCCGCCAGCGCAAACAACGCCGATGAGAATCGACACGGCAGAAGCCATGGCGCCAACGTACCTACACAGAAACCATCCGCACACAAAACCAATAGCACACAACATGGCCAACAAGTCCACACAGCAAGGCACACACAAATACACAAGCACAGTACACATCCCGAAAACACCCCCCGGACAAACAAAAAATACAAAGGCCAGAACCCCAGACACAACACACCTGAAAACAACAGACCATGAGGACACACCCACATAGGTGAGTACAAAAGCAGCACTCCCACAGACCACAACCCCTTGCTACATTGCAAACCAGAGAGGAGAGGAGAGGACACAGTGACACAGCAAGGACAGCAGCACACCACAGAAACGCACACATCACTACCACCACCACCAAACACCGGCACCACAAACCCCCTGCACATTACACAACACACACCGCACCAGCACCACAAACACCATGGCACCACAAAGGATGCCCAAGTTCACGCCCATGGAGCTGACGGTCATGGTCGACGAGATCATCAAGGTGTACCCACAAATCTATGGGAACATGGTCCAGCACACACCACTAGCCACCAGAAACAGAATGTGGAACCGGATCGTAGACCAGGTCAATGCAGTCGGGACCCTGCCCAGAAACAGAGTCGAGATAAACAAACGTTGGAATGACGTAAAGAGCCTGGTCAAGAAGAAGGAGGGCAAAAACAGAGAGCTGGCTGCCGTCACTGGCGGAGGGAATCCCGCGCTCTTTAAGACCTTCAAAGCGTGGGAGGAGAAGGTGCGAGTCGTAATCCATCCGGAGATCCTCGCCGGATTAGCAGGGGAGTGGAGGCTGGTAAGTACAAACTAATGTATACCAGCACACCGCTATGTACTCACATGCGCAACTACCATGCCACAGCTCCCAGGGACAAACACCCCCATGTCCAGCACACAATACACAACACATCACACACACATGCAACAGACACTACCTCACACAGCCCAAACCGAACAACTGTAAGATGCGTGGGGACATGTGTACACTAAGCCAGCCACGTAACCACCAACAGGTCCCCAAATATGCCAGAAGCGCCACAACGAGCACCCACCACACCCATGTGTCCGCCACAGCTGCACTAACCGACAAGTAACAGGTAAGTGGCAGGAACACAAAGTGCAGTGGGTGGGACGGTGGACAGCCCAAGGACAACACACACCAGGCCCCAGTCCCACAGCACAGCAAGGAGGAGCATCCCCCACACCCCACAGCCACGTGTCAGCCACCGCAGTGCACAACGACAGCCGAAAGGCAGACATCACGGTCCACAGCAATCGGTGTCAGTGGGTGTACAGCCACCCCCACGACCCACTACACCCCCCCACCCCCACAGACCTGCAACATGGAGCACCCCCGCTTAGAGCCATGTGGCATCCAGTACAGTGCACGCACGAACAACTTGCAGGTGGGAAACTGGACAGGGCTGGATTACTGGAGGCATGAGGACCATAACACCACCAACACATGGGACATGTCACGTAGCAGACGAACACGCAGCACCGCCCACCGTCACGAACAAGTGAACAATGTGCACACGGACATGAACAACAGACTCACACCCCACATGACCCATCACAGACATAGCAACACCCAAGGAGCCACGTCTGCATGCACAAGCCACACTGAATATAGTCCCACACGGCAGCCACTGTGCAACTCATCACACACAACCGAAACACCATTGAAGTCCTGTCCATGTAGCCCCCACTGCCTGTCAACCCCACACCCCACAACTACGCCTATGTAAGACAAACAACACTAGACGCAACAGAGCGGAACAACATAAATGCACACGAACACCACTGAACCCATCAAACTCACAGACACACCATGCACATACAACATACCATCCATCCCATCCGTCAGCCCCAGTCTCATGAAAGGCATGTCATCCGCACAGCTGCCACACATACAGCAGTCACGCTAAGACACATGCCCATGACCAACCATGTGCCAGAAGTCAATTAAGCGCACGACACACTGTGAGCAACAACACACAACATGGGCCACACCCCCCGAGCACTGCAGTGATGCACATGGCACAGGGCAGCACGCACACCAAGGAGATGGGACAACTGCAATACGTTGGCTGGCACACAACTATCACTCACTCATAACGATGCGTCCAATGCCATGTCCAGTAACCACAACAGACAGCAAATATGCAGGGCATGTCAGGCATGCACACACCTCAGACCATGCACTGTCATGCTGCCACAACACATGTCACGTTCGGCAGCCATGGCTCACAGCATGTACCCCAAAAGCATATCCCCTCCCAAATGCGAATCTGGGGCATGGCCCCCATGTTGCCATATGCGTTCCTAAGCGTTCCATTTGAACCCCAAAAGCATATCCCCTCCCAAATGCGAATCTGGGGCATGGCCCCCATGTTGCCATATGCGTTCCTAAGCGTTCCATTTGAACCCCAAAAGCATACCCCTCCCAAATGCGAATCTGGGGCATGGCCCCCATGTTGCCATATGCGTTCCTAAGCGTTCCATTTGAACCCCAAAAGCATATCCCCTCCCAAATGCGAATCTGGGGCATGGCCCCCATGTTGCCATATGCGTTCCTAAGCGTTCCATTTGAACCCCAAAAGCATATCCCCTCCCAAATGCGAATCTGGGGCATGGCCCCCATGTTGCCATATGCGTTCCTAAGCGTTCCATTTGAACCCCAAAAGCATATCCCCTCCCAAATGCGAATCTGGGGCATGGCCCCCATGTTGCCATATGCGTTCCTAAGCGTTCCATTTGAACCCCAAAAGCATATCCCCTCCCAAATGCGAATCTGGGGCATGGCCCCCATGTTGCCATATGCGTTCCTAAGCGTTCCATTTGAACCCCAAAAGCATATCCCCTCCCAAATGCGAATCTGGGGCATGGCCCCCATGTTGCCATATGCGTTCCTAAGCGTTCCATATGAACTCCAAAAGCAAAGTACAAACCAGACCCAGGATGGGCCAGGAGCCCGCATACACCAGAGTCACAATGAGTAGGGGCACAGCAACACATCCATCGGCATGGCCAATCCGTCCCATGCCACATGTGCACAGCACACAGTCCCATTGCCTAGCACACACAACTACAGATGCCACAGCCACACACTCGCCTCCGGGAAACCCATGTACGAGATTGCACGAACTGCCAATGTCAGACGACTAATACATACTTCGCCAGGTGCAACACAATAACAAATCTCATTCTCTCCACAGGTGACGAACTGCCGGATGCTGGGGATGGAGACAGCAGCCAGCACAGCCAGCCCACAAGCCCCCAACGAGGACACATGGATCTGGAGGATCTGTCCTCCTCTTCGGACACGGACCACCAAGCTGGCCCATCTGGCGTGGCAGGGCCCAGCCGCTCCCCAGGACCCCTCCTACCCACCAACCCATCATCCAGGGATGCTGAACAGTCCCAGTCCCCTGCTGCCACTGTCGTTGCGGCCACACCCACGGTCATTGCGGCCACTACCACTGCCACAACCGCCACCATCGCCGCACCGACCACCACCGCCTCCACCATCGCTGGCACCAGCCCCAGCGCAGGTGGTGGCCCGGCCGACTGGATCCACCCTGGGAGCCACAGCGAGGACCGTGGTGTGCAATGTGGCTAGTGGGCAGGCCGGTGGCAGCAGGACTGGTAGGAGGAGCAGGGTCAGGGAAACGCCAGCCTCCCCTGGGAGCCATGCCCTGCCTCAAATGGCCAGAGTCCTTGGGGCCTATGAAGAGGCCCAAGGACAATGGGCCAGGTCTGCTACTGACACGCGGGAGGTGCTGGGGGTGCTGAGGTTCATGGACGCCCATATGGGCCAATCCGTGTCCCGTATGGACCAACTCGTGGACCTCATGGGCCAGCTGGTGGTGGCGGTGGGGTCACAGGCAAGGCCAGCAACACCACCTCCGCCACCACCTGCTAGGGCGCAGGGTCGGGCAGCAGTGTCCACTTCCCCTGCGTCCACAGCCAGTGAGCACACCTCACCCACCACCAGCAGGTCGCCACCACACACCCCCTCCCAAACGTGGAAGGGGCCGTCCGAAGAGGAAACAGATCTCCCGGGAGGACTTCGCACGCTCCAGTCGCAAGTGAGGCAGCCAGCCAGCCTTCCGCCAGCCTTCCTTGACCAGCCACTGCATTGACTTGCTCTACGATCCCACTCCACACAGCCAGCTGGATGGCATGTGTGTGTTGGACTATGGACATAGAACCAGTGGGTACACCCTGATCATCACGCAGCCATGACCGACAGCTCATTGTCACTGCACGCACCACTTTTGTCATCACCTTACACACAATCACATGTCACAGTTTGTAATAAATGCACCTTTTACACTAACTGCTGTTTGTGCCCTGTGTTTTATTTGTACGGAATACAACGGCCACCTTGGGCGGAAAGGCACCTGATGCGTGGCATGGCAATGGAATCCGGAGGGCCTGTAGGGACCTAGGGGTGGGAGACAGAACAGGAGCACATTCAATGAGTGTGTCACACACCCATCACACAGTACATGTCAACAACTACAAGCAATGTACACACATCGCACAGAGCAATAGGGCACAATGCCACAGTCACCAACAGTGGCATACTACCCTGGCCATGGAGCGTTGACACACTGCACGCAGTGAACATACGGCCACCCTGACACAGCACACACACACCTGCACAGATACAGACACATCATCCGTCGTACATGGACACTCACCGTCAAGTGAAGTAGCGGGCGATGAGCTGCTGGCGCACATTCCCAGCTTCCTCCTCTCCGCTGTCCACCTCACTCGAGCTGTCCTGGTCTGCGGGCTGGGGCCCTGGTTGATCTCCGTCATCCACAATGAGGGGGATCTGCTTCCGAATGGCCAGATTGTGCAGCATGCAGCACGCCACCACTATCTGGCACACCTTCTGTGGGGAGTACGCCAGTGCACCCTCGGTGCGGTCCAGGCACCTGAACCTGGACTTGAGGAGGCCAAAGGTACGCTCGACCACACGTCTGGTCCTCCCATGTGCCTCATTGTATCGATCGTCTGCTGGGGTGCGAGGATTCCTCAATGGACTGAGCAGCCATGCCCCATTCGGATACGCAGAGTCACCTGGGTGTGAGGGACACAGAGAACCGTTGCTATTCCAACTGGACAGGGGACAGCATCGCACAACCAGCACGCTACACCACTCCACATACTCACCGACAATACAGCCACGATCCTGTTGCAGATTGGCCATCAGTCGTGGCAAGATGCTGTTGCGCATTATGTGTGCGTCATGTGCCGAGCCTGGAAACTTGGCACACACGTGGGTGATCACCATGTCCGCAAGGCACACCACTTGCACATTCAGGGAGTGCGTGTGCTTCCTGTTGCGGTACAGGTGCTCAGTGGCCTGTGGTGGAACAAGGCCAACATGTGTGCAGTCAATGGCTCCCACGACGTGTGGGATTCTGCCAAGGGCATAGAATGCACCCTTCACTGCCGCCAATTCACGAGCCCTGGGGAATCTGATGTACCTGTTTCGGCACAGCATCATGGCTGCCAGTACATCCCTCAGCACCTTGCTGAACATGGGCTGGGACATCCCTCCTCCACTGCCCACTGTGTGCTGGAATGACCCAGTGGCGAAGAAATGCATGGCGGCCATCACCTTAGCCGTGGGGGTGACAGCAGTCGGATACACCCTGCGGGGACGGAGATGGGGCTCTAACATGGCACACAGTCGATGCAGAGTTGGCCTGTCCAGCCGAAACTTCCTGATTACCTCTGTATCGTCCATGTCCGCCAGCAATTGGTATGGGCGGTCAATGTTCGGTCTCCGCCTGGGTTAAATGGCAGAGGACACATGTCAAAGCAACACGGCACATAGCAATTTCGCATACACATCACTGACATGACTGAGCAAGCACATGAGCCACAGCCCAGCTGTCAAGCTGGGACGGCACGGCCACAATACACTTACACAGGTCTCCCAACAATGGCAATGGCAAGTGAGACATACCACTGCCATGTGCATGCACATGGGGATCTAGGCCCCAATGACTTGCGGGGCGTGCTGATGGGGACTGACTGCATATTCGTCAAGCGGCAACGCCACGGCAACATGAGTGTCTGCTGAGCATGGAACTGCTTCCGAGGCTGGATGAGTATGGCACACGACGACGACGATGTGGGCACGGGCTGAGCGGCCAATACAAGTGGGACCTGTGGCACGAGGGGATATGAGACAGTAGTAGGTGTCAGCACTGCACCCTATGTACAGCACTGTACGGATCACAGCTCCCGAAACATTGACTGGTGTCCACATTGACAGCCCCATGCCAAGACGGCTGTGTGCTTGCAGTCACACGTCACAGGTGAGAGGTTACATTGCACGTGCCAGGTGGCAGACGTACATAGTGGGAGCTGGCATGTGTGTGCATGTGTCTCCTGTTCAGGATCCACCAGATGGGCGCTGACTCTGTACTGAGCATTGGACACAGCAAGTTCCGTGGAAGGCTTGTGTGTGTGGGATGGTGGCACTGGATGTGCCTCCGTTGGGTGGGGGGCCATGCACAGGGCGGGTACGTCGATGATTGCGCATTGTTGGACACGGTGGGTGCACCAACTAAGATGTGTTGCCCTGTGTTCAATTCCTATGTCCGCATGATGATGGACTGTGGATGTGGGCAGACTACACATTGGTCGATGTGCTGTCTATATGCATGTGCCTTCACACCAGGCACAGCTGCCCCTGCACATGTGACCCCTGCTGGACTCGCTGCTGGGTCTGTGGAGCTGATGCACCTTCTGCGCGTGGGGCGGACAGCTCTCCTCACTTCCCTCATTGCGCATGTCATGTCTTTGCCGCAGGTGACATGGATCATGGAGGGCCCACATGTACGCGTGGGTAGGCTACACATGATTGTTCACTGGTCGCCACCCCCAGTCAGTGTTTCGAATGGGAAGGTTGTCGTGCTGGTGGTATGTTCGATGTGGCGGATGGGCGGGCCTAGGTGCGGGCTTACATTCCGGACATGGGGGTAGTTGGATTGGCGACTAGTTGCAGTACACACGGGACACGTCTCTTCCTTTCCACATCTGGGTCATCCCTTGTACTAACTGACAGTGATACAGTCATCTTCGCCCCAGCCCTCATGTCCTCCCCTCGCCCCCCAATATGCATGCTCACCTGCGAGGCTAGCGCTTGCACAGGCAGCCCCAAGCTCGCACCAGAGAGGGCAAGGAGTGTATGTGTGGGTCCAGTTGCACGAGTGGGCTGTCTCAGGGTATGATGTGTGGCGGGACGCCGTCCACCTGCGTGGTGCCCCAAATGGAGACCCGGCCTGCATGGACTATGCATCACAGTCTTCGCCTTCCGGATCCGCCACCTGCGACACCCAGTGGCTGTGGCTGCCCTTGCGGCCAGGCCGCGTCCGTCTGTGGCTGTTGGCCCACACATTCACTCTTTGGCCTCTCTGGGGAGGGCTCGGGGGTGGTGGCGCACGCGCTTGCACTTAGTCGCAATGGCATGTGTCGTGGTTGGTATGATGGGCAATGGATGGGATGGTGCGAGCCACCTCCCGTGACGTCAGTGCTGCTCGTGCTGTGGTGCGTCCCCCTACACTTCCATTTGACTTGTGCCATGCTAGACGTTGAGGTTCTATTGCCTGCGTGATATGACCAGGAGGAGCGCGAGGAGACCTCTCACACACCATGCTCCACTGCCATCCCGTGCCCTGTATCGCCTGTGCGGATTGACTATGTTGGGGTTACACCTGGTCGACTGGGGCTGTGTGTGCCTTGTCAAGGGGCATGGCGGGCGCACAACAGGATCCAGCTTGTCCACAGAGGGTGGGCTGAGGTGCGCCTGGTACCGCTTTGTACGTGTGCCCGGCTGCTGTGCACACACGTGTTCACTCCCCCGACAGGTGTCCTCTCACAATGCCCAGGGAAGCGGTGGTGTACTGTTCATGACCCCTCCCAACACGGCGTGCTCCAACTTGGCATGTGCGCATCTACCCGTCGCACCCACCCACCTGAGCACTGCGTCCATACGACTTCACACGACACATGTGTGTCTTCCACAGTAGTGCTACTCATTTGCGTTGACATCCAATACCAGTGGACTACATGGTCATGTCACGACTGCCGTGTACTTCACATACTCTCATCCTCTCTCATTCGTACTTGTGAAATGAGTCAGCGGAGACAGTTTTGGTTTCAAACATTATATTGAGTCTTCTGTCCTCTGTGATGCAGTATAGTGGACACTACTGGCAGCGGAATACATGTTGAGGATATACTGAGCATGATCACAAATGGGATAGGGTGTGGGGTAACATCTGCTTGGCCAAGGCTGTGCTAATGTACATTTACGTATAGCTGCGGAGCTGCGGACTTTGACACAGACGGTATACATGTAGCCTACCAGACCGCTCGGCATCATGGGCACAGTCCATCTCAGTTCCATGTGACAGGTTTGCTGCGTGTTGTTCCTCATGCACGCGTGCATGTGAGATGACATCAGGGCATGTGCTTGCGTGCATGCAGCGGCGTGCCACTTGTTGTTGCACTGTGGTGGTTACTGGACATGTCACAGTCACTGGGGTCGTGTTGTTGTTGTATGCACTTGTCGTCCATGCAAAGGTCCTGGTATGGGATTCCCGGGCGGGGGTGGGAGGGGTGCAGCACCCACAGACTCCAGGCGACCTATTCATGTCCACTGAGCGGTGTGTGTGTCCATGTGCGCTGGATCCATGTCGTGTCCTGGTTGTTCGTGCAGTTCCGTCCATGTGGGTGCGATGCACAGAGCCCATGCCACTGCCTCCCACGATGCATGCGGTGTTCCTGGATGTGATGGGGAACAGTGTGCATGTCCCGGTCATATCCGATGTCATGGCGATGTTGTTGATGGTGTGGTTACAGTTGCCGGTCGTTTGGTATGGCTGTTGTGGTGGTGACTGGCCAGTCCATGCGGAAGCTGAGCATGGGTGCGGGGTTGGACTTCATAGGTCACTCGGGAACCTGCGTTGTGGTCCGACGTATTTACAGGTTGTCAGGTATGCGATGCCGCCCAGCAGGGCTTCCATGTCATTGGTGGTGTACATGTTTGCCAGCCAATGAAGCGGATGGTGGCTGTCAAGGTGTTGTTCGTAGGTTGTCCCTTGGAGGACCATGATGGGGCATGCTGGGTGACATTCGATGTAGCTGTTCTCGATGATCCGTCGTGTGGAGGCACAGTGGTTCCATTTCAGTGCGGGTGCGATGTTGGCCACATACGCCATGCCCCCATAGGCAGAGCAGGCCCTGTCGTGTGCGTCAAGAGGGAGGAGTAGTGGTAGCAGGTCCGCCTTCAGACATGCCGGGTTGGAGAGGCATATCTCGACGGGATGCTGGTAGGGACACCTCCGACAGTAGAAGACGGGCATGACGCAGCTGAACAATGTGATGCGGTAAGTCAGTCGGTAACTTACGTTCAGCAGGGACAGGAGATCGCATCCCAATGTATGTATCGTGTTGGTTTGGTACAGCTTGAGCTGTTCGGCGTAGTTGGGTAGGTGTGTTGCGGTTGCCATTTCGCAGCGGTTCGTTGAGGTGGCGTGCTCCGGCTGTGTGTGCAGTCTGCAATGTGCACGCTCCGGGGTTGCTGTGAGCTCTGTGTAGTCGTAGGGAGACAGGACTTGTGTTCTGTTGGCTTGTTTGGAGGACACGGGCCCTCTTCCCACATGCTTCTCAGACAGTTCAAGGTCAGTGCTGTGTGACTCCTTCCAATTAACTTGCATGTGGCCGACATGGGGGAGTGTTTTCTTCTTTCTTCCCCGTCCGTTGTGTGCTTCTGTGATATGCGCTATCTGCCCTGTGGTCGGTCTCCTCGGCATGCCTGTGTTAGTCTATTCTTGGACAATGGCTGTATTCACCGGCTTCTGTCGTAGGGCTGTGGTTTCGGAGTTGGAATGGAAGGTCATTCAGTGCTGTCTGCTCTCCCTTGTGTGGGCGGCAGGCTGCCTTTCCGCTCTGCGTTGGGCCTTGTGTGTGGATGTTATTCTTGGGCCACCTGTTGTCGGTCCCCGGGCTCTTTGGTGTTCCGTTTCATATGTCTTGTTCATATGTGCAGGGTGGTATGGGTTTTTCAGTGTGGTACTGGCGTTCCTCTTCCCGAAGGGGCCCTGCTTCTCCTAGTTGGTGTTGCCGCCGCTGTGTGCTACGCCATGTTTGTTACACTGGGGTGTGTCCTGCAGTTGCGTGTCTTCACTGACATGTGTGCGTCGGTTGTGTGGCGTTGGGTGTTGTCCGTGAATTGGGTGTTGGGGACATGTCTGTGGCCGGCCTGTCACGTGTCATGTGCGTTCGGGGTGGGGCTGATGTGTGTGCTGCTTGGTTGTGTCCCTGTGTCTGTGTGCGACGCATGCATGGCGCTGCGGTTGGCCTCTGCGTTGTGCGCATGTGTGGCGGCGTCATCGGCGCTTTGGGGCCGTGACGAGGTGGTTGGTTCCTAGTCCCAGGTGGTGTGTACACATGTGTTCCGCGATGTTAGGATTTGGCCTGTGTGTCATATGTGGATGCAATGGTGGATGTGTGGTGTGCACGCGCTGGTGGGGGTTGTCCGCTTTTCCGCCCTTGCACTGTGTGCGCTGTTTGCGTGCACTTGTTGTGTGTGTGCCTACCTGCGTCTCCGCGGTACGTTGCGTCCTTGGTGGTGCATCAGCAGAAGCATGGGAAGGGCCTGCAGTGCTGGATTCATGCCCGGGGTGCCGCTTCTTCGTTGTCCGTGCTCTGCGTCCGTGTTTCCGCCTCTCTTCACGTGCGGTGTCTCTTTGCCGTGGGAGCCGTTTGTTTGCGGCATCGTAATTTATGCGCCGGGCGGGACGTGTTTCGTCGGACGGTGTGTGTCAGTTGTGCTGCGCCGCTACGTGTGCGGGCGCACTTTGATGGCGGACGGTGTTGCTGGCTTGCCGGCGGTGTTTGGCCTGCTTTTCGCATCGTAATTGGGCGGGCGTGTGGACTGCTGCGTGCCGGCGGTAACTGGTGGTTTTTGCATCCGCCAGCACGGCGGTTGTGCTTCCGCCCGCCATCGTAATGTGCCCCTTATTGTTGTAATGTCAGCCATTTTGGTGAGTTGCGGGTTAAGGGCATTCATGAAAATAGTTGATGGACTTTCCTTTTTTCATTTTTCAAAATGGTGGCTTAATAATCTTTCTTTCGCTTCGTTGTTTTTTTCTAAAATATATTATTCTTTTTTATGTATTCCTTTTATATATTTATATTAATAAACGCGTATTAATTTTTATCTGGACATACTAAAATACATGAGAATTAGTTGTGTTACACGAGTAATTATTTTTAATACCAGTGTATTAATACACTTCCCCACCCAAAACCCCTATTTACCTTGCCTCCCGTGCCGGTGGTTAGTTATCATTTTAATAAAAATATGGTGAATTTTTTAGTAAATTAAAAGAACAATATACGTAAAGTACACTAGTATTAATTTCAACACCTGAGTATTTATGTTTAATACACGAGTATTTATTTTTAATACCCGTGTATTAATACACTTCCCCGCCCAAAACCCCTATTTCCCTTGCATCCCATTCCAGGGGTTAGTTATCAAATTAATAAAAATATGGGGAATATTTTAATTAATTTAAATAACAATATGCGTAAAGTACACTAGTATTAATTTTAATACTTGAGTATTTATTTTTAATATCCAAGCATTCATTTTTTTATACCAGTGTATTAATACACTTCCCCACTCAAAACCCCTATTTCCCGTTCCAGGGTTAGTTATACTTTTTAAAATAAATATTTGAATTATTTTATTCAATAAAAAAAAAGCGTAGTAATAGTATGCGTAGCAACAGTATGCATTGTAGTGGTTTGTGTTGTAATGGTACTTTTAGTGCATTCCTATGATTAGGCGATGTAATGGTATGCATTGTAAAATCATGTGATGTAATGGTAGCTGCATTGTAAAATCTGCGTTGTAAAAGCAGGCGTTGTAAAGGTTTGCGTTGTAACATGATGTATTCCTTACAGAATCATCTTTATTACAATAATGTGAAGGTCAGTTGTCTGCTCGAGAAGAATTAACTGGGGTCTTAGATGATTTCATAATGCAGCTCGTTGGGATGTCTTTCTGCTTCATGTCCCACCACTGACTTCCATCACCGACCATGAGCACACGCAGTTCCAATTCTCCTGTTGAGGGCATGGGCACCCCAATCCACAATCCTTCTACTTTGTCAATTTTAGAGTCAGTATATGGGTGTGCCAGGAGTCCAGATACTTTGCAAATTCTATTATAATTCTGCCAAAATGTCCTGATTTCAGTCGGCTGCTTAAACAGTAGTACTGTACTTTCACTTATGTCAAGGATGAAACAATAACAGCCAATGTTTCAAGGTGCTCAGGCTTCCAAAAGGTTAACTTCTCCTCATCAACCCCTTTTCCTTATTCTTGGCAGATAGTTCCACATGCTCCATGTTGATGAGGACTGACTCCAGTCACTACACATGGTACTGCACTAGCTACCTATCCTACCACTCTGAATATCACTGCAATCCCACAGTGTTACATGGGCATGCTTTCTTTGCCATACTGCTTTTCTGTTGATGTTTTTGGTTTGTTGCTATTGACAACAGAAAGCCACTTGCGACTAAATAATCTGATAAACTCTATAGTGTGCTGAGGATGATATGGCTGGTGTGGGTATGACATGACTCCTCAGGGCTGAAATGGGTAATACTCCTGTCCAGGAGGGGCTGGCCACCTTATGGGTGGCTGGCCACTACTCTCTGACATAAATAAATCTTCCATCTCTTATTATCACACTGCCCTAGAAAAAACTCTAGATATGTGCTTTTTCATAATCTTGCTGAACAAGGACAGTCGCTGGGACTAGTCGGCCTAGATGCTGAGCATTATTGGACTTAAGTCTAACCGCTTGCTCTGCATCCTTTATTTCTTTAGGATGAAGACCTAAATGACAACAGCTTCCCCGACTGAACACTCCAATCTCTATTCATCCTGATTCATATGCCCAATAAGGATCCTTTGTCCTGATTTTAATGTGAAGGTACTAGCGAACAAACTGGTCTCTCCAGACCACTCTGTCTTTATCCAATCCCGCTTTACACCTCTCAATTTCCATAGCATACATATGGTCCAGTAATTCAGTAGGAACCTATCTCGAACAAGTGCTCCTTTTATCAATATGTCAAGGCTATCAAGAAACATGTCTAGATAAATCATCAAAGAGGTGTAGTCCAAATTGACATCTCCTTGTTGCTCATTTTCTTAAAGATGTGTCTAGGACCCCTTCTCTGGTTCCTATAATCTACAACCACATTCCTAAAACTATGTCAGAGGTTTTCATCCCTGATAACTTTTCCATATTTAAGGACCACCATTCGACCCCTTAGATAGAAAGGTCCCTCATCCCAGATTATCCTACAAGATACTGTTTTAAGAAGATCTTGGGGCCCATTACGATACCCGGCGTAAAAAAATCCGCCAGGCATGGAAGCGGCAAAAATCCGCCCGCACACACCGTCTGAACACCGACCACGCCATTACGATGACACAAACCGAAAACCGCCATCGGCGGAAAAATCACACAAGATACCGCCCGCCATCGTCCGAGTCGGAGTCAAACCGCCCGCCACGGACGGAAACACGCACGACAACACAAAACCGCCCGCCCACACGGCCGACACACCGCACGTGAAATTACGATCGCACCGCCATGAGCGCGGAAAAACCACAAATATACCGCCCGCCTGCGCAAACAACGCCGATGAGAATCGACACGGCAGAAGCCATGGCGCCCACGTCCCTGCACAGAAACCATCCGCTGACAAAAACAATCGCACACAACATGGCCAACAAGTCCACACAACAAGGCACGCACAAATACACAAGCACAGTACACATCCCGAAAACACCCCCTGGACAAACAAAAACTACAAAGGCCAGAACACCAGACACAACACACCTGAAAACAACAGACCATGAGGACACACCCACATAGGTAAGTACAAAAGCAGCACTCCCACAGACCACAACCCCTTGCAACATTGCAAACTAGAGAGGAGAGGAGAGGACACAGTGACACAGCAAGGACAGCAGCACACCACAGAAACGCACACATCACAACCACCACCACCACCACCACAAACCCCCTGCACATTACACAACACACACCGCACCAGCACCACAAACACCATGGCACCACAAAGAATGCCCAAGTTCACGCCCATTGAGCTGACGGTCATGGTCGACGAGATCATCAAGGTGCACCCACAAATCTATGGGAACCTGGTCCAGCACACACCACTAGCCACCAGAAAGAGAATGTGGAACCGGATCGTAGACCAGGTCAATGCAGTCGGGACCCTGCCCAGGAACAGAGTTGAAATCAACAAACGGTGGAATGACGTCAAGAGCCTGGTCAAGAAGAAGGAGAGCAAGAACAGAGAGCTGGCAGCCGTCACTGGCGGAGGGAATCCCGCGCTCTTCAAGACCTTCAAAGCGTGGGAGGAGAAGGTGCGAGTCATTATACATCCGGAGATCCTCGCCGGATTAGCAGGGGAGTGGAGGCTGGTAAGTACAAACTAATGTATACCAGCACACCGCTATGTACTCACATGCACTACCACCATGCCACAGCTCCCAGGGACAAACACCCCCATGTCCAGCACACAATACACAACACATCACACACACATGCAACAGACACCACCACACACAGCCCAAACCGAACAACTGTAAGATACGTGGGGACATGTGTACACTCAGCCAGCCACGTAACCACCAACAGGTCCCCAAGTATGCCAGAAGCGCCACAACGAGCACCCACCACACCCATGTGTCCGCCATAGCTGCACTAACCGACAAGTAACAGGTAAGTGGCAGGAACACAAAGTGCAGTGGGTGGGAGGGTGGACAGCCCAAGTACAACACACACCAGGCCCCTAGTCCCACAGCACAGCAAGGAGGAGCATCCCCCACCCCCACAGCCACGTGTCAGCCACCGCAGTGCACACCGACAGCCGAAAGGTAGACATCACGATCCACAACAATCGGTGTCAGTGGGTGTCCAGCCACCACCACGACCCACAACACCCCCCACCCCCACAGACCTGCAACATGGAGCACCCCCGCTTAGAACCATGTGGCATCCAGTACAGTGCACGCCCGAACAACCTGCAGGTGGGAAACTGGACAGGGCTGGATTACTGGAGGCATGAGGACCGTAACACGACCAACACATGGGACATGTCACGTAGCAGACGAACACGCAGCACCGCCCACCGTCACGAACAAGTGAACAATGTGCACACGGACATGAACCACAGACTCACACCTCACATGACCCATCACAGACACAGCAACACCCAAGGAGCCACGTCTGCATGCACAAGTCACACTGAATATAGTACCACATGCCAGCCACTGTGCAACTCATCACACACAACCGAAACACCATTGAAGTCCTGTCCATGTAGCCCCTACTGCCTGTCAACCACACACCCCACAACTACGCCAATGTAAGACAAACAACACTAGACGCAACAGAGCGGAACAACATAAATGCACACGAACACCACTGAACCCATCAAACACAAAGACACACCATGCACATACAACATACCATCCATCCCATCCGTCAGCCCCAGTCTCATGAAAGGCATGTCATCCGCACAGCTGCCACACATACAGCAGTCACGCTAAGATACATGCCCATGACCAACCATGTGCCAGAAGTCAATGAAGCGCACGCCACACTGTGAGCAACAACACACAACATGGGCCACACCCCCCACGAGCACTGCAGTGATGCACATGGCACAGGGCAGCACGCACACCAAGGAGATGGGACAACTGCAATACGTTGGCTGGCACACAACCATCACTCACTCATAACGATGCGTCCAATGCCATGTCCAGTAATCACAACAGACAGCAAATATGCAGGCCATGTCAGGCATGCACACACCTCAGACCATGCACTGTCATGCTGCCACAACACATGTCACGTTCGGCACCCATGGCTCACAGCATGTACCCCAAAAGCATATTCCCTCCCAAATGCGAATCTGGGGCATGGCCCCCATGTTGCCATATGCGTTCCTAAGCGTCCCATTTGAACACCAAAAGCAAAGTACAAACCAGACCCAGGATGGGCCAGGAGCCCGCATACACCAGAGTCACAATAAGTAGGGGCACAGCAACACACCCATCGGCATGGCCAATCCGTCCCATGCCACATGTGCACAGCACACAGTCCCATTGCCAAGCACACACAACTACAAATGGTACAGCCACACACACGCCTCCGGGAAACCCATGTACGAGATTGCACGAACTGTTAATGTCAGACGACAAATACATACTTCGCCAGGTGCAACACAATAACAAATCTCATTCTCTCCACAGGTGACGAACTGCTGGATGCTGGGGATGGAGACAGCAGCCAGCACAGCCAGCCTACAAGCCCCCAACGAGGACACACGGATGTGGAGGATCTGTCCTCCTCTTCGGACACGGACCACCAAGCAGGCCCATCTGGTGTGGCAGGGCCCAGCCGCTCCCCAGGACCCCTCCTACCCACCAACCCATCATCCTGGGCTGCTGAACATTCCCAGCCCCCTGCTGCCACTGTCGTTGCGGCCACACCCACGGACATTGCGGCCACACCCACGGTCATTGCGGCCACACCCACGGTCATTGCGGCCACTACCACTGCCGCAACCGCCACCATCGCCGCACCGACCACCACCGCCGCCACCACCACCACGTCTTCGCTGGCACCAGCCCCAGCACAGGTGGTGGCCCGGCCGACTGGATCCACCCTGGGAGCCACAGCGAGGACCGTGGTGAGCAATGTGGCTAGTGGGCAGGCCGGTGGCAGCAGTACTGGTAGGAGGAGCAGGGTTAGGGAAACGCAAGTCTCCCCTGGGAGCCATGCCCTGCCTCAAATGGCCAGAGTCCTTGGGGCCTATGAAGAGGCCCAAGGACAATGGGCCAGGTCTGCTTCAGACACGCGGGAGGTGCTGGGGGTGCTGAGGTCCATGGACGCCCGTATGGGCCAACTCGTGGACCTCATGGGCCAGCTGGTGGTGAGGTCACAGCCAGGGACAGCAGCTCCACCACCGCCACCACCTGCCGGGGCGCAGGGTCGAGCAGCAGTGTCCAGTACCCCTGCAACCACAGCCAGTGAGCACACCTCACCCCCCACCAGCAGGTCGCCACCACACCCCCCCCCTCCCAAATGTGGAAGGGGCGGTCCGAAGTACAAACAGATCTCCCGGGAGGACTACGCACGCTCCAGACGCAAGTGAGGCAGCCAGCCAGCCTTCCTTGACCACCCACTGCATTGACTTGGACTACGATCCCACTCCACACAGCCATCTGGATGGCATGTGTCTGTTGGACCATGGACATGGAACAAGTGGGTACACCCTGAGCATCACGCAGCCGTGACCGACAGCTCATTGTCACTGCACGCACCACTTTTGTCATCACCTCGCACACAATCACATGTCACAGTTTGAAATAAATGCACCTCTTACACAAACTGCTGTTTGTGCCCTGTGTTTTATTTGTACGGAATACAACGGCCACCTTGGGCGGAAAGGCACCTGATGCGTGGCATGGCAATTGAACCGGAGGGCCTGTAGGGACCTAGGGGTGGGAGACAGAACAGGAGCACATTCAATGAGTGTGTCACACACCCATCACACAGTACATGTCAACAACTACAAGCAATGTACACACATCGCACAGAGCAATAGGGCACAATGCCACAGCCACCAACAGTGGCATACTACCCTGGCCATGGAGCGTTGACACACAGCACGCAGTGAACAAACGGCCACCCTGACACAGCACACACACACCTGCACAGATACAGCCACATCAGCCGTCGTACATGGACACTCACCGTCAAGTGAAGTAGTGGGCGATGAGCTGCTGCCGCACATTACCAGCTTCCTCCTCTCCGCTGTCCTCCTCACTCGAGCTGTCCTGGTCTGCGGGCTGGGGCCCTGGTTGATCTCCGTCATCCACGATGAGGGGGATCTGCTTCCGAATGGCCAGATTGTGCAGCATGCAGCACGCCACCACTATCTGGCACACCTTCTGTGGGGAGTACGCCAGCGCACCCTCGGTGCGGTCCAGGCACCTGAACCTGGACTTGAGGAGGCCAAAGGTACGCTCGACCACACGTCTGGTCCTCCCATGTGCCTCATTGTAGCGATCGTCTGCTGGGGTGCGAGGATTCCTCAATGGACTGAGCAGCCATGCCCCATTCGGGTACGCAGAGTCACCTGGGTGTGAGGGACACAGAGAACCGTTGCTATTCTAACTGGACAGGGGACAGCATCGCACAACCAGCACGCTACACCACTCCACATACTCACCGACAATACAGCCACGATCCTGTTGCAGATTGGACATCAGTCGTGGCAAGATGCTGTTGCGCATTATGTGTGCGTCATGGGCCGAGCCTGGGAACTTTGCACACACGTGGGTGATCACCATGTCCGCAAGGCACACCACTTGCACATTCAGGGAGTGCGTGTGCTTCCTGTTGCGGTACAGGTGCTCAGTGGCCTGTGGTGGAACAAGGCCAACATGTGTGCAGTCAATGGCTCCAACGACGTGTGGGATTCTGCCAAGGGCATAGAATGCACCCTTCACTGCCGCCAATTCACGAGCCCTGGGGAAGCGGATGTACCTGTTTCGGTACAGCATCATGGCTGCCAGTACATCCCTCAGCACCTTGCTGAACATGGGCTGGGACATCCCTCCTCCACTGCCCACTGTGTGCTGGAATGACCCAGTGGCGAAGAAATGCATGGCGGCCATCACCTTAGCCGTGGGGGTGACAGCTGTCGGATACACCCTGCGGGGACGGAGGTGGGGTTCCAACATGGCACACAGTCGATGCAGGGTTGGCCTGTCCAGCCGAAACTTCCTAATGACCTCTGTATCGTCCATGTCCGCCAGCAATTGGTATGGGCGGTCAATGTTCGGTCTCCGCCTAGGGAAAATGGCAGTGGACACATGTCAAAGCAACACAACACATAGCAATTTCGCATACACATCACTGACATGACTGAGCAAGCACATGAGCCACAGCCCAGCTGTCAAGCTGGGACGGCACGGCCACAATACACTTACACAGGTCTCCCAACAATGGCAATGGCTAGTGATACAAACCACTGCCATGTGCATGCACATGGGGATCTAGGCCCACATGACTTGCGGGGCGTGCTGATGGGGACTGACTGCATATTCGTCAAGCGGCAACGCCACGGCAACATGAATGTCTGCTGAGCATGGAACTGCTTCCGAGGCTGGATGAGTATGGCACACGACGACGACGATGTGGGCACAGGCTGAGCGGCCAAAACAAGTGGGACCTGTGGCACGAGGGGATATGAGACAGTAGTAGGTGTCAGCACTGCACCCTATGTACAGCACTGTACGGATCACACCTCCCGAAACATTGACAGATGTCCACATTGACAGCCCCATGCCAAGACGGCTGTGTGCTTGCAGTCACACGTCACAGGTGAGAGGTTACATTGCACGTGCCAGGTGGCAGACGTACATAGTGGGAGCTGGCATGTGTGTGCATGTGTCTCCTGTTCAGGATCCACCAGATGGGCGCTGACTCTGTACTGACCATTGGACACAGCATGTTCCGTGGAAGGCTTGTGTGTGTGGGATGGTGGCACTGGATGTGCCTCCGTTGGGTGGGGGGCCATGCACAGGGCGGGTATGTCGATGATTGCGCATTGTTGCTCACGGTGGGTGCACCCACTAAGATGTGTTGCCCTGTGTTCAATTCCTATGTCCGCATGATGATGGACTGTAGATGTGGGCAGACTACACATTGGTCGATGTGCTGTCTATATGCATGTGCCTTCACACCAGGCACAGCTGCCCCTGCACATGTGACCCCTGCTGGACTCGCTGCTGGGTCTGTGGAGCTGATGCACCTTCTGTGCGTGGGGCGGACAGCTCTCCTCACTTCCCTCATTGCGCATGTCATGACTTTGCCGCAGGTGACATGGATCATGGAGGGCCCACATGTACGCGTGGGTAGGCTACACATGATTGTTCACTGGTCGCCACCCCCAGTCAGTGTTTCGAATGGGAAGGTTGTCGTGCTGGTGGTATATTCGATGTGGCGGATGGGCGGGCCTAGGTGCGGGCTTACATTCCGGACATGGGGGGTAGTTGGATTGGTGACTAGTTGCAGTACACACGGGACACGTCTCTTCCTTTCCACATCTGGGTCATCCCTTGTACTCACTGACAGTGATACAGTCATCTTCGCCCCAGCCCTCATGTCCTCCCTCGCTCCCCCAATATGCATGTGCACCTGCGAGGCTAGCGCTTGCACAGGCAGCCCCAAGCTCGCACCAGAGAGGGCAAGGAGTGTATGTGTGGGTCCAGTTGCACGAGTGGGCTGTCTCAGGGTATGATGTGTTGCGGGACGCCGTCCACCTGCGTGGTGCCCCAAATGGAGACCCGGCCTGCATGGACTATGCATCACAGTCTTCGCCTTCCGGATCCGCCACCTGCGACACCCAGTGGCTGTGGCTGCCCTTGCGGCCAGGCCGCGTCCGTCTGTGACTGATGGCCCACACATTCACTCTTTGGCCTCTCTGGGGAGGGCTCGGGGGTGGTGGCGCACGCGCTTGCACTTAGTCGCAATGGCATGTGGCGTGGTTGGTATAATGGGCAATGGATGGGATGGTGCGAGCCACCTCCCGTGACGTCAGTGCTGCTCGTGCTGTGGTGCGTCCCCCTACACTTCCATTTGACTTGTGCCATGCTAGACGTTGAGGTTCTATTGCCTGCGTGATATGACCAGGAGGAGCGCGAGGAGACCTCTCACACACCATGCTCCACTGCCATCCCGTGCCCTGTATCGCCTGTGCGGATTGACTATGTTGGGGTTACACCTGGTCGACTGGGGCTGTGTGTGCCTTGTCAAGGGGCATGGCGGGCGCACAACAGGATCCAGCTTGTCCACAGAGGGTGGGCTGAGGTGCGCCTGGTACCGCTTTGTACGTGTGCCCGGCTGCTGTGCACACACGTGTTCACTCCCCCGACAGGTGTCCTCTCACAATGCCCAGGGAAGCGGTGGTGTACTGTTCATGACCCCTCCCAACACGGCGTGCTCCAACTTGGCATGTGCGCATCTACCCGTCACACCCACCCACCTGAGCACTGCGTCCATACGACTTCACACGACACATGTGTGTCTTCCACAGTTGTGCTACTCATTTGCGTTGACATCCAATACCAGTGGACTACATGGTCATGTCACGACTGCCGTGTACTTCACATACTCTCATCCTCTCTCATTCGTACTTGTGAAATGAGTCAGCGGAGACAGTTTTGGTTTCAAACATTATATTGAGTCTTCTGTCCTCTGTGATGCAGTATAGTGGACACTACTGGCAGCGGAATACATGTTGAGGATATACTGAGCATGATTGCAAATGGGATAGGGTGTGGGGTTACATGTGATTGGCTGTTGCATGTGGGATGTGGGCTTCAGAGTTACATCTGCTTGGCCAAGGCTGTGCTAATGTACATTTACGTATAGCTGCGGAGCTGCGGACTTTGACACAGACGGTATACATGTAGCCTACCAGACCGCTTGGCATCATGGGCACAGTCCATCTCAGTTCCATGTGACAGGTTTGCTGCGGTTGTTCCTCATGCACGCGTGCATGTGAGATGACATCAGGGCATGTGCTTGCGTGCATGCAGCGGCGTGCCACTTGTTGTTGCAATGTGGTGGTTACTGGACATGTCACAGTCACTGGGGTTGTGTTGTTGTTGTATGCACTTGTCGTCCATGCAAGGGTCCTGGTATGGGATTCCCGGGGTGGGAGGGGTGCAGCACCCACAGACTCCAGGCGACCTATTCATGTTCACTGAGCGGTGTGTGTGTCCATGGGCGCTGGATCCATGTCGTGTCCTGGTTGTTCGTGCAGTTCCGTCCATGTGGGTGCGATACACAGACCCCATGCCACTGCCTCCCACGATGCATGCGGTGTTCCTGGATGTGATGGGGAACAGTGTGCATGTCCCGGTCATATCCGATGTCATGGCGATGTCGTTGATGGTGTGGTTACAGTTGCCAGTCGTTTGGTATGGCTGTTGTGGTGGTGACTGGCCAGTCCGTGCGGAAGCTAAGCATGGGTGCGGGGTTGGACATCATAGGTCAATCGGGGAACCTGCCTTGTGGTCCGACGAATTTACAGGTTGTCAGGTATGCGATGCCGCCCAGCAGGGCTTCCATGTCATTGGTGGTGTACATGTTTGCCAGCCAATGTAGCGGATGGTGGCTGTCAAGGTGTTGTTCGTAAGTTGTCCCTTGGAGGACCATGATGGGGCATGCTGGGTGACATTCGATGTAGCTGTTCTCGATGATCCGTCGTGTGGAGGCACAGTGGTCCCATTTCAGTGCGGGTGCGATGTTGGCCACATACGCCATGCCCCCATAGGCAGAGCAGGCCCTGTCGTGTGCGTCCAGAGGGAGGAGTAGTGGTAGCAGGTCCGCCTTTAGACATGCCGGGTTGGAGAGGCATATCTCCACGGGATGATGGTAGGGACACCTCCGACAGTAGAAGACGGGCATGACGCAGCTGAACAATGTGATGCGGTAAGTCAGTCGGTAACTTACGTTCAGCAGGGACAGGAGATCGCATCCCAATATATGTATCAGGTTGGTTTTGTACAGCTTGAGCTGTCCGGCGTAGTTGGGTAGGTGTGTTGCGGTTGCCATTTCGCAGCGGTGCGTTGTGGTGGCGTGCTCCGGCTGTGTGTGCAGTCTGCAATGTGCACGCTCCGAGGTTGCTGTGAGCTCTGTGTAGTCGTAGGGAGACAGGACTTGTGTTCTGTTGGCTTGTGCGGAGGACATGGGCCCTCATCCCACATGCTTCTCAGACAGTTCAAGGTCAGTGATGTGTGACTCCTTCCAATTAACTTGCATGTGGCCGACATGGGGGAGTGTTATTTTTTTCCTCCCCGTCCGTTGTGTGCTTCTGTGATATGCGCTATTTGCCCTGTGGTCGGTCTCCTCGGCATGCCTGTGTTGGTCTTTTCTTGGACAATGGCTGTATTCACCGGCTTCTGTCGTAGGGCTGTGGTTTCGGAGTTGGAATGGAAGGTCATTCAGTGCTGTCTGCTCTCCCTTGTGTGGGCGGCAGGCTGCCTTTCCGCTCTGCGTTGGGCCTTGTGTGTGAATGTTATTCTTGGGCCACCTGTTGTCGGTCCCCGGGCTCTTTGGTGTTCCGTTTTATATGTCTTGTTCATATGTGCAGGGTGGTATGGGTGTTTCAGTGTGGTACTGGCGTTCCTCTTCCCGAAGGGCCCTGCTTCTCCTAGTTGGTGTTGCCGCCACTGTGTGCTACGCCATGTTTGTTACACTGGGGTGTGTCCTGCTGTTGCGTGACTTCACTGACATGTGTGCGTCGGTTGTGTGGCGTTGGGTGTTGTCCGTGAATTGGGCGTTGGGGACATGTCTGTGGCAGGCCTGTCACGTGTCATGTGCGTTCGGGGTGGGGCTGATGTGTGTGCTGCTTGGTTGTGTCCCTGTGTCTGTGTGCGACGCATGCATGGCGCTGCGGTTGGCCTCTGCGTTGTGCGCATGTGTGGCGGCGTCATCGCCGCTTTGGGGCCGTGACGGGGTGGTTGGTTCCTAGTCCCAGGTGGTGTGTACACATGTGTTACGCGATGTTACGATTTGGCCTGTGTGTCATATGTGGATGCAATGGTGGATGTGTAGTGTACACGCGCTGGTGGGGGGTTGTCCGCTTTTTCCGCCCTTGCACTGTGTGCGCTGTTTGCGTGCACTTGTTGTGTGTGTGCCTACCTGCGTCTCCGCGGTTCGTTGCGTCCTTGGTGGTGCATCAGCAAGAGCATGGGGAGGGCCTGCAGTGCTGGATTCATGCTCGGGGGAGCCGCTTCTTCGTTGTCCGTGCTCGGTGTCCGTGTTACCGCTTCGGTTTGTCGGACGGTATCTCTTAGCCGTGGGAGCCGTTTGTTTGCAGCATCGTAATTTATACGCCGGGCGGGACGTGATTTCGTCGGACGGTGTGTGTCAATTGTGCTGCGCCGCTACGTGTACGGACGCACTTTGATGGCGGACGGTGTTGCTGGCTTGCCGGCGGTGTTTGGCCTACTTTTCGCATCATAATTGGGCGGGCGTGTGGACTGCTGCGTGCCGGCGGTAACTGGTGGTTTTTGCATCCGCCAGCACGGCGGTTGTGCTTCCGCCCGCCATCGTAATGACCCCCTTGGTTACTACCAGCATTTAGAAAAGCTGATGCACACTTCTTGAAGCCACTAGGAGTTGAGTCCCCAAGGAGAGCTGCTACTGCAACACGTTTGCCTTTTGCAGGGAACACTTCCTCCGAGGCTCTTCTGATAACGACAGCTCAAGCTGTCAACAAGGTATGTAGTGTGCCACTTCATTCCAAGAAACTCTAGTTCCCAAGCTGCTCTACTATAGGCTCTCCTAGGGTAGCGCTTAGAAGTAGGTTTTGAGTTTTAGGTTTTTAGATCACATTTTAACCATGTTAGAAATTTTCATTTTATTTTTGTTGTCTGCAACTTTACTTCTTGTGATTGTTTTAGATGTGCTAAGAAACAGGTTCACCCTGTTGTAAAAAATACTTTTAGTTAAGAGTGTCTGTTCTTCTTAGTACTGTGTGTATGTGAAGCTGTGAAGAACAAAATGGGTTTACTGTTACCATGATGCCCTTGATTCCCTTTTCAGGAATTGGTAGTAACTCAAAAGCAAATGATTTCACATCAACTATTCATTGAATGGAGTTTTGCAGTACTACAATAACCTGTCTTTCACATCCAGTGCTGGTGCACTGAATTAAGTTTGCTTAGGCCACGCGCATGGGTCGGAAAGCAAACCTTGTAAAGCTACACCATAGTCGTAGCTTACTCAACAAGACATGCCCTGTCTGACAGTCAATGTACTGACTAGAAGATAGCCAGTGAGGTGACTAACATTTTTATTTGCACTGTCACATCAAAGGTAAGGTCATGGGCATTGCATTTGGTGTGCGAGGTTTGGTTTGCATGTCCATTTGTGAGATATGAACTACAGTCCTCAACATAACTTGTAAACTTCAGGGATTTTTCTGTTGAAGGACTAGATGTATGAATTGATCACAGACATTTTGAGAATGGAACATGATGTCATCATCTGACCTAAGTACTAAGAGATCAGTTGAATCATAGTGGGTCGCAGACCGACCTTCCTGATGAATATTAATTGGGCAGTTCGCAATTTGGCTGTGATTGCCTATATTCGCAGTGATGCTTGCCTGCAAGGGTCAGCAGACCACCATCCCTGTGATTGCTTTTTGAAAAAAAAATATTTTCTTAAAGAGTTCTTAAAGGAAAATATCCAGTGAAAGCTGGAAGTGGTCTTCTGGGTGAATTTTTACTCCTCCTGAAACTTGTATCTCAAGTCCCTTTTGGAAGTCAGTTATCACCCCATGTAATCACAATTTGGAAGGGAAGTTCGCACACACCCTTTGGCTCCTTCGAGGAAAGTTTTGCACTGATCCGTCAAGTGGGGGAGCAAGAAAAAAGAAAGTCCCAGAAGTACAGTTCCCCATTGTAATTCCCGTAGGAAACTCAGGTCTGGAGACATACTTCAATTCAAGCTACTCTTACGTACTTTGCACATGTGACATTGTGTGTCCCCAACCATAATTCAAGTTTGGTGGTAATATTTTTCTGAACGTGAACTGATATATTCTTCTATGAAAACGCTTTACTTATCATCTAGTCAGAATTGGGTCTGTTCGTGTTCTTCATCATAATATCCCTGACTATATTAGACTCCTTATTAAAGGTGGTAATCCACCATTGGTCTATTTTGTAGTTTTCAATATGTTTTTTGAAAAACTAATCTACCCAGGATTTTTCATCTGTCCTCCCAGCAACTGTTCTCAAAGTGCGTTGGGATAGTGCCTCTACCCGAAACTAGTCAATATATTGTGTTTCACATTTGTTTATTGGGTTTCTTTAATACAGTTGCACATAAGAGTTTTCCATAAGGGACATTCCTTTTTAAAGTAGGAGTATGAAGAGAAATTCCATGTATCAATCTAATGACAGCTGTATCCTTCCTGTTATGTTTAATAGGCAAATTTCCTTCAATCAATTCCAATTTTTAATCTAGATATTCAACTTCACTGTGAGTCATTTTATGAGTAAATGTTAAGTTTAGACAAATGGCTCCCAAATGTTTCACAAAGGGATAGCTTCAGTAAATCAGCCATCCCAAATGAAGAACAAATCATCTATGCATATGACAATAGAAACTGGAAATAAAAGTGAGTGAGACTAAAAGAACTGATGTAAATGTTGGCATTTTTATAGGTAATGCTGTCTGGCTATGTGATTGAGAAACTCTAGGTTCTGAATATATAGGTAAATGTACTTTAGTGCATTCCTTTCCTTGATAGATGCTGGCACTGTGCTACAGGTCAATTGTGATGCGCTTCTTTGTTTCTTGTGCATATTAATGCAACCATTGCTATACAGATTTTTACGTCTGGATGCAGGCAGCTTGGCCTGTTGAAAGACCCTATTATCAATTTTTTTAAAGGTGTACAGACGACAAAGTTAGCTTTGAGCAATTCCCCAACAGCCATCAGGTTTCAAGTGTTTTTTCATACTTTGCCATTGCCATAATAGTCTGTCCATCACCCCATGGCATTTTGAGGATGGTTATATTATCCTATTTGTTTTTCCACTAGGGTTTGGTGATGAGGATCTTTATTACACTGCAGATGCCATATGATGTGTAGCTTCAGTTGACAGCCAGAATGAATTCATTGATGCATTTATGTTGCTGATATGAAGACAGTGTAATTGCTGGTTTAAGGTTTTTTGTTTAGGTACTACTTCTTTTTGGATGCCTTGCTGTGTAATAAAGTCACAGTGCTTTGCAGGAATCAGCCTCGTGCATTTGTTTGCTTTACCTTGCTGTTATAATCCCATGTTGCTGTGTTTACCACTTATTTTATTAATAAGGTGAATACATGTTTGCACATAGGCTGTCTTAATGCAATACTATCCAAGCAGACATTTTAATGGCTTTGAAAGACTTTGCCAACATAGTATTGGATGGCTGACACTGAAGCAATGGAGCAGGAGAAGCCACCACCAGATTCCACAGAAGGCAAAGTCAGCACTGGTTCACAAGAGAGACCAACCAAATTGCAGGAGCGGCACCATGTGGTCTCCACAAGGCAGTGTGCAGTACAGAGGATTCAAATAAAAGGTGGGCCACACTCTGAAGGCTTGCTGTTAAGTAAATCTTGTATCCAAATTGTTGATAAATAGATTGTTAAGAGACAACAATTATCAACTGAAATAAGTATCTCCAGTGGCCTTCAAAATTACTTCAAGCGCCTTAATCAGTAATGTAGTAAGTCTATGGAGGATAAAAGTATGTCTAATGTAATCAAGGGGAGGCAATATGGAAATGGCTGAGTTACAAAATGCAGACGGAAAAATAGAAAGCATTCAAGAAGAATCAGCGAGTATATGAGGAGGGCAGCAGAAGCCTTTCTTAGGCAGATGTAGGGGGCGTCTTCACTTTACAGAGTCCTCCATATTAGGGGGCCACTAGGAATAAAGAAGTGGCATTCATCCCATATCCACTCAAAGCCCTTAAATAGTTCTTGATCTCAGCCACCTGTTCCGCAGAACCAATCTAATGGCGAGACACAGGCTATTGGTTCTTCAGGTCAGGATATGCCCAATATTTTGTCCTAAAGGTGTGGAGATCAGCTTGAACATTAAGCAACAGAAGATGCACCCATCTCCCTGATATTCATTTAAATACATCTGTTACTGATAACAGAGAGGCAGAGGGGGCATATATGTGGATAAAACTGAAATAATACTTATAAAACAGGAAAGTGGTCAGAGCAAGGGGTAGCAAACATTACCAAGCAATACCCTCAATGAACCAGAGGATTCTTTACCCATACCTCAGAATATATTTGCGACATTAGCACATCTTGAACAAGCTGAACTAAACAGCAAAGAACTGAAAAGCGATTCAGATACAGCCAATCAGATAGCTTGGAAAACTAATGCATCGAAGACAAAGATGGAAGTTTGGAAGCTAGTCAGTCGCCAAGTTTATCAGAGAGTGAGATTGGACAAGAGGAGACCGGGGATGAGAATGAAGATGGTGATAATACAGATGATGGTGCCAGACTCCCCCCACCCCCAAATAAGAATATCTTACTACAATTAATATTACAAGCATCTCAAAAAACTCCACAAGGAAATGTTGAAATGGGTATAGAAATAAATTATATCCGGAATAATGTGGAAGAGATGGACAAGAAGGTGGTGTTGTTTGCTAATTGATTAGAAGAATTGGAAGAGGATATAAAGGAGAATAAGCAGACCTGTAACAGACGAAATGGTATTGGCTATCAAGATACTCAAGCAAAAGAGTGAATATCTTGAAAATTGGTCTTGGTGATGTAAGCTGTGTGTGGTTGGGATCCCGGAGGGCACTGAAACTGCCAGTACATTAATGGAGGTACTGAACAAGCTGATAAATGAAGTTGTATTGTTAAATGAGCCTAACAGGAACTAACAATTATTCAAGCCCATCAAGTGCCTTTTCAAAAGAACACAAGGTTACCAGGCCACATACATTTCTGATCTGCTTCACAGATTACTTGATAAAGGAGAAAATCTTAAATATTGCAAGGAGTAAACAACTTTTAAAACTAGGGCCAGGTTTAAATTTAGCATCTATCAGGACAAGGATTTTGAGACTTCCCACTACATGAGCACTCTGATGCCTGATATTAAGCCAATAGGAGCACAGACTCAGATAGTGCATCAATTGAATCTGAGGGTTCTATGGAAGTTGGGGCTGTACTGTAAGTGGAAAATGCTTTAGCTTTTGTTGCTAAAATGAAAAATGAATAACAAATGAGATTAAACATAAGGATAAATAAAATGGATTGTGGGATTACCCGGCCAGGGAAGGATCTTTGAACCTTCATCTAACCTTAGCAGATGCACACCAACACATCCAGAGGTGGGATGAGTGATGGGTATCCCCCTTAAAGCAGGGTAGTAGGCATCATCTGCAGAGGCTGTCTACAGAGGGTGGGGCAGGATGTGAGGGAGGGAAGGGAAGCTAAGGGAACTGTGGTAATGGGGTCTGAAAAATGGGAGACTAAGGAGATGTGGAACTATATTTATATTACGACATAATAAGAATTGTGACAAAATAATGAGGGTTATTTGTGCACATATATTGATTATTTGGGTGTGAATGAACGATGCCTGCTTGGTTGGATTAAAACATGACACTATTGAGAGTACTTAGCTGGAACATTAATGGGTTGAATTCTGGCTCAAAATGAAGGGTGAACAAGAAAGAACTTGAAGGGTGTAGGAGTGTCTTAGTTTGCCTTCAAGAAACACATATATTCTTCATGGGTTGGTCATTGTTCAAATAATTAAGGTTAAAATTAGGTGTTTGCAGGTCCCAGGTAAACACACAAAAGGGAGTATTATTTGCCACTTCTCTGAAGAATACGAAGGAGATTAGGATGATTAAAATAGTTTTGAAGGAAGTGGCCCAACTAGGGTCATTCAGGTAACTCTCGACCTCCTCTTGCCTTCCAGTAATGAAGAGTCGATGACGCAGTAGAGAATGCAAGCAGACTAGTTTATTCACAAGATACACTGCAGTGGAGTCCAGTCTGACCAGCCTCCTATGATGGCTGACGAGGGACTGACTCTAACAATCATAAAGTTACATTATGTAGGTTGCGGAGCCCACAAAGACCCGCCTATTATGGAAAAGTACTGGTAGTTGTCGTAATACAATGGGGGCACAGAACATAAGTTTCCATTCCACAGCCTGGTACGAGCTATCTACTATCCAAGGTCGTCTGGCCTATCCTCCCTTCTAGACAGGTGGGAGAAGGCCTCTATGTAACAGAAAAGGCATGCGTTAATGAGGAAGTTTCAGCATTGGAGAAACTAAACTTACCAGAGACCATTTCTCGTAAATGAGCAAATAGCAGTTTCGATTGTAAAAGCAATGGCATCTTCGAGAGCTAAAATGGCGGCACAGATGTCAACCTAGCTAACGCAACATCTACATTTACTAAGTACGTCTACAAACAATATGCAAATATAATGTATTAGCCATATAAATGCTAACATAATTTTGAGTAAGACACGAATATAATGACAAGGTTACGTTTTTATTCTATCAGAGCCTCCTTTTAGCATTTTATGCTAATACGGATAACCTTTATTATTGCTATCAGCTAAGGGTCTTTACAATGCTAAACAAAAGAATGGAAAATATGGCTATACAAACGATAGTATATCGGATATGGAGATGTATATAGATATAGCTAACGTGAAGGTAAATACAATACTAGACATCGACAATAGTAGTGGCATCAGGGGTAGAACCTGCAAGGGAAGTAGTTGAACCAAAAACTCCCTCGTCCAACTGCATCATGTTATCAAGCTCTTTTTGATGCATTATAGTTGCATTTGTATCATGAATCGAAATTCTTTTGGGAGTGAGATAAGTAGTACAATATGAGCAACATAAGGGAAGACACTGAATCAGAATACAGCAGTATACTAGAAGGACAATAAAGTATATTATCTTTTCTAAAATCCAACCCCAACCACCGAACAAAGACCAGCTCCAATTTCCACTCTCCATCCCCTTAACATTTTCCAAAATATCTAAAATATGCCGTGTAATATTCTTTTCCATATTCGTAATACCGACCACACACTGCTCTCCTATTATTGCGCACGCACCACCGTTTTTGGCTAAAATAAAATCAACTGCATATCTCATTTGTTCGGAGTATATGCGCATACTTTCTAACTGAGTAGTGATGTCCCGAAAAGCTGCCACTGTGGAATTAGATCAAATTTGCAATTTACACCCAAAATATTCTCTAGCTCGTTCACCCCTGGCCATGGCGGTACCACTAAACGTAAGAATAGAAGAAAGGATGTATCCAAAAGTGATACCATTACTATAATTATTAACTTCTAGATCCGTAACTCCCTCACAGAATTCCTTAGTCAATGTTCTTTTTACCCATCTTATATTTGGTCTACTATGCCTGCAAGGTACCCCGAGAGGTAGAACCATTCCCAAAGCCACATCCTCTGTACCATTGTACATATTGGTATACGTACCATTTGATAAAAAAATAAAACCCTGGATGTGCATACAGTGGACCATGATAATCTAATGGAGCATATCTAGTATTCATCCCCTTCGTATTGGGATCATCCTTCATTCCTAAACGCATCACATTTTTGTACACTACTTCCCCAGAGCAATTGAGATACAAATAAGCATCAGTACTATTTATTACAGGGCAACACGCGGGATAAATACCTGCCTCTTGAGTGACGGTCAGATCCTGGTAGTGCCAACCTGTCAGGGTGATATTTCTTTTACTAAGATACAAATCACCACAATACATTTCAGACATGCATCCAGGATACCCTGTTCCCCTTGGCTTTCTAGAGTATAAGCAAGGTCCAGGATATCCCAGGCCGATTTCACCTTTTACCTCTATGAATTGGGGAGGACCAACATATGTGTAATTCACCAGTGACAAGGGGTAGGAGGTCCATAAACTTGTAACAGAATCAGTGGGATAACAGGCTGTGTTATCCCCAATTTTTTTTCGATGTGTGTCTAAGAAAACATTGCCATGCATATTTTTCTTTCCACGATCTGAGAAAACAGCCTGATGTAAAACACATGATGAGGTATCATCAAAGCACTCCAGCATCCAGAACAGCCCCCCTCCCACCAATAGGAAAAACAATATAACTACAACCCAAAATATTTTCTTCCTGAGCAACCATGCAAAACCAACCGGCCCGGGCGCAGGGCAATAAGAAACTGTTCATCTTCTGCATAAGGTCGACCAAACAAATTAATTTTTACTACGTTACAATTTAAATCACCAGATAAAGAGACATTATATGATGGAGCCAAATGATGGAAAGGACACAAAAACAAAAAAGTAAAAACGTCAAAAAGAAAGAATCAGGGTTCATTCCAAGCCTCCCTGGCAGGCTTCTATCCTCCAATCCTCGATGGTGCTATTGAGCACGCTGCGGTGGAGCCACACTGTTGCAGCCCGTCTGTAAATGTTCAATGTTCTCGGAATGGGGCACTTTCCCTCCTTGGAAAATACCCTCAGCTCATCCCGTCCTGCGTCGCAAGCAGTGCACCAAATCTTCCACTCCCTAATCTAATGGGAAAACGCAGAAACAAGGGGCATTGACAATAAACTTATCCAAAGAAGTCCATCCCTAACTACACTCACTTCTTTTCTGGTGCACCACCCTTCCGTAGAGGACGCAAATTGTACCTTTCTACTCCAGGTATTGTTTCATCTCGAAGAAGAATCTGAAATTCAGGGAGCGCCGGGGACTGAAACTCATGTTCCTGAGAATCAGATGAAGGGGAAACCTGAGCAGCCTTAATTTCTGGGGAGACTGCCGCATTCAAAACTGCATCATTTCCTTCCTCTGTCTGCGTCCAAACTAATTAGGCATCGGAGAATGGAAGAAATCTTGGGACTTTTTCTGTCTCGTGGTCTCCAATGCCATCACGCACCCAGGCATCGTAGGGAAGGGGTAGCAGCACCAGTCAGCAGTGGGAAGCATGTATCCAATGCTTCCGGCCTTCCACTCTTACCGCTGTCCTTGTTGTGATGAGGACCAGCTAGGGTCCCTTCCATCTAGGCTCCAAACTGTCTCGTCTCTGGAAACTCTTGACTAAAACATATTTGCCAGGTTGAACTGTGTGCCCAGGGCCCTCGGAAGCTGACGGTAACACCTCGTGTATCTGTTGGTGAATAGAATCTTTTAGTGAGTTCATACAAATAATCAATCAATAGAGGATACTCTATTTCTGAAAACTTCTTCGGTCTAGGGACACCCCACACATTTGCTGGACGACCAAAGATCACCTCATAGGGTGATAATCCTGTTCTAGAATGGGCTGTCATTCTGGTGGACAATAGGGCAAGAGGTAAGGCATCTGGCCATTGCAACCCAGTACTTTTTGATTTTGGCCAATTTTAGTTTGAGAGTACCATTGTACTTCTCAACTAAACCTGCTGACTGTGGGTGATTGGCTGCATGGAATTTTTGCTTGATGTGCAGACCATCGCACACTAGTTGAATCACCTTCGCGTTGAAGTGACTTCCGTTGTCACTCCAAATCAAACGGGGCCAACCGTAGCGCGGGAAAAACTCCTTAATAAGAGCCTTTGCCGTTGCCATGGCAGTGTTTTCCTTTGTTGGGTAAGCCTCAATCCATTTACTGAGTGCACAAACTACCACTAACACATATTTCAAATTGTTAACTCGCTGTAGCTCCATGTAATCCATCTGGAGCACCTCAAAAGAGAAAGAAGGGGGTGCAAAATTACTAGAGGGTGTAGGGGTACCCTTTCCAGGATTGTGTTTTAAACAAATCATGCAGTGCTTCACTAAATGAGCAGCAGCCTTTGAAATATTATCATTTTGCCACACAGGTTCTAGTAATTTGCAAATGCCTTTAGCACTAATATGGGCCGGACCATGTGCCATGGTAACTACGGGAAGTACATATGCGTCTAGTAGCATCCATCTCTGTTTCTCTGATTTATCTGACCAGCATCCTTCATTATCTAGACGCCCTGTACTCTCCTGCCACACTGCCAACTCCTCTACTGTTGCCTCACTCTGTAGCTCTCTAACACTCTCAAGTGAATTCTCAAACATACCAACATCGGGTACCTATCTAGCAGGACCTGCCACAAACATTTTCGTTGTTCTCGACCTTGCTGTCTCCTCCGCTGTCGGATCTGCAAAGGCATTTCCCCTCCCCGCATCATCCGTAATTGCTTTATGAGCACTACATATAACTATTGCCAATCGTTTGGGAAGAGTCAAAGCTGTCAGCAGTCTCTCTATCAACGGACCATGTTGAATTTTGGTCCCATGTGAAGTCAAGAATCCTCTCTGTGCCCAGATGCGTCCAAAATTATGGGCCACCCCGAAGGCATACTGGCTGTCCGTATAAATATTGACAGTAAGTCCTTTACTTAATTCACATGCTCGCAAAAGAGCTATCAGCTCCGCAGCTTGCGCTGATTGATGAGGAACACGTGACGTCTCAACTACAGTGCGCAGCGTGGTAATAGCATACGCCGCTGTAGTGGTGCCATCTGACAATTTGAAACAAGAGCCATCAACATATAGTTCCCCTTGAGGGTCAGATAAGGGAACATCAGTCAAGTCTACCCGTCCCTTCGTCTCCTCCTCTGTCCTAAACAGACAATCATGGACATCTGTGTCCTCTTCTTCCGAAGGGAGGGGTAGTAACGTGGCTGGGTTCAGTGTAGCACATCTTTTAACAGTAATGTGAGGTGCAAACAATGTTAATTCGTATCCAGTCAGACGAGCACTGGTAAGGTGCTACGTCTTGTTCAAAAGTACATCCACAACATGAGGCACCATTAATGTGAGATCATGATTAAGAACGAGCCCTGACGATTGTCGAATAGAGACCGCCGCAGCCGCGGCGGCTCTTAAACAGCTCGGAAGGGCTCTGGCGACAGGGTCAAGCGTAGCAGAAAAATAAGCACACAGCCTCTGCTTACCTCCAAAGGCTTGTGTTAACACTGAAAGTGCACATCCAGCCATTTTGTGTACATACAGCACGAAAGGATTCTTATAATAAGGCATACCAAGCACAGGTGCAGAGCAAAGCGCAACTTTTAATTGCTCAAAAGCATGCTGACATTCATGCATCCAGGGCAGGGGTTCATGCACGTCTTTGGTTGTTAGGCGAAGCAAAGGCTGTATTAATAAAGAATAAGCAGGAATCCAGTCTCGACAATTCGAGGTGATGCCTATGAAAGCACACACATCCCTCTGCGTCACAGGGACAGGCATCTTAACAATGGCATCAACTCGTTCAGGTGTTAGCCTCTGACCCTCCTTCGACAGCAGGTGACCTAAATAGGTGACCTGCTGTTGACAATATTGAAATTTAGAAAGGGACACTTTATGTCCATGCCCCACCAGATGTTTTAACAATTTCACAGTGGGATCCCGACAACCCTCCGGTATCGGAGGCTATCAAAATGTCGTCCACATACTACAACAATACATTACCTGCTGGAAGAGAGAGAGAGTCCAATTGACTTTTCAAAGCTTGACTATAAATACTGGGACTTTCAGTATACCCTTGAGGAACCCTACAGAATTGGAAACTTCGGCCAGCTAAAGCAATACCGAATACATATCGGCTATCTAGATGAACGGGAATTCTAAAAAAAGCATTTTCCAAATCAATAACTGTTAGACTTGGCATCTTTTGGCGTGTTTCCCCTGACTTTTTGCTTTCTGACCTCCCGGTTTTGACTCTGTTTTTGCTGGTGTAATGATTCTGCGCACTTTCCTCACTGCTGTCCAGTGGGAAAGTGCAAGTGCTCCTGTATAAAATGTGTTATGGATTGGTGTTTCCATGATTGGCCTATTTGGTTTATGTGTCAGTCCCTTGTAAAGTGCACTGCGAGTGCCAGGGCCTATAGACCAAATGCTGTTGGTGGGCTGCAGCACTGGATTGTGCCACCCACGCAAACAGCCCGTAAAGTGTAACTCGGGCCTGCCACCGCAGAGCCTGTGCGCAGCCTGGGGCTGCCATGTCGACTTGGCAAGTGCACACACTTGCAAGTCCCTAAACCTTCCCTTTGCTACATGTTAGTCTCCCTAAGGTAGGCCCAAGGTACCCCTGTGGGCAGGGTGCGTTGTATGCGAAAGGTAGGACATGCCCTGGTGTGTGTGGCATGTCCTGATAGTGAATTACAGCCTAGTTCGTTTTTCACTATTGCAAGGCTACCTGTTCCCCCTAGGCCAGAACGGGCAGTTTTGATTATTACAGCTTATAATCCTAACTGACCCCGGGAACATGGTAGAAATTCGAGTTTAGTATGGCTGGACTCAGAATGATAAAATGCATCTTTTAGTGAAGTTGGTTTTAACATTCTGTGTTTGAAAATACCACTTTTAGAAAGTGGGTATTTTCTTGTCTAACCATCCAATCCTGCCTCCGCGAGGTTGTGTATTCCTTGTCTGGAATGTGAGTGACAGGGGCTGGGGGTTGCCAGGAGACAGGGTGAGTCAGCACAGGGCTGAATAGCAAGATCTACCTGTAGATGGGTGGGAGGGTCGCACCTGGGCCCTGAATAGGACAGTGCCTTCCCTCCACAATGCTGGCTCCACCTCCTGTGGTGCGTCTGATGTCCCTGGCCTACTCACTGAAAGAAGGGACGGAGACTTGTCAACAAAGTGCTCCAGAACTGGTTTGGACTAGGCAAAGGCCTCTCTGCCTTCAGAGAACAAAGGAATTTGGGATATAAATATTGGGGCCCTGACCCCATGAATTTAGATCTCGCTGGAATCAAGGAACCTGCCAAGACGAAGAGCTGGAAGAGCTGCCAGGAGGAGTACTGCCCCTTTGCTGTGTTGTTGCTTTGTTGGGTTGGCCTGCAGCTGCTGCTTCTGCCTTGGGCAGTGAAAGGACTGGACTGAACTTTCTACAAACTTGTGCTGAGTATCTCCAAGGGCCTGGAACCGAGCTGGCCTCCTGTTAAGAAGTCTCAGGGACTACAAAGACTTCACAAGCCTCTGGGTACCGCTTCTGGAACGCTGTTTCAGTTGCCACAGAGGAAGGGAACCGCAACCGACTCCGTCAACCGAATCCATCCCTGGCCGGTGACCTGTTTGCACCGCAGACCGCATCGCCCCGCTTCGCATCGCAACCCTGGTCTCACCGTGGGCGACGTCCGACGCCGCCAACATCGAGCCGCTGCTTGCACCGTGACCTGTGGGCACCGCAGTTCGCATCGCATCGCTTCACCGAACCAACCGGACCCGACCGACGCGGTCGCTGCAACTGGCTCAAGAGTCGAGACCGCACCGCATTTGGGGCACCGCTCGCACGTCTGCGATGCACTGCTCCGACTCGCACCGCTGTCCGACGCCAGCTCCCGCACTCCGGCTAGGTTGCCTGCATCGCAACCTGTCAGCACCGCATCGAGCATCGTCTCACCCTGCATCGCACGCCTTGGACTCACCGACTCCGTCTGCACGACGCTCATCGAGCCGCTGCCTGCACCGCATCGAGGGACACCGCACCTTGCATCGCTCCGTCTTGCACCGCAACCGCGACGAACGCCGACCGGCTCGTACACTCCGTACCAGCCACAACGAGAAAGGTACTGTAACCGAGTCTGTTCATGACTCTGCTGGCCCGTATCGACACGGTCGGCTGGAACTGTTAGACTCTGTGGTTTTCAGCATCTCGGTAGGCTCGGACGGAGCTACCGACTCGTACGAACTTTGCTTTTGTGCTATTCCTGCAAAGAAGAAGTTACCGTATCAAGTATTCATTCGTAAAGTATAGTATTGTGGATTTTTGTCATAATTGGTCTTGTTTTGAGTATATAAAATATTGGTTATTTTTCTAAACTGGTGTGGTGTCCGTTTGTAGTGCTTACACTGTATTACTGTTGGTTATGTGCAAATGCTTTACACACTGCCTCTGAATTAAGCCTGACTGCTCGTGCCAAGCTACCACGAGGGTGAGCAGGGGTTACTTCACGAGTGTAACACCCTTACCCTGACTAGGAAGAAGGGCCCCTACTTGGACAAAGGTGCAAGCCCTTGCCAACTAGAGATCCCATTTCTAACATTGGTTGTCAGCGGTGAGGATAGGACTTGTGTTTGCACTTGACTTACAGTGATTGGTGTGCACTACTACCATATCGCAGACCATTACGTACCACATACTGGTTCTTTTTCTTTGGCCTATTTTTGATCTTGCCAGTTTTCAACTCACTACTTTTGTCATGCCTGAATCAATTGCATCATCCGTTGCATCTCTGGAAGTTATCTTTGAGGAGGATAGGTTGGAATCCTACGCCGTAAAGGAGTTACGAGCGATTTGTAAAAACCTGAAAGTCCAAATTAAAGGCCTCACAAGGAAGGAGGAGCTACAGAAGGCGCTGAGGGCCTGGGTAGCAGCCAGACATGCCAATGGGCAGCCTGGTAATCTCAGTGAGGAGGTGGAAGAGCCCATTTCCAGGGTGGATGTGCTTTTGGGTAGGGGGGAACCCGCCAGATCAGGCAGCAGCAGTCTGTCCCCAGAGGAGCTGGAGGACAGGCGGGAGGCAAGGCAGTTTGAGCTGCAGAAGCTCAGACTGGAGAGTGAGCGGGAGGAGAAGAGATTGGCCATAGAGGAGAGGAAGATGCTCTTAGAACATGAGAGAGAACTGAAGGAGCTAGAACTTAGGAGTAAGTCAGGCTCAGATGGTGGCAGCAATTCGTCCAGAAAAGCAGACAGGATTGTGCACATTCCCAAGAAAGTAGGCAAGGAGTTCAAGAAGGGGGATGACATACAAAGGTGGTTTCAGGGTTATGAGGCAGCCATACACATGAATGGGGTCCCTGAGGAGAATTGGGGAGCAGGATTGTGGCCACTTTTCCCTGAAGAAGCAAGGGATGCTCTGATAGCTTTGGGTAAGGGGTATCACCTCACCTATGCTGACATGAAGGATGCCCTTCTCACGAAGTATGGTCTTACTCCTGAAAAGTACAGGGATCAGTTCAGGTCCAGTAAGAAGTCTGATGCCAACACTTGGTTGGAATGTGTGGATGTGTTCTGCAGGTCGCTGGATGGTTGGGTAAAGGGCAGTAGTGTAACAGATTTTCAGGGGCTCTACAACTTGATTGCATGGGAGCACTTGTCTAGTCTATGTTTAGCAGATCTGCGCCAGCACCTAGTTGATAGTAAGCTAACTGACCCCAGGAAGCTTGCTATGGAAGCGGACCGCTGGGTGAGTACCAGGGTCCACAAGAAAGCGTTTGGGGGAGACTCAGCCAAAGGTGGGCAGGGTCCCCAGCAGAAAGGTGGGGGGACAAGGGTAAAGCACAGGAGTTCTCTAAAGGGCCCCAAACTAGTACCCAGGGTAAAGGTTCCCAGCCCCCGGTGATAAGAAGAAAGGGGTCTCCACAGGGAAGCCTGTTGAGACCGGCCCCCGCAAGTGTTATGCATGTGACCAGGTAGGTCACTTTAAGGGGGACCCCAAGTGCCCGAAGGGGACACAGCCACCCACCGGTGGACAGTCCAAAGTGTTGGCTAGTGTAGCGCTTGGGGAGGAGGGGTGCCCACAGGAGGGTGGGGATCCCGCAGAAATGACCCTTGTCTCACTAGGGGACAGTGAGATAGTCCCAGGAAACCAGGTGCCCCTAACACAAAGAAATATAGCACCTGGGTGACCATTAATGGGAACAGGGTAGAGGCTCTCAGAGATACTGGAGCCAGTGTGACCTCAGTCCGGTGTCACCTGGTGTCTGAGAAGCAAGTAGTCCCCGGGGCATTCCACCAAGTAGTTGCTGTAGACAACTCAGAGCGCCAATGTATGGTGGCGCAGGTTCCCTTTGAATGGGGGGGTCTCAGGTCCCTTGAGTGTGGTTGTGAGCCCTACCATGCCTGTAGATTGTCTGCTAGGAAACGACCTGGAGCAGTCCTCATGGAAGGAGGTTGAGCTCAGGTCTCACTTGGAGATGCTTGGGTTGCCAGAGTGGGCATGCGTGTCTACTCGGTCAATGGCAGCCAGAAAGGGTGATCAAGAGGACTTGGAGCCTGAAACAGTGGCCCAAGTCCCTGCCAAGAGAAAGGGCAGGGGCGCGGGAAACCGGCCCCCGAAGTTCCCACGGACCGGGAGGAGGCGGACCTCGAGGGGGACGCCCCGGTGCCTACAGGGGAGCAGGTAGCCGAACTGGGAGACATCTCTGAGCTGACCCATTGGCAGCAAGAAGGGGGTCCCACCAGGGAGGAGTTCTGCAGGGAGCAGAACGAGTGCCCTACGCTGGAGGGTCTGCGGCGGCAGGCTGCAGACCAGGCAGCTGGTAATCAGTCCGGGTCACATCTGATCTACTGGGAGAGTGGTCTCCTATACAGTGAGCCTAAGGTTGCTGAGCCTGGGTCAGCCCGTGTGCTGGTGGTACCCCAGCGCTTCAGGACCTTCCTACTGGGTCTGGCTCATGACGTGCCTTTGGCAGGACATTTGGGGCAGGACAAGACCTTTGACAGGCTTGTCACCCACTTCTTTTGGCCCCAAATGCGAAGGCAGTCAGATGCACACTGTAGGTCTTGCCAAACTTGCCAGGCAAGTGGTAAGAGTGGGAGGAAGGTCAAAGCTCCTCTCCAACCTTTTCCTGTTGTTGGAACACCCTTTGAAAGGGTAGGGATGGATATTGTGGGGCCACTGGATCCCAAGACAGCCATGGGCAACAGGTACATCCTGGTCTTGGTGGACCATGCCACCCGGTACCCGGAGGCAATCCCTCTCAGGACAACGACGGCGCCAGTGGTGGGCCGGGCGTTAATGGGGATCTTTTCCCGTGTGGGATTCCCCAGAGAGGTGGTTTCTGATAGGGGGACCAATTTCATATCGAAGTATATGACATCCCTGTGGAAGGAGTGTGGTGTAACCTACAAGTTCACCACTCCTTACCACCCACAAGGAAACGGTCTGGTGGAGAGATTCAACCAGACCTTGAAAGGCATGATCAAGGGTCTAACAGAACCCATGAGGCGTAAGTGGGACGTCCTCTTGCCATGCCTACTCTTTGCATACAGGGAGGTGCCTCAGAAGTCTCTTGGGTACAGCCCCTTTGAGCTCCTGTATGGCCACCCTGTCAGAGGACCTCTGAGTTTGGTAAAGGAAGGCTGGGAGGCAGCTCCCAGGAAAACTCCCCAGGATGTATTTAGCTACATGCTGGCCTTTAGAAACCAAACTGCCCGCTTCAGGAAACTCGCTCAGGCGAACCTAGAAGCAAGCCAGGAAGAAATGAAGAGATGGTATGACCAGAATGCCACTCTGGTCGAATTTCAACCTGGGCAAAAAGTGTGGGTCATGGCCCCAGTGGCACCTTGTGCCTTGCAGGACAAGCGGACTGGGCCATATGAGGTAAAGGAGCGCAAAAGTGACGTCACCTACCTGGTGGATTTGCAGGCTCCAAGGAACCCTTTGAGGGTCCTTCACGTGAACCGCCTCAAGCCCCACTTCGAGAGGTCCGAAGTGAGTATGCTCTTGGCGACAGATGATGGGGTGGAAGAGGAGAGTGAGCCTCTCCCTGACCTCCTGTCTACCAAGGAGCATGATGGGTCAGTAGAGGGTGTGATCCTCTCCCCTACTCTGACTCAGGAGCAGCAGGGGGACTGTCGCCAGTTGTTGGGACAGTTCGCCCCACTGTTCTCTCTGACCCCCGGTGTTACTCACTGGTGTACCCATGACGTGGACACTGGTGACAGCCCTCCTGTGAAGCACAAGATTTACAGGTTGACTGACCGGGTCAGAGCCAGCATCAAGGAGGAGGTCTCTAAGATGTTGGCGTTAGGGGTGATTGAGCCCTCCCACAGTCCTTGGGCCAGCCCAGTGGTCTTGGTCCCAAAGGCTGCGGCGCCCGGTGCCACTCCAGAACTCCGGTTTTGTGTGGACTACCGTGGGCTCAATGCCGTCACCAGGACTGACGCGCACCCCATCCCCAGAGCTGATGAGCTCATTGATCGGTTGGGAGCTGCCCGGTTCCTCAGCACGTTTGATTTAACGTCTGGGTACTGGCAGATTGCCTTAACCGATGGGGCCAAGGAGAGATCAGCATTCTCAACCCCAGAAGGTCATTACCAATTCCGGGTGATGCCCTTTGGGTTGAAGAATGCCCCTGCCACCTTTCAGAGGTTGGTCAATCAGGTGTTGGCTGGGCTGGAGGATTTCAGTGCCGCCTACCTGGATGACATTGCTGTGTTCAGTTCCAGCTGGGAAGAACATTTACAGCACCGTGAGAAAGTGTTGAGGGCTCTGCAAGGTGCAGGCCTCACGATCAAGGCCAGTAAGTGCCAGATCGGGCAGGGTTCTGTGGTGTACTTGGGACACCAGGTAGGAAGCGGCCAGGTGGCGCCCTACAACCCAAGATTGACACCATTCTGGCTTGGGAACCCCCAAGGCCCAGACCGAGGTGAGAGCCTTCTTAGGTCTCACCGGTTACTATAGGAGATTTGTTAAGGGCTATGGCACCATCGTTGCTCCCTTAACAGAGCTGACCTCTAAGAGGCAGCCCAGGAAAGTGATCTGGACTGAGTCCTGCCAGAAAGCTTTTGATGCCCTGAAGGCAGCCATGTGCACGGCGCCCGTGCTCAAGGCACCTGACTTCTCCAAGGAATTCGTCGTGCAGACTGACGCTTCAGAGCATGGTGTGGGAGCGGTGCTCTCACAATTGAACGAAGAGGGCCTGGATCAGCCTGTAGTCTTCCTTAGCAGGAGACTACTTCCCAGGGAACAGAGGTGGAGTGCCATAGAAAGGGAAGCTTTTGCTGTGGTCTGGGCGCTGAAGAAGTTGAGACCATACCTGTTTGGGACTCACTTCCGGGTTCAGACAGACCACAGGCCCCTCAGATGGTTGATGCAAATGAGGGCGAGAATCCAAAACTGCTGAGGTGGTCCATCTCCCTACAGGGAATGGACTTTACGGTGGAACACCGTCCTGGTACAGAACACGCCAACGCAGATGGTCTGTCCAGGTTCTTCCGCCTTAGTGAAGAGAACTCCAATGGGGTTGGGTAGTTCTCCCTACTTTCAGCTGGAGGGGACATGTGTTAGACTTGGCATCTTTTGGCGTGTTTCCCCTGACTTTTTGCTTTCTGACCTCCCGGTTTTGACTCTGTTTTTGCTGGTGTAATGATTCTGCGCACTTTCCTCACTGCTGTCCAGTGGGAAAGTGCAAGTGCTCCTGTATAAAATGTGTTATGGATTGGTGTTTCCATGATTGGCCTATTTGGTTTATGTGTCAGTCCCTTGTAAAGTGCACTGCGAGTGCCAGGGCCTATAGACCAAATGCTGTTGGTGGGCTGCAGCACTGGATTGTGCCACCCACGCAAACAGCCCGTAAAGTGTAACTCGGGCCTGCCACCGCAGAGCCTGTGCGCAGCCTGGGGCTGCCATGTCGACTTGGCAAGTGCACACACTTGCAAGTCCCTAAACCTTCCCTTTGCTACATGTTAGTCACCCCTAAGGTAGGCCCAAGGTACCCCTGTGGGCAGGGTGCATTGTATGCGAAAGGTAGGACATGCCCTGGTGTGTGTGGCATGTCCTGATAGTGAATTACAGCCTAGTTCGTTTTTCACTATTGCAAGGCTACCTGTTCCCCCTAGGCCAGAACGGGCAGTTTTGGTTATTACAGCTTATAATCCTAACTGACCCCGGGAACATGGTAGAAATTCGAGTTTAGTATGCCTGGACTCAGAATGATAAAATGCATCTTTTAGTGAAGTTGGTTTTAACATTCTGTGTTTGAAAATACCACTTTTAGAAAGTGGGTATTTTCTTGTCTAACCATCCAAGCCTGCCTCCGCGAGGTTGTGTATTCCTTGTCTGGAATGTGAGTGACAGGGGCTGGGGGATGCCAGGAGACAGGGTGAGTCAGCACAGGGCTGAATAGCAAGATCTACCTGTAGATGGGTGGGAGGGGTCGCACCTGGGCCCTGAATAGGACAGTGCCTTCCTCCACAATGCTGGCTCCACCTCCTGTGGCGCGTCTGATGTCCCTGGCCTACTCACTGAAAGAAGGGACGGAGACTTGTCAACAAAGTGCTCCAGAACTGGTTTGGACTAGGCAAAGGCCTCTCTGCCTTCAGAGAACAAAGGAATTTGGGATATAAATATTGGGGCCCTGACCCCATGAATTTAGATCTCGCTGGAATCAAGGAACCTGCCAAGACGAAGAGCTGGAAGAGCTGCCAGGAGGAGTACTGCCCCTTTGCTGTGTTGTTGCTTTGTTGGGTTGGCCTGCAGCTGCTGCTTCTGCCTTGGGCAGTGAAAGGACTGGACTGAACTTTCTACAAACTTGTGCTGAGTATCTCCAAGGGCCTGGAACCGAGCTGGCCTCCTGTTAAGAAGTCTCAGGGACTACAAAGACTTCACAAGCCTCTGGGTACCGCTTCTGGAACGCTGTTTCAGTTGCCACAGAGGAAGGGAACCGCAACCGACTCCGTCAACCGAATCCATCCCTGGCCGGTGACCTGTTTGCACCGCAGACCGCATCGCCCCGCTTCGCATCGCAACCCTGGTCTCACCGTGGGCGACGTCCGACGCCGCCAACATCGAGCCGCTGCTTGCACCGTGACCTGTGGGCACCGCAGTTCGCATCGCATCGCTTCACCGAACCAAGCGGACCCGACCGACGCGGTCGCTGCAACTGGCTCAAGAGTCGAGACCGCACCGCATTTGGGGCACCGCTCGCACGTCTGCGACGCACTGCTCCGACTCGCACCGCTGTCCGACGCCAGCTCCCGCACTCCGGCTAGGTCGCCTGCACCGCAACCTGTCAGCACCGCATCGAGCATCGTCTCACCCTGCATCGCACACCTTGGACTCACCGACTCCGTCTGCATGACGCTCATCGAGCCGCTGCCTGCACCGCATTGAGGGACACCGCACCTTGCATCGCTCCGTCTTGCACCGCAACCGCGACGAACGCCGACCGGCTCGTACACTCCGTACCAGCCACAACGAGAAAGGTACTGTAACCGAGTCTGTTCATGACTCTGCTGGCCCATATCGACGCGGTCGGCTGGAACTGTTAGACTCTGTGGTTTTCAGCATCTCGGTAGGCTCGGACGGAGCTACCGACTCGTACGAACTTTGCTTTTGTGCTATTCCTGCAAAGAAGAAGTTACCGTATCAAGTATTCATTCGTAAAGTATAGTATTGTGGATTTTTGTCGTAATTGGTCTTGTCTTGAGTATATAAAATATTGGTTATTTTTCTAAACTGGTGTGGTGTCCGTTTGTAGTGCTTACACTGTATTACTGTTGGTTATGTGCAAATGCTTTACACACTGCCTCTGAATTAAGCCTGACTGCTCGTGCCAAGCTACCACGAGGGTGAGCAGGGGTTACTTCACGAGTGTAACACCCTTACCCTGACTAGGAAGAAGGGCCCCTACTTGGACAAAGGTGCAAGCCCTTGCCAACTAGAGATCCCATTTCTAACAATAACAGAAAAGAATTTAGCTGTGGGGGGAATATTGTTAAAAGGATGGTAATATCAGGGACTACCGGAAACTGAGGAACAACTATTCTATTTATTTCTCGCAAAACAATTACAAAACGATAGACATCAGGATGTGCATCAGGGGAATACACAGATGCCTTTTTAAGAATAGGGAGAATGGGGCTATTGCACACATTCGCTACTGTCTCCTCTACGACCCCCGATTTGATCAGGTCCTGTATAATCTGCATCAAAGCCTGTTCGCCAGCCTGTGATATTTGTATTGGGGAATACGAGGGAGCACAACGTTATCTTTGACCTTTATTGAAACTGGTGGTATCTGTAACAACCCCACATCCGTATCCCCTGTGGCCCACAATGAAGACGGCACATCCTTAAATTCAACAGGTAGCAGTGCATCTTCCGCCAAGCACTGCTTTGTACTAACCACAGTAGGTCCAAAAGTGAGATAAACACCATCCGGGGAGCAATAAATGCTGGCATGTAACTTCTTCAATAAATCCAGACCTAATAAATTTTCCCCACAATTTTGCGTTAACAAAAATGGGGAGTCCACCGTAAAAGGACCAACTGTAAAAGCAAGAGGTCGGGATATGGGGCACACAACCGGTACACCTGAAAAACCTACTGAGACATTATTACGGCCAGACAGGGCTGCCCCGGGGACCAGCGAATGAGAAACAGAGCTATTCATTGCTCCTGTATCCACCAAAAATCTCTGTGCCGGACCATGCAAATCTGCCGTGACATAAGGACTACGCTGATCTACAGGAATTTGGACTGGTCCCTCACCCTGTCCCAGCTATAGGACATCCCTGTAATGTCATCCATATCATAATCGTCATGATAGTACTGCCTTCCCCGGGGATCATCGAAGTAATTCTGATTTGAACAGTCCCCTAAAGATGTATCAACGTGATCCTCATCCCGATCAACCTGTCCACGGCCCCTTCCACCTGGACCCCGCACTCTAGGTACTGCAAGTTTCTGTAACAGTTCCGGACACTCGCTTCGCCAATGGCCCTCCTTTTTACAATACGCACACTGATTCGCCCTAAGGGCGCACCACCTCTTCCTGCACCCTGTGACCTTTGAGCCGAACCAGCGCCTCGACCCCTTCCAGACCCCCGTGCAACCTGCTGTAGCAACACCTTTGTCTTCAAATCCTTACTCTTTTTCTCCACTTTATCCTTTTCGTCGTTTTCTTGATGCTCATAATATTGGGCCATACTCAATATCACTGAAGGGGAGGAAGTAGTCCAAGTACTCTCAGAAGCTTGCAGCCGAGCCGCAATTTCAGGAAGTAAATTCGTAACAAACCTATTAACAAACAAACGACCTCCTCCAACTGACAAATCCTGCCCACTGAAATCGAGAAACACCCCTTCAAAACGAGTAAAAAAATCTGACACACTCTCCTCTTTCTTCTGACGACAGGCCGTTAACTTGTCCCAATCCACCTGTCTAGGTGGGATAAGAGAATGCATATAGGTGATAATACGGCTTGGCAAAGCCAAAATTTCAGCTTTGGGCTTTTCACCAGCCTTTCTCTCCTTATCCCATGCCCTAATCTCATTCCAAGTACCACCCAGCTCTGCCGCATGATCCTGTGTATGCACTTGCCGCCAAATGTCCACTGTCACCAAAAGCCCAAAAAACATCTCAATATCTGCTAAAGTCATAACTGACGAAGAGGCGGCCTCTGTTAATTCTTTATAATATGCGGTAGGATTCTTCCTAGGGTCCGGTAACTGACTTTTAAGAGCAAGCACCTCACTTCTTTTCCATGGGGTATAGACCCATTGTTCCCGAAAATGAGCCTCTACCGTCTGTTGAACCACATCTCCATTCTGGTTGCCCTGTTCTGGGATCTCAGCGTAAAAAACAAGGTGCACCTCTCTCATTGGAAACTGGGACACTGTAGTTGGATTACGGTAATGGAATTTTTTCGATAACCAAGGAGCGTTCCAACATTTCCAAAAACGTCTGCAGGGGCCATACCAACTGAATATACACGATCTCGAATATCATAAATAACTTGAGGAGCTGTGCCTCCAATGCACTGTTCCCACACACCAATCAATGTAGCTGACATATGCTGTAGAGCATGCTGTTGTACAAACGGGTCAAAATCTTTCATCACACTCCAAATATCGTCCTCACTATAGATCGGACTCCGAACCCATTGTGCTGCCTGATTTGCAACCATCTTCTTCTCCTCTTCACCCACATCAGACCGAATCAATGCCCGCCCCATCCGCTCTCTTGCTGCCGCCCAATCTCCTCCATCTGACCCTCTCATCGGTGTCTCAACACTCCCCAACACTCCCCAACACTCCCCAACATCATGGATGAAATACCTGGGACAGACATAAGAGGTACAGATGCAGATGACAATGTTAACAATGACTGTGTAGTGGGTGTAAGAGAAGGAGGAGAAACATGAGGGGAAGCAACAAACACTGCGGGGGTGCCTGCAGTCACGACACTCGCAGGTTGCAAAACAAGAGGGGAGACAGATGGGGCTGGAGCCGAAGCTGTTAAATCTGCGGACAGACCAGAAGGGGGCGGTGGGGCAACGGAGGACTGAGGCGATGGAACAACAGGATATATTCTCTGTGGGGCGTAGGGAGGTGGGGGACAGGTGTCCAACAGATCCTCCACAAAAGGATCCTCATCCTCTCGAACAACATAGGACTTATTACACTGCAATCAAAATTTCCTATCTGCACACTCAATACCCTTTTCTGCCTGCTCCTTATCATAAGCTACCGCTTTCTGAACCACTGTTTGCATTACCTTCTTCCTAGACTCCTTCTCTGCTCGTATACGCCTCTGTTTAGCTTCTTTCTGCCACACCTGCAAAGTATCAAACATCGACTGTCTACTTCTTCTAGCAAATAATTTGTCCTGTAAATAATTCAGTTTTTGTTCATCAAAAGTACCTTCCAGTGGCCACTGAAGCTCAGTATTGTCCCTCGTATACTTGTGCCACAATGTACGAAACATAATAGGACCAATACCGTGCTTCACATACATCTCAAAACTCGGAGTGCCTTCCGGTGGCGCAGGCTGCCTTTTCTCCAGCCAATGCTCGGCAGAACAACAGCGGCACCCCAAGCACAACACTTAACTCCAACAAGGCATTCTAGCATCAGACGCATTCACTCTCCATCTAAATCAACACACACACACAACAAGGACGCACAAACCAAAGAGCTCTCCAAGTCAGTCCTTAGACTGCACCAAGACAAGATAGCCCCAGGCCTTTTCAATATTAAACCAAATTCAGCAAGTGGCCTGGCAGAACGTTCGAAACGCTCCGTATCACAAGGGTCCGCAGACCCACCAAGTTAATCAAGACGGCGCCGCACTTACCAAAACTCCCCCGGTGCACACGGGTCAGACAAGATTATTCTCCACTGCCGACTCTTCAGACCAAACGGTCAGATCCAAGGGTTTCGGCTTTTCAGGACCCCAGCCGAGATGACCACTAGACAAGGAGCCGCCTGATCAGACGGGTGGGGCAGCCGCGAGAACCAAGCTCTATCATATGGGGATCCCCGATCCGCCCATCCGACCAGACGCAACCCCGGCCCCCTCAGCCCGATTACGGGCGGTATGGGTCACCTGGTGGAGTCCCTGTTCGGGCGCCAACTGAAGGAAGTGGCCCAACTAGGGTCACCCGGGTCACTCTCGACCTCCTCTTGCCTTCCAGTAATGAAGAGTCGATGACGCAGTAGAGAATGCAAGCAAACTAGTTTATTCACAAGATTCACTGCAGTGGAGTCCAGTCTGACCAGCCTCCTATGATGGCTGACGAGGGAGTGACCCTAACAATCATAAAGTTACATTATGTAGGTTGCGGAGCCCACAAAGACCCGCCTATTATGGAAAAGTACTGGTAGCTGTCGTAATACAATGGGGGCACAGAACATAAGTTTCCATTCCGCAGCCTGGTACGAGCTATCTACTATCCAAGGTCGTCTGGCATATCCTCCCTTCTAGACAGGTGGGAGAAGGCCTCTATGTAACATAAAAGGCATGCGTTAATGAGCAAGTTTCAGCATTGGAGAAACAAAACTTACCAGAGAACATTTCTCGTAAATGAGCAAATAACAGTTTTGATTGTAAAAGCAATGGCATCTTCGAGAGCTAAAATGGCGGCACAGATGTCAACCTAGCTAATGCAACATCTACATTTACTAAGTACGTCTACACACAATATGCAAATATAATGTATTAGCCATATAAATGCTAACATAATTTTGAGTAAGACACGAATATAATGACAATGTTACGTTTTTATTCTATCAGTTTCTGACAAACTAGGGGACTGGGCAGAGGCTTTAATAGAAACTGAAGGACGGTATTTCACTATTTGTACAGACTATGGTACTAACTATGGTAACCCATATTTGTTTAATTTTCTATCCTAGGAGCTGGCTAGCTGGCATCTTAAATACTGTGTGGGAACTTTAACTGTCCTATAGATGGTTTCGGAGAAGTGACTAAACCGGCGAGAGCTTAGAGATTACATAAAGTCAGACTGGCAATGAGAAATTTAGCCAGGATCCTGGGCTTAACGCATATCTGGGCAAAACAATACATAGACAAAAAGAAAGAGGAAAACTGTTTTACTTTTTATTTGCATGCTCACAGTTAGTACTCTAGAAAATATATATATATTTTTATTCCTAGACAGCTCTTGAAGTGATTTAATATCTATAAGAGGGCAAGGGTCTGCTCGGATCATAGCCCATTGATCCTCTTGATATCACCCACCTTTGTCAGCGGGTATAACAGATGGAGCTTGCCAAGGGCATTGCTACCAAGAAGGGGAGTGATACACATCAACAGATACTCCACATCTGCAATAATACTGTGGGACTCAATGAAAGCAGTTGTACGAGGGGCCACTACCAGCTATATGATAAGTAAAAAACCGAAGATAGATCTGGAACTTCACATTTTGCAATAGAAAATTGTCCTTTTACAGGAAAGACATACACATGCTATTAAGAAAGGGGTAGCTATCAGCACTGCTATTTATTTGGATATATTTTGAGCAAAGGCACAAACCATTAGATATAACTCGAAACAAATGCTCAGCTTTAGTTCCAGCATTGCTGCGCTACATATAAGTATAATGACTCTGTTCGGTGTTTACTGGCTTTTAGGACTAGGGCTCAACAAGCCTGACCAAGTACTAAAACAGATTATTGATGATAGCAGGGCCTTACCTAAAGAGACTGAGGAGCAGATTTATCAAGGGCTTACATTGCCCTTGCGTCACGCAAGGTGATGCTGGGGCAAAGCAAGCCCTTAAGTGCGATTTACTATGCCACTGTATGGCATAGTAAATCTGGAGTAACGCAAGGCAGTGCAAGTTGCTGCCTTGCGTTGCTCTGCCCTGGGAAGGCGTTCCATGAGTGCAGCATGTGTGTCCCCACTAATCCACCCATGGTTTTTGGTGCACTCCCAGATTTACTAACACTAGTAAACCTGGGAATGCGTCAAAATGGTACGCCTTCCCAGGGGAGGCTTAAAAAGCAGAAATATATTTATTTCTCCTTGTGTTTTCTTCTTTCTTTGTATGCTGCATTTTGCAGCACACATAGAAAGAGGAAAATTACTCTGATTGTTTTTGTGCAGGATGGCATCCCTTCCTGCACAAAAATAATCCTAGCTGTAATGTAGGCACACTTGCACCATGGTTCAAGGATGCCTGCATTGGCATTTGGCAGCCACAAGTGCGCTAGCACAGAGGGACAGCAGGGTAGATATGGCACATTCCTGCTGCTAGAGCACTGAGCCCCTTGTCCAAATTTCCCTGCAACTGACCTTTTTAGAAGCATAAGGATTGAAAGGAAGTTAACATCTTCCAAAAGTTCATTTTACAGTGTAACCCATTTGGCCACGCAGTGAGGACCCAAAAGTCGGTAAGGGATTGTACACAAATTTAAAAAATACATTGTAAAAATGCAGAATCACTACTGGCAGTCCAAAAAGACTAACAAAGTTAAGTCTCAACAACATGAAACATATGAGTAAGTCAATAATGGAAATGCAGAAAATGAAAAACAGGATTTGATTATAGGAATATGATTTGCGTTCCTCTTGCCTAGGCCTGAGTAAATCTAAGTTACCTAAACTAAGCCTACTCTAAGTAGCACTAATTGAGGAAACCCCAACTAGATCCAGTAAAGGAGGAAGGTGTCAGCATTGCAGAGACTTCTGTGGAAATCCTCCAAAATCAATAGTATTGCATAGCATAAAGCCACAATACAGAGAAAAAGCAAAGAGGTCTGTACCTCTCTGAGTCTAAAAGGAATCTGACTAAAGCAGCAGTATGATCACACAATTAAACCTATAAAAGAAGGTTTGAGAATCTCATATCACGTGTGTCTCATTGCTTTCTACCTTCACACAGTAAAACTTGGCAACTACACTTGAAACTCCTTTCTTTTGGTCTGTACATCAGAACATCCTTGGATTCCTCCCGTCTCTCGAAAACATCATGGACAGTAGTCCTCCCTTTGTTCATTAGCGCCTCTTGTCCTTGCCAGAAGTACTCCTCCCGAGCTTCACTATCTCTCATACACAATGTGCCTTTTTCTAGCTATGAGATCATATGAATTCACCTGCAGAGGAGAGAAAACATTGCAACACGATCAAACTTTTACATTGAAGGTTAAACATAAAATTCAAAAGCAAATGCATGTTAACGTGGCAAGCATCTCAGTACACATTTAAATGCATGGTTAAAGATACATATACAGTTAGAAAATGAATGCAAAATACTATTCAAATGAGAACGCAATTATGTAAGAATGAACAATATTATTCAAACCACAGAGGTGCGGATATATATGAGAACTGCAATCTGATGACACTGTAAGGAAAACGTTAGCATGCACACTTATATAAATGTCATGATTATACAGTTAATGCACTTTCTATATCTGTTCTAGTGCAGTACATTACGTTAATGATATTAAATCACACAAATACATGAGATCATGTGTACGCATATATGGCATAGTCAAAACATAAAAGGGTGGAGCCAAAATTACGCTGCTCCACTGCTCGCTCCATTTGGTGCAGTGCAGCAAGTTGTCTTGCTGCGTTGTGTTGCACCAGATATTAGTAAATCTGCCCCGCAGTCTATCCTAGATTTGTTTACTCAATATAATCAGAAATTATAGACACAAGATCCAGATCCCTAGTGAGAATTAGACATAAAAAATTACATGGGAGAAACTCCTACTAGGCAACTTTCTTCCTTTGAATCACAGGGGCTAGGAATCTTATTTTCTGAGCAGGTGGTGAAGTTAGCAACAAAATATGGCAAATGAAAAAGCTGCAGGAGAAGATGCGATCTTGGTCGAATTTCGCAAGATTTTTGGGATATAATATTTCCTTTGTATATGGATGTGCTTACCAGTAAATATAATGATGGTTTGATACTACACCCCGGAAGTGTACTTTAATATTGGTATTTTTGAAAAAGAGAATACCTGCAGAGAAGCGAGGATCATACAGGCCTATTTCCCTTATTAAAGCAGATGCCAAGATTTATGAGAAAGTCCTAGATAGATGGCTGTCACATGTGATACCAAAGCTAGTATCTGAAGAACAGGATGGGATACCATGCAACATGCTTATTTGGCCATATCTATGTTTGATGGTGTTAATGGTATGTCAGAAAAGGCAGCATGATTCTCCTTAATGCCAAAAAGGCATTTCACTGGGTAGGTCGCCGCTATCTATGAGCAGTAATTGGCCAGACAAACTGCAGTACAAATGTTTAATGCTGATAAATAAATTATATAATAAGCCAACTACCAGAATTGTATTTATGGGTAAAGCCTTTAATCATAATAAAATTGGGAAAGGTACAAGTCAGGGCTGCTCACTCTCCCCACTACTATTTGCTCTATTTTAGAACCATACCTACAGAGACTATAGGAAGAGACTGGTATAATACCGGTGAATCTTAACTCAACACAACTAAATATAGCAACATATGTGGATAATATGGCTATTTGTTATGTAATATAGAAATGGCAATACCTGCTATAGAGAAGATTATCTCGTAGTTTGGGAGAGTATAAGGATATACTCAGAATACAACAAAAACGGAAGAATTTTCCAATTTTAACATAGATCGGAATGTATGCATAAAATCAGCTGCTAATGTCAAACACTTAGGTGTGCATAAGATATATTACTTAAATCATAAGCTGCTTCTTAAAGAATCAAAAGCCTTAATGAGAATGTGGGATAGATCAAGATGACGATGGTGCCCAGATTACGATATTTATTTTGAGCCATTACAGTATATGACCAAATAGCATTTTTCAAACCGCTGGATGCTGCTATATCTAGTTTTGTTGGGGATATAAAAAAGTGCACTGAGCAGCAAAATGACTTAGCAACTCAACAACTGAAGGAGGATAGTCACTGCCTGACTTCTGAGTCTACTAGGGGACGCAGTGAGATTGTTGCCTTGTTTTGCTGCCCTGAACTGGGGGGGACTTCATTCCCCAGACTACCGCTCACCAGAAGGAAGAGGGGCCTCTTCCTGCAACGCTGCCTAGCTCTATATAGCGCCTTACATCTTCTCGCAGCGCAGGATGCAGTGAGCCAGTTGCCTTGTTTTGTTGCCCTGGATTGGGGGAACTTCAATCCCCAGACTACCGCTCACCAGGAGGAGGAGAGGCTGCTTCCTGCAACGCCATCTAGTGCTATAAAGAGCCTTATATCTACCCCCCGGCGCAGGATGCACTGAGCCTTGTTTTGTTGCCCTGGACTGGAGGGACTTCAATCCTCAGACTGCCGTTCACCAGGAGAGGGAGGGACCGCTTCCCGTAACACCGCCTAGCGCTATAAAGCACCTTACATCTACACGCGGCGCAGGACACACCTGGGCAAAGCCGGGGCCAAGGGCGGGCTCGTTCACTCCCGTCGGAGCCCCTAGGAGGCTGGGCTGGACCACCCAACTAATCTTCGGTCTGCCATATCTTTGTATTTCAAGTTTGTGTAGTAAACCCCTGTTTTGAAGGATTATTTGTTCGGCAGGCTTCTGGATTTTAGCACTAAGCAGGTGAACCTGCAAGTCCTGTAACATTCCTGAGGAAAGAAGTTTGTGGGTGGCTGCGGGGGCCCTTTTCTGTTTTGTTTTAACCAGTGAGACTTTGGACTGTGAAGGACTTTTTGTTCAAAGTATTGTTTAACCTATTCTTGGTTTGGGCATCCAGATATTGTGAGGTCCTTTTGAACACTACATAGCGCTAGTATCACCTAACAGTAACAGGAGTCAGCTTTGTTGTACTTTGAGGCCCGCACCAGTCGAGGCAGAGCCTCGTATTCTTCTGTCAACTGATAATATATTAAGGGCAGGATTGCTTGCTCAAAATTGTAGAAGAAGTGGTATGATACTGTTGACTAATTTTTATTAATCAGGACATTTGAATGTTTACCTAGTCTTTGCTAGACGTAGAGGAACCCGTCCCCTAGAAGGAGAAGGGTTCTATAGGTATAGTTTATTCATCTTGGGTTATAAATAGGTGAAGGAAGGGTTGCGATTAGTCCATTGTTCCCCCTTATTTATCCATCATTAATTATGGGGAAATGAAAAGCTGTCCCTACTATACCTAGTGAACCCACCAAATGTGCTAGGAAAACCAAAGAAGCATCCAAAGATACAACCACATTTAATCAAATAAATGATTTAATAGAAGAGGTTGGGACAATCCTGAACCCGTCTTTCCCCCCACGGACTAGTGGCCCTAAGCAGGGTCAGAAATTCACACAACCAACACTGCAAAATTTCCTTTCACAAAGACCTGACAGGGTAAGGCCTAGCATTAGTAGGTCATCTCCGGGTCCAGTACATGCCCCAATACCAGCAGCAGTAGAGGAGACTACCGACGTTTGGCCAGTACGTCTACCTTCACCCCTTGAACCTGTGGTGATCTGTTCCAAGGATTTTTGCCCTTGATAGAGAACATTCCTGAAGGCCTGCCAGAGATTGAATGCAGGAGGGAAGAGGCTTCTATCATTACTAGGTCACACGACTCTACAACTAACTTGTATGAAATAGTGCTCGCACTGCGTAATGCAGTAGTAGGACTCAGGGAGTTGGTAAAGTCTTTAGAAAGTAAGCTGAATACTGCTGTTGATACGATCACTCAGATCATTAGTCCCCAGTCTAGTGTTACTGGCCGGCCTGTATCTACACCCCGTTGTCAATCGTCCCTACCAACTCATAAAAACACAGTAGTCCCAACTCTGAACACTCAAGGTAATCAATCGGACACTGGGAGGTCTCGGCAGGTTGCTCAGCCTTTCTAATCTAAGAGACATCAGGACGATCAGTGTGGCTTGGGCTCTAAACAGGTTGTGACACGAGAGTAGAGGATCATTATCTAAAAAAGTTTTACATTGGCTATGGAGGAATTATAAATGCAAGTCAATCATTATGTCAGATATCCTGAATGTACGAAGGAAATCATCTGACCACCAGCTACAGGATATAATTGGGATTGAGGTAGCTTCTAGGGAAATCATTGACAGGCTTTTGGCAATTGATGCCCGTGACATCCGTACTTCGGGAAAAGTGATACAGCTTGCCTTTTCTAACAACCCTGATTGCAGATGCCCTACCGACATAGTGGGGGGGGGGGTCGATTACAGGAGAAAGAGGTCCCTATCTAGGGTTGATTGACTCCCTTCTGATATTATTTGCAAGTCCTCCACCTCTGAATCTACATTAGTAGACGCCAAGGGATGGTATCCCCAGTTAATAGAGCTGGCAGTTTGTACCCAGAGAGGAGATGTCCCCACTAGAGTCACTCCACAGGATTGTTGTAACCTTGACCGGCAGCTGCAGGTCATTTCATGAAATGTTACAGGCATAAGTAGTAAGCTGGCTGACCCATTATGGGGAGTTTACATCAACACCTTTCATTTATGCTTGTTGCAAGAGACATGAGCTTTAGGAGCCCTGTATAGATCAGGGTTTATGACATACGCTATGGATGCACTCCCCTCCCTGCCTGGTTGCCCTGCTGGGGGCTCCTGATATCCGTAAAAGTATCTCTTGGACGGGACATTAAGCAACTGATAATTGAGTCACCTGACATACTAGGACTAACTGCAAGGGCAAGCAAGGGTCTTACTATTAACATTTATAACATCTACGTTCGCAGTTTGCCCAATTCTAGTGCCTCTGTGACTATAAGCACCCTCGATCACCATCTAACACTACCTGTCAGCCATTGGATTATATATCTTGGGTGACTGAAATGGAAGATGTATCTATGGCCATCCCGAAACTAAATGCCCACCCTTAAAATCTTGCCCTGGCCTTGCTGCCCAAATGACTCTCTTCACGATCCCTCATAGGGTTCGGGCACGCAACAGCAGATCAGTGTATGGTGTGGGTAGGGCTTACACCTTCTATCAAGGGGCTGCCAAATGTAGAATAGACTACATACTCCTTTCCCCTGATTTCTGGGTATGGCTGGTGGACTTCGGTGTTGTAGACAGAGCCAAGAGTGACCCTAACCCATTAATCTTGGCTCTCAAAGCAGAGCTGTCAGCCGCCCCATCGGAGGTAAGATTTCTGGTGAATTTTACTGTTTGAAACTCCAAAAGGATTCTTAAGTGGTCTAAATGTATCTCTTGCCCTAGGCTTCTTGGCACAATTTATGAGTGCTTCGACTTAGCTCTTTTGCTGTTTCCGGATCTTGACTTGTGTGTGAAACCCATTTCTAAAATTCACAACCACCTTTTTAGTGTCCTAAGTGGACTATTCCAGGTTGAGGCAGGTTCTGATGGCTTGCAACTAGCCAATGCTGGTACAGCCCCATGGTTTTCAAAGGACTGTAGGAGGGCAAAAACCAGCCTGATATTAGCCACAAAACCCAAAATCCCCAATGTATTCGTGAAGCTAGAGCTCTCTATAAAGAGGTATTAGAGGCGAGCAGAATGGGATGAACAGAATTGGCAAGACCTGTTGGAGGCTTCCAAAGAAATGATGTTTCAACTTTCTGGCATATTAATGCCCATGGTAGCCTAAAAGCCCGTACTCCAACTATTCGTCATATACCACAAAAGGTCTGGGTGCAACATTTTGCACACCTTTACTCCACTCCTTATCAAGATCAGCCCATTTGCTATATTAACCCTGGCCCAAGAAACTTTGGTAATACAATGAATCGCCATTCATTACAGCAAGATCAATCTGACCACACTAGTAACCCTGGTTTTAGGGGAAATGGTGACTTTCTGAACCAGATGGGTGATACCTTTTCACTAGAAGATACCAGGGTAGCAAACCAGTCCTTGAAGCCTGGGAAAGCTCCAGGACTGGACTGCATACCAGGCGATTTGTATAGTTCTGAGGTTGACGTTAGGGCCCCTTACATCAACATCTTGTCAAGTGCTATAATGGCCGTAGCTTCCCTACTTGATACTTGGAGTGGAGCCGTGATCATACCCATTTATAAAAAGGGTGTTAGATCAGACCCCAGTAATTACGGCCAATTAGCCTCATTGATATACTACAAAAGATGTTTTGTTGTCAGGTTCTCGACAAACTTCAGGGGTGGATCACTGATAATGATATTCTTTCCCCCTTCCATGCTGGGTTTAAATCTAGGGTCGGAACAGTGGATCAGGTTTTTAGATTTTCTATGAACCTCTGGAAGTACATCGGGATCCTGAAGGATCATTTATACATAGCCTTCATCAGCCTGAAAGCTGCTTTTGATCTTGTCCCAAGATCTAAACTTTGGGACAGCCTCAGGTCTATGGGGGCTCCGTTACACTTGTTGGAGATCCTAATGAGGCTGCATAAAGAAGATTTTGCTCAAGTTTGGTGGAGGCCAGATGGGGAACTTACTGAGAGGATAAAAGTCACACGCGGGGTGTGGCAGGGATGCGTTCTTGCACCTACCCTCTTTTCATTGTTTATTAGCCTCTTGTTTGACTATCTCCTGGAGTGTACCCATGATGTCCCCAAACTCTGTGGCACCCCCATACCCGGTTTACTGTTTACAGATGACACGTTGCTCATTCAGAAGCTGTTAAACAAATTCCAAGAATTCTGCAATCTAGGAGGGCTTGAGATTGAGGTTGTCAAAACAAAGTGTATGATTATCAGACCACATAGATCATTTAGGGGGAAACTGAATCTAGGGGGCTTAGTAATTGAGGAAGCTAAATCCTTTGACTATTTGGGCATAAGAATCAGTAGTTCCCTCTTGTGGCATCCTTCTATAGAGAAAAGTAATGCACTTATAGAGCACAAAGCAGCTGCAATCGGGAGAATGCATACGGCTTCCAAACAGAGGGCAGTTTCTCCCGCAGTAGAAATATCTATGGTTGCAGTCCAGTCTACAGCCCTTTATAGGGCAGAGGTTTGGAGGATGACTCCACTTGATCAGTAATAGGTTAGCAGAAACCACTTCATAAGATCAATACTTTCTATGCCGCGAGCTACACCACTAGTCCCCATATATTACGACCTAGCTCTTAACAGGATAGGTGACCCAGCCATCTTAAGGCTATTGGTTTGCTGGGTTAAAATCTGGTCCAATCCCGAACTGTCCTAATGTGAAGGCCTTCAAGATCACATTCAGTTGGATAGGAATGCGGCCACCCCTTGGTTGGCACACATCAAATTATGGCTCTTTAAATTTGGGTTAGGAGAACTGTGGTCTAAACCCTTAACCATTAATTATGCTTCAAAGGCTTTTCTAAAGAAATCCTTTTGGTGGTATTTGAACTTTAACCGTCACCGTATAGCTGGCAGAGGCAGCCTTACTGGCAAGTTTGTATCTATAAAACCAACTCCATATTTTGAATCTTATGGGCCAAAACCCTTTTTTATTAAATTTAGGTATGGTGTTTTAGCACTTAATAGTTACACTTGTAAATGAAGCAAGGAGAGCACCGCTACTGATGGCAGGAACAAGTGCCCTCTTCGCCCTGATTTTGTAGAAAATATCAACCATATTCTATTTTGTTGTCCATCGTACTCTCGTCATAGAGTAAATTGGTTAAACCATTATTGTCGGAATTTGGGGTTCCAGCGTTATTTACCAGCCTTTCACATTGTGAGATCTGACCCCAGCCGTTACGCATTTTTTGTCTGAGCAGGTTCCTATTAGCTGTAGGTGTGACCCAAAAACAGCTAGGTCTACCATTCTAGTTCAATCAATCACTCAATCAGGAATTTGTAACGCGCACTACTCACCCGTGAGGGTCTCAAGGCGCCGGGGGGATGGGGGAAGTTCGGGCAGTTCAGATTCAGCCAAAGAATCAGGTCTTGAGGCTCTTCCTGAATGCCTGCAGTGTGGGGGCTCGCCTTATGCTGAGGGGGAGTTTGTTCCAGGTCTTGGCCGTGATGTAGGAGAAGGCTCTTCCTCCCATTCTGGCTCTGCGAATGCGAGGGATTTCAGCCAGGGCAAGGTCAGCAGAGCAGAGGTTTCTCATGGGGGCATAGAAGGAGATTCTTTTCAACGGGGAGCCAGTGAAGGTCTCGTAGGTGCTGGGTGATGTGGTCTTGTAATGGGATGCTGAGGACGAGTCTGGCTGCAGCGTTCTTTATTGTCTGGTGTTTGTAGAGCAAAGATTTGTTGATTCCGACATAGAGGGCGTTCCCGTAGTCCAGTCTGCTGGTTATGGATGCAAGGGTGAAGGACTTTCTGGATTTGGGGGGGATCCATTTGAAGGTCTTGCGGAGTATGCAGAGGGTGTTGAAGAATGTGGAAGATACGGCATTGATCTGTCGGTTCATGGTGAGGGAGGAGTTGAGTATGATGCCGAGGTTGCGGGTTTGATCCGTGGGTGTGGGAGGGTTGCCGATGGTGGGGGGCCACCAGGTGTTGTCCCATGCCGAGGGGGTGGATCTGAGAACGAGGACTTCCGTTCTCTCCGAGTTGAGCTTCAGGCAGCTGCTGCTCATCCAGGATGCGACGTCCTTCATTCCTTCCTGGAAACTGTCTCTGGTGATGCTGGGTTCCTTGGTGAGGGAGAGGATGAGCTGGGTGTAGTTGGCGTAGGATACTATGCTGAGTCCGTGTTTTCTGACGATGGTTGCGAGAGGGGCCATGTAGATTTTGAAGAGCGTGGGGCTGAGTGAGGATCCTTGGTGTACTCTGCATCTGATCTCTGCAGGTTCGGAGAGGAAGAGCGGGAGTCGAATTCTTTGAGTTCGGCCGGCGAGGAAGGAGTGGATCCAGTCTAGGGCAGTTTCTTGTATGCTGGCGTCGTGGAGTCTGGTGGCGAGAGTGCAGTGGGAGACGGTGTCGAAGGCTGCTGAGAAGTGTAGTAGAATGAGGGCTGCTGTGTGGCCTTGGTTAAGGAGAGTGTGGATGTTGTCCGTGGCAGCTAGGAGGGCGGTCTCGGTGCTGTGGTTGCTGCGGAATCCAGATTGAGAAGTGTCGAGTATTGCGTTGGATTCTATGAAGTTTGTGAGCTGGTTGTTGACGATCTTCTCTGCGACTTTGGCGGCGTAGGGGAGGAGAGAGATGGGTCTGTAGTTCTTGAGGTCCGTCTGGTCTGTGGAGGGCTTCTTGAGGAGGGTTTTTTTTTTTAATATATATATTTGTATTTTAGGCCCAAGGCAACTGTTGAGAGTTGACAACTGTTTATTATGTATACAACTGTTGTGAGTTGATGACTGTTTTTTATGTAAACATTGTCACGATTATTCTCATATAAAGATGTAACAACATCCGGTGCTACCTATATATAAGCAATTGTAGGTGTTTTCATAAAACTGGCAAGGATTTTAAAATAATATTTTTATAAATTAAGCGCATTAGCAGGCTTGTGATCTACGTTGTGTGAAGTTCTATTTCTTATGGATGATGTGATCTACTTCTATTTTATTGTATATTTAAATCAATTTTATTCCTTACTGTGGAAAGATTATGTAAAGTTAATCCGGTGGACTATGTTTTGTCTTTAAGCTCAATGTACTTTTAATCGCCTATTGTATAATCTATGTTTTGCTTGATGGTCTGTGACCGAAATAAAGCATTATACTACAACTGGGTGGCAGTGGGTAAGAGGATATTCAGTCTGCCTAATGTTAGGCCGTTAGAACCCACTAGCGATATCTATGCAACATGTCCAGGCAGCAATGCCTGGGGCTGGCTAATTCATGCCTTAGATCCAAACTTTTACAAAAGGATAAATGTTGATTACGCCAACCTTTACTCCTACTTTTCCCTACTAAATGTAATGTAGATGGTCTTTTATTTGCCTTCTAAAAGTGGTAGAAGGGAGAAAAGCAATTCAAGATCATACTTTCGATTTAGTCATGCTGTAATAGACCACAGACTCCGACTTTAAGTTTTGTGGATTTATTATAAGGCCAAAAATAATTGAATATAAACACACCTCAATATTAGAGTATAGAGGTACAAGAAAATCAATACAGAGCCGATTTTACGAATATAGGTCACAGAAGGCATAATATGATGAACTCCAAAATCAAGATACAGCAAAGAATGGAAGCGGAGTCCAATTCTCTTTTCATTTAAGAAGGAGCAAAATCTTTCCCTACTCTACTCTCTTTTTTTTTTTTTTTTTTTTTTTAAATAGGTCTTTATTCAATTTTCTTTTTTACAGCAAAGTGAAAACATAATTTCAAACAGATAATCTTCACCGTTCCCTCCCACCCCCTCCCACCCCACAGCGGATCCAGCCAGAATAGTATCTATAACCATTTCACAGAACATTTAACATGAATTACATAGCAGGAGAGAGAAAAAAGAGAAAAAAAGAAAAAAAAGAAACAGAAACAAGGGTGCCAGTCTTGGCCATATCCCAATAAGTAATATACCGGTTAGATTAGCCCTCTATCCCCCCTGTTTTCTCCCATCCTATTCCTGTTCACTGTACGACTGGGACCAATTCATTAAGGGAGCCCAAATAGCTAGCCCTTTGGCTTTTACCCTGTGACCTCTCCTGGAGTAAACAGCTCTCTCCATCACGTGCACCGCAAGAAATCTTCCTAACCACTGTTGGACAGACGGAGGGATGGGATCAAGCCAGTGTGTAGCCAGGCATAATCTAAACACTGTCATGGCAAAAAAAAGAAGGACTGATTTTGATTTGAAGATACAGGATGTCCAACCCCCAGTACAATCAATTGAGATGATAAAACAATTTCACAGCCCAGCATGGTTCCCAGAATGTTGCTTACATCCTGTTTCAAAGCGTCTAGCACGGGGCAATCAGCAAACATGTGAATGATATCAGCCGCATGATAGCTACACCTGGGGCATGTTGATCCTGCCACCCGACCCCATTTAGCGATTTTAGCAAGTGTGATATAGAGATTAAACCATGTTTTAAAACATTGGAGCTGAAGATTAGCTGCGATAAATGTTGTCTGGGCCAGGTGTAGTGAATCTTCTATTTCTCCTAGTCCCACCTGTAAGAGTCCCTGCCATCGATCTACGTGTTTGTTTAAATCATCCATTGTCAGCTCATTGAGCATTTTATAAATCCCCCCTAGTGTGAAAGAGCCCTTAAGTAATCCATCAATCAACTTCACTCCAGAGAAACCACAGGCACCGCCAGTTTTCTTAACTAGAAAATCTCTTATTTGAAGATATTTAAAAAACTGCCGATTGTTTAACCCGAATCTATCTCTAATAGTTTCAAATAGCAACACCTCAGTCCCTTTAGTGACATCGCCCACCACCCTGACGCCTTTATCGTACCAGTACCGCATGTGCCCATCATTAAAAATATTTGGAAGACAGCCGTTCTTAAATATTGGGGTATAAGCATTAATACGCCTGAGGCCAAGTTTTTTCCGGACCGCGGTCCAAACCTTAAATGCACAGAGTAAAATTTTAAATTTAACCCTTTTGTAGTAATTCAATTCTATATGTCGTAGAAGACACCCCGGAGCTTCATCCCCTAATAACTCAAAGACAGATGCAGACGCCCCAATCGGCGTGGTCTCCGCTTTTTCGTTAAGCAATGTCCCCGCTATATGTAAAACTGATGCCCAATGATAAAGCTGAAGATTGGGTACTGCCCACCCCCTCTTTCTCTTGGTAATGTTAACAATTTAAGCGCTCTCCGAGGGCGACAGTTAGCCCATATAAACCTAGAGAATAAATGATTCATAGCGACAAACCAAGAATTACAGATATTCAGAGGAATAGCCCTAAAGAAATACAAAATCTTAGGTGAAAAAAGCATTTTGATAGCATTACATCTTCCTACCATCGTAAGTTTGAGATTTTCTAATCTATTAAATTCAGCTTTAAATTTGAGAAGCAGCGGGTTCAGATTATTTCCTGTAATCTTCGCAACATCTGCCGTGATTTCTACTCCCAAGTAAGAAGCACTCTGTACCACACAAGAATCATTCATCTGAATACCTTTGCCGACCACAACCTGAGTTTTAGTTGAATTCAGGCGGTAACCGGAGAGTTTCCCAAAAATATTAGCTTCTTTTTCAATCTTCCTCAGTGCCGTCATGGGATTAGAATTAATAATCGTGAGATCATCGGCATAAGCTAGTATCTTGGTGCTCCCCCCTATACTCTGCATTCCTGGAATCCGATTGTTATATTCGATCTTCCTAACTAATGGATCAATATACAAAGCGAACAATAAGGGGGAACACGGGCACCCCTGACGGGTCCCCCTGCTGATAAAAACAGGATCCGACATCTCTCCCATTATTGATATTCTTGCCGCAGGGTCTTTATACATTATCGCGATGGCGGTGATAAAACCTTCCCCAAACCCACTGCTCTTCAGAGTTGCCCACAGGAACGGCCAGGAGACCCTATCAAAGGCTTTCTCCGCATCAAGCAAGATAAGCCCGCTAGGGTCCCCGGTGATTCCTGCCTCATCAAAAAGAGCTATTACCCTCTGGATGTGATCAATTGTACTCCGTCCGGGTACAAATCCGTGCTGGGTTGGAGAAACCAATTTTTTAATAACTGCTGACAGTCGTTTAGCCAGAATTTTAGCATATACTTTGACATCGCTATTTATTAAAGTAATAAGTCGATAAGACCCCATCTCTCTCACCGGTTTCCCTTTCTTAGGGAAAATAATAATATTAGCAGATTTCCAAGAACCAGGAGCTCCTCTCCCCGCCCGAGCTTTCAAAAACACCTCCTTCATTAGTTCCTGTAACGGGGAGGTGAAGATTTTGTAGAACTCACCAGGAATGGCATCCGTACCCACCGCCTTGCCATTTACCAATGACCTAATAGCTTCTTGAATTTCGTCTGCTGTTATAGGTGCATCAAGCGCATCCCTCTCTTCTGTTGACAAACTCTCGCAAGGAATCCCTGTTAAATAACTCTGTATGGCTTCCTCCTCGGTGGTGATATCATCCATATAAAGTTTCTGATAAAACCGCTGAAAAGCGGCACGTATTTCTAGAGGTTGATTGACTAACCCTACCCCGGGATCATCTATTTCTAATATCCCCTCCTGATTTATTCGTTGTCTGGTCCGCACCGCCAAAAGGTGGCCGACTCTCTCATTACATTCATATATCTTGGATCGCCAAGTGCAGTATTTACTTGCCGCCTTGTTGGCCGAAAGATCCATAATTGTAGATTTAACTAAAGCCACCTTAATTTGTGCCTGCTCTACCTCTCCTTTATTTATGAGTGCCTGTATTAATTGTGTTTCTGCTTCACTTAGTGCCTGATATTGTTCTTGGAGATACCTTTTTTCTTTTGCCTGCGAGGCCCAGCCATACCGCAGTGTTTCCCCTCTTATCCCAGCTTTGAGTGCGTCCCAAATTATCCCTATCTCTGCGCTGCCTCTATTCTCGTCTATGAATCTCGGAATCCAATCCATCATATGTTGGATATATTCTTCCTCATATAAAAGTGCTCTATTAAAAGTCCAATGAGACATAGAAGGTTTTGATGTTTGAAGTGAGATCTCTAATACAAGCGGATTGTGATCTGACATAGCCCGGGGGAATTTTATGATGTCGGACCTAATTAACACCTCCTGGGATACAAAAAAATAATCTAACCTAGCATGAGTTTGATGAGGGGCAGAAAAAAATGTGTATCCCACATCTTGAGGTTTTAATGTAGCCCATGCATCAAACAATGCATGTGTGTTACATAAATTAAACAAAGCATTAAAAACTTTAGGTTTGCGACCCCGATATGATTGCACGCCTAATGTCATATTCTCGTTGTTTAAATTAACATTAGCATCCCCACACACGATTATAGGCAACGGCCAACCAACCAATTCCACATTCAACCAGTCAAATAAAGCCGGTTCATCCAACACTGATCCGTAGACAGAACATAGTGTAAAAGAATAGTTATCCAAACAGCAGTGAGTAATAGCCCATCTACCATATTGGTCCGATTTCGAGCGTGGGAACCTAAAACCTTTTTTGTGGGCCAGAATCGCAACCCCTCTTGTGTGTGTTCCCTGAGTCGTGGCAGAGACCAATTGGTATCCATCTAACACTGCTATCTTTTGTCTGCCAGCTTCCAGATGGGTCTCTTGAAGACAGACTATGTCTGCCCTTAGATATTTCATATCTTCATTAATCCTACGTTTTTTCGAGGGATTATTCAGGCCACATATATTAACTGAGGCTATCCGCAATTTACCCAGTACCATTTATAGTCCACAACAAGTCCAGTCTGTTCCAATTCCTATTACCTGTTAATACTAATTCAACAAATTTAATTGGCTGGATCCTCCCCCCCCTGCACCCCACCCCCCTCTCCCCCCTCAATCCCCCCACTCCTCTTTCCCTAGGCAAAAAAGGTCCATAGACCCTTGTGACGCCTCCTGCATACAGCTGCCACCCCTTGCCACTCATCTTGCTCCCCCAAAAGAAAAAAGAAAGAAAAAAGAAAAAAATATTAACCCCCAAGTGATTATATTGAGCAGACAAATAGCCCAAAACAGTTTAAACCAAATTCATCCCACTGACATCCCCGTTTATCACTCAGGTCCGCTCATGCCCCTGTTCTCAGAGATTTCCTGCAAAAAGTCTTGAGCCTGTATTTCTGAGGAGAATACTCTGGTAATTCCCTTGCATATGATTTTAAGTCGTGCTGGACTGAGTAAATAGGCCTCGCAGCCCTTCTTTTGAAATGGCAAAATTAGCTGGCGAAGCCTCCACCTTCTTTCTACTGTAATATGGCAGAAATCTGGCCTGACAAAGAAGGTGTGGCCTTCAGCCGAGCGTCTTGATTCTGGTCGGGCTTTGTCAAACACTGCCTGCCGAAGGAGGAAATTTCCCCAAAAAATCAGTATAGCTCTGGATTTGTCAGTCACCACATTCTGCCCCTGCCTTTTCTTAAGCATAAGTGGAAAGCGATGTATTCGTTGCACCTCAGTATCCCAGTCCCAATGTGAGAGTTCGGGAAAGCCACCCTTCAGTAAGCGCAGCACAAAGCCTCTAATGTCCCCACCCTCTGCATTTTACGGAATGCCAAGCAGTCTTAAGTTGTTACGCCGCTGGCGGTTTTCAAAATCTTTTTACTTCCACATCACGTCCGTCATCCGCGTTTCATTTGACATGACTTGTCGGGTTGACTTCTCAGTTTCAACCTCTAAAGCGACTACCGGTTCTTCAAGAGCCGTAGTTCTCTCTGCAATCTCGGCGCACAACTTATTTACTTTTCTAATGGCACCTTGAAGCTTCTTTGTAGCTAGATGAGCCTGTTTATGTTCCTGTCTGGCTTCCCCCTGCATCTGCTTGAGAGTTGAGTATATCAGACTCATTGATGGGGAAGATTCTGCCTCCATCGGGGGGTATTCACACTGACTTTTAGGGCCGTCTGCCAAGTCTCCATCATTGTATCCCCCATCTTCCATCAAAAGTTGAGTAGTCCCATTTTAATTGGCTGGAACGACTATTATCAGAGCCAGATTGACCAGTTCCACGTTTTTTCCCACTATGAATTCTCCTCCTTCTTTTGGTTAGAGAAGGCAGGCGTTTTTGAGTGCTAGGGTTAGAGAGGGCGCTATCTGTATCTGAACCTGTATTATCCATTTCAGAGGTTTCCCCATCGCTGGGGTTGGATGGCTCAGAATCTTCATTTAGGGAGAAGAATTTCTCTCCACATTCGGGGATCCCCTCCACCTTCCCCATAGTAGCAATGAACTTAGGGTCTTTTATTAAGTTGTCCGCCGATAGCTCCTCACTGCATTGATTATCCCCAGTTATAGCTGTTGTAGGTTCAAGTGCTCCACAATCCCCCTGCACCGGAGCCAAAACCCCCACTGTAGCCAGACTGGTACTCACAAAATCCACTGTGGGGTCAGTGTTCACCTCTGCCAGCACTGTCAAAGTTACTTCATTAGAACAAGAAGTCTCCGCTTTTCCAGCAGTATTCGTCTTCTCCTTCAGTTTCCCAAGTACAGCAAACATGCCAGGAATCACCTTGCGCTGTCTGACTAGTTCTGCCTCTTCCCCGGGACGTTGTTCCTTGTTGCTGGTTTTGGCTGACTCCGCCTCCTTGCTGCCTGCCGAGGGAATAGCGTCCCCAGACTTTCTTCCAGCCGGAGTCTTCCGTGGAGCCGGTGGGCCTCGGAGATTCCCTGCAGCGTTCACAATCGCCGCGCCACTCTCCACTCGTTCCCGCGGGTGCCTCGATGGCTTGGGAGGCATCCTGTGACGTGAGGACCATGTGCAAAGCTCCGCGCCGCACCAACGGAGAAGCGGTTTCAGGTGAGCTCGGGCCAGCACCAGCAGATAAGTAAAGCGGGTTGTTTCACTTAACAACCTCTTTCGGTGCACTCGCCGTCCGCCTTCTATTATCAGGGGAATAATCATCTGTAGAGTCGGGGGTTTAAAACATCCAAACCGTGTTTAAGCCATGGAGCGCTTGATGAGTGGCTTCAGCAGCGTTCACGCAGCCGCCATCTTGCCCAGCGTGCACTATTCCCCTACTCTACTCTCAATGAGAATCCTACCTATCTCCCTTGTATCATATCCCAAAGGTGTCAGCTCGAGTTGACTTCCTAAGAAGTACTCACGTCAAAATGGGTCTGATAGCTTAAAGCTATGGAGCTCGCTCTAAGATGCTCCTTCTCCTCCGAAAGCTGGTAGAAGTCTCCCAAATCTGTCCCTGCGCTTTATACAGAAAGACAATAATCAGCCCCAATACGTCATATGTTAAACTTTTCCACTTGCAACGGTTTTCAGTAAGTTTCCACAGAAGCTTTAATTAGCTGGCTCTTCTTCCAGTGGCCTTGGTTCCCAGATAGGCTATGCACGAAGGTGTCCTCCCTTCTCGCCTTTCAGTCTTCTTCAAAGACATTCCGGGTATCTCCTTAAATCTAAGAATACCGAGGTCGAATTCCTGCACCTGCAGTAAGATGAGAACATACTGTCTTCGAACACACCAGCATTTATTTAATTAATACTTGAGCAGATAAGGAGAAACGAAACTCAAAACAACCTACAATTTGGGCCTACAAACCGGGTAACTTAACTCAACATGGTTACATTATATGAATACAACGTCATCCTGCACATTACATATACAGGAATTATATTTCTAATACATACAAAATCCTACTTAAATGAGCTCACTTCACTTTAATACTAATATGATGTGAATAAATGCATCTTAATAATCGTAAAACACTGCACACGACAAAATATATATGAGTACGTTTGTATCAGGAGTATAGTGCACCCCTACAAATTAGAGTGCTGTAAGCGCTCTATCAGTTCCCCCCTCTTATGACTAGTGTCATAACACCAACTTTTTTTTCCCTCTTATAAGTTTCTCCTTGTAGAAGAGAACGACCTAATCAGAGGTTGTAGCTTGCCGTCCCTGCCTAAATCTTTCCAACCCTTTCAGATGCAGATAATGACTGCCCTGCAGTCGTTCTAATTGTTGCTCTCGCTTCTTCAAAGAATTTTCAGCATGTCGTGCCTTTTGCCATTTGTAAGCCTTAATGACTCCCAACAGTACAATTATACAAATGACAGCTATTATAATAGGTTTCAAGATGTATCCTATTATTCCTTGTCCCAAACTTCCAAACCAGCTTCCTATCTTGCCAAATCCCTTGCCAATTTGTTCCCAGAGTCCATCAGCAGCCAGATCACGTAAATCTTGATGTATCTCTGAAATATTGCTAATGTACTTCCTTATATCCCGACTATTGTCAGGAATATAAGTACAGCACTGTTGAACTTTCAATAATTTACAGACTCCTCCAGCCTTTGCTAATAATACATCTAAAGCAAGACGATTTTAAAGAAACATAGCCCTTATCGAAACCATCTCCCCATCAACAAGTAATAGGATTTGGGCCGTATTCACAGAGAGCTTATCTACCAGAGTTGCCAGCTTTCTAATCTTCACATCATTCAAAATCACACCTACACTAGGTATCATAGCTCCAAATACATCCCCAATAATTTCTCCAGCACTTACACCACGTTTTCCTCTATGAGATCTCTTCCCTTCCAAAGGCCATAAATCATCCACATGGAAAATCTTGGGGAATACTACAGCTAAATAACATGTCCCATACCAATTTTTGGGCCATTTCACATAAGCATTTTTACCGCACACAAAGTACACATTTGGCACTATGGTCAATTTATCCAACAGCGCCTTTCTAATGGATTCTTCAATCAAGAAAATGTGTTCGCAATCACTCTCACCCACAAATACTTTGTCATAATATGTGGATGGGTGTCTGATGCACAGTCTTCCTTTCTGCTGGAAATCTAAAGCTATTGGACCAGAACTCCCATTTGCCTTATGATCTAGTTCTTCCTTTGTCCACGGGATCACCTTGTGCTTCGGATCTGGTCTAAATAAGGTCTGCCTATGTCGATCCTCTATCTGATCCACAAACTTCTTTTCAATGTCAGTTAACATGCAGGTCAAGTTGTGTCTATGGGCATAAGATGTATCTAAGGTAATAGTAGGCACAAAATATGCAGACATCCTTTCTACCTGCTTATAGTAATCATATTTATTCATGTATTTAAGAACTGAAACCTCTGAGAGTACCACATCATAATTGGAGAAGTAGTACTCAAAATGTGCCTTACTATAAAACATACTCAATAACACGCTGCATGTAATGCCATAGGTCACAGGTAAGTGATGGTATCGAATGCCTTCTTCTACGGATGCTGGCAGTTGCATTCACACATAGCAATCTTTCGCTTCCATTGTATCAACATACTCATACAGCAAACGGGCATATGCATTCAGCGTGAAATCACCCTTGGACAAATCTACATGTAGCATCCGACTAGTTTCCCTGATCATTTCTCTATCTTTTGCAGATGCACCCTCTTCAAACTCTGAAGTAGGTGGGATAAGTGTTGTCTGTTCCCCATTCCTTTCGGCATTGTGTGACTCAACCAAGGATGTAATAATCACCAAAGTCATGACAATAAGTACCACAACGATAAGGGTACCAATTATGCATTTCTGCTTGCGTCTTGGATTTCCAGATTCCATTTTGAACCACCCTGTTTTGAAGCGCAAACAAATCAAAGTCTCTTTTCTTTTCTTCTTGCCTTATTTTGGTATTTTCAATGCCTTATTATTGTCTTTTTCCCATTCGATTATTGCAATGTTCAGTCCAGTATCTATGTCCTATTGAAGAGATGTAGTCAGCCCTAGCCCTCAGTTCTTCTTCTATTGAAAGTCCCTAATTTAAATCTTCGTCCACTCGGGTCTAAGTTATCTTCTTTCTAAAGCCTAATGAGTTCTTCTTTCAGAGTTCAAACTTCATCATTAATGATATTAGATCCAAGCATAGTAAGAACAAGTTGCAGAATTTCTGCACGAATCTCTCCCAGTTCCTGTGCAGTGGGCTGTCGACCAAATGTGGGGAAAGCAACCTGGTTATGAATCAAAAAGCGCAAACCACTTAGCCTTGGTGGATCGGGGACTGTCAAAGTTGGGAGTCCAAAGGCTTCAACTCCAGGGACCAACAGCTGAATTTCAATCGTGAGGGTGTCCCCTCCGTAACTCACCGTACCAGTCCCCAACCTTCCGGAATTCTTCGGTTTCTGCATTTGCAGCCAGGTACGTCCACTCAGGAGAGGCGTACTTTTGAGACAGTACCCTCTCTCTACTGGATCGTCTTAGACCATCCGATCTTTCCTCAGTTTCACTTTGATCTGATTCAGACGTTTCAGGAATTGGAGCGAGATTTTTCTCAGATGCAAGCCTTATGTTCAGCCTTTCTTTTCTTGTTGGCCACTTTTCTGCTTCCGCACCTGTTCTCTCCTCCTCTTGATCTGATCCTTCTGCACCAGGCCGTTCACTTCGATCTGGGTAAAAGTTCACTTCTGCAATTTCGTCTATCTCCGGATCTGAACTCAATGCTGGGGCAGCGGAATCTCTTTCTTATTGCTCGGTTGGTTGTTCAGTCCCGTCAAGAATTCTTACGACTTGACCTGATTCTTCATTTCCTGTAGCACTTTCAGCAAGAGGAATCGTTGCCTCCTCAGGTTCTGGAACACGACGAGAATGCGAAGCGTGGATCCAGTTCGGTAAGCCTCCACACTTCACAGCTGTACTTGTCACCAAGATCACTTGGTAAGGTCCTAGCCAGCGAGCGAGCGTCAAGGCAGCTCTTCCTCACGTGCTTTCGAACAAGCACCCAGTCACCAGGGTTAAGGTCATGCAGCAGGTCTCTCGAGGTGGATGCAGTCGCAGCCTCGACCTGGTGGGACACAGAATTAACCACATCAGCCAGTCCCCTACAATAATCCAAAACCAAATCATCTGTGATGTTTATCAAGGTTGTATGTTGGAACAATGAGTTCCACAACCACGACTTCCCTAACAACGAGGTCGCAACCATGACCTCGTCTAAACCACGATTTTTTTTAGCACGCTTTCCTTTACCACGATTTTTTGTGTTAAAGGAATGCGTGTTAAAAAAAATGCTTTTCTACTACTACTCCGATCCCCCCAAACCCTCCTGCCCCATAACAACGAATTCACCCCACACCCTATTAACAAACACCTTCACCCATTCCCCCTAAAAACAAATCCCAAGACCCTACCCCCTAAAAACGAACTCAACCCCCTTATAACTAATTCCCCCCCTTAAAAATAATCACGATCACCCCCACCTCATAAAAACGAACTCAACCCCTTAAATTCTAATTCCCCCCACACCATATAAACAAACATAGCCCCATAAAAACTAATCCCAAACCCCACCCCTAAAAACAACCTCAATCCCATAAAACGAATTCCCCAACCCTAAAAATATTCACAATCACCCGCACCTCCTAATACCAAACTCAACCCCTTATAAACTAATTCCCCCACCTTAAAATTAATTTCGATCACCAACGTCCCCTAAAAACGAACTCAACTCCCTACACACTAATCCCTCCCACACCTTCTAAACAAACACAAACACCCATACCCCCTAAAAACTAAACCCCAACCCCTAAAAACTGACCCCAAACCCCCCCGACCCCCTGTAAATTAGCCCCTCTTACCTGTTCCTCTGCGACGCTCCTCCGAACTCCGCCCTGCCCGAACACTAGACCGAATCAGCCTTAACCACGCACATGCGTGGTTAAGGCTGAGTCGTTGTTCGGGCAAGTCGTTGTTCCGCTTGAGTGACTCTGGAACTCGTTGTTCCGGAGTCGTTGTTCAGGATGTTTCCCGTTTATCAATGCTGTAGCTGGTACCATAGGCAATCGCATAGCTCTTCCCATCAATATTTCGTGAGGGGAGAGTCCTGTCCTCCTATCAGGAGTACGACGCAGACTCATCAATACCAATGGTAGCGCATCTGGCCACTTCACTGAAGTCGACGAACAAACTTTCGACACCCTCATCTTGATTGTGCCATTTATCTGTTCTACAAGGCCTGATGCCTCAGGCCTGTAACTACAGTGCATTCTCTGATCAATGTTTAGAGCTGTACATAACAATTTCATGATTTCACCATGAAAGTGTGTTCCTCTATCTGTCTCAACTGAGGTCGGAAATCCAAAGCGTGGTATCAATTCTCTTAACAACAATTTTGCCACTGTGAGACTGTCACATTGTCTAGTTGGATAGGCTTCAACCCAACGTGAAAAGATACACACTACCACCAAAACATATCTTAGCCTATTGCACCTAGGCATCTCAATAAAGTCCAACTGTATCCTATTAAAAGGCACCCCTGACCTTCCAATATGACTCATTGCAACGACAGTTCTCTTTCCAACATTCATTTGTTGACATATAACACATCTGTGACACACCGCTTCAGCATGCACACGAAATCGAGGGTTGAACCAGGTTTGCCTGAACACTCGCACCATGGCATCTCTCCCTAGATGAACCACTCCGTGAATCTGCCTTGCCATTGGGCTCAATAGACAGTTAGGCACTGGCGTAGCAAGTTTCGGGGGCGGCGGCTAAATTCATCGCCAGCACCCCCCCTGCTCTTCAGCGCGCGGCGGCAAAAGGCAGGGACCGCCTCGGGCGGCAGAGTCCCTAGCCACGCCACTGCAGTTAGGTAAGACTGTTCTCTCATCTGTTAACACCCAAATGCCATCTTCTCTCTTTTCGCAGCCTGCTCTGACCCATGATGCAACTTCCCCCTCTGAGGCTTCATCCTGCAGTCGCTTTACCTCATCCCAGGTGTCGGCTATAGCTAACATCATGCTGAGCTCAGTCTCTTCTGTGCTTTCTCCTACATATGTTCCATTGAAAATACAAGCATGTATGGCACAAAAACGCGCTACTTCATCGGCATAGATATTTCCTTTTGTAACAAAGTCCTCTCCCTCCCATGGGCTGCACATTTTACTACAGCTATCTCTTTGGGTTTTTGCAAAGCTTCCAACAATTGGCGCACAAATTCTCCATTACGGATAGGGGATCCTGAAGATGTCAAAATCCCCTCTGTGACCATAACTGGCCAAAGTCGTGAACCACTCCAAACCCATATTGGCTGTCCGTATAGATAGTCACTCGGACTCCATTTGAAATGATACAGGCACGTGTCAAAGCAATAATTTCAGCTACCTGAGCAGAGTATACTCCTTTCAAACAGGCAGCTTCCACCACCCCCAGGATGGTGCACACAGCAAACGCTGCTCTCAAACACCCTTCATTGTCTCTTAAGCATGAACCATCAACAAAAAGGATCAAATCAGTTTCAGGCAGAGGTTCATCAACAATGTCAGGTCTGGGTTTGGTAGATAGTTCAGTAACATCCAGGCAGTCATGCTCTTCACAATCTTCTTCCTCCTCTTGTGGAAGAGGTAACAATGTAGCAGGATTCAAGGTGGTACAACGTTTCAAAATGACATTTTCAGAAGCGAATATAACCTGCTCATACTTTGTAAGTCTGTTATTCGTTAAATGCTGTGTCTTAGTTCGTGTCATTAGCAATTCGACTGAATGAGGCACATAAACAGTAAGCGGATGACCCATCACTATGCCTTCACATCTTTCAATGCTGACACCTGTTGCAGCAACGGATTTGAGACATCCGGGCAACGCAGAAGCTACTGGATCTAATGTAGCTGAAAAAGTAAGCCACTGGTCTGCGAGCATCTCCATGTGTCTGTACAAGGACCGCTAACGCACATCCTTCCCTTTCACAGCAGAAGAGCGAAAACGCTTTATTATAATCTGGCATTCCCAGAGCTGGAGCGCGACATAGGTTCTCTTTCAGCTCGAGGAAGGCTCTCAGGCAGTCATCATCCCATGGTACCGGATCGCTAATGTCCTTTCGAGTCAATTTCAACAGTGGCTTTGCTTGCAAAGAAAAATTTGGGATCCACTGTCGACAATAACCGACCATTCCCTAAAACATGCAGACTTCTTTTTCTGTTTTCGGAGTTCCCATTTGCAGAAACGCCTCTATGCGATCTGGTGACACCCTCCATTTCCCTTTCTCAATCCGATGACCTAAATACTGTACTTCATTCAGACAATACTGGAGTTTGTTCGGAGACACTTTGTGTCCATTGTCTGCCAAATGATTCAGCAAAGCCACAGTATCAATTCTGCAGGCATCCTCAGTCTCTGAGGCGACCAGAAGGTCGTCAATATACTGCACTAGGACTGAGTTCTGGGGCATCATCAGCCCTTCAAGGTTCTTCTTCAGACTCTGACTAAAAATAGAGGGGCTTTCTGTATACCCTTGAGGGATTCTACATCATGTTAACACATGATCGTCCATCCTAAATGCAAATAAAAACTGGCTGTCTTCATGCAATGGTATGGAGAAAAAGGCCTGACACAAATCTATGACTGTAAACCATTCTGCTTCACATGGTATTTGGAACAGAATAACAGCTGGATTCGGTACCATGGGACAACATGGAATCACAATGTCATTAACTCTGCGCAAGTCCTGTACTATTCTGTACTTTCCGCTAGGCTTCTGCAGTCCCATAATAGGTGAATTGCAGGGACTTCCCCGTATCTCCTTGAGAATGCCTTGTGCAATCATAGACTCAATTACAGGTCTTATTCCAGCCACAGTTTCTGGACTTAATTTATACTGCGGAGTTCGTGGAAATTCGGCATTTGGTTTGACTTGTATCTTAACAGGTTCGACCCCTCAAATCAATCCTATCTCCTCACCCGTGAAATCCCACACCTTTGGAGAAACCGAATCTCTCAAATCATGTGGCAACTCCTCTATCGCAAGAACCACGAACATTTCTGTACACAAGCTCATATTAGCCATTTTAAAATCAGCGTCATCATCACAGGTTTGCAACTCCACACCCCTCGGAGTGCAAGATATGGTACAATTTAATTTACACAAAAGGTCTCGTCCCAATAGACAGACTGGGCTTGAATTGCAAACTACAAATTGATGTTTATCTCGGAACGGTCCTATCCTCACAGGTAACTCGTTTGTCAATGGGTTAGTCATTTTCTGATTGGTAACTCCCACCACTTGGATCGTTTGTCCTATTAGGGACAAATTTGGGACTTCTTCAGTTCTTACAGTAGAGCGCGCAGCTCCAGTATCTAACAAGAAGGTAACAGGGTGTCCGTTCACCTCCGCATCTACAAACGGCCCATTCTGATCTACTTCCAAGATCGCATCCAAAGGGCATTCTTCCTGCACCCCCCTCTGACACTCATAGAGATCTTGTGGTTGGTCAGATCTGTCTCGTATTTCAAAATAGGGCATCTGATGATACACCTGATTATGAGTAGGTGTCCTCGGAGGCTGAGGAATCTGCATTTGCGGCTCATATCCTGCCCCATACATAGACCAAGGTCTAGTTACAGTATTCAAAGTTTCTGACATCTGTCCCTCTCCCTCATTCTGCAATTGATTTGCTGGATTCGATCGACACTCGCGCTTCCAATGCCCGATTTTGTGACAATAATGACAAGCAGTGACCTTCTTTTGGTTTGCCACCCAATTACCTCCTGTACCTACATCCGTTCCCCTGCCTCTTCCTTGTCCAGGTTGGGTTACCATCTGTTGACCCATTCCTCTACCACGACCCATTGCTCCTCCAACTCCTTGCATCTGATCAGGCCTTTCGGCATTCCTCAACTGCACCAACATCAATTTGTCTTTCAATTTCTTTTGTGCTGATTCTACTTGATCACTACAGTATTTTGCATAACGTAGGATTTCATCCACCGTCTTATTCTGCCAACATATCAAATGTGTTTGTATCATCAAGCTATCATCAGATCTTAGTCCTAGCACAAACTTTGAGACAAACTGTCCCATATCTTTCTGCTCAATTGTATCCAATCCACTATGCTGTTTAAAAGCCACTAAAAGTCTCTCATAATAGTCATGTACCGACTCCTTAGAATCTTGCGTAGTACAATCGATTTTAAGCCAATCAACCGTTTGCAGAGCTACCTTGGATTGTAACCATGTAATCACTTGCTCATATTTCTTCATTACTTCGGGAGAGGGACCATGATTTTTCGGGTCTCTGGCTGGTTCTACAGCGGGCCAATCAATGGCAATTTTACACGCCGTCCATAAATCTCCTGTGACCACTATATCAAACAAGGTATTCAAATCAATCCAAAGCACCTTCGAGATCTTGACAAACCGATCTATTTGCTTGTACCAATCAGCAGGTTTTTCCCTCAGCCGAGGAAAATCATTAGTGAATGCTGCCAAATCACCCCTGCTCCAAGGCACATGAATGTACCCCCCCATTTTGCACTTCTCTCAAAGGGTAATGTCCTGCCGATCCCGTCCCTCCAGCCAGAGGCGGAATGTCTCCTATTCCTTTCTTGACACTTTTCTTTTTGGCCCACCTCTCTTCCCATTTGTCTAAGGCTCTCCACGCTCTTATCCCTATCACAAATTCCCTAATCTGTGCTCTTAATCCCGCCATTCACTTCTCTTCCAATTCCTTATCCGTATAATGCAATCTGCAAGTTCCCTGCATCATTTTAGTCTTTGTTAGATCTACCTCATACTTTCGTGCCAACTGAGACAATGCATCATGAGTTTGCTTTGCCTTCTTGGTAACATCTTTAGCTACAAATAGCAATTCGCTGGAGTCATATGTGTCAATTCTCTCCCATGGCAGATTTCCTTCTATCACTTCATCTATTTATGCTTTTAATCTTACCACATCTAACATTGGTGCCTTTATTGCAACATGTAAAACCTTCTGACCTCTTTCACTTCCCAATTCCTCCCTGTCACAACTTTGTGTTCTCCTTGGACTCCAACTCTCCTTCATCCTCACAACTGGGCGACTTTCTCTTTCACAGCTTCGACTTCTCCAATGATTACTCTCACATACATACTGTGGCCCGAAAGGTACTCTAGGTGCTTCTTGTTTCAACCCCAATTCATCGTTCAATATCTGTGACTCCCTCACCGGTGGAACCCACATTCTGATGGCTGACTCAGAATTTGCTAAAGCCCCTGTTCGTCTTCATTCTGACCCACTGTCCATCCTTGAAGGATCAGCCGTACCTGGCAGTGGAGTACTGGCTTCCACTGGTATCTGAGCCATGCCTGTCTCACTCATGGTAAGACTCCCTCCAGATATAGTCTCTTCACCTTGTTCTGTCTGTTGTTGACTTTCCCTTGTTCTCGCTCTGGGGTTATATATGGAAACCACCGGTCCAATAGTAACTGGTACCGAAAGAGCTTCTGGTAATCGCCTGTTACAGGCAGTCTCTCCTGACTCTGAGGTTGCGTACCATATCCCTCCAGACCCTCCTGGAATTCTTTTCATTTCCCCTGAAATCCTCCCCCTGACTCCTCTGGTCTGCTCTTCTGAACCTGGTTGTCTCACCCGTAGGATTTCCTCTGATTGCTGTGTTCTCTCCATCTCCAGGCTAGAGTCATCAGGTGGAGGACGTTCTGCTAGCAGTCTATCTAGAAAGTTGTCATCTGTCTGGCTCAAGGGAGGTCGAGGCAAGATGGCGCCTGACTAGCAGCAACCCGGCACAGCTCCGCCGGTCTGGCCCCTAAACAGATTCAGAACTCTGCCATGTAATGGTAATTGCACCCAAAGGAAGCCGAAGATTACCTGATTGATACTCCATTGTATGGATCCACAGAACTGCATAGCTGCCGTACTGATTTCGGCGCAGCGCCGTGATCGGAACGGACGCCGAGGTGGAACGCGTCTGACAGCAGCCTTACGAACAGGGAGCCACGCGGCTCCAGCATCCTCATCTCACGCTGTCCTGCGGCTGCTCTCAACGTCGTGCCGCCTCGCAGCAACGCTATCGGCTCTCTATGACTTCCTGACGGCCTCGCTAGACACGGAGAGAGGAGGTAATTACAGCTGCAGGTCCCAACGGAGGATACTTTGTTTCCTGGACTCCTGTGATACGGAAGAAAAGAAAGTAAGGATGACGGGGCGAGGTGGAAAAAGCTTAAAAGTTAAAAATAACCAGCCATTAGCCCCCGCAATAACTAAAACAGCACAGATAACTTGGCCAGAAAGTTCACAGAGACACCCGGAAACACGGGGGCTGAAAAACAAAGAGCAAGCTGAGCAAGTGAACTCTGAAGACAAGGCAGAGCGAGGAGCTAAGCAAAGTACAAAGCCACAAGCTAAAAACACTAAGCTTTCGGATACTCCCCAAATTCACAATTCTCAACCCCTAATTTCCAATATGTTCAGTCCATTAGAGCTGGGAAGAATACAAAATGAGTCAGCAGAGGGGGGTGCACCGGAAGATCAGCCTGTATTAATCGCTTCAGTGGTACCCCTGGCAGACGGGGGGCGCTTCAAGATCTCGCTGCTTCTTCACCTCTGATCCCAGTGATCCCTGTGACCCCAGTAATACCTGTTTTTAATTCCCCTGCACCCTCTGTAAATGCAGGAGCAACCGCAGAACCAGGAGCAAAAACCGGGAATACGCAACCAAAGAATGCTTCTTTAACTGCTCTCCCTGCACCGGACTCAAGAGTTTCTGGGATGGAATCTGGCACAATAAATAATCAGCTCGAAAACCTTGGAAACCCTGAAACTCCGGATATCATGGAAAAACTCTATCCAGCCACAGATGAATCTGAGCTCTACGAGACTGGTATATCTACATCCAGCGATGGGGGCGATAACGGAGGGAAGCATGATTGGGGAAGCAGTACGGATTCAGAGACCCCATGGCAAATAGCAGCGCAAAAAAAGAAGCTAGAAAAGAAAAAGGGAGAAAAAAAAAGACAAAGTGGACCCAAAAGTGGGGAGACCACGGATCAAGGAAGCAACGTCGATCTTAGATGGGATTATTCATCCTCTCAATTTGCGACTCCATCAGATTGTACTGTACGCTCAGGTGGCAATCTCTCAGCAATGGGCGATTTGGGGAGTGGAAACCCCAGAAGTAAGAAAGAACCTACCCTTGCTGAGGTCTTACACTCAATCAAGGGCTTCCAAGAAGAGGTCAAGATGGATAACCGAAAAAATCGACAAGCCACACAGAAATTGCAAGGCGCAATTAGGAAAGTGGGCCGAACTTGCACCGAAATCGCTGACAGAATGTCGTCTGTCAAAGTGCGCACTGAGAATATAGAGAAAGATGTTTCTTCACTAAAAGCACAGGGAGATGCGCATGATGGCATAGTTAAAGATCTAATGGTGAAGATCGAGGAACAGGAGAACAGACTGCGACGCAACAATCTTCGCATCCTTGGGGTCCCGGAAGGAGTGGAAGGGAGTGACCCTAGGGCCTATATAATCTCGCTTTTCAAAGGAGCATTTCCTGAGCTGCAATCCTGGGACTGGGATAAGGAAATACAGCGCGCTCACCGATTTCCTTTGATACCCTCTAAGCGGCCTCCATCTCAAGTAAATACCCCCGTGTAATTTTAGTTTATTTTGGTAACTTTCTCCTACGCCAGGTACTATTTGATTTAGCAAGACCTACAAGTAAGAAGGAATTTAATGGCGTTACCTTTTTTAGCAGACCTGACTTCGCCCACACCACGGTGGAGTGAAGATGGAGGCTGAGGCAACTATTTGCACCTTTTCAACAAATCGGGGCTACTGTATATCTACAGAATCCTGCACCCCTAAAAATGATCTTCAATGGGGTCACGCGCAGCTTTATCTCTGAAGTTCAGGCTCAAGCCTATCTGCATGAGATCACAGAGTCAAGAAGAGACAGAACCAAGGTCTAAATAACTATGGAATCAAGGCTTCATGTTTAGACTTAATACTTCAAATTGGGGATAATATAAAATGAGTAGACACAGATATAGTGGACCGTTTGGGGCAGGGGCTGGACCGGGGGGGGGGGACTCGGGATTCTGATTGCTCAGATGTCCTCATCCTGGTTCTTGCAGAACCAGGTAGCCTCAATGGTTGGTGGTGGGTGAGGGGGGTTCCTTTGGGGCTGGGGTAGGGTGGGGGAAGGGGTCAGTACCGTGGGGGACGACTCAAACTGGTCTTCTCTATCTGATCTATGGTCATTGGTTTTGGTGGTATTTTTCTTTTTCATGAGTAAACTACGCATAGCAACAATTAATGTTTGTGGTCTTAATGATCCCAAGAAACGACGTAATACTGCAGCTGCTCTTCGGCTACTTAAAGCTGATATTTTATGCTTGCAGGAAACGCATATTGAAAGAACTCAGATTCACCTTTTAGACTCGCTTGGCTATACAGTGGTAGGGGCCACAACTCAAAATGCTAGGGTACGGGGGTGGCAGTACTATCCGCGAAACACTCAATTCAATTTACACGAACACTAGCTGACCAATATGGGAGGTGGGTTATCACTGAGTGTCACAGGGAAAATGGGGATCTACTCACGGTATGTACTTTATATGGCAGTACCGCAGATGACTCCGCAATTTTTGAAGCTATGAATAATGAATTGGCTAAGTGGCCGCTACCTTTAATCATCTGTGGCAATTTAAATATTAATTTGCCTGCCAATATGAACATAGCCTTAGATAAAAATTGGTCCTACAGTGGCCGGAAACCGAAGGTTTTTAAAGCACTGAGGACTTTATGCTATGAACAAGGACTCACTGACATTTGGCATTCACAACACCCCACTGATTCCGGCTATACCTTTTATTCCTTTCCACATAACAAATTGGTGAGATTAGATTTTATTTTTGCATCTCACTCAATTCTTCATTTATGTTCAATAGAAAAGACCCCACGTATAGTGTCAGATCATAACCCTTTAGTCGTGGAAATAAAAGGGGTAACCGGGGTTAGCAGAAAATTGGCCAGCTGGACCTTTGAACGATCCCTGCTTTTAAATGAGGAATATTGTAAACACATGAGGCACTGGATCCCACAATTTATTAAGGATAATTTAGACAGCACAGGGATCGAAGTGGTTTGGGATGCGCTAAAAGCATCAATAAGAGGAGAGACACTGAGCTTCTCGCTTTCCCTAAATAGGAAAAAACGTCAACTTATGGATAAATTGCAAACCCGATTAGCTGCCGCAGAAGAAAACTTAATTTTAGTTCTTAGGGATGGTAATGAGCCAGCGGACGCACTTGCCAGAATAATGTCTGCAAAATCATGTATTTATGGGGGGGAGACCACCTGAATAATGGACGCAAGCTAAAATCATTATTTTTTTGAAAAAGCACAAATCTGCCCTTGAACCTGCCTCCTACCGTTCTATAACTCTGATAAACGCAGATAGCAAAATATATTCAAAAATATTAGCGGTTCGATTAGCGGGGGTAATACATAAAGTAATATCACCTCAGCAACATGGATTCATCCCTGGACGTGGTACCGTAGATCATATTAGGAGAACTATCTCACTGTTTAACGCCGCCCATATTTCTAGAGATCCAATAGCACTTATTCTACTTGACGCCGAGAAGGCCTTTGACAGGGTTTCCTGGCCCTTTTGTGGGAGTCCCTGTCAAGGGTCGGGATTGGCCAGGGACTTATACAGGCATTTAAGATGCTATATTTTCAGCCCACTGCTAAACTATTTTTAAATGGCATACTAACTGATACGTTTAAAATAACTAGAGGAACCCGCCAGGGATGCCCGAGCTCACCACTCTTGTTTGCATTGTATATAGACCCCTTTTTACGATATCTGGAAGCTAACCAAAAAATTAGCCCCATTATTTCTCATGGCTGGGAAACAAAAGTTTTGGCTTATGCCGATGATATTGCTCTGGTAACAGCAAATCCTGGAATATCTATGGTTGAGGTCGAATCGGAGGCGGAGAGATTCGGACTCTTATCAGGATACTCCCTTAATAGGTCCAAAACCCAGATCATTTGTAAGAATGTTAGCATGGGTGATGATATTCGACAGGTTGAAAAGGCTACGTATCTTGGAGTGGCTATTATGTCCAGCGTCGAAGGGATAGTGGACTGCAATATTAACTCCTTGATTAATAAAATCAAACCCGAATTAACTCGACTACATAATTTGCACCTTTCAATAATTGGTAGATGCAACTTAATTAAAATGCTCTTCTTTCCTAAATTTTTATATCTTATAAGAGCTATCCCGTTAGAATTTAGTGGTATCTGTTTGAAAAGGATTGAAGACTTGTTCTCCCGATTTATATGGGCTTATGAAAAACCCCGAAGAGCCTATAAATATCTTTCTTTACCTAAGGACAGGGGTGGGCTTGCCCTCCCAAATATAAAACTTTACTATTGGGCTACTACTCTTCTGTATAACCTTACTCTCCTTTCCGATAAGCCAACAGATAACCAGTTGAGTGATATACCTACTTCTATAGAACCTATAATGGGCAGAGATGCTTGGGGATGGATATGGAGATTTCTGAATGATTCCCACTATAAAAAAGTCCGCTTTAAGACGTTAATAGCCGGGTTTAAGATTATGAAATCGGCTCGTAAAATGCTAGGACTGGGTCGTTTGAATCATTACACTCCAACCCATAATAATCCTTACCTGCCAGAAATTTTTAAAGATTCAACATTTAAAAAATGGCAAAATAAAGGCTTGACAAAACTTGGTGATTTCTACTCTTTATCTGAGATAGTTTCATTTGAAAATCTCAAAGAAAGATATGAACTGGATTGGAGAGATTTTTATAAGTACTTGCAAGTACGTGACTTTTTAAGGAAAAAATGTGGGGGCCCATCAGGATTTATTAACAATCCCATTATAGATAACTTGAGAAAGAAACACCTAACCATTGGAACCGTGTATAACTCACTCAACTCATTAATGCCGGACGACTTGGCAACGCGGGCTAAGAAATGGGAAGAGGAAATTGATATCACTGAAGATCTATTTCTCCATTCAACCGAGTTAGCACAAAGTTTGTTAATTCCGGCGCGGCTTCAAGCCCAGTATTATAAATCCTGCTTTTCTCTTTACTATACCCCGAAAAAGATTGCGAAATGGGGGACAGGGAGAGGGACTCTTTGCCCCCGATGCTCTTTGCACCAGGCAGATCTTAATCACATGTTTGCTTCTTGTGGCGCATTAAGCAACTTGAAACTAGAGATTGTAAACTTTATTAAAGAAGTGCTAGGGAGGGATATCTATCTTTCTCCTTCACTGATTTGCCTTGGGGTGGGTAAGGAGATTCGAGGGAAACCGGGAGAGCAACTGGCTTTCATAGGTATGGCGATATACCGGCTCTGCCTAGCCTCGGCCTGGTTAGATCCATCCCCACCAGGCTATCATCAATGGCTAACACGACTAGTGGCGAATTATAACTTTGAAAAAGCAATCTACGAAAAAAGAGGGACGCGATCCCGCTTGAAAGGCTTAAAGATCTGGGAACCTTTGACAAGATGGCTTGAGAGATAACTTTTCGGCCTGGATTTTCTCGACTCTTTCCGACTTTAACTATATGTAATTTTGTACCAAACCCCGGAGAGGGTGGGGTGGGCGGGGGGTTATAAAGTCTATACAAAAAAAATAGTGCATGAGGCATAACTGTTGATTTAATATGATTATCATTGTTTTTTTAAATTATTTTGTGTAATTGCATTTGCTGATCTAATGTATGCATATTTCTCTTTTTTCCTTTTTTGTCAAAAGAATGAAATTTGAAGCGCTAAATTGTAATATTGTATTCATGCACTAATAAAAAAAAGTTAAAAAGAAAGCTGTCATCTGTATCACTTTCCTCTTCTGCCTTACTTTGCCCTTTAGACGCTTCTTCTAATAACCGAAATGGATACAATCGTTCTCCCTCTATGGTGTCTACTCTCCATCTCTTCAGCTGTGCATCCCACCTGGCATCCTGATATGCCTTCATTGCCTTTTTCATTCTTCCCTGAGAAGCTTCCCTTCTCTTTGCTATTGCTGCTCTCATCCAAGCATCCAATGCCTCAAATTGAGTTGGTCTAGGCGGAGGTTTCAAAGCAGACATCACTCCTCTTAGCTGATACAGCACCTCCATACGAAATGACCCATAACAAGGAAAAGCCAATTCCCCTTCTTTTTCTGTAATTTTAGGCCAATTTTGAAGCCAAACTATAGTATGGAGTCCCACATTTGTTGCCATGTAATGCGCCGGTGTATCCTCAGGCGGAGCTTCTTCTCCTACCCGTGTCACCACTCCTGTATCACCTCTACACAAATCCCGCAACACCCTGAAACATCTCATCATGAAAATCGATTGTTTGCCCTCCAAAATCAATACTCAGCTTCGAACGAACGTCCACCAATCCCAGCGCGGCGTTACACCAACCGACCAATCCCAGCGCGGCGCACACTGACGTCACTACTCGCTCCTTGCAGCGGCTCACCCTCCTTTACAATTTCACTCGCTCACACATTCACACTACAAGTAATGTATGACCAAAAGCTATTAAACCAAGTAACTGCTCCTAACACAGTCACAATAACTTACAGTTACATAAACAAGTAATTGTCCGTCCTCTAGAAGATCGATAGAACACTCTTACAAGAACATTCATCCGCTGTAACCCCCGACCTGCGTTGGTCACTCAATCGCCATAGTTCACCCCCGGTACCTGAGGTTCTCTATCGCGACGTACTCCTTTCACACAAAGTTCCCTATCACAAGTGGATCATCGATAGCGCTTCACGACACCCACATTTTTGATCAGACAATTACAGATACAAACTATCCCGGGATCTTGGACTTCTCTTGAGTCCGCTAACCAAACTTCCTGATTCGCACGTGTCCGAACCAGTAAACCGATGATCCCACAATCACTCAACATGCATCTCAACTCCGCAAGACATAACACAAATATTTCACCGCAATCTAACATACCACACAATTTCATACTCACGCTACCACTGTTTCCGCCGCACCGTCAACGTCTGCCGACTTCCATCTATGTCCACCGTCTTCTAATCCGTGTCCAGGGTCGTAGTGTTCTTCCGACCCTACACCTACTCTCTTTCTCCCCTCACTCTTAGAGGCAAACCATCCTCTGCTACCATTTGATTAAGCCAACCTTTACTCCTACTTTTCCCTACTTAATGTAATGCAGATGGTCTTTTATTTGCCTACTAAAAGTGGTAGAAGGGAGAAAAACAATTCAAGATCATACTTTCGATTTAGTCATGCTGTAATAGACCACAGACTCCGACTTTAAGTTTTGTGGATTTATTATAAGGCCAAAAATAATTGAATATAAACACACCTCAATATTAGAGTATAGAGGTACAAGAAAATCAATACAGAGCCGATTTTACGAATATAGGTCATTCGGCACAGAAGGCATATTATGATGAACTCCAAAATCAAGATACAGCAAAGAATGGAAGTGGAGTCCAATTCTCTTTTCATTTAAGAAGGAGCAAAATCTTTCCCTACTCTACTCTCAATGAGAACCCTACCTATCTCCCTTGTATCATATCCCAAAGGTGTCAGCACGTGTTGACTTCCTAAGAAGTACTCACGTCAAAGTGGGTCTGATAGCTTAAAGCTATGGAGCTCGCTCTAAGATGCTCCTTCTCCTCCGAAAGCTGGTAGAAGTCTCCCAAATCTGTCCATGCGCATTATACAAAAAGACAATAATCGGCCCCCAATACGTCATATGTCAAACTTTTCCACTTGCAACGGTTTTCAATCAATCAATCAATCAATCAATCAGGGAATTGTAAGCGTGCTACTCACCCATGAGGGTCTCAAGGCGCTGAGGGGGGGTCCGCAGATCTGTTTAGCCGAAGAGCCAGGTCTTGAGGGTCTTCCTGAAGGTGTTCAGGGAGGGGGCGCGTCTGATGTCTGCCGGTAGCTCGTTCCAGGTCTTGGCTGCAATGTGAGAGAAGGATCTTCTGCCTGTTCTGGCTCTGTGGATGCGCTGGGTTTCGGCCAGTGCGAGGTTGGAAGATCGGAGGTTTCTTTTGGGTACGTGGAAGTTGATTCTGTCATTGAGGTATTTGGGTCCGTTGTTGTGTAGGGATTTGTAGGCGTGAGTGAGGATTTTGAAAGTGACTCTTTTCTCCACGGGGAGCGAGTGGAGACTTCGTAGGTGTTGGCTGATGTGTTCGTGTCGGGGGATGCCGAGGACGAGTCTGGCGGCAGTGTTCTGTACTGTCTGGAGTTTGCGGAGTAGGGACTTGTTGATGCTGGCGTAGAGTGCGTTTCCATAGTCCAGTCTGCTGGTGATGAGTGCGTGGGTGACTGTCTTCCTTGACTCAGGGGGGATCCACTTGAAGGTCTTGCGGAGGATGCGGAGGGTGTTGAAGCAGCTGGAGGTGATGGCGTTGACCTGTCGGTTCATGGAGAGTGATGAGTCGAGTACGATGCCGAGGTTCTTGGCGTGGTCTGAGGGGGTAGGTGGGCTTCCGAGGGCGGTCAGCCACCAGGTGCTGTCCCATGCAGAAGGGGTGGTACCGAGGACTTCTGTCTTCTCTGCGTTGAGCTTCAGGCAGCTGTTGGTCATCCAGACTGCGACATCTTGCATTCCTTTCTGGAAGTTGAGTTTGGCAGTGGTGGGGTCTTTGGTGAGGGAGAGGATGAGCTGGGTGTCGTCGGCGTAGGATACGATGCTGAGGCCGTGTTGTCGGATGATGGCTGCGAGGGGGCCATGTAAATGTTGAAGAGGGTGGGGCTCAGTGATGAACCCTGTGGGACTCCGCAGGTGATTTTCGTGGGGTCGGAGAGGAAGGGTGGGAGTCTGATCCTTTGGCTTCTTCCGGTGAGGAATGATCGGATCCAGTCCAGGGCTGTTCCTTGTATGCCTGCGTCGTGCAGTCTGACGACTAGTGTGCGATGGGAGACGGTGTCGAAGGCCGCTGATAGGTCGAGTAGGATGAGGGCTGGTCCAGGAGGGTGCGGATGTCGTCTGTGGCGGCGAGTAGGGCGGTCTCTGTGCTGTGGTTGCTTCGGAATCTGGATTGGGAAGGGTCGAGGACGGCGTTCTCTTCAATGAATCGTGTCAGTTTCCTGTTGACTGTTTTCTCTGCAACTTTGGCTGCGAAGGGGAGGAGCGAGATGGGCCGATAGTTCTTGAGGTCGGTGGGGTCAGCTGTGGGCTTCTTGAGCAGGGGTCTGACTTCTGAGCGCTTCCAGTCGTCTGGGAAGGTGACTGTTTTGAAGGTGGTGTTGATGGTGCATTGTAGTTCGGGTGCGATGGCGGCCACGGCTCTGTGGTAGATGTGAAGGGGGCAGGGGTCGGTGGGGGCCCCCGAGTGGATGCTTTTCATGGTCGAGGCGGTGCCTTCGGCCGTGATCGGTATCCAGTTGGAGATGGTGGGCTGGCTGGTGTTTCTGGGGGGCGGGGGGCCGTCTGTGGCGCCTGGTGGATGGTCGATGAAGTTGTCGTAGAGGTTTTTGATCTTGAGGTGGAAATAGGTTCCAAGCTTGTCGCAGAGGTCTTGGGATGGGGTGATGTCTGTGGCTTCGCTGCGTGGGTTGGTGAATTCTTGAATGACACTGAAAAGTTCCTTGGAGTTGGCCAGGATTTTGTTGTGGATGAAGTTCCTTTTGGTGGCTCTGATCTGGTTGTGGTAGTCCGTCATGGCGTCCTTGTAGGTGTTGTGGTTTTCGGTTGTCTTGGTGTTTCTCCAGTTCTTCTCCAGGTGTCTGCAGGTGCGTCTGGCTTCTTGGAGAGCGGTGGTGAACCAGGCGGCTTTCCTGGGGCGTTGTCTGTTGGGGTTGCGTAGCGGGGCAAGCTCATCTGCGCAGTTGGAGATCCAGGTGTGGAGTTCTCTGGCTGCGTCGTTTGCGCTGTTTGTGTCGGGTGCCCAGGTGTGGTTGTCTCGGTTGAGGGTGGAGTTAAGTTGCTCGTTGGTAACCTTGCTCCAGTTCCTTCGTGGTGGGCGTGGGGCTGGTTTGGGTGCCTTGGGTTTGTTGATGGTGAAGTGTACGCAGCGGTGGTCGGTCCATGGCGGCTGCGTTGTGTGGCTAAAATGGACGCTGTTTCCTGCCGCGAAGATGGGGTCGAGGGTGTTTCCTGCTCTGTGGGTCCGAGTGTTGACGAGTTGTTTAAGTCTGATGCTAGCGAGGTTGTCACGAAGGATAGTGGAGTTGGGGTCGCTGGGGTTGTCGGGGTGGAAGTTCAGGTCTCCAATGAGTATGTAGTTTGTTGAGGCGATCGCGTGGGGTGCGATGAAGTCGGTGATGGTGGCAGCGAAGGGTGTTCGGGGGCCGGGGGGTCTGTAGACGAGGGTTCCTCGGAGTGTGGCTTTGGGGGTGGTCTGGATCTTGAAGTGCAGGTGTTCGGCGGAGGGGAAGGTTTTGCTAGAGGTGGTGAGGCGGAGGGTGCTCTTGTGGGCGATAGCGAGGCCCCCTCCTGGGTGGTTGGGGCGGTCTTTCCTCTGGATCTTGTATCTGTCTGGGATGGCGGTGCGGATGTCGGGGGCAGAGGATGCGTTGGTCCAGGTCTCTGTGAAGAAGGCGATGTCGGGCAAAAGAGAGTCGAGTAGGTTCCAGATTTCCATGGCGTGTTTGTGTACGGAGCGTACGTTGAGGAGGATGCATTTTAGGGTGTCGCCGGTGCTGGCGTCTGCGGTGTTGGAGGCCGGGGTGGCGGTGAGGGTCTGGCGGCAGTGGAGGCAGGAGAACTGGCCATGGGTCGTGTTCGGCGAGGCCTGTTGGCATTCTCTAAGTCTTCCAGGGTTGAGTGCGAGGAGGGTGGTGGTGTCGTAGTGATGGGTAGTGGGAGGTCCAGGGTTCCTGGCACTGGCCGCGGTCAGATCGCGGACGGGCGCAGACGGGCTTGCCTTTGGCGTGCCTTTGGCGCGCCGGTGGCGCGACCGTGCAGCGGCCGCCATTAAGTAGGGGAGGTGGGAGGGAGGAGAGGCTGGGAGGCTGGAGCAGGGGAATTCCGGGGGGGAATTCTTGGGGGAAATTCCGGAGGGGAAATTCCAGGGGGGAAATCCGGGGGGGGAGGGGCCGCAGGGGCAGCAGTGGCGAAAGGCAAAAGGAACAGGCAGGCATGAGAAAATAAAAACAGTGGTGGAATTAGAGCAAGACACAGATTGGCACAATAACAGTGGCACAACAGGGGAAAAAATTAAGAAAAAAAGCGGCTGAGAAAGGTTACGTGGTTGGAGGCAGTCTGGTCCCAGTTGGAGCGGGCAGCAGGCGCAGGAGCGGGCAGCAGCCTCGAACCTCCCAAGGAGGAGGTCGGGGTCTGGAGGCAAGAGACGGCACAGCGGAGCAGTGGGGAGAGAGTGGACCTAGACCGAGGGTCAGTAAGTTTCCACAGAAGCTTTAATTAGCTGGCTCTTCTTCCAGTGGCCTTGGTTCCCAGATAGGCTATGCACGAAGGTGTCCTCCCTTCTCGCCTTTCAGTCTTCTTCAAAGACATTCCGGGTATCTCCTTAAATCTAAAAATAACGAGGTCGAATTCCTGCACCTGCAGTAGGATGAGAACATACTGTCTTCGAACACACCAGCATTTATTTAATTAATACTTGAGCAGCTAAGGAGAAACGAAACTCAAAACAACCTACAATTTGGGCCTACAAACCGGGTAACTTAACTCAACATGGTTACATTATATGAATACAACGTCATCCTGCACATTACATATACAGGAATTATATTTCTAATACATACAAAATCCTACTTAAATGAGCTCAATTCACTTTAATACTAATATGACGTGAATAAATGCATCTTAATAATCGTAAAACACTGCACACAACAAAATATATATGAGTACGTTTGTATCAGGAGTATAGTGCACCCCTACAAATTAGAGTGCTGTAAGCGCTCTATCAATGTCAAGGTGGTAAACGATGCCGTAAAAATTTGGTCACAATGGGTTAATGTGCTAAATATACTGTTCTTAACAGGTACATTCCAATCGGCACTTGCACCTTGCTGCTAGAGACTTTCTATGATGGAATGGCCCCAGAAAGGCGCTAAAAATGGGGTCACACAAATTGCAACACTATATAAAGGTCAATGCATTTGCACATATGAGGACCATAGGAATGATTTTCCGTTGCCTAGATTTGGATTTCTAAAAATACCTATAAATGAGGGATTATTTAATGAAAACAAATCTACAGACAGATAAACTTTAATGATTTGAAATTGTAAGTAAATCAGACACAGCCACCATTAAGCATATATATGCGGTATTGACACAGCATATACCTAATTACAACAGTGATCTGGCAGAGAAATGGTCTAAGTCACTGGATATAAAGGTAAGAATTGATGTATTGCTATTAAGTTTTAGGCGTGGTAATGCATTTCTAGGAGCTGCCAATCCATTAATAAATACAACAGTATAAGACAATACATATTCCTTATTTTTCACCGAGTAGGCTACATTCAAGGAATGATAATGTCAGCTTGAACTGTCGTAGATGCGCTGAAGAAAATGCCGACGAGGTACATATGTTCGCTGCTTGCCCACTGCCTAGAGATTGAAATGAACTAATATGCTAGGCACCATCATAAATCTGTCAAGCGCAAAATGGAGGCGCAAATCAGTCTGTGGTGAAAAACACTGACTGCTCCCTCTGCCATTTGATCCTTGATATATCAGCTTCTGGTTCTGGGTAATAAAGCCTCCCTCAGTCTTTATAAGGCATGATTAGAATTCAGTCATAGTACACAGGCAACTAATACCAAGGGCGTTAAAGTGCTGCTCAAGGGAAGAATGGCCCTGAGCAAAGGATGAAAAATGGATAATTATCCAGTGCTTCCATTTTCATGTTCACAATAAAAAAAGAGACATAAGCTTCTAAAGTCAAAATAAGAATTAAAATAAATGTATCGAGAAGTTGTTGGGAAGTGGGATGGGAGCTCACCTTTAAATTGTAAATCAATGCTAATCATGACGCATGCAAACTACAAACATTTTCAAAGGTATGATTTTCAGCAATAAATGAATATGTAATTGCATTAGCTAAAATTATCTTCCACTTTTAATTTGTTTTCTACATGTGAATAATAGTAATAAACACTGGTCTGGGTTTGCACAAAGGTGCCCTCACCTTACTTAAGCACACACAGGTAAAATCTAAAACCTAAAATGTACTGAAATTCACCAGTTCTGCACCTATAGCTTCCCAAATGCAGTTCTCATTGCCTACCTCATGTCACAAGTAATAGCAAGATGATGTCATCAATTACATCCCGATGACATCACACATCAGATCAACATTGATAGGTTCGATAATAGCAACATTTTTCTCTTACGCACATGTGTTATCTGGCAGTGTTGAAGGGCCAAATATAGGGTCCTTGCACAGAGGGATATGTTGGCAAGAGGACTGAGCATCGGGTCTGGCTAATGAATAGGCCTTGTTAGCTCTGCCCAGCCTAAGAGCAAGCTCGGTGAGCTGCAGGGAAGAGGTGGGCACAGGGCCTACCAAAGGGGAAAGGAGCGACTGCCCATGGTAGAGAGGCACAAATAAATATCCGGATGCATCAGTGCAGCAGATAGCATTAGTGCAAATGACTTTGCACTGACAAATGCCGGCAGTGACTGTTGCACTGCAGCATCCGGTCAGCCGGTATTACCGTCTGTCTCAGCTTAGTACTTTTTGTTTTTTCCATGGGCATCAAAAGGCCTCCTCATCATAATCCCCTTTCTTCATGCCTTTTAATTCATCATAGTCCTAGTAGTGCCCCGTGAAATTGCCTTGGGTCAAAACACCATCGACTGTACTCACATGTGGACCAGGGATTAATGATGAACATTTTCTGTTTACCCTGTTGACCAGGTATTGTTAATCTGCACTACGTTTTAATGTGTCGTGTGAATCACTCCTTTGGGCACAGAGACCCCTCTGCACTATTTGCTACCGATTTGATCTGTTACATGACGGTGCGCAAAGCCCATTTAACCTTGCCCCAAAGCGCGTTTTGATGGATCGGGAGAGATGTAGGGCCCCATGCATCCACCAAAAAAACGGTCGCAGACGGGCAGATTCGCAGAATGTGCCCCTTTGCGACCGGTATTTTTGCATTTGGGATGCATCATCCCAAATGCAAAAATCGCAATTTAAGTAATCGCAAAAATAGCGATTACTTACTTGCGATTGCATTTAGGGAATCGCAAATTGCGATTCCCTAAATGCAATGCATGATGAATTCGCAAACAGCAATTTCGCAAATAGGGGTCGCAGATTACCATCAATTTGAACTTGATGGTAATTTGCAAAAACTTTGAAAAATGCACTAAAGTGCATTTTTCAAAGTTCCTGGTTACACACACACATGCCCTTGGGGCATGTGTGAGTGCAACATGTGTTCACATTACAATTTCAGGGGTGCAACAGGCTGTCCTTTTGGCACCCTTGCACCCTTGAAATTGCATGCGCAATTTGCAAGTACCTATTGGGTACTCGCAAATTGCGCATGCAATTCCCATTCATTCCTATGGGCCTGCAGGCCCATAGAAATGAATGAGAAGCCATTCCTTAATTGCGACTCGCAATTTGCGACTCGCAATTAAGGAATGTTTAGGAATCGCTATTTTTTAGCGATTCCTACATGCATAGGCTTTTTCGATTCCATAATTGCGATTCCTTAATAATCGCAATTAAGGAATCGCAAAAGCCTACCTTGATGCATGTGCCCCGTAGTCCCTAAACAGATTTTGGTGCACCCCTCTGTACTTGTCTCAGTTTAAGAAGTTAAGTGTGGCAATTGCAAATGACAGAAATGTAGGACACATTTGGCCCTACAAGAATGCGCAGGAGACTCTGAAATTTCACTCAAGTTATTTTCTGGCTATGGTTTACATGAGTGGTGCCGCGAACCCTCAGGTCGGCCTCGTCTTCTTCTTCTGCTGCTTCGGAAACTTGTAATCGAGCAGTTCTCGGAGAATTAGTGGATGTAGATTCCACTCTTCCCTTGCTCATCTCACTTTTTTCGTGTATGAGGCATGAATCCAGTTTGGTAGGCCTGCACATTTCACAGCGGTGTTGGATATGAGGATGACCTAGTACGGGGCTCTCCAACTCTCCTCCAAGCATGACTTGCAAGCGTGCTTTTTCACTCTGAACCCAGTCTCCAGGGTTCAAATCATGGCACAGAGCAGATCTCACAGATGGTGTCACCGAGTCAACTTGGTGAGAAATAAAATGCACCACATTAGCTGGTCCTTTGCAATAGTTTATTTTTAAATTTTTTTTTTTTATTTAGTGGTCCATTACATATCAGAGAAAAGAAAAAAAGGACAATTCTTGATACGTCATACATAATAGCTTCCAATGACATAGTATGGTATATCCTCAGACAGTGGTTGCGATACAGTTGCATTTGTACATTTCTGGAGTTGGAAAGGGCTCACATTGTTGCATACCTTCGTACCCAGTTTATACATGTAGCATAAGTAATTTGGTCATCACACTGCACAAGCTATCAGTTTATGATTTATTCGACTGGTGACTGTTGTTCCACAGCGTCAGCCGGCAAATACTGCACGAATGGGTCCCAAAAATCCCTTGGACAAGAGGAGCTGGGCAGTTCTTCCTCATATGTTGCAAGTTGTTCCCTGCAATATGCCATGTCCGCCAACCAATTTTTCTTAAGTGGCGAATGTTTGCTTCCCCATCTCATGGCAACCCGCCTCTTCGCCAATAACAGGGCTATGGCCATTAATTTGCGTTGAGGTGCGTGTTTCACCTTGTACAAGCCAAGAAGACATACTTGTGGGGTATTAGGAATTGGTTCCCCCAGCATTCCACCCGCAGTTGTTACTTCTTGCCAATAGCTATTAGGGGAACGTGGGGTAAATATCTTTTATGGCAGCTTGTAATTTGAGGAAAGCGAACACCATTAATGGCGTGCAATCTGCAGTTGGCAGCGCCGCTGCCTGGGTTATGAATTGACCTTTGGGAAAGACATCACTCATAATGGATATACCCAATTGTCCCAAGAGGGTCTGCATTTTTGCCTCTTGCATCACCGTTATTTGAGAATGATGCCTCAGCAGTAGCGCTGGGGCGTATGTCGGGGATTCATCTGCGCGTCGCATTAGCGTATGCCTTGCTGTTGTTGTAGTGGCCACAGGGTTTATTACAGCACGTGGCAGCCATCTCCTCGGTTTCATCACTAATGTAACTAATGGTGTGGGGTGGGCTATAACTGTTTCCACAGCAATATGTGGGATGTAATTATGCGGGTGTAGCCAATAATGTGCATACTGTGCTTGGGCACACAAATAATAAAGCTGCAAATCTGGGGCCCCGAATCCACCTTGTGTGTATGGCCGAGTGAGTTCTTCCCACCCCACTCTAGGTTGCTTACCTGCCCATGTGAGTGTAGCCAAGCAGGATCTTAGCTTCGCAAAGAATTGTTGTGTTAGGGCAATGGGTATATTTGCAAAAAGATAAAGAAACCTCGGTAGCACCACCATTTCTGAATAGCAATCCTGTCAGCAAGTGACAGCGGCATCCGGATCCATTTAGCTACTTGGCTTTCTAGTTTTGTGAGGGCTTTGCCATAGTTTTCCCGTAGTACCAGTTCGGGGTCTCTATGCACCCATACCCCATAGTATTTAACTGGCTCCGTTTGCCATTGTAGGGGGAAATTGTGCCGTGGCTGGTGTGAGCGGGATTATCACCGACTTTGTCCAGTTTATACTCAGCCCAGAGTGATGTTCGAATCTGATGTATTCCCGTATAAGCATGTTTAGGTTGTCTTCGGGACATCAGGTGTATAATACCATATTGTCCGCATACAGCAATATGCTAACAGGGCGCAGTTGGAATTGTAAAGCTGTACGCGCGTATTTTTGCCTAATCGTGCATGCTAGTGGCTCATGCGCCAATGTAAACAATAATGGCGATAATGGGCATCCTTGCCTTGTTCCTCTATGAATAGGGGGAGCCGTGACACCATTTATCCTCAGCCTCGCACAAGGTTTGGTATATAGCAACTTAATCCATTGCTGAAACGGGTATGGAAACCCCATTCTACACGAAACTGAAAACATAAATGACCATTCTATGGAGTCGAATGCTTTGGCTGCATCCAAAAGGGCTGCAGCCTCAGGCAATTCTGGGTCTAGTTGATGAAACATTGCAAAAATCGTGCGTAAATTCTGTGTCGTTGATCGTGTTGGAATAAACCCCGATTGGTCAGGTAACACTAAATTTTGCATTAATGGCTGCAACCTGGTTGCAATAACTTTTGCTAAAATTTTGGCATCCGTATTTATGAGGGACAGCGGCCGATATGCATCGCATTGAACAGGATCTTTGTCTGGCTTAGGCAACGTGATCAACAGTGCCTCTCGTAGTGTAGGGGGGATGATCCCGTTATCATATGCTTCTGCAACATGGCTAGGAGATGTGGAACCAGTAAGTCGCTGTATTCTTTATATATTTCGCTGGGCAGCCCATCTGTTCCCGGAGCTTTACTATTGGGGAGGGATCTAATCGCTTCTTTTATCTCATCCTCAGTAATTGGCTGTAATAAATACTCCTGGTGTGCGTCCGAGAGCCAGGCCAGAGCGATGTCCTCGAAATATTTACCTATTTCATCATCAGAAATAGTGGAGTGTGTGGCATATTGCTGTGTGTAGTAATCTGAGAATCTGTCTATAATAGAAGGTGTATCATACCGTGACTCACCGTCTGCATCTTTGATCTGTGTTATATGTGGGGGAGCATGTGTGTTTTGTATTTTGCTGGCTAACGCGTGACCTGGCCGTCCTCCTTCCCCATAGTATCGCACCAGGTGCCTCCTAGGTATTTTACCTTACTGTCCGCAAATTCCTGATATGTAGTCATTTTATCCCTAAGTCTGGCCAGTATCGCAGAGCTCGGGGCTCGGGTGTATTCTAGTTCTAGCATTCGTATTTCTTTCTCTACCATAGCTAGTTGCTGTCTGAAATCCCGCAATACCTCTGTACGCCTGCTGATGCAGAACCCACGGATGGTTACTTTAAACGCCTCCCATATTGTTTGGGCACTTTCAACTGACCCTACATTGTGTTCAAAATACTCTGTTATAGCTTTGCGAAGATCCTCATTAAATACTTGGTCTAGTAGAGCAGTCGCCGGAAATCGCCATGCAAACTGTCTGGGTGTGTGCGTGGGGAGATCCAGTATTAGTCGGACAGGCGTGTGATCTGATAGGGTCTTAGGCAAGTGTTCAATTGACCTTGTCCAGGTGCTGGCTCTCGGAGTCGCTATCCAATAATCTATGCAGGACCACGTGTTATGTGTAGTGGAAGTACAGGTACCCTCCTTTCGTCCTGGGTTCCGCAGCCGCCAAAGGTCTATCATTCCTTGATATGCCATTCCGTCTCTAAGTATTTTAGCTGATTGCTTGCCGTATTTATCATTACTAGTCCACCTGTCAACTGTCGGATCTAAACATGTATTAAAATCTCCACCCCATATTATCTCTGTGGGTTCTAGGGCTTGCAATTTCGCCCATATCTGTGCGAAAAATGCCGGCTCATCGACATTCGGGCCATAGCTATTGATTATTGTTAATTTCATGCCTCCAAAGATTCCCTGTATAATAATGTATCAGCCTTGTGTGTCTGTCTGTGTGTGCAGTACAGTAAATGGAATGCCCCACTTGATCAGTATAAGAACACCTAGTGCATAATTGGAATATGAGGACGCTATTCTAAATGATGCCCATCTAGCTCCCACTCGTACGTCAGATGTGCTGGTGAGGTGAGTTTCTTGGAGACATGCTACCTCCACACCATGTCGGTCCAGATAAGCCAGTACCCGTTGTGTCTTCTGCGGATTATTTAAACCTCTAATATTCCAAGTGAGTAACGTAAGGGATCTAGTAGCGTGCGCCATAGTCGAATTCGAGCATTTCAATTCGGATGTGCCTGTGTCTAAATCGTGTTGTGTTTAACACATCCACAGTCATAGTGTCTGAGCAGGCATGTTTGACCACATTTTCTCCCTTACCCCGTATACCTCCCCCCTCCCACTCCGGTACCCCATTTGTATCGGAGACATTTGTACATTTCTGCAACCCTCCCTTTAATAACAGCCTCAACACAGTGAACATTACTTTGTGTGGTGCACACATGGGGGGTGGTAGCGGCCCGCCGGATTCTCCTGTGGTTGGACACATGGGGAGCCATGTAGTCAATTATATGCATTTGCCATACAAATTATTGATCTATGCCGTTCTATTCTAAGGATTATCTACAGTCCAACCCTTCAAGCTATCCCGCATTGGGGAGAGTGTCTAAATAGCATCATTTTCAGAGTTGAGCAATTGCTAACATTATAGAAACAGTCTATGTTTTGGACTTATCTGACGCTGTCCTCCTCAATTACACTGAGGCCCTTCTGATTGAGTTATCAGCCAGTGTTGTCATGTTCCGACGCGTGTTCCATTTCATCCGCTGCTCCTCTAGGCGATTTCCTGCGTGTAGTCGGTTGTTCCCGTCGCTTCAGGTACTGCTGCAGTTCTCCAGGGTCTCCAAAGATTTTCGGTTTGCCATCCACTGTGATTTTAAGACGAGTTGGATACAACATTGCATATGGAATGTTAAGGTCTTGGAGCTTTCGTTTTGCTGGCACAAATTCTTTCCTCGCTTCTTGCACTTGAGTCGTGAAGTCCGGATATATTGAGATGTCGGCGTCATCCAATTTTAATGTCTGTAGTTCTGTGGGGCGACTCAGTGCAGCGTCCCGGTCCCTGTAATTAAGCAGCCTAGCTATTATAGGCCGTGGTCTCGCTCCCGTGGGCGGTGGAGGGGCCAGGGATCTATGTGCCCGCTCCACTATGAACACTTCCGAGAAGGTCTCTCTGCCCAGCAGATCGATGAGAAGCTTTTCCACATAGTTCTCCATGTTTCCTGTATTTGTTGATTCTGCTATTCCTGTGATTCGTAAATTATTTCTCCAGGAACGAGCTTCCAAGTCTTCGGCCTTATTTTGGAGCAATGTCAGTGTTTTTTCAAGTTTGCCTTGTATGGTGGCTGACGTGTTCTGCGTATCTTCAACATCTGATACTCTGCGTTCGACCATGTCTATACGCTCAGCATGTTTGTCTATTCTTTCTGACATGCGGTCTACCCGATATACTAGTGCATCTATTTTCCCATCTATGGCAGTGAGCGTTGTTTGCATGGCAGCTAGTATCTGACGCAGTTCTTCTCCTACCTCTGCATTTTGAGAGGGGCCCGCTGCTCCAGAAGGTTCTCGGTCCTCAGCGCCAGTTCCCGCTCCTCCTTTTTGGTCAAAGTGCAAATTGGGTTGCAGCCTGTCTGTTTTGCCCATATTGAATGCAATTGTGTCCGGTGCTAAAAAACAAACCTGAGATGGGAGGGTATGAGGAACAGCAGGTCGCTGAGACTCAGCCTGATATTAGGTTGATATCGCTCACTGAGTCAGGGTACACCAACTGTATTGAGGGTGTCTCTGGGTCTTCCTATGTTCCCCTTATTAATCTGGTGAGGCCCACTTCACACAGTCACAGGGTGCAGATTGCTCCTCGTACTGTCCACGTTGGATACGTATCTGACCAGCCTGTCCGGCGTGAGCAGGGGAGACCTCCCTGTATTCTCCTAAATTTCGAGCAATATACACTGTCCCAGGCGAGCGGCGTGCATATATGGACTGCGGCCTATTTCCGTTGCGTTTCTCACCTTGTATAGGCGCTGGTAAGTCGGTTCAGGGTGGCACAGCAATATAGTTCTGTGAGGGTCTTGGGCCCTCACCACCAGAGAGTGCGGGCCTCAGCAAGTGGCAAGTATGTCAATGGGCAATAACCCTCTCCAGCCGCACCTGTCGCCCTGCGCGTCCGCCTGAAACAATTTAGTCCGCTGCTTCTCAAGGGCGTATAGGCCGTACCTTCATTAACCACTGAATTCGGTGCTGTTTCTGCATGTTTTCTCCGTCTTCTGCAGGGCCATCAGCCACCCACAGCTAGAAGTGCGGCCGTGGGTCGCTGTCTGTGTCTCTCGGCCCATGCCCCGCAGCGCGCTCTCCGGGCCCAGTCTCAGCGCACAGCGCGAGCCTCCCGGTCAAGCCCAGCTGGGCCATTCCGGCTTCTGTCTGTGCCGCATTCACCTCGGGGGCCCCGCAGTTGTCGCCAGAAGGGCACCTTGTGTGGCGAGTGGTCCGGTCCACCTCGAGGGGCCTCCGTCTCTTCCGCGGGGCGTGGTGCGTCTCGGTGCTTGCCTTAGGCCGTGCCTTGCAGTCGCAAGCGACAGCGCCAGTTTCGTACTTCTGCAGCTGCTCGCCGTTCGATTTTCGGGGCTAGATTTGTTTGTTACCACAATACAGTCCTCAGATGGCTCTCTCAGTGTACTTTCCTGTAGATTTGGCACAGGATACTGAAGGATTGTTAACACGGCCGAAGGAGATCACTAAAGCAGCGGCCATCTTCGAGCGTGGCAAGCTCCGCCGCCCGGTCCTTTGCAATAGTTGAGAACTTTGTCCTCTGTAATATTCACAAGTGCAGCTGCAAGAACAGAAGGAATTCTCATTGCTCTCCCCATCCGTATCTCATGGGCGGAGAGTCCTGTTCTCATGCTTGGAGTGCTTCGAATGCTCATGAGTACCAGTGGGAGTTCATCTGGCCAATTGAAAGACATGGCGGCATTGCCTTTGCTTTGATTGTCCCGTTTACCCTCTCTATCATTCCTGATGCTTCTGATCTGTAACTGCAGTTAAATCTTTTGTCAATGAATAAGGCTGTGCATAGTGGGCTGCATCACCTCATTCTCGAAATGACTCCCTAATTTGAGATAACGGGCATTCCAAAACTCGGTTTTAACTACCCCAAAAGAAGTTTGGCCACGGTTAGACTGTTACATTTCCTAGTGGGATATGTTTCACCCCATCTGGAGAATAAACATACAAGACCATATTTATGAAAGGGTTGCATCACATTTGCTAAATGCAACGGTGTGCATGCACGATGCAATCCTTAAATGTAACTTATTAAGCCACGTAAGGCCAACTTATTTGAGATAAACTCCCTAATTTGATATAAACGGGCTTTCCAAACCTCAGGTTTAACGCCCCCAAAAGTAGTTTGGCCACTGTTAGACTGTCACATTTACTAGTGGCATATGCCTCAACCCATCTGGAGGGTAAACATACAAGGCCATATTTATGAAAGGGTTGTGTCCCTTTTGCACAATGCAACGGTGTGCATGCACGATGCAATCCTTAAATGTAACTTATTAAGCCACGTAAGGCCAACTTATTTGAGATAAACTCCCTAATTTGATATAAACGGGCTTTCCAAACCTCAGGTTTAACGCCCCCAAAAGTAGTTTGGCCACTGTTAGACTGTCACATTTACTAGTGGCATATGCCTCAACCCATCTGGAGGGTAAACATACAAGGCCATATTTATGAAAGGGCTGTGTCCCTTTTGCACCACGCAATGGGGTGCATGCGCGACGCAATCCTTAAATTAAATTTATCAAGCCATGCAAGGCCACCTTGTGTGGCCCTGAGAGCTTGATAAATCTAGAGTAACGCAACGCAGCGCAGCACAAATCTCTGCATTGCATTACTCTGCTCCAGGGAGGCATTCCATGGGTGGTGTGTGGGGTTTCCCATGCAAAACCCTTGTATTTTGACACATTACCAGAGTTACCAAAAGCGGTAGACCTTGGAATGTGCCAAAACTGTGTCCTCTCCCCAGGTGAGGCATAACGAGGAGAAATATGTTTTTGTTTTTTTCTCTTTTTATGTGTGCTGCAGAATGCAGCACATATAGAAAGAGGAAAATGCCTAAGGTGATTGTTTTTGTGTAGGAAGATGCACAAAAACAATCCTGCTTATGATCGAGGCACCCTTGCACCATGGTGCAAGAGTGCCTGCTTTGGTGCTTGGTAGTAGATTGTGTGCCAGCATCGGGAAAAGGCAGGAATGCATCATATTATGTTAATTATAGCGCATTCCTGCCCTTTCCCTGTCAATGCAGTGCAGCAAGGTGACTCGCAGCACTACATGATTTACATAGTTATTATGAACCACAATAACTAGTATATGACTCCGCTGACTACAGCGGGGCATCTCCAGGAAATTGCTCTGGAGTCGATTGAAGGGGCCATCTGACTTTCCTATGTGACTCATTATCACAACAAATTTTCTTCCTGCCTTCATTTTTTGGACAGATGGTGCCCCTCTGGCACAAACTTTCAGCCATAACATGGAAATGAGGGTTATGCCAATAATGCTTGAAGGTCACACCATCTCGTCTCAACCAACATGGGTAGGGCCATGCACATGTCAGACCATGGCCGACAACATGGAATTGGGCATAACTGGATTTATCTCGCCCAATACCCAAATGTCAGTGAAATCCTTTCCACATCCTGAATTCTCCCACTTTGCTTTTGTCTTTTAGGATCCTTGTGCTATCATCTCTTAACTCATTAAAGGTCTGCACAGTGTTCAACAACATATTTGAAACTGTCACATTTTCATCACTAACAATTGAAATGTTCTGGATTTAAGAGTGCAATATATGTCAATCTTGTCTGCTTAACTGTTGCCTGAAGTAACAAAATCATTGCCACTCCTGTGGGCAGCACACTTCACAACAGCTATTTCCCATGGCAAGTGGAGAGCTGTCAACAAATTCATAATGTACAGACTATTGCGAATAGGGGATTTAGAGGAGGTCAGAGACCCTCTGTGTGACCACAATTGTCCGAAGTCATAGCTGACACCGAATTCATATGGGCTGTCAGTGTAAATGGTAACTCTCAACCCATCAAATACTCAACATGCCCTTGTCAGAGCTGTCAATTCCGCCACTTGTGCAGAAGCTACATGGTTAACACTTGATAGCATGGAATGACTGTTTAAAAAAAGTTCATGCACTATTATCCATTTTTTGTTCATTTTTTGCAAGGTCATAATTGGGGAGCTGTATGGACTCCCAATGACTTCTTTCAGAATGCCATGTTCTATCATGCTTTCAATTATGAGGGTTATGCCAGCTATTGCTTCTGGTTAGAACTTGTATAGGGGTGTCTGAGGAAAGACTGCATTTGTTCTTAAGGTAATCTTCAGGGGTTTGGCGTTTCTGATCAGGCCAATTTCTTTCTCTGTATAATTCCACCCTTCCTCTTCCAATGATTCCTTTAAATCAGGAGGAAGATCTTTGTTGTTGAGAACAGAGTACAGCCTAATTATGGATTCTTGGGACTTTAATTTAAATTCTGCATCAGCTGTCCGGGACTCCATCTCATCACCTTCTGGTATTGCAGTAAATCACATAGTTGAGTTTACAAAGCAGGTCCCTTCCCAGTAGGTTGATGGTACTGGAATCACAAATTACAAACTGGTGATTTTCTCTGATTGGCCCTATTTTTACTGGGGCTGAAACTTTATTTGTGCAATGCTGATGTGTGATGCCTATAACTTGGATTTCACTTCCTGAGAAGGGAAGGTTTGGAACCTTAATTGTCCTGACAGTTGAACGAGTAGCACCAGTACCATTCAAAAATGATAAAGGGTGTCCATTCACTTCTCCTTCCACTTATGGGCCACTCTTATTCACCTCCAGAATTGTGCCAAGCACACAGTCATCCTCCTCCCCCACAGACTCCGTCATTATGACTTGTGAAATCCAAATAGACTCTCAAACATCATAGGGACCAGGGTCTTGTGACCTGTCAACGGGTTCTGACATACCCTGGTACAGGGCTGAAAGTTAGAACCTCCATTCTGCATCGGGGGTTGCACCATGGGAGTCTGTGTCACATTCAGCCTTACCACTTTCTGGTTATTCATAGGAGGCTGAGGCATCAGCATTACTCCCTCCTGTGACATGGTATTCTTTGCTTGAGAATAGATTTGCACTATATCAAGAATGTACCTACATATTTCCTATTCCAGTGTCTGACATTGTTACAGATGTGGCAAGAAGTAACTTTCTTTGAGACACCATATTTGCACCACAAATATTTCCTCTACCTATCCCTTGTGGAACTATGTTCCCTCCTTGCACATACTGGATGCCAACTCCCTGCATATTCACACCTGCACCACCAGCCAGATCCAAACCTGAAGCTATCATGATTGAACCTCTTGCACCACCATCTGCGCCAACTTGGTCTGTGCAATCATGAATTTCTCCTCCAATCTCTTTTGTTTTGCTTCTAAAGTTGCACAACAGTATTTGGCATACTGCAAAATTTCATGGAGAGGCTTCATCTGATAACAAATCACATTCTATTTTATCTGGAAGCAAATCTCCAGACACAAACCCAAAGACAAAGGATTAAATGAGCCTTCCTATTTTCTCACTAAGTGGATCATTATGCCACTATGTTTTTGATATACTTGCATCAATCGCTCAAAGAAAGCATGCACTGACTTCTTTGGCTCTTGTGTCATCTTGAAAATCTTGGGATAATTCATCTCTTTCTGGGGGACCTTTGTTTTTAGGTGTGCAATGACTGCATCATACTTGACTTTTACCACAGGGAATTCATGTTCGGTACCCTCCGGGTCTCTTGTCTCAACCAGTCTACAACTTGCATACATTCAGCCCACAAATCTTTTGAGAGCAACACTTTGTAGAAAGCTGGGTTTCTGGTGCAGTAACTCCCCCACTTTTTGCCAGACTACTGATGCACTTTGGCTGGATGTGCCCTGGGTCCCAGCCAATCAGGTTCCCAGGGCCTGTGTTCTTTCTCAAAAACTGTACCTTGTACCCCCAGTTGGCACCTCTCTGGCCACATGTCAGTCCCTTGTAAAAGGTACCATGGGTACCAAGGGCACTGTGGCCAGGGAAGGCCTCTAAGGTCTGCAGCACCTATTATGCCACACTTAGAGGCCCTGTACCTTTACACACACACACTGCCATTGCAGGCTGCATGTTTTGGTGCAGAACAAAGTGAAGAGTCAACATGGCACACCTCCCTGTGTGCCATGCCTACAACCCACTGCCCTGGCTTAGGTCAGCCACCCCTCTAGCTGGGTGCACTATACCAGTGGTGAGGGTACAGGTGCATATGTCCTGTACCCCTACAGTGTCTAAGCCAATTCTTAGACATTGTAAGTGCAGTACTGCCACCAAGAGTATATGGTGCTGGGAGTTTGTCATCACGAAGCTCTGTTCAAAAGAAACTCCCAAGCCAGACTCTGAGCCTGCTGAGGACAAAGAAACCAGACGCCTGGAACCACCACTGCACCCGTCGCCTATGGCCCAAGTTCGAGTGGCTCACCGGTCCCAGCGAGGTCCCCCAGCGCTGCAGAGTCTGAGTCCACCGTGGGTTGACCCCTCCAGGACTCCCCGACTTCGCCTGCAGATTGTGCACGGAGACCCCCTCGACCGCGAGTGGCCCGGTAAGGTGAAATCCGACCTCAAAAGACACCCCTGCATCCAGCCGCTCTGCGCACTGGAGAAGAGAACCAGAGGAGCACTTACGTCCCCGAGCCCTCCAACTTACCTGCCCAGCTTTTGGTTCCTCCCGCAAGTCTTCCTGGACCGAGCCGGCAGCTAAAATCCAAAACCGAGAACCCTCATTGAAAACAACAGGGCACCCAATGCCAAAACAGCACCCTGCACCCAGCCGCCCCTGCGCCGCTGCAGGTGCACTTTGTGTGCTAAACCAGATCCTCCTTTGCCCTGAGCCTAACACCAGGAGCTATGCTCCCACAACCTTGTGACCTGCTCGTGAGTAGCCACCACCCGGATGCCCCATATCCCCCATTGGATAACATTGGACCTCAGCACTCTGCACCCGGCCGCCCTAGTGCCGCTGAGGGTGCTTTGAGAGTGCATCCTTGGCCCTGGGGGAACCCTTGTTCTAACCCCAGAAACTCAACACCAAAGACCGAGTACTTACCTGTTAACCGATAACTTCATTTCTCTCCGTAGGAATACACTGACTGTTTTCCCTTGAATAATGTTCCAAGTGTGAAGTTGATTTGTATGAAAACCTGAAAAACTACAACTGTACAAAACTGATTTTACTTACCTTTTCTCTAGGAAATGTCCCAGTGTGATATCTAGGCATATCACACTGAGAAGAAAAAGTAACTTAAAAAGTAAACTGAAAAGTAATCTGAAAAGTAATTTCAACATTTTAACTTACCTGTATTTCAACCAATTGCATTTGAACCTGCATTCAATTGTAAAACATTGCATAAGATTTTGCAAAGCATTTATTTCACTTACCTGTGCCAGGCTTGGATGGGTTCGAGAAAAAAAATATCTTAATAATATTTTTAAACAAACAAAATTGGTCTGAGTTCAGTCTTTTAGTGTGTGACATTATTTGCTGATTGAGTGTGTACAACAAATGATTAACACTACCCTCTGATAAAGCCTTACTGCACGCCCACACTACCACAAATATAGAGTAAGGTGCTATCTACTTTTACCTCTGCCTACCTTTGGGATTCTACTGGACTCTGTGCACATTATACCTCATTTTGGTATAGTATATATAGAGCCAGCTTCCTACATTGGTGGATCAGTGGTGGGATATACAACTTTGCATTTGTTGGACTAACTTGGTTACCACCTGATCACATGACAGAACTCTTAAATTGTTTTAGAATTCTGATTTTTGAATTGACATTCTTTTTCCAAATTGCTAAAAGTCTTGTTAGGTCCTTGGTTAAGTCCCTTTAGAATTTTAGAAAAATAAAAGCTCACTTTAGTTAGGGGTAAGAGGGGTTAGAACTTTCTGTTAGAATGTCTCTTAACAAGAACCCAGCTGTTAGTGAAGATAACCACAATGGCATAGAGATCCAGGTTGAGGAGCTCAACCTCACCCCTTATCTCCACTTAGAGTTTAGGGAGCAAAGGTCTCTATGCAAACTTAAAAATATAATCATGGGGTCCCATCCCTCCAAACAAAAGCACCAGGAGCTGATAGCAGGGTATGCTAAGGACCATCCTTCTGAGAATGGTGAAGACCTCTCAGATGAAGAAGTAGAGGGAGGGGATGATGATACCTTCCAACCCCCCCCCCCACTTCTTAGGGAGAAAAGGGCCCCAGTGGCCCTGACTACAAGAATAGCCCTCTCAGCACCTAGAGCCCACACAGGTGGGTCAGGTGCTACTGAGGACATTCAGGACAGCCTCAATGAGGAAGGCATCCTGCTAGCCAGGGTGACCCAATGATTAGACCTAGAGACCAGACTCCTGGCTCCAGAAAAAGAAAGATCAGAGATGGGCCTAGGACCCATCAATGGTGGCGGAAATTTAAAAAATGTAGAAAAAAAAGAATCCTATGATCCCAAAATCCCCAAAGGGATTGTCCTTAAATTTGAGGATGGTGATGATATCGCTAAGTGGTTCACAGCCTTTGAGTGGGCTTGTGAAGCCAGAAAAGTGAAGAAAACTCACTGGGGGGCACTCCTTTGGTACTGTTCTCTGGCAAGTGCAGAGACAGACTTCTGACCCTTAGTGGGGCAGAAGAAGAGTCATATGAACTCATGAAGGGCACCCTGATTGAAGCATTTAGACTCACTACTGAGGAGTATAGAATTAGATTCAGGGGGGCTCAGAAAACCCAGAGTCAGCCCTGGGTAGAATTTGTAGACTACTCAATGAAAATACTGGGTGGCTGGTTGACTGGAAGTAAAGTGCAAGATTATGATGGTCTTTATAATTTGTTTATGAAAGAACACATATTAAGTAATTGCATTGATGAAACGTTGCATCAGTATCTGGTAGACCTAGGTCCAATTTCTCCCCAAGAATTGGGAAAGAAGGCGGACCACTGGGTCAAGACAAGGGTGACCAGGACGTCCACTGGGGGTGACCAAAAGAGAGGGGTTACAAAACCTCCCCAGAGGAAAGACAGTGAGCCTCTTAAAGATAAAAGTAAGGAGTCCCAGATAGCCCCCCAAAAACCTGTCCAGGAGGGTGGGCCCAAAGCCACCTCACAAACTAAATCTGGGTACCAAGGTAAGAGTTGGGATCCCAACAAGTATGGTGTCACAACTGTCAAAAGACAGGACACCACACCAAGGACCATAGCTGTCCTAAAAATACAGCCCCTAGTGTAGCTCCAGGGTTTGTCAGTGTAGCTTTGGAGGGTGGTTCCTCAAATGAGGAAGTCCTCCTAGCCCTCAACTGGAAGATGGGCCCAAAAGGTGAGTTGCAGATTCTAGAGGGGAGTAGACACTTCCACCACCTACTGGTGAATGGAATCCCAGCCACTGCCCTGAGAGATACCTGTGCCAGTCACACTGTGGTGCATGACAGGTTGGTACTCTCAAACCAGTATGTCCCAGGGGAAACAAAAAGAGTAAGGGCTATCCCAGGGGATGTCACTGTTAGGCCTGTGGCTGTAGTGCCCCTAGAAATTGCTGGGTCCCTTAGTTGGAGAAAGGTGGTAGTCAATAAAGACCTCCCCCTTGATTATCTCCTTGGAAATGACCACCCAAAGGTTTATCTAAGCCAAAGAGAGGTACCGGTCCAGTGCCAGACCTCATCCAAGGAACCTGGGGGGCCTGAACCTGCAGTTAGTGCTGCTAAGCCCCAAAAGAAAAAGAAGATACAGTGTAGGAAAGGTGGACAACTGTTAGCCACAGTTCCAGTGGGCCAGGGAGATTCTATCCTAGTAAGGGAGAACTCCAAAATTGACACTGGTGAAGTCCCCCCATGCCAACAAAAAGACCTGACTAATCAGGCAACTGTCCAGCCTGAGTTGGTGGCTCCTCACCTGGCAGAACAGAGGGTGGAAGAAGGGTGTTCACTACCAAGTGTAGTGACCCCCTACCCTAAAACAGCAGACAGGCCACCAGAACCCAAAGGAGCCTGTAAGTTAGCCACTTCACTGTTAAGAACAAAATAATCATGAACATTCTGCGCCATCTTGTCTGATGAAAGTTCCTATGTGCACATAAACTACAGTCATTCTGATTGACCACAGCCATTTTGTACTCTGTTGGTCACCTTCATTTCACCCTGTCCTCTCAGCCTTCTGACTCTCTGACCAAACCTGATAGTGTGCTGGGGGCTATAAACTATCTCCACGACAAACATCAACATCACCTGCTGCCTCAAACTCGTCTCTTCCTCTCATCCCTGCACAAACGGGTTACAAATACCAAACAGACTCTTGCAAACATGGTTTATTGCACTACACACAGCAAGACTGGTTTTTTGCCAACAATGGGACCTGTTCTTATCAACAGAACGGACTCTTAGATCTGGCCGGTCTCACTCGCTTTTAGACCCTGAAGCAAGGTCCAGCTGCAATTAAATTGTCTGTTTTTGACCTGGGTGGGAGGAGAGTTAATGTTGGGCTTGTGTAACCATGTTGATAAAACAATGTCAGGCTTGTGTGACAACCTGCCCGGGCGGAGACTCCAAGCTTGTAACCATGATAAAAGAAACAAATACATTGTGTAAAACTGTATAAAAGGAAGAGTCAGAAGCATTGCCAGTAGAACACCTCACTGAGACATCCCGGTGTCTCAGTTGACGCGATCTCCTCATGAGAAATAAACCTTCTTCTTGTCTTCCAGTTTCCAGCGCCTTGCCTCATTATTTTGATAGCGAACCCAAAGTGAATTAGAGGTGGAACCCTGCACCGGGCAGCATTGAGGGTCTTAGAAGACTCGCTGCCTTTCACAAATTGGCGCCAATCGTTGGGGCCCATCAGCGACGCGTGGGTCCAGTAGAGAGGTCCTAACGACGGAGTGAACAACTAAACGATTGGGGTATACCTGCCTGAGAAGACCCTTGTCTGGCTGCCGATCGACTGAACTTCACCGGTTCCGAACGGACCTCTCTCGAGTGACCTGCGGTCCTGACTGGGACCTTAGAGGAACGCCGCATTGATTGTTGGAGTGAGAGGACAACCAGGCGCTGGAAGGGGAAGACTAAGAACTGTCCATACGGTCCGGGTAAGGTCGTGAAAAAAACGACTTAAATTGATTGATTGAATAGTTTGATTGAAATACTAGTATTCCTTTTTGATATAGAGTTATTTGAGACATTCCCTGCTTGCAAACAACGTAGAATAGGAATATTCTCTCTTTGCAGACAGCGAAGGACAGGTAGTGCAGACTTTTTGTCTAAATTGATTGATTGAGATATTCATTTTGACCGATAAATACGTCATGCCTGTTTTCTCTAGATTGTTTGATTGTAATTGTTTTGGACCAGACCGTTTGTTAGAGGTCAGTCAGCCAGCACCGCCGGAAGGCACCCCTAACAAGGACATGTACGTAAAGTATGGATTAGCCAGCGTAGCTTATAGCAAACTATGGCATAAATACACTAGGAAGGACCGGGTAAATCAGTGGCCACTGACGGGATCTTTCCATCCCGCTAAAATAGAAATGTTAGAATTAGCTCTCCACAAAAAGAAAACTAGACCAGCCATGTTTGACAGTTTTGGCTTATGGCGAAAAGAGGCAGCTCAAAGAAAAAAAAGGGACGAAGCTAGACAAGATAAAGAAACGCGAAAATCAGCTTACCAAGCCTGTAAAAGATTAGAAGAAAACTAAAAGAAAAGGAAATCGATAAAAAGGAACAGGAATCAAAAATATCAGGTCAATGCCCTGTTAGAACGCCCTCGACTCTTTAGCCCAAGTTACCAGCAAAACAAAGGGTAGATGATGATTTATTGTTAGGTCCCCCAATCATATACATGCCACCCCCTTACGCCCCTACTCATCCCGTAGTACAACGACAGGACCACCAAAGTATAGCTGGAGATGGCACGATCGCCTCAGTCTCCACCACCTCTGCTCCCACCGAGCCACCCACACCAAATGCCTCATCAAAGGAGGCAGTAGTAGAGGTAGGAACCAAGGAAATAGGAGCGCCCAGGGTCCCGCGATTAAGTAAAAATGAGCGAGCAGGCATTGATAAAATAGTTAAAACCCTCATAGATAGGAAAGAAACAGAAGAACACGTAACAGACATATGCGACTCCTATGTTGAAAACCGCAAACGATACTTTATTGTACGTCTCTGTTACCACACCCTTACTGCATATGAAGAGAAGTACCAAAACGTAGGGCCCGAGCGATTAGTGGCTCTCTACAGGAAGGTAGACATCGGAGATGAAGGCGACAACGATGTTGCAGAACTATTTTCATCCACACTAGAAGTATTGCGTCACCTCATAGAACAAGGACAGATAGATAGGGACAGGACAACTAAGGTAGCAGGACCCCCAGTGGAAAAACAGATAGCATGATGCCAATAAAAGAAGCTGCCCCTTACTGGGTACCTCCTAGAGGACAAGGGACTAATGACGATATAAACCATCAAGACGCTAGAGAGGAAGGGTGGTCTACAATTAGGTGTATCAACCATGGGACAGACAGGACATTTTGACGTTCCGTAAATCTCTACCGGATTTACGAAAGAACCCCACCGCCTTTTACACCGAGCTAGGTACCGCTCTGGGATCAACAATAATGACACTTGCCGACATAGACTTGTTCTTCGGGTTATGTTTGCCAGCAGATGTGTGGAAACAGATTAGGAAAATAGACCATACCGAACTGCTTGATCATACCTGGGAACAACTTAACACACTAGATAAACAGCGGAACCCTGGTCAAAAACCGGTTAAAGCAATATTGGACCTCCCTGACAAAATAGTGCAGAAAGTGAAAACGCTGATCCCAGAGAAAAAGATAGACTGGTCCATAGTAACCGCGTGCCGCCAGAAACCACAAGAGGATGTCTCAGAGTATTTCTCCAGATTTGAAACAGTGTTCTCCGATTACAGTGGACAAGACATGTCCACCGCAACCGGACACCACTTATTTGTGCAGAACTATGTCAAAGGACTACTGCCAGATGTATCCCAGAAATTACAAGCCAGCGAAAGTAGTTGGGCAGCATCTAAACCGGCGGCCATTCTCCAAATGGCCCAGTACTATGAGCATCAGAAAAACGAAAATGACAGGGCTACAGGAAGGAAAAAGAAGGACTTGAAGGAAAGGGTAATGATAGCACAACTCCAGGGGGCGAATACAGGAAGGAGCAATATAGGGGAGGATACCAGCAGAATACCCCTAGAGTACAGCCACCTAGTAACAATTCATCGACATCATATGTAGGACGCCAAGACCTAGGACAGGATCAATGTGCATTTTGCAAAGAATATGGACACTGGAAAACCCAATGCCCGGCTTTGTTAGGAGCTGGTAGGGGCAGAGGGGCGAGGGAAATAGCAAGTGGACAGAGAGGAAGAGGACGTGGGAGAGGGTACACGAGTGAAGCAAGCAAGGAAAGGCCAGGAAGAGTGAACACATTTGACCATCCCAAACAGAATCAGTACCAACAGACAGATTATGACAATACGTACGACTTTGCATAGGACAGCCAGGGGCAAGGGAGGGACGCAGTCGAGCTCTATGTTGATCAGCAAGGCCCTTATGTTACCGCTGAGGTCCTGGGCACAAAGTCGCCATTTCTGGTAGACACGGGAGCAACACGTAGTGCACTATCCAAACGACTGATTTCAAGGGCACCCTTGTCAGGCTCACATGTGACCTCAATAGGATTTGACGGTACGCCCTCCACCAACACTTTGTCCCGACCGATCTTAGCGACTGACACGACAGTTAACATATACACCGACAGCCAATATGCCTTCAGGGTGGTTCACCATTTTGGAATCTTATGGAAAGAAAGAGGGTTCCTGACTTCACACGGTACACCCATCCTGCATGGAGATTTAGTCTCCGCCTTGACGCAAGCAGTCCTCCTCCCCAAGAAGTTAGCAGTGATAAAATGCCAAGCACATAGGAAAGTGACTGATCTCATTGGACAGGGAAATGCACTAGCAGACGTTACTGCCTGAGCCACGGCAGGAGACAGAACTACGCAGATTACTTGCATAAATTGACAAACGAGCTAACAATTATCCACCAACAGGTGCAGCAAGCCTTGCCTGACTATCCAGGGGCCCGGGACATGAAATAAAGCCAGGCAACCATGTTTGATCTGCAACTTCCAAAGAACGAAGAATCTGGAGCCTAGGTGGACGGGCCCCTGGCAAGTCCTGAGCACCACCCGAACTGCCCTCCGAGTGGAAATAAAATGAAACTGACTGCACGCTCCATTGCAAACGAGTCCCTCCAACCCTGGCAACCTGTGAAGGGGTGAAGGTGCAAGAGGAAGTACTCGCGAGAGACCGACCAGCTCTGAGTTGCTACCCACAAGAAGACACCCTTGAACTATCAGAATTTCCCGACCCCACGGTGCCATCCAGGAAAGGGTACAACCTAAGATCGACGAAAAGGGGGAGCTCCAAACAACCAGGCCACTAACTGAGTCAGAGTCTCAGATCGGTAGCACAGCCAAACAACGCTACCAGGAAAAACACCAGACAAAAGTCTGTGGTCCTAACAGTTGGTGAGCTCCTCGAAGATGATGGAAGAAACGGAACACCTGCAAAGCCACCGCAAAGACACCAAGACTTTTGAACTGCACAGTACAAAGACAATTGCACTTGTAGCTGCATTTCTCACCTGCCTCCTGCTAATGGTCACACTCTGGATCATTGAAGAGAATGCACCTGCATACAGAACATTGTCACCAACCATGCAACCAATCACAAAGAAAGAACACTACCTGGTATCACTACCGCCACATCTCCGAGAACGACGCAAAGAATTCTGGAATAATTCTTTCGTACAGATGCTGCACCAGCACAATCTTGCCACCAATGCCACTAACTGTTGGGTCTGTGGGCTGCTACCACATGCCACTGAACATTCCATCCCTTTCATCCCTTCACCCTTTTCTGTTCATGGATCTTGCCTTGCCTGGATGATGCTCCTACAAGAAAGTTAACAAGACAATGCCACTTCCGATGGGACAATCGCTCAGTTCTACAACGAGTTCTGGCTAAACCAAACAGGAAGAACAGCAGCTCCCTTTGCCCTCACACCTCCAATACGACATTCCCAATGAATGTCCCCTCCAAAGAACGAGTGGAAATACAAGTGTTCAATAATCCTGTCAGAGCCACATTTTCCTACCTGAAGAAAAGAACTGCTGCAACACTGACTGTGGCCCTATCTGTGGTGAACGCTCTCAGGCCTTGTATGCATTGAAGGCCGTGGGACTAAGAATGTGGGTCACAGCACTTGTAACATTGTAAGGACTTTGAACACTGCCAACCCCCAGCGCTTGTTGCATCACCCAATATGTACTTTGTTTGTGGAACCAAAGCCTACACCTGGCTCCCAGGAAACTAGGGGGCACGTGCTACATCGCCTTTGTTCTACCACCAACCTACACAGCCCCTGCAGAGCATCATCAAGAAAAGCGTTCTAAAGACATTGATCAAACAGACTCTGCCTCATCACAGTTCCTCGACGCAGCCTGATAATTCACCTTCTGTCTATGAAGCAATCGAACATCTCCATAGACTATCTTCAGAAATTCATCAAGGATCAGAGACTTGGACAATTGGAAGTTGGCTTTGGGGCATCTTGAAGGAGTGGGGTTGGAAAATATCAATGATTCTCTTGGTCCCAGTATTGACAATATGTGGTTGTTGTTTGGGTATACACTGTATACCACCTTTGTGTTATCTTTGCATAACTACCTTGCACCCTAAGACTATGGACACTCAGCTAACAAAAATGAGAGTAATGTATGATCAAGAGATACAGGACATTATGGAGATCGAAATAGACTGACAAGCTGGCTAGTTATGTTCAAAGGGGCGACTGTTAAGAACAAAATAATCATGAACATTCTGCGCCATCTTGTCTGATGAAAGTTCCTATGTGCACATAAACTACAGTCATTCTGATTGACCACAGCCATTTTGTACTCTGTTGGTCACCTTCATTTCACCCTGTCCTCTCAGCCTTCTGACTCTCTGACCAAACCTGATATGTGTGCTGGGGGCTATAAACTATCTCCACGACAAACATCAACATCACCTGCTGCCTCAAACTCGTCTTTCCTCTCATCCCTGCACAAACGGGTTACAAATACCAAACAGACTCTTGCAAACATGGTTTATTGCACTACACACAGCAAGACTGGTTTTTGCCAACAATGGGACCTGTTCTTATCAACAGAACGGACTCTTAGATCTGGCCGGTCTCACTCGCTTTTAGACCCTGAAGCAAGGTCCAGCTGCAATTAAATTGTCTGTTTTTGACCTGGGTGGGAGGAGAGTTAATGTTGGGCTTGTGTAACCATGTTGATAAAACAATGTCAGGCGTGTGTGACAACCTGCCCGGGCGGAGACTCCAAGCTTGTAACCATGATAAAAGAAACAAATACATTGTGTAAAACTGTATAAAAGGAAGAGTCAGAAGCATTGCCAGTAGAACACCTCACTGAGACATCCCGGTGTCTCAGTTGACGCGATCTCCTCATGAGAAATAAACCTTCTTCTTGTCTTCCAGTTTCCAGCGCCTTGCCTCATTATTTTGATAGCGAACCCAAAGTGAATTAGAGGTGGAACCCTGCACCGGGCAGCATTGAGGGTCTTAGAAGACTCGCTGCCTTTCACATCACCTACCAGTGAAGAGCTAAAGGTGTGGTTCTGGGTACTGACAGCTGTCAGTAGCCACTGCTGGGTGTTAGCCTTCATGGCAGCACTGTCCTTAGCATGGTGGCCTAGCCCCCTGCCAGATAGCAAGTTAGGCCCCTTGACCCTATTGGTCATGGTGGGGTTACTCAAGCTGTGGGTACCCTCTGTGGGTAAGCTGGGTTTTGCCCTAGCTAACTTAAAATTTGTAGAGGTAGGCACCTCTGAACCCAAACTAAAAAGATGGGGTAAAGACACTAAAAAGCTAGGAAAGGAGCATTGGGAATGAGGTCCTGAAAGGAGCATTGGGAATTAGGTTCTGAACTATTGAGGTAGGCCAGCTCCCCAAAGGGCCTGACCTGGACAGAAGGATGTAAGGCAGAGTAGGCCCTGCAACTTTCAAACCACTTCCTCTACTCTTCCTCGCCTGAAAGACTAGAAAGACTCTCCTAGATGTGGCTGAGTCTCCTGGCTTTTGGGGAGGGGGGAAGGGGGCTTGTGTAGGAAGCTGGGTTTCAGTTGTAGTAACCCTCCCACTTTTTGCCAGACTACTGATGCACTTTGAGTTGGTGTGCCCTGGGTCCCTGCCAATCAGGTTCCCAGGGCCTGTGTTCTTTCCAAAAAACTGTACCTTGTACTCCCAATTGGCACCTCTCTGGCCACATGTCAGTCTCTTGTAAAAGGTACCATGGGTACCAAGCGCACTGTGGCCAGGGAAGGCCTCTAAGGGCTGTAGCACTTAGTGTGCCTCCCTTAGAGGCCCTGTACCCTTACACACACACACTGCCATTGCAGGCTGCGTGTTTTGGTGCAGAACAAAGTGAAGAGTCGACATGGCACACATCCCTGTGTGCCATGCCTACAACCCACTGCCCTGGCATAGGTCAGCCACCCCTTTAGCTGGGTGCACTATACCAGTGGTGAGGGTACATGTGCATGAGCCCTGTACCCCTACAGTGTCTAAGCCAATTCTTAGACATTGTAAGTGCAGTACTGCCACCAAGAGTATATGGTGCTGGGAGTTTGTCATTACGAACTCCACAGCACCATAATGGCTTTACTGAAAATTGGGAAGTTTGGTATCAAACTTCTCAGCACATTAAACCCACTCTGATGCCAGTGTGGGATTTAATGAAAAATGCACTCAGAGGGCATCTTAGAGATGCCACCTGAAAAACTGACCAGCCTCTGGTGGGTTATCTGACTGGTACACACCAGCCTGCCACTACGAGACATGTTTCTGGACCCCTGGGGTGGGAGCCTTCGCTCCCGGAGCCCAGAAACAAAGCCTTTCCTGGGTGGAGGTGTTCACACCTCCCCCAGGCCAGGAAGAGACATCTGTGGCAGGGGAGCTTCAAAGGCCTTGCAGCCTTTGTAATGCGCCCCCCAGACTCTCATGCTATCAGGAGCAGGCCCCCTTTCTGTCTCTCCTCCTTTTCAGCAGGAAGACAGGCTGGAAAAATTAGCCAGCCCAGAAGGTGTCACCACCTCTGCCAACCCCACCCCCTCAGGTGGGGGAGGTAAGGTGAAGTTCACTCTTCAGTGCCCGCCATCTTGCAGATGGCAGGCACTTCCCAATCAGGATTAGGGATTGTGCTCACTCCCTCACGTGGGGTGAGCACACCAAGCGGGTAGTCACCCTAAGGTCAGTAGCCCATTGACTACTGACCTCGAGACCCCTAAAACGCCCCCTAAATACAGTATTTAGGGGGCAGTCCTGAACCAAGAAGACAGATTCCTGCAACCTACAAAGAAGAAGGATGAAAGAAGACGCCCAGCAGAGGAGACTGCAGAGAAGAACTGACTTGGCCCCAGCCCTACCGGCCCGTCTGCAGTTTCCAGAGATCCTGCACCAAAAGTCACCATGTCCTGCAGTCAGCGACCTCCAGAACCCTGGGAGGACTGACTGCCTTCAAGAAAGACCGAATCTCCTGTGAACAGCAGCTCTGTTCAAAAGAAACTCCCAAGACAGACTCTGAGCCTGCTGATGACAAAGAAACCCAACACCTGGAACCACCACTGCATCCATCGACTACGGCCCGAGTTCAAGCGGCCCGCCGGTCCCAGCGAGGTCCCCCAGTGGTCCATAGTCCAAGTCCAACTCGGGTTGACCCCTCCAGGATGCCCCGACGTCACCGGCAGCCTCTGCATGGAGCCCCCCCAACCGCTAGTGGCCCGGTAAGGTGAAATCCAACCGCAAAAGACACCCCTGCATCCCGCCGCCATGCGCCCTGGAACCCGAGGTGCACCTACGTCCCTGAGCCCTCCAACTTACCTGCTCAGATGTTGGTTCCTCCCGGAAGTCTTCCTGGATCGAGCCTGCAGCTAATAACCAAAACCGAGAACCCTCATTGAAAACAACTGAGCACCCAATGCAAAAACTGCACCCTGCACCCAGCCGCCCCTGCACCTCTGCGGGTGCCCTTTGTGTGCTAAACCGGATCCTCCTTTGCCCTGAGCCTAACACCAGGAGCTTTGCTCCCACAACCTTGTGGCCTGCTCATGAGCAGCCACCAACCGGAGGCCCCCTATCCCCCATTGGATAACACTGGGCCTCAGCACTCTGCACCCGGCCGCCCTAGTGGTGCTTTGAGAGCGCATCCTTGACCCTGGGGAAACCTGTGTTCTATCCCCAGAAACTCAACCCCAAAGACCGAGTACTTACCTGTTAACCGATAACTTAATTTCTCTCCGTAGGAATACATTGACTTTTTTCCCTTGAAAAATGTTCTAAGTGTGGAGTTGATTTGTATGAAAACCTGAAAAACTACAAATGTACAAAACTGATTTTACTTATCTTTTCTCTAGGAAATGTCCCAGTGTGATATCTGTGTGTAGTTACAATGGGGTAACCCTGTGTCCCTCAGAACCTGGATATGTATATAAAGGCTACAATTGGTTCTGTCGGGTAATGACAATTGCTTAGAGTTCCAAGAGATGGTCAAAAAACACACACTTTTTAATTTATGGTCCCAATACTTAAAAGTGATTAGGTTGGAAGACAAAAGACAGACAATTATGCAATGCGTCAAACGTATTTACTAGGGACATAATTATACATTTTATATAGGAGCTGTCAACAATTCAATTCAAAAAAGATAGTGACATTAAATATAGTGAAGGACGACGGTGCTCTGTGACATGAGTGAAGTGAGTGTCATATATACATAGGTGAAGCAGTTATATATACAAATTATACAAGGGAAGAAGGAACTTAAAATTGGTCAGTATAGGAGGGTGTCGATGTCTCTGGTAGATTTACTTGTGAATTAGAGACCAGATGACCCAAAATAACTGAACCAGATGTAACGTCGACGTTTCAACCCTGATGTGTGCCTTAGTTAAGAAAGCATCATGGCGGGTCTTCTTCAGGACAGAGAAAGTATGTGGGGGGGAGGCAGCCTAGAATGAAATAAATTCATGTGTGTCATGTAGGTTCCAACTAAGAAAACAATTGGCTAGGAGGTTCTGGCGGTGATACCTCTGATATGATACTAACACACTCGTAAATGGAAACCTCCTATGGATGTTTTAAAAGATGTGATCAAATCACTGGTAATCAGAAGAAAACAGGAAGAATCAAAGGGAAATTCCTCAACGATTTGATTGAAGGAATGGTTGTGTTGATCTAAAAGTTAAAGTACACAACGGGTATTGGGTAAATAACCCATAATTTGTCAAGTAGGAATACCGTGAAACAGGGCTGTAGAGCCCAGCCTTGGAAAATATGAATAGTCTTACCTGAAGGATTCAGGAAGATTCCAAAGGGGAATTCTCAAGGATTAGTAGATAGATAATGCGTGTTGATCTAGAATTAAATAATGGGTATTGAGACATAGACCTTAAAACCTGTCAGGTAGAAATACAGTATAATGGGGCTGACGAGGAGCCCAGTCTTACCTGAAAGATATAAATGTATTTATGTCCAGATCACGTGCCCGCTGTGGAAATCAGCGTGCCCAATTTGGGAACATAATTCATTGTACTCTGCACCTGATAGTTATTCTGGGTGACAGCTATATGGTTACTCAGCGCGCCCAGCTTGGAAACATGATTTGTTATTTTCTGAGCCCGATAGATATTCCGGGTACCGGATGTGTGGTAAAAAGGACATAAGGCTTAGGGTATTGCCGCACAGGGCGTTAAGTGGTAGCCTCATGGGGCGTGGGACAAGCTGTATCGCTATCGCTTACCTATAGTCACGGTGCCCCTGTGTCGAATCCTATTTGCGCTGGAAGGGCTGTGCGAATGCCCGTAAATGAAGATGACCCGACGTCAATGTGACGTCAAAGAGCGTGCACGGCGGGCCGCAGCAGCTGAGTGCTGTCTGCAGCGCTTCAATGATAATAAGCCTCACGTGTGTTCACAGCCGCAAGGGGAGTCACGCTGTGTTGTCAGCCATACGTGTATGGAGACAATGTGTAAATGTCCAGTAGCGTCAAGAGGGGGAACAATTCAGCAAATAGTTTGTCCTCCGAGATTACTAATGTGATGGATTAATTATCAGCAGGTACGGGCCACCACATACATTAATAAAATAGACCACAGCAACATATTCAATACTTTACAATTATTCAAGCGTGTAAACAGGTGGAAGAGCCACCTGATTATACGTTAGCCACGAAATATATAAAACGCTTTAAAGGCCACCCGGAGGGGCCCATCATGTTTAAGTAGTGTTTTGACAAGACCACAAACTCAATGCTTTAGAAAGGAAACTTAGAAACAATACAATGTAGTCGACAAATATTTCGGAAAGTCAATTTGATCGTATTGTGGCATAAATGCACGAGGAATGTGCAGTAGTGGGGAAAATTACATGATCAGTTAAGTTATCTGAAGAAATCATTGCTTTATAAGGATTAAAACCAAGGTCGACATGCATGTTGGAAATTAGCTTACCAAAGTAAAAGAGTCATAGCATTCATAATCACGGTGCTCATATACCTGCCATATTCTGGTGGTGACCAGCTAAAAGGAGGTCAAAGTGCATGGTGACCAGAGGCAAGGAGAACAAAATCTATCAGGCATACTGTAGCTGACCTATCTGCCTGAAGGTCTCCTCCATTTCGTTTAATCCATTTATAACCGTGTCTAAAGAATGTATCCACCTACACTCCTTGAGGTTCAGTGTTGTACCAATGCTACCACCTCTAGGGTGAGGGCGTATTTTCTCCACGACCCACCATCTAAGGCTGTCAGGTAAATGTCCTTCATTGGTAAAATGTTCAACTAGGGGAGCTCCCTGTACTTTGCATTTAAGTCTGCTAAGGTGTTGCTGGATTCTAGCCTTCACCTTCTGAGTAATCTGACCCACATATAGCTTACTGCATGGACACTTGATGGCATATATCAAATTGGCACTGTTGCAGTTCGTGTGCTGTGAGAAGTTATATGTCCTGTTTTGATGTGTGAAGGAGGTGCCCTCAATGGTTGGGGTACAAGCCCTACAGTGGCCACATTTGTAATGTCCAAGGAGAGGGAGTAAGCTCAACTGACTCCGGATTTCCGGTGGTCTAGGTGATTCAAGGTAGGCTTTAACTACGAAGTCCTTCACATTCTTGCCCCTCTTGAATGCAAAGGTGGGCTCCTCAGTGGTTACGAGTTCAATTGCCACTAGATTCCAATACTTCTTCACAATTTTCTTGATCTCATTGCTTCTATGATTAAAGGTAGTAACACAGACGATGTCGTTCTTTCCTGTTTCCTTGGGTTTAACTTCTAGCAAGGAGTCACAAGGACAATACCAGGCACGTTTCCTGGCCCGTTTGAGTAAACCAATGGGGTAACCTCTCTCTTTTAGCCGTTGTGTAAGCGTCTCAGTTTCTTTGACGAAATCACCTCTGCGGGAACAGTTTCTTCTCAGCCTTAGAAACTGCCCGTGAGGCAGGTTGTCCCTGAGAGCCCTCGGGTGATGTGAGTCATATTTAAGTAACGTGTTTCTCAAAGACCATCAACGACCACAGACATGTTTTCCCTCGTTTTGCCGTTTCTCAGATAGAGACAAGAATTGTGTCTATGATTGTTGATTATCTGCGAGACTTGTCTTTCTTAGCTCGATAAATTCGCATTCAGAGATGCCATCTTTTGATTATGAAGATGTAAACAGACATTTTTTAGAAGGGCACTGCTGAGCTCTTCCATTTCAATGTTGGAATCCCCACTGACGCAGCGCTTATAAGCATCCGATGGATGTTGCAAGAACTTACAAGTAGATAAAGCACTCACTCACTCACTCACCCGGTATCCACCGTTGTTGGCTGAGTGTGCTTCTGCATTTTATGTAGTGCTATTAGGAACCTTCGGACATTCTTGTGTCGTCGGCAGAGGCTACGGACTCTTCTGTCAGCAGGCACCTATGCAGCCTGTGCACAAACCTCACTAAACAAGATAAGCGGTGAATTCAGAGCCACACCCCCAGTTATACAGGTAACACCCACACAATTCTTCCTCAGCTAGATAACTCTGCAAGGAGCATTTAGAGATTCCTGAAAAAATCAATTTCTCCTTTCATTACGAAATAAAAAACATTAAAAAGATTTCTGGAAAGGCGCGATTTTTCCTCACCGCTTACAATCTTCTTCTCCAGGTCCTGCAGGAAGGTAGTACTTTTCTGTTTCTACATTGTTCCCGGGCACAGGATACTGCTGTATGTAAAGCTTAGTCAAAAGTCTACCAGAGGGTTGTCCAATGTAGGTACGTGAGGGTAAGATCCACACAAGGATTTCAGGGTACCCATACAAAATAAATGGAAATACAAGTAATATAATGGGAATGTAATTACTGAATAGGTGTTTATAATCTGGCATGGGCCTGGATCTCCTTCCCCTACATTCGACCCCCTTGCTTGACTTGGCCCTTCACTCTTCTTTGAAAGATGTGGTTGTGTGGTTAATGCTTCCTCACAGGAGATGATTTGTGGTTTGGTCTCAAATACACTATACCACAGAAGGTATCTCGTCCAAAAAAGAACAAAGTGCCCAGTGCAGACATAGGGATTCTAAAGGAGCAGTTCAAATATATAGAACACGATGCAAAAAATCCAAAGCGCCAGCCTCCTACGAGTGCTGAGATAACGACCAGAAACCATAACCAAAGTCAATCCATGGAACAAGCACAAAGCAACGCAACTGTATAGGCTGGCTTCACAGGCCCCTCAGAGGAGCTCATGTCTTGGATTAAACGTTGCCAGGTACGCATGGTTAGCATTTACTTATTTCTCCATCTATGGTCTACTACACCGAGATACACATCAGAAATGCCCTATTACTTAATGGTAATCTTCATTATTCCTGGTCCTGTTCTCCTGGTCCCATCCATTACTTGTGGAGATAACCATCTCCCTGACAGAAAAAAGAGCAGAGGAATGCTGGGACCCTAACCCCACTCCCTCCCACTGGGAGTACATAACCAGTTCTTACCCAGCATTCCACCTGACCTACCAAGCTACCAACAGGAAGACCGGCTGTCTGGGAGGAAGGGAGGGGAGTAATGGATGGGACGAGGACAACGGGACCAGGAGTAATGAAGATTACCAGTAAGTAATAGGGCATAATCCCCAGGTCCCTCCAGTTCTCGTCCCATCCATTACTTGTGGAGCATACCAAAGCCAGGAAACTGACCTTCCAAACCCCACAGAACACCCAGGACACCACACCAAAAGCAGCATCCCAAGCAAAGCAAATGGGAGAACCAGAGGAAAAGACAGGTAGGAGCACACAGACCGCAACACACCTAACCAAACGAAAGGGTCGCACCACCCAGAACATGCAGGAGATGACCCAGGAGAACGAAAAACAACAAGGCCACTCAAGGCGCCGACACCCAGCGGGCAGCCAACCTACACCGGGTACACCCCAGAACCAACAACGGAGGAGGAGCACCCGCCAAGGAAATACCAGAGACCGCCAACCACAGAAGGACAACTAGAAGGCCACAGACGGAAGAACACCCTAAGCAGCCAGACACACCAGCAAAGCCAGGAACAGACCAAAAGGGACACAACCGAGGCCCGGAAGAACCAGGACCCCGGAAAGGAGAACCCACCACAGGCACCAATGTGGCAGCCAACCACAAAAAAAGGACAAGCAAGGCACCCAGGCCCCACCAGCCCGATACCCCAAAAACCGCAGAGTGGAAGGGAGCCCAGAAAACCACCAAGAAGGCGACTAGGCAAGGACAAACAAAATCAAGGCTGAAAAGAAGGCATACCACAGAGACACCAATCCCCAAAGGCCAAGCCCCAGAAGGAAAACGGAGGCCGAAGCCACCACACCATCAGAGCAATAGGCACCAGGAGGACCAGAACAGACTGAGAGCTCCACAGTGCATGAAAAACTCAAAAGGACACCCAAAGGGCCAGAAAGCTGCCACGCCCAACACCCCGAAGCAGCCCCAGAGACACGGCAGCAGAATCTACATAGAGCGGCCCAAAGTAGACAATGGAAGGAACGCCCAACAATGCTGAAAGGCCACACAACCAATCGCAGAAGAGAGCCGAAGGGAAGCAGGGGATGACCCTAAGGCCCCTGCCCCAACCAGGAACTAAGAACAACAGGGCCAACATCCAGACCAACCCCACCACCACAGGAGAGGGCCACAGCAGACCAGCCCATAAAAAGGAGGAGAGGGGCCACCAGCAGGGCCTAGGCCTACACCCAGAGGACCAGCCAAGGGCAGGAGCACACAGACCAAACCAGGATGTGAGGAGGCACCGACCAAAAAGCAAGCCCCTACCAACCAAACCAACCCAGCCCCCAGAGAGCTCAGAGGACACCACAGCCACTGAAAACCCCAGAGGAGCACCAAGCCCAAAGGCAAAAATGAGAGCACCAGCGCAGGCACGGGAAGACAAAGCCCTCATACCGGGAGAAAGAGCCGGGGCACCGGGATAGACCAACAGGGCAAGACCAAGGAACCCATAAAAGAGCATAGGGAACACCGGGACACAACCACCGGAACCCTGCCCGACAATGGCACCGCCGTGACCAGACAGAGGTAGGCCGGACGAGCACCAGAACACCAGCCGCCCAAAGACCAACCAGGAGGACCAGGCAGACTGAAGCACAAACCCCAACAGTACAGAAAATAACAGGGGGAAAGCCAGAGGCCAGAACCCAGCGAAGCACAACACGCCAGCAGGAAAGAGGCCAAACACAGGACCCCATCCAAGGAAAGAAACCCCAGAGGGGTGGACACCATCATACCAAGAACCAGACTGAACAGGATCAGGGCCCAGAAAACAGACACGACCACGAGAGGGGCGAGGCAAACCCCCAAGGCCACAGCAAATAGTAACAAAAAAAGAAAAGGGCAACCGCTACATGGTATTCACCCCTGGGGCCGGCAGAAACCGGACCACAGCGCGCCATCACCACGGTCCCACCAGCAAGCCCAAGTGTGCACCAATAGCCAGAGCACCTGGGCAGAAGACACCGGCTCCCAGGAAACCAGGCAAGCCAGGGGGCATTACAAGTACAGCCCCCGAACAGGACTAGGGCCATTGTTCTTCCCCTTTCCGTTTTTGTTTCTTCTGTGCCTGCCTTCCTCTGGTGTGGGCTGGGCAGTGGTGAGACCGTCTTCTTACGGGCTGCTTTTCTTCTGCCTTGGCTTTTCCCCCGCATTTTGCGGGTCTTGTCTCTGGGGCCTTGGTTGTGGCTGGTTCCGGTGACATTTCTTTCTGCCTTCGTGGGTTGGTATTTTTTCTGGTGTGTGGCTCTCTGGTCCTGGGCCTCTCTTCTCGGGTCTGTGGGGGTGCCGTGTTGGTGGCCTTGTTGCCCCCATGCTGGGGGCAGCTGTGCCGGCCTTTTTTGGTGTAAGGTTTTCTACTTCCGGTCGGTTGGGCTGTGCCAGGGACTTCTGTCTTCATTCCCTTCTTCCTGGAGCATTTGGTGGTGGCCCTGTGGCCAGTTTGGAGAGGTGACTGCCTGTATTTCCTCGTGTCACTGGCCTGGGGGTTGCGGGCTGTTGCTTGTTCTCCTGGGCTGTTGTTTGGCCTATCTGTCTTGTGGTCTGGCATTCTAGTGGCCAGTGGTGGTTCCTGCTCCTGTCTCTTCCGGCGGGTCTGTGGTTCTGTAGGTTGGCTTCTTGGGGGCCTGGGGGCCACCCTGTTTGTCGACCCTGTCCTTGGGGTTCTGGAGTGGTGCTTGTTTTTCTGCCAGGTTTTTGGCCTGGGGCTCTGGGGTCCATGTGGTTTCAACATCCAACAGGGCCATGGTGCCCATGGTGGTTTCAACATCCAACAGGGCCAACATCCAGACCAACCCCACCACCACCAAGGAGTCCCACAGCAGACCAGCCCAAAAAAAGGAGGAGAGGGGCTGCCAATAGGGCTTAGGCCCACACCCAGAGGACCAGCCAAGGGCAGGACCGCACAGACCAAACCAGGAAGTGAGGAGGCACCGACCAAAAAGCAAGCAATCACCAACCAACCCAGCCCCCAGGGAGCTCAGAGGACGCCACAGCCACTGAAAACCCCAGAGGAGCACCAGGCCCAAAGGCAAGAACGCCCAGCTCCAACCAGAAGTGCCGGCACAGGACAACCACCAAACCCCCATACCGGGTGACGGAGCGGGGCACTGAGACCGGCCAACAGGGCAAGACTGAGGAACTCACAAAACAGCGCGAGGAACACTGGGATACAACCACTGGAACCCAGCCCAACAACAGCACCGCCGTGATCAGACGGAGGTAGGCCGGACGAGTACCAGAACACCAGCCACTCGAAGACCAACCAGGAGGACCAGGCAGCCAGAAGGACAAACCCCACCAATACAGGAAAAAAGGGGGAAAGCCAGAGGCCAGAACCCAGCGAAGCACAACACCCCACCAGGAAAGATGCCAACCACAGGGCCCCAACCAAGGAAAGAAACCCCCGAGGGGCAGACATCACCAGATTCAGAACCGGACCGAATCGGACCAGGGCCCAGAAAACCGAGACAACCACGAGAGGGGAGAGGCAACCCCCCAAGGCCATAAGACCAGGGGAACCCAAAACCAAACAGGCATACCAGGTAAACCCCCCTGCAAACAACACACACCAAGGACGACACACCTAACCCCCGGCCCACGGCGGAAAACAGCACTGGAGATGGTCAAGCCCACCGGCCACCATAGACAAGCCGAACAGCACGTGCAACAGCCAGCCATCGCACACTCCAGACCCCACAACCGGGACGAGGGCCACTGGACACCGTGCCAACCAGCCCAAACCAGGAAGGGGAAACCCCCAACCGAAGAACCAGTCAATCAACTGGCATGAAGTCCAAAGGACGACCCCAAAGAACCATCCCAAGCAAGCCCCGACACCAGCCACAGAAGGGCCAAGACAAAGACTCACGCCAGCCCCAGAGCAACCGGGGACGGAAACCACCAAGGGTCCCAGAGCACCAGGCCAAAATCTGGGCAGGAAAACAAGCACCACAGCAGAACCCCAACGACAGGGGAGATAAAAATGAGTGGCCCCCAGCCCCCCAAGAAGCCAACCTACCGATTTACACATTAGTCTAACTGTAGTTGCAGCGAGGCAAGCTAGGAGTATTCTTCTTTACAAAGCTCACAGCATAGAAAAGCCCTTCTTGCTTCCTGAACACCGATAGTGAAATCTGGATACAGAGATAGAGAGGACTCCACATTGTGCAAGTAAATTTTTCCAGTGCCAGTCTTAAAATTAGGTCCTTATCCTTGTGATTATAGGCCTGGAAGGAGCCCCAGGAGGCAGTTTCGTACCCAAAGATCAGTGGGTTCATTATATGAATTAATATATGAATGAATGACTGTATTTATAGAGCACACAGCTACTCAAGAGTGTCCTGGCAAGGAGGTAGCAAATCAAGTCAGAGGAAAATGCTTGTCGCTAAATAGGTGAGTTTTTAATAGCTTCCTGAAGGCAGCCTCATCTGAAGTATTTCTTAGTTGGAATGAGAGATGATTCCACATCGTGGCTACTTGAAATGAGAAAGAAGAACCACCTTGCCTCTTTTTCATAAAGTATGGAACAACTAGGAACAGCACGTTATTGGAGCACAAGGATCTCGAAGGGCCGTATTCTTGAATCTTGGTATTAAGATGCTTGGGTCCCCTATCATATAAAGTGTGGTGAGCGAAAGTCAGAGCTTTAAAGATGATTCATTTGCTAATTGGCAGCCTTTGGAACATTAGAATAGTCCAAACGAGACAGGATCAGAGACTGGACCACAATTTTCTGCGCCTCCCAAGTTAGGAAGAATATAATTTTTTTAGTGTTCTTAGGATCAAGAAACACGATTTGAACACTGAAAAAATCTGTGGTTTCAGAGCGAGTCAATCCTCAAATAACAACACCAAATTCTTGGCTACAGCAGTTGGAAGGAAAGGAGGTGGACATCTTGCAGGCCAGCATCCTGCCCATCCTGACAAAGGATCGGGCCAAACAACAGGATTTCACTTTTGTCAGGATTACACTGGAGATTGTTGTCCCTAAGTCAGCATATCACAGCTTTTAGACATGATGCAAAGGTCTTCTTAGTCTCCACTGAATAGCCTGTATAGGAGAGTAGCAATTGTGTGTTGTCTGCATATGAGATCATTTTAATGTTAAAGGACTCCACCAGGAAAGCGGGGGGAGTCATATTGATATTAAAAAGGGTAGGGCTTAATGCAGAACCCTGGGGAACTCCACATTGTAAAGTTTTTACCTTTGAATGAAAAGGTTTCATCCACCATGCCTGTTTCTTGGAAACAAGAAAGGAACTAGGCTACCACAGGGCTGACCCATTCACTCCAATCAAAGAGAGACAAAATAATATCTTGTGTGAGACAGTATTGAACACCGCTGAGAGATCCAGCGGAACCAATGCTACGTTACAGCCGAGGTCCAGATTCCATTTTATTGACTCAGAAATTTCCAGCAACGCAGTTTCAATTCTATGACGGGGTCTGAAGCCCGATTGTGAAGGGTGTAGCAAATTAAAAGTCTCTAACAATGCCCTGAGCTGTGTTGAGCAGTGTCTCAAGGGTTTTGAGGAGCAGGAAGAAGGGAAATTGGTCGGAAATTAGACAACAATACAGTGTCAGCATTTGTTTTTTTAAGAGGAGAATCCTATTCGCCCTTTGCCAGGATTTAGGCACTTACCCTGTTTGTAGAGAGGTTGTGAACAGCTCCAGAAACACAGTAAAAATTGAGGAAACAGGTCTAAAGGGGAGCTGGATTTACAGATCCCGAAGCATTCTATCAGTTTTCCTTCTAAGGGAGATAAAAAACATTTAAGCTTGCCCACCGGTGCTGGTGAATGCTATTGCCAATATATCAACTGCATTTGATAGTGCAAGATTCAATTGGATCTTTACGATTTTTATCTTCAAAGAAATTGCTAAGCTTACTGCACAGATTTGTGTCTACCTAGCATGGTGGCGCAAATATGGTGGGATCAAAAAAGAGTGACACAATTTAAAAAATTTCCTTAGGCCTGTTCTTAGCATCACTAATCAGTTTAAAATAGAAATTACCTCTGACCAGTTTTAGATTGTTATGACACTGTTTCAACACTTGATTATATATTAATTTGTCTTCCACTTTATAATAGCGCCTCCAAATACATTCAAGTCTTTTGCAGAATTGCCTTTCTGAAACCATCCCAGCGATGTACCAGGCGGCTGAAGAGGAACGTTTATTTTTAGGAGGAAGCTTTTCAGGGGTGACACTATCTGATGCGACGGCCAGACATTTATCCACCATGACATTATCTTCTAGCACCTTACCCAAAAAAAACAGTGCCTAGGAGAAGCTAGGACTTACTGTAAAATTAAAATCTCTACATGCACGTAATCGGCCGTTTAATGCCTTTCTGTCCTCGTTTTGAGACTTAAAAAGGGCCAAGAAAATGGTAGAATACAGTCGTTAGCCCATACCACTTTCCTAGGTGCTTCCAAAAAAATAGGCGTATGGGAAAATATTAAATTAATGGTATGCCCCGCCTATTGATTTGGGCCAGAGGGTGTCATGGAGAGATTCAATGCTGTTAATGTTTCAAGAAAACGCATAGCCAATGTATCTTCAACCATATCCATATGCAGATTAAAATCACTTAATACCAAGAAGTTTGCATAATTAATAATCTTAGATGCTAGGGCTTGGTGGAGAGAGTTAATAAAATCCCCTGCATACCCTATGGAACACAAAATTAAAACCCCAGACAGCGAGTGTTGAGCTGAAGCTGAAGTGGAGAAGTCCAAGGTTTCTGCATCCATCATCTCTTCAACCTGAAATCTGGAGCACTTGAGATATTTTTTAAAACAATTGCTACTCCCCCGCCCCTTATAGCCTTTCCTGTCCACATGAATGCAGGCATACTTGTTAGGAAGTGCTAGTTGTAGATCAGGACTAGAGACTTCCATCATCCAAGTCTCAGTCATAAAATGAATGCCAGGCTGGGTATAAATTAGAAGATTATAACTGTTTAGTGCATATTTGTGCAATCAATGGATGTTAACTAGAGCAGGCTTGAAGTTATTGCCAACATTAGCTTTAAGTTCTCCCCTCCTGTGCTAGAGTACTGAAGGCACACTACTCTTCTACACCTTGCACATGTAACAGGACCCCGGCAGTCCTTTAAGCCCAGCTTGCAATCACATAGGTTAAAATTCCTCAAATTTAATAGTACCTCAGCCGGATAGACAAGCCTTGCCCTGCTTTCACTTGTCGAACTAGCATACTGGCTGGTGTTGGGCACTTCCGGGACGCGGACGGCCCAGATGGGCTTGCCTCAGGCATGCCTTTGGCATGCCAGCGGCACATCCACACCGTGGCCATGTTTATATAGGAAGCCTCTTTCCAAGCCAAACCCATCGAGGCACTAGAGAGCACAGGAGGCAAATGGTAGCTGCCTGAAGCTCAACTCTGAGAAGACAGAGGTCCTCGGACCCTCCCCCTCCGCATGGGACAACACCTGGTGACTCACCGCCCTCGGCAGCCCTTCCACCCCCACGGACCACGTCCGAAACCTCGGCATCGTACTCGACTCCTCCCTCTCCATGACCCGACAGGTGAACGCCGTCGCCTCCAGCTGCTTCAACACCCTCCGCATCCTCCGGAAGACCTTCAAATGGATCCCCCCGAATCAAGGAAGACTGTCACCCACGCACTCATAACCAGCAGACTGGACTACGGAAACGCCCTCTACTCCGGGGTCAAAAAATCTCTGATCCACAAACTCCAGACCATACAGAACACCGCAGCCAGACTCATCCTCTGCAGCCCTCGACACGAACACGTCACCCAACACCTGCGCAACCTCCACTGGCTCCCCGTAGAGAAGAGAGTCCCTTTCAAAATACTCACCCACGCCTACAAATGCCTCCACAACACCGGACCCCAATACCTCAATGATAGGATCTCCTTCCACGTACCCAAGAGAAACCTACGATCCACCGACCTCGCCCTCGCCTAAACCACACGCATCCACAAGGCGGAAGGGCTTTCTCCTACATTGCGACCAAGACCTGGAACGAACTCCCGATCGACATCAGACGCGCCCCCTCCCTGAACATCTTCAGGAAGACACTCAAGACCTGGCTCTTCGACTGAACAGAGCTGCAACCCCCCCCTCTCTGCCCCCCCCCAGCACCTTGAGACCCTCACGAGTAAGTAGTGCGCTTCCCATCTCCCTGATTGATTGATTGATTGATTGATTGATTGAATGGTACCTCTAGCTGTACAAGTCGGACGCTTCACTCTGCACCTCAAGGGTGTGTAAAATAAAGTATAAAAACTTTTAATAATCTTGTTGAGACTTTAAAAAACCCTGCTAAAACCAAGCAATAAGAACCCTCACCCCCACAACATCAGATTCAAGCACAACAAGTAGAAATCGAGCGCAATGACCACAAAATAGAAAAGAAGCTTGTTTCTCCAAACATCTCATTTAACATTTTCTTTATGGAAGGCTCCATTTGACCTGTGCTAGTGGATTCCAGGACACCTATGCCCAGGTGTACAAACATTTTGCATTGTGTTTACATCACAAAAGTGAAGCAAACTAGTTTTTTTTGTTAGTTGCCTAAATGTAACGCAAAGCAGCGCAAACCACTGCTTTGCTTAACTTAGAATCAAGGAGGTGTTACATGGGTGCTCCCAAGCAACCACCCATGCTTTTTGATGCAAAACCCTATCTACTACCCATGGTAGACAGGGGTTTGCATCAAAAAGTAAATGTCACTTGAAAGCAATTCTTAAAAGGGGAAATGTTTTCATTTCTCCTTTCTTTTCCGACTTTGCATGTGTGCTGCACTGTACAGCACACATACAAAGTAGGAAAAGTTTTAAATGCTGTCTAGGCATACTATTTTGTTCTGGAAGGGAACTCTTCCAGTACAAAACCTATGCTAGAGTCATGCGCACAACCTTGTACTATGGTGCAAAGATGGGTTTGTGACCCTCTGCAGCTAAATTCTGCACCGGTGCTAGGGAGAAAGGAGGAGAGTGCCATATATTTGTTGATATGGTACTCTCCTGCTCTCACCCTGTCACGCAATGCAGTACAGCATTTTTCACTGCTGCACTGCGTTGGGTGACACTTTTGAAAATCTGACCCCCTCTAAGCGCAGGTTATTATGTCGAGACTGGACCTCAAAACCTTCATTCTGAGCATGTGTGAGGTCTAGTGCCTTTTCTAATTTTTGCAGCTTTGCAGTCTCCATGGATCAGCGGTCAACATGCTTTTAAACAAGCATTTGCAATGCAATCGGTCTCGCCTTTGGGACCTTATAAGTATTTAGCCATGCAGCACATTATACTGGGCAGTGCAACATCTACTGTTATTTAACATGGAATTCTTCCCAAAGTTGGGGGTTCCCTAAAGCAACATATTTAAGGGGAGAATGAAGAATGGAAAAAGGCATTGTTTTTTTTGACCTGTTCAAAATGTTGAGGGTCACCGGTGATGGAATGTATCAGATAGGGCAAGCTGAGAGTGTGCGTGAGAGGGCTTCAGCGAGAGTGTGTGTCTGTGAGGGTGAAACTGTGTGAGAGAAGGGAGGGGTGTCTGAAAGCATGTGCAAGCGAAATGTGTGTGTGAGTATAAATTGGGTGCATGCGTTTGAGAGAAAATGTGTGCATGAGAATGTGTTTGATAGATAAGTTAAGAAGCATTATATTTACGTCCCTTTAAAAGCCCAGTTTGCTCTAACAGAGACCGCAAGGTTTCTGAAATGTGGCAGCCCGTTTTTCGGATATGCCACACCCATGGTTAGCAGCCCCCACTATCAATCAAGGAGACCCTAAATAAATCCTCTATGAATTTTCCGATATAAAGTTGGCAAGTTATTGGAAGAGATCGATTGCAGTGGCACAGTAGGGGGCCAAGGACTCTGTTGTAAAGAAATTGAATCCTTTGAAGAACAAGGTCAAGAAATCAGGCGAATGGCGCAGCGCCAGACTGCAATTTACAGACTCTGAGGCCGGAAGTCCAGATTTTATTAAATAAAGGTGGCTGTGAGACAAATGGACCCTCTGGAGAGCGCGGATGAATGCAGCACACAGATGCGTAAAGGACACTAAGGGTACAGGGCAGGCCGAACACCCCCCCCCTACAGGATGTGCACATTCATAACAGTACCGTGACACCCCCGCCCCAATATACCTCCAAAGCCCTGAAGCCACTGTGTTTAATAACTGCTAACCCATATGAAGTGGAGACACTCAGCATTTTAGCTGATGTCTGCGGAGGGCTTCTGATGCCTCAAAAAGCGCCTTCCTTATTGATACGCACTTACCCTGACTTCTAGTGCGAAAGTGATTCAGCACCCACGCTAATGTGCTGCATAGCTAAATACATATAAGATCCTAATGGCGAGACCGATTGGCATTGCCAATGCTTGTTCAGTTTTAACTATGCTAGCTTGCTACACCTCAGATCTTAAAATCAGGCCTTGCCACTTTTCAAATCTACCAGCCGCCACTGAACACATGATCACCACACAAAATACTACTCAACAAATACGTATGAACGTTCTTATCGCACATTGCTGCCTCCTGAATCCTCCATTGATAATACGGTAGTAAAGAGTGTTAGGAGCAATCAAGCACTCCCTTAATTTAAAGTGTATTTTTAACTTAACGCTTCCAGTGCTCATTTCACGTGACATATGAACCAATGCGCTTTAGACACTGAATATTCTGCGCATACTTTAAAAACAATGTCGTGTGTGAAGATCTGTTATTTGTCACCCAAAAATGACATGCAGGGAGGGTAGCCTGGGTTGAAATTAAGAGTATGGTGAAATGTGTAGGCACACACTCGCGGGGAGAAAAATCTAATTAGAGGGCTGCTTGCCGAGCACCTTCTGTTTTAGCCACGCACCTGGTATTTAAAGTCCAAGTTTTCGAAGCTGCCCCGTCGATGGGTTAGTTTGATTTAATTGTAAATTCGGTTTTCTCACAAGAATAGTACCAAAGCAGAGAGCTTCTTCAACGTCTGTAATCATCCGTGTGTTGAAGTTTGGGCTTTTTTGTAAATGTAAAACAGAAATGCCCCCTCAGTGACGCAACAGGAATCTGTCCTTGTGTAACGTAGCCGGTGCTTATGTAAAGCGCTCCAATACCTTCGGATCGAGTTTGCGCTTTATAAATCTGCAAAAAAAAAAAAAGGTGTATGACCGAATTGATAACCTAGTTGAAGCGAGTTCTGAGCTAGTTTGGTATGTTATATAAACGTCCCCACTTTCAGTTCAATCAAGTAAAGACTTTACTGTAAAGTGCTGCGACTACTTAGCATGGTCTGGATGTGCTATATAAAATAGTGACGGCAATGAGCTTAACTATATACCATAAAAGAGAGGACGTGAAAAATGCAAAATGCATGACAGCAAAAGATAAGATACAACGTTTAACAGACAAAACACGCTGTGTATTTTTCTGTTCACCACAAAAACCTAGAAGGCCCACTCGAGAATAAAAAACAGCGGTCCCATTTGCTAACAAGACTTCCGGAGCAACCAAGGGTTTTTTTCTGGTGCACCCGAGGGACGTCACTTCTGGGATGCCTGCGCACTATTTTAAAACAAGCATTTGCAATGCAATACGTCTCGCATTTACGCGAGACGTATTGCATTAAAAATGTGAGTGCATGCGTCTAAGAAGGCACAAACGGGAGTGGGAGGGGTGGGGGGTTGGCGAAAAATCACGGACTGCGTGAGGGGGTGGGGGGACACAGGGAAAAAATAGTGTTCAGTAAAGGGGCCAATAGCCTCGGAGGCGTACAAATTACGCCATGGCCGATAGGAGGAGGGCCTAACAAGACGAAAACCAATTAGGAGGCAGCATTTAGGCTGTAAGCCAAACAAAAAAATGGGCGGAGAGTGGGCGGAGCTTACGCGAAGCTTCCCCGGTATAGTATATACACCATGCCTCGCAAAGCGAGCAGCGCATGCGTGCTGCAACGCTAGGCGAGACCTAAAAAGTATGGGATCTGTGATTCTGAGTGCAGCCGGGGTGGAGTCAGTAAGTGTGGTGTGGATCTAAAGCATGGCTGAAAAGAACAAAATATTCTGTAACTATTTTGTTGGTTTTTCGCCTTCAGGTACCTACACATAAAGTAACACACATATTAAATTAAAAATAAATGAAAGTTAAACAAAATCAGTGGGAAATGCACTATTTTATTATATGGAACCTCTTTTGGTTAATGCAATCCCTGCAGATGTCTGTGTAACAATAGAACCGCAGAATTGAATCCTGTCTAGTGCAGTGGTGAATAGTGACTTGTGTATTTTTAATGACACGATGCCCCAGCCTGTGAAAGGAAGCATTATTTTACATTTGCATTACACACAGTATAAGATAGGCTGCCACAAAACTCACAAAAGATTTAGGTTTAAGATAAAAAAGTACTTATAAAAAATACATTTTAGTAATATGAAGACTGTCTCTAGAGCAAACATTTTTTTTTATATCTGTCCATTGTAATATGCAGACTGTACCAGAAGTAAACATTTTTTTATAAATGTCCATTAAAAACACACTCCACTGCTCAGTTTGTAACACACTTGCAATCAGAGGTGGACGAGCCACTATATTAACAGGGTGAGCCGAACCAAGGGTCTGGCTTGGCTCTTACAGCCTTGTAGGAGGTGAGCCCTGAAAATGTTTGCCATGTAAATAATACAATAAATGTCATGGAAAATATGATAACGTCTCCTCAGAATTCTACAAATTGTGTTTCTTTAACATGTGGAAGCTTTGCCATTATCTCCCATTATTGTACTGCACTGAGAGGAACTTATTAAAAGTTTTTAGACATGAACCTAGAACCATTTCTGCCCCCACCCTAGTGACAGTGCCATTAGTGAGCTACGAGGCAAGACAGTTCTCATGTTAACTCTATATGGGACCCAGGTTATTATAGACAAAGCAACATTTAGTCTATTACATGAAACAGAATAGGTTTTTATGTAGCTGCTATTCTGAACTCACATATTTGAAAGTGCTTTCATATGCGATAATGAAGGAAAAGGAGAATCAGTGAAATCTTTGCCTAAGATCTCACAGTTTGGGTAAACGGGGAAGCAGCGATTAATCCAGGTTTTCTAGTTTCACTTAGTACAAATCAGCCATTACCCCCAGGTCCCTCCTGTCCTTGTCCCCTTCATACTTAACAAGTGAGATAATCTATCTCATTGACAGAAAAAAGAAAAGAAGGAATGCTGGTACACCCCTCCCCCTCCCCACTGGGAGTACATAGCGTACCCTACCCAGCATTCCTCCTGTTCTTTTTTCTGTCTTCGACAGTATGAAGAGGTCCAGGAGCCGGGAGGCTCCTGGGGGCTTACCTGCTGCTGGGCTTCGGGTTTGTGCTGGTTTTTCCCGGGTCTCCCCCCCTGCCGGGAAATTCCTTGGTGGATGCAGGATCTCCTTCGGCGGCTGGTGTCTGTTGCTGCGCCTCCCGGGTTGCTGGGCTTGTCGGGAGCGTGGCAGTTCCTGTTCTGTCCTCCGTGGAGTGCGGCGGCCCCCGTGTGGCTGGGGCGCTTCCTTCCGGGGCTTGCCTGACTTCCTTTGTTTGGTGTAGGAAGTCAGGCGTTTCATCACTTGCGGCTGGCGGCGGTGGCGTGGGGTGTTTGCCAGCCCTCTTGTGAGTACCGCGTAGCGTTTTTTTTACTGTTTCTACTTATTTATACTGCCCGCGTTTGTTTGCTTCTGGTGCTTCTTCTTGGGCCAGCTCCTGGAGTGCGGTACTGCGGTGCATTGTGCTGCTGTCGGTTCCTGCTTGACTCAGTCCCGACACTTGGTTTTCCTGCCTTTTTTCCCTCATTTGGGGGTCTGCCTCCTGTGGGGGTACTGTGGTTGCCTGTGCAGTATCCTTCTGGGGCTTCTTTGGCTGCCCTGTTCTGCCGGCTGGCTTGCTGTGCTTCGTGTGCCCTGCGGCCCTGCTCCGGTTCACCATGGGTAAACATGCCAAGAAGAGCAGGCATGTGGATGTTTCATCCTCTTCCTCGTCTTCCTCTTCTTCTTCGCCTTCTCCTGCACGCTCCGGGCGGCGTTCCAGGGGTGGTGATGCCAGGATGAAGAGGCTCATTAAGGAGACTTTATTGAAGATGGGTGGTGCTCCTCGGTCCAAATCCTCTGGTCGGGCTCCGCCGCCTTCTTCTTCAGCTTCTGAGGAGGAGTGGTTGGGGGGTGATGTGCTGAAAGGCAAATATGTCGACAAGGACATGTTGCCGGACTTGTTGAGTCATGTGAAGGCGAATATGGGGTTTCCTGCCGATGATGCCCCTGGTACTTCTGGGAGTTCCTTGCTTCGCCAGTTCCAGTGCTCTGCTGCTGTGGTTATGCCGGTTCATCCGTGTGTCAAGGAGTTGCTTGACCGGGAATGGAAGGATCCGGATCGCATTCTGCTTCCTCGCTTCATGGCGAAACTCTACCCTCTTCAGGATATGGCCAGGGACTTGCCAGACTCTGTTCCTGTGGATTCTTTTGTGGCAAGTCTCGTGGGGCGCACTTCTTTGGCTGAGGATGCGGTTGTGCGTGATCCTGTGGACAAAAAGGTGGACGCTTCCCTGCGTAAAGTTTATTCTGGTTCCCATCTGGCGCTCCGGGCTGGCATATATGGGACTTATGTGGCTCTGCTTTCTGACCTGAAGTCCCTGTATGGGTCTATGGATGATGCCACTGACTGTTCGGGGCTTCTGGCTCATGTTGAGAGGCATGTTGAATTTCTGTCTGATATTTCCTTCGACGTGGTGCGTGCCTCGGCCCTCTCTGGGGGTGCTTGTGTGGCTGCTCGTTGTAAATTGGTCCTGAAAGACTGGAAGACGGATTCAGCCCAGAAGTCTGCTGCGCTGCGGTTGCCCTTTCAGGGTTCTATGTTGTTTGGTGAGGAGTTGGAGGGCAAATTGCATCATCTGTTTAAAGAGAAGAAGCATTCTTCCTCTTTCAAGCAGTGTTCCTCGGTGCCGGCTTCTTCTAAGCCCAAGGCTTTCTTCTCTCCTCCTTCTCGCAGGCAGTTTGCCAGGGGCAGGGGTCGTTTTCAGTCTGGAAAGGGTCGTGACAGGAGAGCGAAGTCACCTCCTGCAAAACCTTGTTCCTGACTATCTGGCGGCCAACGCCGGATCCTTGGTCGGAGGTCGGCTTCGGTTCTTTCTTCCAGCCTGGATGTCCTCCTGTTCAGACATGTGGGTGCTGGACATTGTGCGGTTGGGGTACCTGATAGAGTTTTCGGCTCCTCCTCCGGACTCGGGGGTCCGGCCGACTCCGTGGCCGTCTTGTCCGTCCCGACGGGCAGAACTGTCTCTGGGGATCCAGTCTCTGCTGGACAACGGGGCGGTGCAGGAGGTTCCTCCCGGGGAGAGGGGTCAGGGATTTTATTCCATTATTTTTCTGGTTCCCAAAGTGACAGGGGGGTTTCGTCTTGTCCTGGATCTGAAGGCCCTGAACAAATTTGTGCTGCGTGTCCCGTTCAAGATGGAGACTCTTCAGCGGATAATTCCCCTGGTTCTCCGAGGTCATTACATGTGCACTCTGGACCTTCAGGATGCCTATTATCACGTTCCGGTTCACCCCCTCTCTCGTTGTTTCCTGAGGTTTTGTCTTCAGGGTGTCCATTATCAGTTCCAGGTCCTCCCTTTCGGCCTGCGGTCAGCCCCCAGGGTGTTTACCAAGGTGGTGGCTCCCTTGGTGGCTTCCTTACATCTTCAGGGGGTGTTGGTTTATCCTTATCTGGACGATTGGCTCCTTCATGCTCCCTCCGCAGTTCTGTTGTTGAAGGTTCGGGAGTTGGTGTGTTCGACCTTGGGGGCCCATGGGTTCCTGTTGAATCTCCCCAAGTGTCAGCTGCTGCCGTCCAAGGACTTGACTTTCATAGGGGCTCGTTTCCGCACGGATCTGAATCGGGTCTTCCTGCCGGTTGCTCGTGCAGTGACCTTGTGTTCCCTGGCTCAGCGGTTTCTGGTGGGTCGGTCCTTCCCGGTCCGTCTTTGGTTGCGCCTTCTGGGCCTGATGGCGGCTACGGTGTTCACTGTGCCTTGGGCGCGTTTCCATCTTCGGCCTCTTTGGTCCTACCTGTTGGCTCGGTGGGATCCTTTGTCTCGGGATTTGTCTCTCTTGGTTCCGGTGTCTCTGTCAATCCTTCCTGCTCTGCGCTGGTGGACTTTATCGGACAATCTGGCCAGAGGTTTGCCTCTGCAGTCACCTCCTCCGGTGGTCCTTACGACGGACACCAGTGCGTTGGGTTGGGGGGCAACTTTGGGGTCGGAGTTCCTTCAGGGTCGTTGGTCGCTGCTGGAGAGTCGGCGGTCTTCGAACTGGTGGGAGTTGTCTGCTGTGTTTCGGGCGGTCATGGGGTTTCGGGGTCTGCTGTTGCACCGCCATGTGTTGGTTCGGTCGGACAACTCTGTAACCATGGCCTACTTGAATCACCAGGGGGGTATCCGGTCCCAGTCCCTGAACGCGGTGGTGTCCCCGTTGTTTTGCTGGGCGGAGGGCCATCTCTTGTCTTTGGCGGCTGTTCATGTCCGGGGGGTGGACAATGGGGTGGCGGATGCCCTCAGTCGGTTTTTCCCGCCTCCCTGGAGTTGGCTTTGACTCCGGTGGCCTTTCGTCTGGTGTGCGTGAGGTTTGGTCTTCCTTTTCTGGACCTATTTGCTTCCCGGCTCAATGCTCTGCTTCCCCGCTTCTATTCCCGGGTTCCTCAGGAGGGGTCTTGGGGGTGGATGCCCTGACCCTCCCTTGGCCTTCTCGCCTGCTGTATGCCTTTCCTCCCCTTGCTCTGATCTCTCGGTTTCTGTCTCGGCTGGTGATGGAGGATCGGGAGGTGGTAGTGGTGGTGCCCTTCTGGCCCCGCCGGTCGTGGTTTCCCACTCTGAAGTTCAGGGTCCTTGGTTCTTCCCCTTCCCTCCGTCTCCCTTGCGGTCCTCTCCGATGTTGTCCCTCCGGCGGCTTCGGCTGTCGGTTTGGAGGTTGAAAGGCAGGGGTGGAGGAATCGGGGTATCCCCGAGCATTTAGCTTTGGCTTTTTAGCAGTCCCGGAAGCCATCTACTCTTCGGTCCTACGATAGGCATTGGGGGAACTTCGAGCGTTGGTGTCTCGGTCTGGCGTTGTCTCCTTTGGTTTGTCCTTTGCCTGATGTTCTTCAGTTTCTTTGGGATGGGTTCGAGAAGGGTTTGTCTGTCTCAACTCTGCGGGCCCAGTGGGCTGCTGTTCGGGCTTTCCGTTCCCCTTGGGGGAATCTGACTGATGTGGATGACCTGGTTTCTCGTTTGTTGCGCAGTTTTTCCATTTCCCGTCCTGTGGTTCGGCCTTCTTTTCCTCTTTGGGACCTCCCTTTGGTTTTGAGGGCTTTGGTGGCTGCACCTTTTGAGCCTTTGGAGGAGGTTGATTTGAAGTTTGTCACTTTTAAGGTTGTTTTTTTGGTGGCTATTACTTCTGCTCGTCGCCTGGGTGAGCTGGGGGCTTTGTTGGCTCGGGAGCCTTTTCTTTCCTTTTCTGCGGATGGAGTTGTTCTTCGTTTGGATTCCTCCTTTGTTCCAAAAATTTCCTCCCAATTCCATCGCTCCCAGGAGCTGGTCTTGCCTGCTCTGTGTTCTGTTCAGGTGGATGAGGACGACCTTCCCTGGTCCTTGCTGGATGTTTGCCGTGCCTTGAGGGTCTATGTGGACCGTACTCATTCCTTTAGGCGCTCTGACTCCCTGTTTGTTTCCTTTGGGGTGGTCTCCAGGGGTTGCCGGGCTTCCACTTCCTCCATTGGTCGTTGGTTGAAGCAAGTCATCATGTTGGCCTATTCCCTTTCGGGCTCCCCTCCTCCGGCTGGGGTCAGGGGCGTTCTACGCGGGGGATGGTGGCTTCCTGGGCGGAGGTTCGTGGTGTGTCCCTTTCTGAGATTTGTAGGGCCGCTACTTGGGCCTCTGCTAATACCTTTGTTAGGCATTACCGGATTCAGAATGTTCTGGGGGATGATGCTAACTTTGGTTTGGGGGTGCTTCGGGCTGTGTGCTCCTGATTCCCCTTTTTAGGTTTTGCCTAGGCAGCGCATGCGCTGTCTCGGCGAGAGATGCTGTATACAGTATAGTGGGGGGAAGCTCCGCCCACTTTCCGGCCATACATTTTATTGGCTGTAATGAAAAATCCTGCATTTTCATTGGGTTTTGGCGTCTTTGTCCCGCCTCCTGACTGCTATGCCGTCATTTTTCCTCTACCGAGGCTATCAGCCCCTTTACTATTAAAACCGTTTTGTTTCCCTGTCTTTCCCCGTTCCCTCCCGCAGTCTGTAACTTTTTTACCACAACCACCCCCCACCCCCTCCCGTTCGGGCCTTCTTTCATGCCGGCACTTCCATTTTAAAATGCAATAGGACTCGTAAATCCGAGTCCTATTGCATTTTCAATGCTTGTTTGTCCCGTGATTGGTTGGTGCCTTTGCACTATATTTTGCCTGGCCTGTCCTAATCACATGCGCAATACATACAGGTCTCTTACGCTGCCTTATATTGTACGCATGCGCCAAAAGTCAGCGCGCTCGTGGATTCCCTGGCTCACACGGAAGCTGCATCTCTATTCGCTCTACCTGTCGGTAACAGTCTTTAGTTTTATTTTTTTATTTATCGGTCTGCCAATTGCGCTGTTGGCGATGTGGTTTTACATAATTTGTTTTTACAATGCAGCCCTTCCCCCCAGGGCGACGCACTTAAAGTTTCATCCACTTTTATTGTTTTTTTTAAATTAGCATGGGGACGCTTTACATGCTGCCATGCGCATAACTTTAATCAGCACGGGCTCAGCACTTTCAATTTAAGCACGGCGCCTGCTTTCATATCCTCTCTCTCTCCTTCCTTCTCTTGGTGCTTGTTCAAGATTGAAACAGCTGTAGAATTGTCCCTAGCGGCACTCCTTACCTGGGCGATGTTTATTGGTTTCAGATGGCAGGTCGTAGGTTCCAGGCCCCACGTTAGGATCCGTGCAGCCCACGTGCAGGGCGAGCTCCCGAGGGGTGCGGTCATACATCCCTGCGGAGTGAAAAGGCAGAGGCGCAGCTCCGAGCACGAGCCAGCAGGCACAGCAGGTGAGCGGCGCGAGCGGGCAACAGTAACATAAAACAGTAAAGACAGACAATTCAAGATTAAAAGCAGATAAGAAATGATACTTGGTTCTAAATTAAAATGGGGCTTCTTTGAAGAAGTACAGAATACCTGCTTACGTGGCCCTTCCATATAGAGTTGACAAATGTCTCTATACCTTTGTTTTTCAGTACTGCGTTGGCTGCATCACGTTATTGTTGTGCCGTATTTTGCCTTATTAGTGTATGATTTATTACCTACACACACTTGTGCTAAAATGCTGCATATAACAGAAGCAAACGTGACACCCAGTTGAGGTAATAAATCTGAGCTGCAGGGCCATGCAATTGAGAGAACGGAATATCACAGTGTGCAGTGTAAGGGGAAGTACTGCAGGTGTATGTATATAATCTTAAACACATTTTACGTGCCAGTCGCCTTAAAATCAACAGTCTCTACTTTAACAAACTGCTCCTCACTACATATGTCCATGTGCAATCAGCATGGAAAAGCAAGGGCCAACGGCAGAGTCATCTAGTATGTTATGCCATATGCGCATTATCATACGAACTGTGCTGAAGTGTACTGCCAAGACCCAGTAATAACATAATCCGCAAAGAAGGCCAGATGTTGCTAGTAAACGCTATAATAATGCAATTTACAATAAATACTGGCAGTGCTCGTTCCCAGCATAAACAATCAGGTGCTGACATTAACATGATCTTACTCCCATAGAGACACGCTGTTACACTGCTAGCATAAATGTGCAGTTCTATCCCTACTGTCTAGTGGTGCATAGTATCTGATTTATACACAGCCCTATGCTGGCTGTCCTTGACATGCGCGTCACAGCAGACCTCAGCCAGGGCCTCTCTCCACTGCACACCAATGGCAATTTGTACTCCGGGCACTATTTTCTCAAATACCTTTCTCCTGCCTGCTGTTCCAGGCAGGGCATGCTCTCTCCTAATGCTTTTTTTAAACATCTTTATAGCACGGGTGCTGAATGCATTTGCAATACAATAGGTCTTGCATTTACAGAGTTTAAGCTATTGGCATTGTAAATGACAATGCCTTTTATTTATATTTTTTTAAAACTACTCATAAATAAAAGGCATTGTCATTTACAATGCCAATAGCTCAAACGCTTATAAATGCGAAACCGATTGCATTGCAAATGCTTGTTTTCTTTGGTACTGTGCTGTTTTCAATAAATTGCTGGGTTTGCTATGGCTCTGTGTCCTGGTGGTTTGTTGTATGATGATGGCCGGTTGCTGCTTGGGTATTCTCACTTGTTAAGTATGAAGGGGACGAGGACAGGAGGGACCTGGGGGTAATGTCCTATTACTTACCGGTAATCTTCATTACTCCGGGTCCCGTTGTCCTCGTCCCCTTCATAGCATCCCTCCCTCCCTCCCGGGCTTTCCGGCCCTCATCTGGGGCTTGGTGGTTCAGGAGGAATGCTGGGTAGGGTACGCTTATGTACTCCCAGTGGGGCGGGGGAGGGGTGTACCAGCATTCCTTCTTTTCTTTTTTCTGTCAATGAGATAGATTATCTCACTTGTTAAGTATGAAGGGGACGAGGACAACGGGACCCTGAGTAATGAAGATTACTGGTAAGTAATAGGACATTACATGGATATCAACTTGTCTCTCCTTTTTACCTCAAATGTAATGACTTGTTTTTACCTCTTTGTGCATGAGGGTAGAGTGAGGATGACAGGCAGAAGCCCCACAAAAGCTTGCCTCGTTTTGGGCTCTATGTTCCAACAGGACATCAAACTGAGCCAGAGCCAGTCTTCAAGCTCGAGCCTGGCTCGAACTTTAAGGGTTCACCCACCTCTACTTACAAAACCTCTAAAAAAAGAATGCATGCTTGTCCTCAATTAAGTGAATCCATCAATTATAGCCAATACCGAATTCCAAGCAGCTTTACATTTGGTAATTAACCAAATGCGCACATTTACATTTCATTAAGGCAGCAAAGTTCGAGGCAAGAATGCTTGCTTCTTGTTTAGCTGTCTATCCCTCACTTGACCTCACAGCACAGGAGACTCTCTACATTCTACCTTAGCTGAGGCATCTCAAGTGTCAGAATTAACCGTCTTCGGGACGTTTTTTTTTTTTAGCAAAAAGTAGGAGAAATGTTTTTGTTAAATTAAAAAGTATGAGCACGTGTAAAGACCTCTGGCACGGATACATCATCTTTCACGTCTGAAAACGTCTCTCTGACATTTCCAATTTTTGGCATGTTTATTCCGTTGCTCCCTTTTGCAATTAACTCTAGCTGTGAGTGTATCTCTCTTGCAACCTATAGTTCGTAGGCTTTGTCTCATATCCAGCAGTAAAGATTTTGCATCTGAATCTTCAATGCCATCTTCACAAGTCTCGGATTCTGTTTGTGCCCCCCACCTCTCTCCTTCACAGCAGTTTTTAGGTTTCGCCTGCACAACTCTTGCGCTTTGCTTGCAAAATCTCTTGTAAATTAAAAAAGAAAATAAATTAAAAGGGGCTTACAGCTCGCCCATTGCTTACCATTTGTTAGTATGCTTATCACTCTCTTTTTCTATGCTTTCTATTGGTTATTACATGCAACTTCCTGTTTCCCTTCGTCTTTCCTTGTGTGTTTGTGTTTTCTGTGAAGCACGAACCAAGTGTCTCTTCCTTTTAAAGTCGTCATCTGCTGCTTTCATTGCTTGAGCTACATTTTAATTTGCTCTACCCGACGGTATTGGAGCGCCTTTACAGGAGCACCAGTTGCAGTACACAAGGCCCAATTACTTCTTAATTATAGGCCATGCAATGTAAAATTTACCGGGGCATTTCATTCATTTAACACTCACCATGCATCATACAATGGTTTACATCCATTCGCATGGGCTCCAGCGCCTAATATGCACCCCATTGAATTGCTTGCCCTCCTCCTGCTATTCGTGCTCTTTTTTTTATTTTTGTCGTCTTATATAGCGCCAACACGACCTCTAGGTATTGGGGCGATTTTACAGGAGCACCAGTCACATTACACAAGGCTGGATTACTTCTTGCCTATAGGCCAATCAATGCAAAATTTACCAAAGCCTTTCAGTCAATCAACACTCACCATCCATCATACAATGGTTTACATACTCGCGCATCGACTCCAGCGCCTAGTACAGTCTCCCCACCCCGCTCCCCCTCGCATTGCTTGCCCTAACCCTGCTGTCCATCCTCTTTTTTTTTTTTTACATTTTTGACATCTTTTATAGCGCCAACTTGACCCGAAGGTATTGGAGCACTTTTACAGGAGCACCAGTTACATTACACAATGCCGGATTACTTCTTGCTTACAGGCCAATCAATGCAAAATTTAGTGAGGCGTTTCATTCAATCACCACTCACTATCCATCATTCAATTTTTTGAATAGGATAGGCTCGAGGCGCCTAGGACGTTCTATGGTTTTAGTGTCAACGTGAGTTTCCATATCATACACAGCAAGGAATCTTCCAGACTGCCTATCAAACCAACAGCACTCCATGCTAAATGGATCACATTCACTGTATCTAATCATTCATTCACTTAGCTGCATTGTGTAAACTAGGATGCTAGACTCACTTTCAGAATGGCATTAATCGCTCCAGCCAGAATTCCTGGGGATTCTGAGGGCCCTCATTACACATCGAGGAACTGTGTTTTGCCTCAGGCCAGAGACTCACACATTTCCCCATTGTGATCTTACTGTCCTGCTGTTCTTACTCAGCGTCCAATGTACAATATTGCTAAACATCTCTTAGAGGTCTTGGAAACCAAATAGTAAGAAGCTGTAAAAGCAAATATTGGTTCAAGTGCAGGTGGAGAACTTCTAGTTAAAGACTCTCGGATAATTTGAAGCCTAGGCCGGTGAGATGCACATCAGCCCCACACAAGTAATTTATGCAGCCTTTGTAAAAGAAACATACTGCACAATGAACTTCTCGTGGTAACCCTACTGCACTCTCTTTCCTATCTCACTGGAGTGTACTTTACAAAAACTGCCTCTCTAACTAAACAAGGTGGGGCAGTCCAAATTCAGCCCTCCGTAAATAATCTGTGCCTGATAAAAGTGACAAATAAGGAGTCAGCTTACATTTTGTTCTCTGGCACGAGTAAATTAGTTTAACAATCAAGGGACAATTGCAACAACACAGCTAGGTTTCATCACTCCACATTAGTAGCGTCTGCTACGAATGAGCGTTTGGGGGGGGGGAGGGTCCGGAGGAGGGAGGGAATCAAAAATAAATTTAAAAAACATTTACATGGTTGCGGCCAGCCCGCCAGCCAGCCGCCGCCTCTCCTCGGTCCCCTTCCTGGCTTCTGTGGTAGCAGGAAGCAATCGGGCTCCCCTGAGCCAATCACCATGCTGCAATACAGCTTTGTGACTGGTTTGAGCGCCGTGGTTCAGCGCTCAGACAGGCAATGGGAGCCTGGGCATGTTCTCCACCCAGGCTGTAATGCATGATTGGTGGAGAACGTGCAAAGTGCACATGACATCTTGGCTGGCCCGAGACGGCTGGCCAAAATGTCATGTGCATTTAGGAAGTGCCTACCATTCCCCCAGCCTCTAAACAGGCCAGCCCTGACCCCAACCAACTGAGCCGGTAGTTTAAATAAAATTATAATAACGTTAAGTTATTATTTTATTTTTCTATTTTTAATTGCTTGCTCAGCGAGCAGTGGCCCGACGCTTCTCCGCCTTAGCGGGGGAGCCGCCACTGCTCCATAGCATCATGTCTGACCTATGTCCAGAGACTTCCAAGCAGCACAAGCCCAGAGTGCTAGAACACTAATACACTCAATGTTTGCCTGCAAATTACATTCCAAAGAAAGGATAAACATTTTTTTTTTTTAAAACAGCGTTGATTTTTTGCCTTTAAGCCTTTAAGCCATAAAGCAGCTCGTGTTGTTGTGCAATATGTAAAAGAAGCAATGTCAAAGCCAATAGATCTTGCATAGGTGAAACGTAATGACTTTGCCAATGCTTGTTTTTACCACTAGCATGACCTCTTTCTGCCCCTGGCCAAAGGGTTCATGAATGCAACGTCAGAAAGAGACAGTATCCACTCATTACTCTTTCCATAGCTCCTCAGCAGCAAATGGAAAGATGTTGACGAGCTAAGTCGGGTCACCTTGTGATCTCATGGGGGGGGAGGCAGGTAGCCAGGCGGATGAGGTGTTTAAAATGGTGCCTAATGTCTCTCCTAGCGTTTTGGTGAACTTATGTTCACGAAGCATTCCAACTTTCCTGGTGTGATGTCGTTAATGTGCGCTATAAACTAAAACTAACCAAAATTAAATATATATTGAGTGACAGTAGATTTGGATTTCTGGATACATTCTAGTTTATAGTTTGCCTAGAATATGAAAAGAGAAAATTCACGTTTTGCAATATAATATCATTTGAGAGAACTACAGTAAGTTTGCAGTAACTTCCTTATCATCGTTTAATAAGACGGAATTGGGGCACAAAGAAACCCACATTCTTTTGCCAGAGCATAAGCCTTACAGAACGGTTCTGAAATTCACCTTAGCTTTAATAAGCACAGTGACGATTTGTAAGTAAAATGCATTAGAGATAACAATCTGAGCTTCTCCGAGAGTAAAAAAAACAAAAAACCTTTGAAAACACAATCCATCAACGCGAACAATTTCACTAGCTGACACTGATTGGGCATAATGATAATGCACAATGGCCCTGGGAGCTTTTTGCCTTTCTCTGAGAGTAATTCTGGTTTAACAGCACCACCCTGTGACTACTACATATAAGTTGGACCTAGACTGCAGGAATGCATTTTTATCTGCATTTCTTTCGGCTTGGTGTACCATAGGGTTCCATGGTCGCAAGGCCTGCGATTTGCAAGTCACTGGATTAGTGTGCAAACAAAGCTTAGCTTGCAATTAGAAAAAGTAGATTGCAAGTCACAATTTCTTCGCGACTTGCAATGTACACATTGGCACTCCTTGTGATATGGAAATAGGACAGAACTTAAAAGTGGATGCATCCCGTTATGACTCACAAGAAAATGTATCAATGTTTAGCAAATCACAGCTGAAGTCGCAACCATTGAAAACACCGGTTTTATGAGGGACAGCTCCCACTCTGTGAATATGTGCTCGGGCCTTGGGGTACATATGGTAGTCAAGGGAAAACTGCACTCTTCCCCCAATAACCTTCACAGGATGCCAATTTGCAAATGCAAACCCTCTGTCCAGAGGCTGCTATGAAGATAAACTAGTATTTTCTGACCGTGAATGCAGTGGTGGGTGATGTTCTTTGCACCCGGTCCATTCTGGCATTTACAGCCAGCCAGAGAGATTGTCATAATTAATCCTTATATCGTGAATGTTAATGGAGCAGCTACTGTGACTCCAACTGAAGAGCATTATTTGCTTTGTACATTGTACACAGCGTAAAATATCTTATGCGACCAAGGTTAGTGTATCATGGCAAGAGTGGTCAATCTTATAGGCTCCAATTAACCGTAACATGTTAAATCAGGCTTGCAATGCTTATGTCTAATATCTGATTATAGTTATCGTTCTACTAATGCGAGTGTGGGTGCTTTGCACTAATAAATTGAATTGGAAGATGCACAGGATCAGGGTCGTCTGAGTTCCAAAGGACAGGGGCATTAGGGCAAATAAAGTAAACCCTATTAGGACAACATTCAAAGTCAAAACCATAAAGGTTGATTCAAAATTAAGAATCATTACTGAAGGCAAAAAGTAGTCAGCTAGATGCAAATCAGCATCAACTATCCATACAAATAAAGCCAATTGTGGAATTGGGGGAGGTCAAATCTTAAGGGAATTAGCCATAATCAAAATAGAGTTCAGTAATGAACTAACATGAATTTACTCAGTTTGTATGTCAAAGGAAAGAGATAAATAAGCAGACAGTCTAATTGGTCACCCATCAGCTAGTTCAAAAGCAAAGGTCTATTTATAAAGTTGATAACAATCCAATATGGGCCTGCTCAGTATGAAAGCAAGGAAAAGTTCTCTTAGCATAAATCAAATAAACCAACTGTCATAGAGTCTGCCTTCTTGGAAATGAGCAAAAGCCTTTCACACATTCTAGAAAAAGCACAATTTATAATGTCAGAGAATTACAAAAAATACATTCTACATGGCAGGAAGTGGTAAGAACGATACATGACGTAAACCAATTGACATTGAAGAAATTGTGGTACATAAAATAAATTACTTTAAGGAACATCTAGCTCTTTATTAACTAATAATCCCATTTACCCTACAAACAAGCAAAATGACATTGCACTTTTGAAGCAAACTAAACAATAAGTAATTTTTAAAAGAAAGAAAATACAGTTGTGGCTCAGACAACAAATGCCTCGATTATTGCAACATACTGGAACATCTCGACAAAGCTTCCTCCTAAGGCAGTACAAGCGAATAACACCATGAAATGTATTCCATTATGTCCATTTTATGAAAAGGAAAAAAAAGAAGAGCAAAAAACATGCACGTAGCACACTTCTTTGTGCAACTTTAAAAGACACAGGGGTATATTTATTAGAACTAGTGCAGCAGTGCGCCAAATAAAATGACTGCCACGGTACAACAGTTTCCAACGCCATGTTTGTGTCGTATTTACAATACGGCGCACCATGGAGTTAGTAAGAAGCCGGCGTCGTAAAAACTGGTGCTGTTGTGTGCGCTGAGTCATTAGGAAATTTGACACTAATGCTGCAAAGGTGACGTTCAGCCAATCAGCGTCTAGAGAATAGAAGCTAGCCGACTGAGTGTCACTTTTGTGCGCCTAGCGGGAATTTTTTTTTTGAAACGCTGCTACATGAAAAAAAAATTACAAACTTACCTGAAAACAGCAATGGAGCAGCCAGCAGTGAGCACAGTCCAGGACAACAATCCCAGTTCCAGCCAGGGTAACCAGCCAGAGTCCCACGGAAGAGGAAGAGGAAGTACAAGTTTAGTGAAGAGGAGAATGAGATCTTTATCACGGAGGTGACGGAGCAGCAACACCAGCTCTTTCTCAGCTCCAAAATGTCATTGGGGAGGCCATGTCAAGCAGTGCAGGCAGCTATGTCCCAGCACTCTGTGGCACTGTCTACATGCCAAAGGGTAGTATACTGGCTCATCAGTGGTTAAACATATTTGACAATATTGAAAAACATGTTGACAATATTTTACTATAGGGCAGCTCCGCAAGCCTTCTAGCTGTGCTGTCCTATGTCAAAAGAAAAGGGCAAGAATGCCCATATCTAAAAGATATGGCAGAGTCCTACCCTTTCTGCAAGTGCCGGCGCACAAACAGCAGCCAACCACCAAAATAGGCACTCTTGCTCCATGGTGCAAGGATACCTGCATTGACGCTAGCCAGCCTATTGTACACCAGCACAGAGGAAAGCACAGGGATGCATTATATTTTTGTAAACACAGCGCATCCCTGCACTTTGCTAATGTCACAGCTTGGCGCGGAAAGATGGTTTGTGGTGCTGCACTGCACCATATGTTTAGGAAATATGACCCTCTGTCTCACCTGGGCCCATGCACATTAACCTAGCCTGGAAATTCATAGCATGGAACGGGTTTCTCAGAGGAGAAGTGTTAGAACTGGGGGTCTCTAGTTGGCAGAGGTAGGTAACTTTGTCCAAATAGAGACCCTTGCTTCTAGTCAGGGTAAGGGGGATACACTTCTAAAATAACCCCTGCTCACCCCCTTGGTAGCTTGGCACGAGCAGACAGGCTTATCTCAGAGGCAGTGTGTAAAGCATTTGTGAACACATACACTAATACAGTGAAAACACTACAAATGGACACCACACCAGTTTAGAAAAATAAGTCATCTTTATCTAAACTAAACAAGACCAAACGACAAAAATCCACAATACAGTATTAAAAATATGACTTTCAAATGGTAGAATTAGTTCAGTTCAAAGCAAATTGCAGATGTGACACTTTTCACACAAAGTGACTTGGATGCGTCGCGCACACAAACAAAAAGGGCTGCAGGGAAGGTGATGCGTCAGTTCCTTACACTCAGGGAAGGTGATGTGTCGGTTCCTTGCTCCAGAGGAGGTGATGCGTCGGTTCCTTACTGCTGCGCAGGGGAGGTGATGCGTCGGTTCCTTACCGAAGAGGAGGTGATGCGTCAGTTTCTTACTGCGTGGGGAGGTGATGCGTTGGTTTCTTACTGCGTTCCCCAACGATGCGACACACCTGGCGCCTTGATGTGATGCGACTATCCGGGACAATACGTGGGTTCTTGCAGCCGCAGAGCAGGACTTGCATCAGAATCAGTGCAGTGATCTCGGATTCGGAGATAGGTGCACTCGATGCGGTGTGCAGCGATTTCTTGAGCCGCAGGCAGGCGCTGCAACGGTTTCTTCGGCGATGCTTCGGAAACAGGTGCAGATGCGTCACACTTCTTGTTGTTGCATTGCTTTTCCAGCACCCTACAGCCAGAACAACCTCCAGAGGCCCAGAACAGCTACAGGCACCTCTTGGCAGGTCAGAACTCCCAGCAAGGAAGTTCAGGGAAGCTGGGGGTGAAGTCTTTGTGTCCCTGAGACTTCAGAACAGGAGGCAAGCTCTTCTTCAAGCCCTTGGAGATCTTCCTCAAGCAGGGGACACAGCAAACAGCAAAGTCCTTTTCTCTTTCCTTGGCAGAAAGTAGCCACTGCAGGCCAACCCCAGACAGCAAACAGCACAGGGGCAGTATTCCTCCTCAGCTTCTCCGGCTCTTTTCCTTGGCAAAGGTTCCTCTTGATTCACAGAAGTGATCTTTGAAGTCTTTTCTATCCCTGAGACTTCCAACAGGAGGCAAGCTCTACTTCAAGCCCTTGGAGAAAACTCTAACAGCAGGATGATGAAAGCACAGTCCAGTACTTTCCCTACTCAAGACAGAAGCAACCACTGCAGGACAACCCCAACAGCACACAGCACACGGGCAGTACTCTTCCTCCAGCTTTCCCGGTCCTTCTTCCTGGCAGGTTCCTTAGTTCAGCAGTGATCTAAAAGTCTGGGGTCTGGGCCCCTCTTTTCACACAGTAAATCTCTTTGTTCTCTCCTGGCCCAGGGCTCTGAGCCCAGTCCAAACCAGTTCTGGGTGGCACTTTGCAAGTGCACAACAACCTCCATTGTCAGTGTGAGCCTTGGCTCCAGACACACCACAGGGGGGCGGAGCCATCATTGTGGATGGCAGGCCAGCCCTACTCAAGTGCAGGTGCTACTCCTCCCAGCGCTCCAAATGCAAACCAGGCCTATTCAGCCTAGTGCTGACTCATCCAGACTCTCTGGAGCCACTGCACATCCCCAGCCCTTGTCACTCCAAAGACAGACAGTCAATACACATCCTAGCAGAGGCACACTGGATGGCTAAGCAAGAAAATACCTACTTTCTAAAAGTGGTATTTTCAAACACCGAATGTAAAAATCACCCTCACTAAAAGATGCATTTTAACATTCTGAGTTCAAGCATACTAAACTTTATTTTCCTACCTTGTTCCCAGGGGTAGTTAGGCTTATAAGATGTTATAAGCAAACTCCCTCCCCATCTAACCTATGGGAACAGATAGCCTTGCAATAGTGAAAAACAAAATTCGCAGTATTTCACTATCAGGACATGCCACACACACCAGGGCATGTCCTACCTTTCACATACACTGCACCCTGCCCACAGGGGTACCTTGGCCCTACCTAAGGGGTGACTAACATGTAAGAAAAGGGATGGTTAGGGACTGGCAAGTGTGTGCACTTGCCAAGTCAACATGGCAGTGCCAGACTGCACACAGGCTCTGCAATGGCAGGCCTGAGTTACATTTACAGGGTGCTTATGTGGGTGGCACAATCAGTGCTGCAGGCCCACTAGCAGAATTTGATTTTAAGGCCCTGGGCACACAGTGCACTGTACTAGGGACTGACTAGTAAATCAAATCAGCCAATTATGGAAACACCAATCCATACATACAATTTACAGGGAGAGCATATGCACTTTAGCACTGATCAGCAGTGGTAAAGTGCCCAGAGTCATAAAACCAACAAAAACAGGTCAGAAACAGAAGGCCGCAAAGAATCTGGGGATAAACACGCTGTAAAAGCCAGGTCTAACAAGAAGCAACCCACCTGAGGGATGGGGGATATGTGGGCCATGGGACGTATCAACACATAGGGGTATTTTCAAGAGCCCTGTCCATAGTAGCCTAGATTAAACTACATTGCACGCAGCTGTCCTGGCATGCAGAGTCAGAGCACTCAGGTTTCAATTGCCATGGTAGGGACCACCTGAATTCCTCTCATATACTAAATCTGACTTGGTGTTGGGGTGAATGCAAATGATGTGCACCAGAGGACCATGGGGCAAATTTACAATGAAATGGATCAGCGCATCGCCACAAACAATTGTGCTGCGCTGAGCTGCGTCATTTAAAAAATGCAGAGATGTGCCATATTTACATAAATATGTGCCACCCCTGTGCTTACTCCTGTGCTGGTGCAAAAAGTACAACCGTGCACCAGTGCAGGCACCCTTGCGCATGGTGGACATGGTGCAAGGGTGCCTGCGTTGGCGCATGTTTGTGCACAGCTGTTCTTTTTGCACCGGCTCAGGCATGAGCACAGCGGTGGCACATATTCCTGTAAATACGGTGCATCCCTTCCTGCACATAAACAATCAATAATGGTGTTTTGCTCCTTCTATGTGTGCTGCAGCACACATAGAAAGAGTTAAAAACAAGCAGAAAAAAAAGTATTTCACCTCGTTGACCCACTCTAAAGCCCCATTTTAAAAGGCATCATTTTGAGTAATCTACATACATCGCACATTATGTGTACTTGTTCTTTAAGTTAAGTGAGTTCTGTACCTGTCAGTGCTGCAGAGTACCAGATATTGTTCAGGCATGTTCCATGCATCCCTAAGTATTTTATTGGAAAATTGAACAATAACATGTATGGGATATGTGGAGATGTGTCAGATTCAGGCTGGCATACACTTCGATACAGTGCCATGTGAGTGGGCTCCCCTCTGACATACATTGGGCCTCCTATACAAGAGGCATGTACAATGGGAGTCTGATATGTAAGGACTGCTCCAGTGGCTCTGGTTTCAAAGACACCTCCATGAGGCCATGTAAAGCCAGCTTCTAGGATTTGCTAGTCATTCCAAGGTGAGGAGTCAGGCAGGCCAGTGCAAAGCACAGTGTAGCCATAGTGGACATCAAGGAGCCATACCTTTTACATAGGAAATGCGGTTCAAGAGCAGTGATATTTGTTTTCCCTCATTCACAGGTTAGCTAAGCTGTGTAAGCCATGGCAGACCTCATTAATGCGTGACTATCCAGGGGAGGTATGACAAGGAGGATCATCGGCACATCACTATGTGTGATTCAGTATCGTATGCGTGCTGCATTCCAATGCACACATACCAAAGTGCCATACTCTGCCTTAGCATTGCATTGGGCTGAGAGCTGTCCCTTCCAATATAATACCAATCAAGTCAACAATGCACACACGTGCACCATAGATCAAGGGTGCGTGTGTATGCTAAGCACACCAAGGGGCTAATTTGCAAGTCCCTTGTGCCACTGAGGCATCACTTTTTTACATATGAAACATGATGCACCAGCACCGCTAGGGGCTTCTAAATTAACACTGTTGTTGGTAAGGTGTTCAGCTATGACTCAACGGACTGCCCCTTGCATTTTCTATGTCTTGGTGGCCAGCATAGGGCAAATCCTCGTTGAGCTGTGCAACGCCATTACTTGTGATTTGCACTCCCACAGATTTTTGCTGCCAACTTTGGGGTTTATTTACCAGGCCCTAGCACCGCCGGTGCATCACTTTTGATAAGAGAAAAATTGAAATCCCAGTGGCGCAAGGGGCTTGTTGTGAAAGAAGCACCTCTGGAGCAGATCTGCACTACCTGGTCTGTCATAATATGAGTTGTATGGATGGGCTACGGGCATGTGGATCTGCTCAATGCTTCCCTAGGACTAATTTGTATCACCTAAATGGAAACTAGCACTTGCGTGGCCCACTCAGTGTCACAGATAGCACTGGTGCACAGATCGTGCAAGTGCTATTGCCATGGCCTTTCCCTCATTTGCATGGGGCATGGCTATTTTGAGCAAAAAATGTGAGCCATACTTAATGTTACCACTTTTCATGAATGGGTAAATGAAACACATAGGAAAACACCCAAATCATGTGTACTTACCTACTTCTCCATCAACTTAAATGCCAACACAGTCAAGGAGGTCAGACTTCCTGCCAACCATATCCACCCAGCAATGTTGGAGCTGAATGACATTCCGGTCTACTCCAAACAGCCTCTGCATTTGTTGGTGCACCCTCTCCCAATGTTGCTTCCGCACTTTCACGGGGTATCCCAGGAGCACACATCCCCCACTGGCTACCATGTTGAGCAGGTATTGGGTCCCCAGCCACAGGAAGCTCCCTAACTCCTGTTCGCTCATGGGCTAAGCCCTGCCCTTCCCAGGCTTGATCCCTCCCAAAAACATCAAACACCCAAACAAAACAGAACCCCCCAATTTCCCACAACTACCCCCATGACAACAAAACCACAGAGGACAAACACCTGACAGCACACCGGACAATACACAACACGATACAACAAGAAAGCAAAAAAAGGATTTAAGAGACACGACAGGGACAGCAGACACAACAAACCAGCTCCAGACACATCAAAATACTCTCCAGCACAGCCAACACACAACCACTCTCTAGCACAGACAGTAAAACTGTGACTTAATCTGAAACTTCACACTTCCTGGTTTGCAGCATGCATGATCCATGACACCACTTCCCTTTATACATAACATCACTTATTGGGCGGATGCATCACGTTTTCAGCTGATGCGTCCTTTTGTTTGACGCTACCAGCCAATGCGTCGATTTCACGCAAGGCCTGACAAGGCACCATGCAGTCATTCAGACGCGTCGGCTGCGAAGCGTCATTTTCGGCTGACGTGGTGGCTGCAAAATTCATGCTTTGGGCTCCTGCATCTTTTTTTTACGCTACCAGTCAATGCTTCGAATTCACACAAGGCAAGGCCTGACAAGCCACCATGCATTCATTCAGATGCGTCGGCTGGGAAGAGTCATTTTCAAATGACGCAGTGGTTGCAAAATTCACGCTTTAAGTCCATGCTTCTTTAATTTTTGACGCAATAGTGCAAATGTGTGGATTTTGGTGTATTGTGATGTGCAATGCATGTAATCATTTAAAGAGATTGATGTCTTGGGTGTGAATAGTGGAGTTGACCTGGAAACTGTCTTTGTATGTGTTTACAATGTGTGTAGTCAGTGTACATATGAGTGAGTTCATGCTTTTCAGGGATCATATTACACATAGGGCTCAATCCCTCTGGTAGCGCAAGGGCACACCTTACAAGAGGTACCCTGTGTGCTAAATTAGTATTAGCACCGAATTGCACTGCTTTAGCTTCCCCCAAGCATGCCACAAACTAGCACTGCCATGGGGGTGCGCCCACATCTACGACAGTGCAGCCTACTGCAAATAAGCACCATGTACCACAATGGAGGCAGCAGGCTGTGGGGAAACTTGGGAGGGTTACTTTTTCCCTTGCAGGTGAGTGCTGCAATTGTCTGCAACCACCTGGAAGGGAATGTATGATGGCGTCATATGATTGGTTGAGTATAGGCCATTCATATTCAAGGGTCATACCCCACAGGAAAGTAACAATGTCAGCATTTGTGGGCAATATGATTCTCAATCTTGCTTGATGGTGCTATGTTAGATCACCATGCATGCCTTGGAGTGACTTCCTACCTATTGCTGACAGTAAGGCTGCGTATATCACACCATAACTACACTCTGCATCAAGGAGGTGTTGCTTGTGCATAGCAGTGGGTGTTCACATGCAACACTCATGTAGTTTGACACTGTGACAGGTGATGAGATTCACATGAACCTGACACAGTCCCAAAGTTGACAGACATCCCCAGTAGAGCCAGAACACAGATGTATAAGTTGGTGTAACATTGGCTTATCTGTTTCCATGTGTTCTGCATGCTGTTGCTCACATTGTCCATGTAGAACTATTCCATGAATGGTTTATGTGCAGGGAAAGGTTGGAAGAAGCCACCATTCATGCTGTGAAACACATATATCGGCTGTATGGCCTTGTATCTGGAAGGATATGTTTGGGCCATGCACATTGCAAAGGCCCATAGTCTTTATCACCATGCATAGCCTATGATTGTGGTTCATGAGGCCAGGTTGTCTAGCCACAACTAGTCAGGTGTAGTGAAATCATAAATATGTTTGCAATTGGGATCCATCACAATATGTTTCTAGGTTGTTTGCAACTAGACGCTTGATGATGGCTATGCATTCAGACATGAAGTTACCCTGCAATTTTCTCACCACATTGGAATACCCTATCGTGGGATACATCTAACCCTGGGCGTAGTTCGCGAAGTAACGCTTCGCGAAGCTACGCAAAGTGCAGTTCGCACTACGCGAGCTACGCGTAGCACTACGCGAACTGCGTAGTGCGTGTTCGCAATGATTGCACAGTGCCGGATGCTTGTCCGCACTGTGCAATCATTAAACGGCATCTTGCACAGTGCGAGCTGTCTTTTACTGCCGCTCGAGTAGATTTTTACTCGGCGGCAGCTTTCTCAACGCGGACTGGTAGTTTCTCATCGCGAGCGGTCGCGAGCATATGCGACCACTCGCAATGAGAAACCTGACCTCCCCGCGTTGAGAATCTCGCCGGGAGGTTTATTTTCCACGCTCGCGATCGGCAACTTGATGTTGCTGATCGCGAGCGAGAAAAAGTCTCGCCGGGATGTCATTTTGCTTGCTCGCGGTCGCCAACTTGACGTTGAGGACCGCGAGCAAGCAAAAAATGACCGCTGCACTACGCTACGCTACGCGTGTTTGCACTGTGCTACGTGCAATTCGCGTAGTGCGAAGTAGCGCAAACTTCGCAAACTACGCGAGCGTAGCGTAGTTTTCCGCCCAGGCCTAGATACATCAGTGCATTTCTGAATCTGGGTGTTATGTCTTCACATTTGCACTAAGACTATACTAAGAGGAGTGAAGCCATTATTTGTATCTCCAATACACCAAGATGGTAGGCTACATCACAGCTTGTTCCATTGGCATCTTAGCCTAGTGTGGCAAGTGTGCCTACATTCTCACTAGGTAAAAACTGTTGCATTGGCAAAGTATAGTATGTAGCATTTGTATGTGTGATATGAGATCTCCTAATGGATTTAATATGTGGATACAGTTTTTGATTTAGCATATGTATTTTGTAGGTTTGGGACTGTGTTCCCATGCACAAACGATGTGGATGACTTCACAGTCATCATACTATGAGTGGACTCTACTATTGTCCACAGGTATGAGGCCGTACAAATGACTAGCTGAAGGAGACACACAGTCATAGCATACCGTCTATGATGCCACACCATGTTAATTGTGGCTGACAATGGAGGACTATTTGCTACGGGTAGTTGACATGCACACTATTTTGCTTGTAACAGATCTTGTTCAGTGCTGTTTGTTACACATAGCTACATACATTTTCTGTGTGGCAATTAGTAGCAGGTGTGATGTGAATGTTTTGATGCTTACTGTGACTATGGAATCAAAATGCATACACAGTGGTAGTGAACATACATTTATTTATATATATATGTACACAGTTGCATGTTTCATTATTTTGTGACGTAATGTAAGTCACTCATGCATCAGTGAAGAAAATGGTAATAATATGGTCCCTCCTCCATGTTGCGTCTACTGATGGAACTGTTCGATGTGGCTCCTCATCTTCCTCATCCTCATCGTTCGGCGGTTCCTGCTCCTCATTGCCATCACCCCATGGTACATTTGTCTTTTTACAAATATTGTGCAATATGCAGCAAACAAGAACCATTTTGCACACCATTGGTGGTGAGTACACCAATCGGCCGCCAGACATATCCAGGCTACTGAAGCGGGATTTTAGTACTCTGAATGTCTGCTCGACTATCGACTGGGTCCTGCTTATGGCATGATTGTACCTCTGCTGGGGTTCCATCTGTTTTTTTTAAGAGGAGTCATCAAACACGGCTGCATAGCGTATCATTGGGCAGCTGCAAAGACATGAGGGGCACAATAAGTTATAAGTTATGACAGGGGATGACCCTACATTCATGTACATTCAGTTATGTGTCCTGAATGACTCATACACCTTGCCTACTGTAAGAGACGTGCTATGGCATTGTGTGGCACACACGCAAGTCGGAATTGGTTGAGAGTGACACATACAGGTGTGCTGTCCTCTGCGATTCCCTTACTATTTGTCATATTTGTGAGTGTCAAGGACATGCAGATGATGATTTGTCACCTGTAAGGAGAATCAATTAGCCATTGAGTAGATACATTTCTCACAATCATCTATTGTGTCTGTTATTGGCTACTATTGCCATTCCTGAATTGATGCATGTCTGATTTTACAACCTGTGGCTGGAGCAGTTGATGTAGCATACTGTAGTCAAACATATTTGGCAGTGAGAGCTGGAGTCAATGTTTAATGTGTACTGCCATGGGAAGGATAGAGAGTGGATATCAATGTGGGACATGATAGTGTACACATGGCAGTGTACAGTGTCCACTATGCTGACGGTACACAAGGTGCATGAGATATGTGGGAATCCTCCGCTGCACAGTGCAACTGGTAGACTAACTACACTACACTGCCACACTGATTGGGGACAGTGTAGGACACATTAGCCACATGATTCTGTGTCCAAGGTTTGGTTCCTGCATTTACAGAAGATGTGCAGCATTGCTCTAAGACAGGAACATAATTCCCAAGATGACTGTGTTGTTGGTTGTCATGGGAGAAATAGTTTGTGCTTGAGGCTGCATTTTGCTACACATTCTGGAGCCTTGAAGGACTGACAGAGTGGTTTGTGCGCTGCAAAACCGTGTGTACATAAGTTGTGATGTGTGTATATAATGAGTGATATAATGTAGCATGGTAGACATGATCTTGTGAGGTTACACTATGAATATATTTCTCAGTTTCACAGGTCTGATATACATCACATGCCTCATCACCATGGGATTTACCTGTGAACACACAGACTAGAGACAGGTAATCCCTTCATTCAACACGGTTTTTGGACGCAGCATTTCACATGGTGTTGAATTAGTGAGGCTCTTTCACACTATTGAATGCACACAGAGGGCTTCATTTAGCGGTTGTTGCCACTGGGCAGCAATGGATGTCATCTGGCTGCGCTGACCTGCATCCAAAGTGAAGGGGTGGAATGTGACATATTCCTAACATACAGAACATCTATGATTTATGCGCACATGTACCATCATATGATAGTGACTAGTTCCAACACCCCTCTTGCACCATGGTGCACATGTGTAGGCTTAGTATCCTCAAATAACTTAATGCTTTAAGGGACACATTCCTGCACCAAAAGCAAAATATATATGCTATTTCCTTTTTCTGTCTGTCCTACGGAATGCGGGACACATAGTAATTGGACATGACAAAGAGACATGTATTTATGTATCCTCATTTCACCTCCCCTTGGGAGGCACACTATTTTCACACAATCCCAGGGCCCTTGAACCTTGGATATGTGGAAATGTGTGAGATCTTATTGGTGTTGCATGGGAAAAGCCACTGCAAGGCCCATGGTACACATCCTTAACGTAGGGTGAATGAATGTTGCACTTTGCTCTGGCTTGCCTTTCTGCATATCTATGAGGCCATGCAAGGGCACACAGGCTGATTTTGCATTGCCGCATTGATATGATTTGGAGACCGGCTCCATCAGAGCTTCATGAACAGTGATGCTTTAGCAGCGCAGTTTACCTGTACATGTGGCCAACAATGGCGTAGGCGGTCTCAACATGTGTGACTTATAGGATTGTACTGCGCATATGCCATGTAGTATGGCGCAAGTATGTGGGCCCACACATACTACATCTGCACTGTCTTATTCAGCCCAACAGTAATATGACATTGTGTTCCAACATATTTGACTCTCATGTGGTCTGGCATGTGCTTGAGAAGTACTTACCAACCAGTAGGCCATTCCCATAGGTCCTATTCTGGAAGTGCTCATTGATAGTGGAATGCCGGAAGATGAAGTAATCATGAGCACTGTCTGGGGACTTTGCGAGGACATTGATGAAGAGGCCCAGATGGTCCATGATTGCCTGCTTGTTCATGGAATGCGTGCGCTTGTGTTAGAAGGTGGTTCTGACCATCTGAGCCGCCCGGATGTTTCGCTTTTTGAACACCTATTTGTTGAGCTTTTACTGTGGGAGAGTCTCATAAGTTGGGACTCACCCACAGTGACTCATGATGAAAGAGACTGCATGTGGATTTTACCTGTGTCCCCCTGGTGAGAGTAGGCCGCTGCGCTGCAGCCGGAGTAAGGGGCACCGGGCTGGTTACATGCAGACATGTGTGTACATGCTTGTGCACACGTGTAGGGGCTGCGCAGGTCGGAGATTCCTGGTGTGCGCAGCCCAGGAGCAGGTACAGATAGAATGGTGTGGCAGGAATTATGCAGAACTGGGTGGTGACATGGAATAGGCTTTATACAATGGGAAGAAACATGTAAGGGAAAGTCAGTGTGCTTTACTGTTTTCACTGAAGGACCACTCCATTATTCTCCTACGAGGATGGGGATCACATGGGATAGTTTCACTTCCCTAGGGCCTACAAATTCCAGACACGCACTAAAGTCCACTGTAACTTAGGTGAGAAGTACTATTCTGCAGAGTCCAAAGTCATATCTGTACTGCTTTTGGGTCATCCAGAAATGTCATATTCCTCTGACTCAGCTCATAACCAGAGGCTGGCAGGGTGTGACCCTGCCAGGCTGGATTAATGACCTTCCTCCCCAAACTGAGGCACCAGAGGCCTAGCCCTTCACGGCAAGCATTCCAATGGCGAAGGTCTCCTCTCCAAAAGGGAGAGAAGGTGGGCAGAGCTACAGTCTATCCATCAGCAGCTGTAACCTGGTGCCAGGCATCAACCTGCTCTGGAGAGAAGGCAGCAAGGGGGGAAGGGGCTTTTCAGAGACCATGTGGCATGAGACCCCTGGACGATGCCATTTTGAACTAACCCAGAGGCCTGGGCAGGAAGGAGGGAGCAGGGCCAGAGAGGTGATGTGTCGCTGCTTGATAGGGCAAGCAGAGCCTTCCTGCCAGCCCCCTCCAAATTCTTTAAAAAGAGCTTGCACAGGAAGAGGAGCTCTCTGGGGTGTGGTCTGCTGAGGAAGACTGGTGCTGGAGCCTGGCGCCATGGGCAGTTGGAAGGAAGGACCCCCTGACTGTCCCAGGATCCTGAATTGCGCCAGGAAGGGAGTCCAGGACCAGTGAGCAGAAGCCTGGGCCTCTGCGCAAGGAGAAGAGAGGCCCAGGAGGAGAGCTAGATGAAAGGCTGGCGCAGGGAGCCAGTGAAGACAGCTGCCTGCTGAGTTCACCCTCCTTGAGACCAGGAGGGCAAAGGAAAGTGCTCCCAGTGGCTGGGGCGTGCCACCAGGAGCAAAAGGAGACCAAAATGGCGAAGATCAGCTGCCTGGGGGCCGAGATACGCCCCCCAGAAGGTAGGCGACCTTTGACCCCTGAAGAGGACCGACGACGAAGCGCGTGGGGCTCCGCCGCCGGTCCCAGAGGGGCCCCCGGGGTGGGTCAGGTCCCGGGGGCTGCCCCCACAAGATGTCAAGTCAGGGAGCGCCATCGCGCTCCCCATGAAAATTACCCCAACCGGGGTGCCAGGAGCCCACCCTGGCCCCCGAAGACACCGGATGGAGGGGAGCGCCCTAGAAGAGGTCTCTGGGGGCCCGGGACCCCAACTCCGGGCCCTACCAAAAACGAAGCCTGGGAGCGCTCCCCGTGAAGATCTCGGGGGCCCGGGATCCCAACTCCGGGCCCAGATGGGGTCAGTGCAGTGAAGGGGGGAGTGCCGTGGCACATCACCCCTGCCACAAGAAGAAAAGCCGGGGAGCGCCGTCGCGCTCCCCGTGAAGACGCCCTGGGGCCCGGGACCCCATCTCCGGGCCCCGAAGTGAAGGCGGAGGAGGGGGGAGTGCCGTTGCACTCCCCCGCGGTAGCGGGAAGGCGGGGGAGTGCCGTTGCACTCCCCCGAAGACCCGCTGGAGCGGATACAGCCTTGTGTCTGCCCGCAGGAGCGGGCAGACCTGAAATGGAGTGCCGGCTCCCGCGGCAGCACATGAGGGTGCTGGCCAGACGGGGAGCCGGCGGGAGCCGCCAGGCAGCTCCCCACCGATCCTGCAATGCGAGGGGCCTGGGTGGGACCGGGTCTCCGCGAAGAGAAGAGCGGCCGGGGGTGGGCTCCCCGAGCCGCATAGAACATACCTGGGCACAGGAGGGGTCCGGGTGGGACCGGGCCCCCCTACAAGGGGCTAATGCGGCACAGGGCCACCATCCCGAGCAGCGCGGCTTTCCCCGAAGCAGCGGGAGAGCCGCTCATCACAAATGCACACGATGGGGGAAGAGCGCCCCATAATACCTTGCAGGCCCGGACCGGCCTGCAAGGGAAAGCAGCTTTTTCTCGGCTTGTGGTGGCCCCAGGAGGATGGGGTCACTGTGAAATGTGTGGCAAGGTGCAGGGGGAGCTGCAGGAGCAACACAGTCTCCCCCAGCATGAAGATGGAAAGTCCCCCCCCCAAAGTCTCTGGGGACTCCATAGAAGTAACCCCTCAAGGGCTCAGCCAGCAATCAACAGTATCCCGGAGCTGGAACTTTTGTTCTACAGCTGGGGGTGCTTTAAGGATTGCATCAAGGTTTGGAGGGCTGTGCTGGGGTTGTCTGGAGAAGGGCATCCCCTGGAGGTGAAGAGGTGCAATTGCACGAGAAGTGTATTTACCAATGTTCTATTGTGGGACTGTAAGTCACATGAGTAATGTGAAGTCATAAGCAAAGTGGGGTTATGTTGCTTGACATTCCTGCCAGGGTGTCTGGCTGTATATACTTAATCCTGTGATTATAACTGTGATGCCTTTTAGGGACTGTGATTGCAATGCATTATAACTGTTATCAGCTATGATAAGTACCTCATTTAAAGTGATGTCTAAACATGTATTCTTGCTGCTGCATTAGGTGAAGAACAACCCAGACTGTTAGCCCCTAAGATGTAGAGGTGTATACTGTATGGTCAGTATGAGATGCTCAATCAGGGTTATGTGTCACCATGGCGGGCGTACCTATTTTAAATGCTTGTTGAGATAATGGGGTGGGTCGCCACTGGGATGGTGCCAGGGGGCAAGGCCCTCGCACCAGGTTCTGTTCAACCCACTGTATTAGGGGGCAAGAAGATGTGCATACATGGGAGTGGTGGTACTAGACCCCACCCCCCCCTTCGGGAGGGTTGGGAATGTTATCCAATGTCACAAAGTAATTCCAACGTCTTATGTATATTTGTAAATTGGTGTATAGTATTGAGTAGTGTGTGTGTTTAATAAATGTACTCTTCCTTTTATAAAGCAAAGTACAGACTGGACAATCAATTATTGAGTGTTATTTCTGCGTACTGGTAAATGGCGATTACTAGCCCACACCACCTCCCTTGAGTAAGCCTTAGACTGCTCTGCAACGCTACCCTCTGGGAGTCAAGCGCTACAATGGGGTGTTGGTTCCCAGTGAAGGACAAATGTAGTCATGTTATTTGTGCAGGCCTCACAAGTACTGCCTCGTTTTCCAACAGCTTCCTATTGTGGTACTGGTGTGTTGAGCTGCTAGAGGCACAAGTTACACATGGGTGCAGTTTATGGCCCCCAACACATGTGGAAATCCTGCAATAGCATAAAAGCCTTGCTTGTCTTCCTGTTGGTTCTGCGTTGTGTTGGGGAAGAAGAGGTACTGGGGTGTGAGGCTTATGATGGCATCCAGGACGGAGGGTAGGAACCTAGAGAAGGATGCCTGGGATACTCCTGCCACTCTGGCTGTGGTGGGTTGGAAATATCCAGACACCAGCATGCGTAGGACAGCCAGCAGCTTGGCCTGCAGAGGGATGTTGGTGCACCGCTGCGATGTTGGCTGCAGCCAGGTGCAATCTGTTGCAGGAGGCGGATAGTGGTCTCCCTCCTGAGCCTGTAATGGACAATAACCTCCTCCCCCCTGAGGTCAATGAGGGTAATCCTCTGGTGGTATGTCCGCTCCCTTCTTCTGCGCTGTCTCCATTGTAATGGTGACGGTGATGGTGGTCTTCTTGGTGCTCCCAGCTCCAGCAGGAGTAGATCCATGGTGCCATTAAGCTTGCCAGAGTGATTTGGGTATGTTCTGCTTTTATACCAGTGGACATGCGTAATTTGTTTTGCCAAAGTAGCACCATTTTCCAAAATTGTTATAAATATGGCTGCGTCTGTTTTTCAAGACTTTTTCAGGGGGAACACCTACCTTGCATATCATTAGCGATAACTACAGTAACCGGATCTGGCGCTAAGAAAAATTGGTGCAGGAGTAGAAAAAGTGACGCTACAGGCCTCTGGTTTCACTTTGTAAATATGGCGCCAAAAAAAGCTGCCGCAGCGTCAAAAAATGTACGCTTTGGCGGTGATAGCTCCTTGAAAATATGCCCCACATTTTCTTCAGCAAACCTAAAAGGGATGTCAGTGCAAACAATCAAAGGCCCAGTAAAAACAATTTGCAGCTTAGTTATGCGAACTAAAACACACGTAAATAAACATTATTTTCTCATTAATAAAAATATTTTAATAGTTACCCACTCTGAAGATTTTTTAAATCATCACAAACTATACTATAATACAATAAATCATCCATCATATTTTGGTTTTTTCATCTTTGTCTTCTCCATGGCTTTTATTTCATCATAAAGTCAGAATTTGATGTCATCAAGTAAAATATCTTTCCTCTTTCTTTTTCTTGTCATCTTCTTCTTCTTTCCACCACCAAATTTCAAAATTCCCTTTAAAGAGATCATTTCCAGAAGTTTTCATAAAAGCAGTATATCAATCAGACTAAGAATAATTATAATATAGCCTTATAGCCCGCCGTAGCGGGCTATACCGGCTATTAAAGGCCCGCTACCGCGTTAAAGGCCCGAGCCGCAGGCGAGGGACTTTAACAAGGTAGCGGGACTTTAATAGCCGGTATAGCCCTGCTACGAAGGGCTATAAAGCTATTAGAACATTCTGCCACTAGAGAGCAGAATGTTCTAACAAATAAAACAAAGGCGTCTCGAAGCTCGAGGGATTTAAATCCCTCGAGCTCCGAGAGGCTCTTGTAAGAGATTGGAATGTTGCTCTGCGGGCCTTGACCGGCCCGTAGAAGCAGGGAGAACTCCATTGTCTACAATGGAGCTCCCAACATTCCAATGTTCTAATAGTATTTGTTCGTATCCTTTTTATTAGGCCACAACCCACTTCACCGAACCATTCACTGATTCTTGTAATCCCTTTTTCAATCATACTAAACCATGAACCAATCATTTCCTATGCAACAGTCTCTCTTAAAGTATTAGCTTCCTGTGAAATATTAGTTATAATAATAATATACTCATTCATTAGTATTCTATTTTCAGGCACAAATGGAACATTGCTGGACCATTATTATGTGGCACCCATCACCTTCCTTTGCAAGAAGATATCTATATGGATCCTATTTTGTAATACAACTGCACAGTTGGGTATCATCTCTTCATTAATTTTAGTTAATGCACCTGCAGCATTAGTAGCCACACGATCCACTATAGTAAACAACTATCTAATTTTGACATCATTCAAAGTCACACCAATTGGGGAATCAACATACCAAATATATATCCATAAAATCTTGATTAAACCCGTGTTACACTGTTTTAAAACTCATTCACTCTTTCCTTCATCGCATCTACATTATACACTCTTGGAAAGTTTTGGAAAGTCTAACAAAAGATAGTAATAACCTACTCAGTTGGTTGGAATGTTAAAATAAGCTGTTTCACCACAACAAAGATAAATACCTCTAAATAAAGAGTCATTACCCAGCATATAATCTCTGTCAGCTATATGATTATAACCACACTAACTCGTCCCATTCATCTGTGAAGTTTCCCATCTATCAAGTTTCTCACTCATCATAAATATAACTACTTTCTTCTCTGGATTAATTCTAAGTCTGGGTGTATGTATCTTTGAATTTCTAAATCTCTCCTTAGCTCTTTCCTGTGATTGAATCTCTTTTAATTCTGCAGCATTTCTACTAATTTTCCCTCTCCCTTCATTCAGTCTACTTACACACACACATTAGTATTCAAACTTCGGTTAGATAGCATAATAAGTCTATTATGTTTGTTTTGCAAAAGTCAAATTCTTGACGGTCACCCAAGCACTCGTCAGCAGCAAGCTCGACTATGGCAACACACACTACGCCAGCACCACCCAAAAACTCCCAAAAGAAATTGCAGCGCATTCAGAGCGCCTCTGTCAGACTTATTCTGGACACCTGGAGTTACGTGCCGCTACCCTATGGGTCGATTTACAAAAAACCTTTTTAAACATTTCTAACTTGTTTTATTAATTTTACTCACATTGTATTGAATTTGCCTGTACTGTATTCACTGCCGATCTGGCCCAGTTGCTTCCTGGTGTGACGCAGGTCTAGGTGCCCAATCACAGCGGAGGGGGGCGGAGCCAAGGCTGCTACCGGACATTTAAAGCCGGTCGCAGCGCGGGAGCGGGAACCTAGAGTTACGTGCCGCTACCCTACGGGACGATTTACAAAAAACCTTTTTAAACATTTCTAACTTGTTTTAATAATTTTACTCACATTGTATTGAATTTGCCTGTACTGTATTCACTGCCGATCTGGCCCAGTTGCTTCCTGGTGTGACGCGGGTCTAGGTGCCCAATTACAGCGGAGGGGGCGGAGCCAAGGCTGCTACCGGACATTTAATGCTGATTGCAGCACGGGAGCGCAGCGGACGCGTGCAGAGGGCGCGCCTAAGGCGCGCCAAAGGCAAGCCCGTCTGCGCCTGTCCGCGGACGTCCGGGGCCAGGGGCCAGTTATTATGCTCAAAATACTGCCTATTCCTCAGCTGATCTTAAACAGCTTCACTCTGTCAAGCTCACACCCAATCTCTCCATCTTTACCAGCCTGGTCAAGTATGGGATCATGGCAACTAGAACATCCTTCCCTGAACTACTACATAATATCGCCCCCTTCAAGTTACAGGACAGAAATAAACCTCCGAAGTTATCCGTCTTATATCTTAACACCCGCTCTATGGTAAAGCACCAACTAGATATATTTCTTTTACTAGAAACTGAGCAGCCTGATATCCTTCTTCTGACTGAGACCTGGCTCTCCCAATACTCCTCCCCTGATATCCTGGCAGCCTTACCCAAGGATTATTATATTCTTCATGCCAACTGCCCCCAGGGGAAAGTAGGTGGAGGAGTCGCGGCCATAATACACCATGCCCGGAAATTCACTGTACTAGCACCACTAGACCTACCGTCAGTTGATAACTTGGTAGTTAAACTAGAATCCGACGCAGCCCCCCTGATCTGCGTCTTGCTATACAGGCCCCCCTACAGCATGCCCCTATTTCCACAATCTCTGGGCGAACAGGTAGCTCATCTCACTACTAATCATGCAAAAATCCTGCTGATTGGCAACTTCAATTACTGGCCCAACGATATAGCGGGTGGCCCTCAATCTGCTGAACTATCCGACTTACTCATGGGGCTCAACCTCACCCAGCAAGTGTCCTCGGCCACACACATCAAAGGGCACACACTGGACCAAGTCTGGACAGCCAATCTCAACATGTCCACTCTGTCGATTGCACCCTGCACATGGTCCGACCAGCACTTAATTAAATTTACCATCGATAACATCACCCTGGTCAAAACCCCTCCTACTGATGGGGGAACAGCAAGGAACTGGAATAAAATCGACAAAACTCTATTCCTCAATTCTTTGGCCAATACTGTCCCGCCCAATCAACTATCCGTCAACCTTAGTGATGGAAGCCTAACAACCTGGCTATCAGCTGCCAGCAACAAACATGCATCCCTAAGGAAATTAAATCTTGCCCGACGTCATGAAGCTCAGAGATGGTTCTCTGTCGATATGAAAGCTCAGAAATTAGCTCTCCGGCAATTTGAAAGGAGGTGGCGACGCAACTACCGATCAGAGGACAAACAGACCTTCTTAGAGGCGATGAAAAATTACAAAAAAGCTATTTTCGCCACTAAAGCCGCCTATTTTTCCTCTAAAATCTTAACCACCACCAATAAGTCCAACTAAATTTTCTCCATTGTTAATGAGCTGTCCAACCCTGACAGAATCACAATAAAACCCACCCCTTACTAAACCTTCTGTAATTCCCTAAATACTTTCTTTATTGAAAAAATCACGAAATTTAAGGCTAGCATCCCGAAACGTCCCAACCCCGAGGCCAGCCCCACTGCACCCAGAAATCCCTGCATCTTTAATCAATTTCCGATAATAAGCAACCAGACATTCTTGGATCTTCTACCCAAAATAAAATCAGGCTCACCTAGGGACTGCTGCCCTCCTAGCATCCTGAAAGAAGTATTCACTGCCCTTCCCGGACCAGCTCTCTCTCTCTCTTTTGAACGAGTCACTGTCCCACGGCTGCGTTCCCGCAACCTTCAAGGAGGCAATCATCGTCACCCTCCTGAGAAAATCAGCAGCTGACCCTCAAACCCCAACAAACTATCGCCCTATATCCTTACTCCAATACCTGGCTAAGGTTTTGGAAGCCTATACAACTAGATGCCTGTCCGTGTTCATGGAACAGTCTGAGTACTTTGATCCCCATCAACCAGGCTTTCGCCCAGCACACTCCACTGAGGCCGTTATACTGTCGGTACTGGAAACTCTCCGGATGGAGACGCACAGGGGTCTCCCGCAAGCCCTGGTGCTGCTTGATCTTTCTGCAGCTTTCGACACGGTCGACCATGACATACTGGTCGACCGTGTCAGAGACGCAGGGATGCAGGGATTCAGGGGTCAGCGCTCGGCTGGATCAGCTCTTTTTTGGAAAACCGCTTTCAGTCGGTTCGTATTGCTCAGTTCACTGCTCCCAAGATGAGGACTTCCTGCGGAGTTCCGCAGGGCTCATCACTTTCCCCCCTCCTGTTCAATCTCTATCTTCTCCCTCTAATCCGAGCCTTGAAAGAAAGGAAAGTTTGCACCTTTAACTATGCTGATGACTTCCAACTAATCTTCCCCATCAGCAACTCCCCCGACTCAGTCCGCAACTTTCAGACCACCAAGCTGTTCATCAGCGAGTGGATGAACAGTAATCACTTAAAACTTAATCCAGATAAAACGGAGCTAGTCCTAACTGGTGGCACTCAAAACCCCTGGAGCCCCCACTTTTGGCCAATAGAATGGGGCCTACCCCTTCTCCTTCTACCTCAGCCAAAAGTCTCGGAGTAACAATCAATTGTGATCTCACCATGAAGTCCCAAATAGGGTCAGTGATATCAACCTGCTTCTTCCAACTGAGGAAAATAAGAAAGATCAGAAGATTTCTCACGCAGGAAGCTCTGATCCAGGTGGCCCTTGCCATGGTGATGTCCCACATTGACTACGCCAATTCCCTCTACTTTGGCATCCCACTGTACCTAGCCAAACGACTACAACTTGTACAGAATCAGGCAGCGAGATTGATTTTTCAGCAATCTAGGCAACAACATGTTACCCCCCTCATGAGGAAGCTGCACTGGCTCCCTAACTCACAACGTTGTGCCTTCAAGGTATGCTGCCTTATCTTCAAGTCCCTCAACGGAAGGAGCCCCAAATTTATGGACAGCCTTATCCAAAAGCACACACCTATGCGCAACCTGCGCTCGGCTCACAAGCACCTTCTGTCCACTCCCTCTTTTTAACTGAAGCGACTGGGCGGCGCCAGGTTCGCCGTCCTAGCTCCCAGATATTGGAATTCTCTCCCTGTCGAAATCCACTCCTGCACTGACCACCTGAGCTTTAGGAAGCTCCTTAAAACCTGGCTGTTCAGACAAGCCTACGAATAAATCCCCTGGGTCTTGGCACCTCTCTATGTAGCGCCATAAAACCAACCTGGTGTACGTGCGCTTTATAAAAATTGTTAACTTAACATTTTTAACATAACCTCCCCACTGCAGCCACATCTATGGTCACCTGAGTGACCTCCACTGGCTGCCGATCAACAAAAGAATCACCTTCAAGCTCATCACGCATGCCTACAAAGCCCTCTACAACACCGGGCCCCAATACCTCAACCACCGCCTCTCCATCTACACACCCAGGAGACATCTCTGCTCTGCCCAACTGGCCTTGGCCACTATCCCACAGATCTGCAAGACCTTGGCTGGAGGAAGATTCTTCTTCTACCTCGCTGCGAAGACCTGGAACTTCCTACCTCTGCTTCTCAGGCAATTACCGTCACTGCCTCAATTCAGGAAGGACCTCAAGACCTTGCGCTTCGACTGAACTGCAGAACCCCCCCCAGCACCTTGAGACCATTACGGGTGATTAGCTACGCTCTACAAGAACCCTGATTGATTGATTGATTGACTGAATTCTTAATTTCAGGTAATTCATCAAAGGTAACTCATAATGTACTTCATACTCCTCCAGTAGATCTCGTCCTACTAGAATTGACAGATATATGCTGCAAGAAATGTTGCAACTCAGAGGAAGTTGAAAATATGTTGCTTTGCTTATAAAATAGCCACCCCCTTTCTATAAAAAAATCAAAATTAAAACTTTAACCAAGGTGCACAAATTTTTAAAAAATCAGTCATTCAAAATTAAAGCAAAACATTTATATTAGTAATTTCTGAGTTCAAAAATAAGTTGATGCAAGCAGATATGGTCATGAAAGTCAGCAGCACAGTTCTTAAAGTTCAATGAGGACACAAAACTATCTTCAGCGGGAACCCTATGGCACAAAATTAATCTTCTTCTTAAAGGCAGACATTACTATTAAAAATATGATCATAAACAAGGATCTCTAATTATGTATCTAATGGAAAAGAGTTAAGCAGGCATACTATGAAAAAAATCAAAAATTAAAAAATACATTTCTTCTTAAAACTACATTTCTTTTCATGGAAGTTCCTCCAACAGTAATCGGTAGTCTGTCAGAGCAATATTCCTTTCTTCTGGCTCAATCTTTGCCAAATATGCACTAATATTCTTGTTTGGCACTCTAACTCTTGTTGCTCTGCTGAGCTCAGTCTTTTCAGAGTTTCTATCATTCAGATCTGCTATTGCTTCAGCTGATTTTTCTCTATTTTCCTTCAAGGAGCCAACTGTTTGCAGCACTCTTTCTTCTCTCATACCTCCAGACCAATCAGTTTGTGTCAAGATTCCATCTTCCATGAGATTTGTTGCACATGCCTCGATTTCATCTTCTCTTGTTTCATGATTTGTGCAATTTGAGACTGAAGCATCTTAAATTGCTCTTGAGGTTTTCAAAGTTCAAGTTATTGGGGTTTGATTTTCGTGTTGTTCCTATTGTTGTTGTTCTTGTTCTTCTTGAACTCTTTGTTAGTTTTGTTCTTCCTGAACTCTTTGTTCCACCCCCTCTGTATCCACATAGCAATATTTAGCTTGACTCTGTGAACTATTGGTTTGTGTCACCACTTCATCATAGCCAGTTTTCACTCTCTTTGTGTGAGATGTGTGGATCCAATGTGGCAAACCTCCACACTTCACATCAGTATTCATCACCAAGATCACTTGGTAAGGTCCTTTCTATCGCGGTTTCAGCCAAGTCTAACATGTTATTCCACCACAATTCAAAAACCAGGCTCTAGGTCATGGCAAAGTTTTTTGTTTGCTGAAAGTGTAGCCTAATGCACCTGGTGAGAGATTGAGCGTACCAAATCAGCCAAACTCTTGCAGTAATCCAGAACTAGATCATCACTAATATTCACAAATGTAGCTGAAGGAATAGCAGGAGTCCTCACAGATTGCCGCTTTAGGAATACATGGGGAGACCAGCCTGTAATCTTTTTTGGTGCACTTCTCATACTCAACAGAAGTAATGGAAGGGCATCTGGCCATTTCAATGTTTTTTGGTTAACTTTGGATTTAGGGTACTATTGGCCCTATCTCTAAAATTTCTGTTGCTTCTGAATGATATCCACAAGGGGATTTCTGCTTGACGTTCAGCACCATGCGGAGGGCTCTCCTGACTTTATTTTTAAAATGAATTCTTCTATCTGATTCTAAAGAAGTTGGCAAACCGAATCTAGGGATCAACGTCTTCTAATTGGATATGCCTCCACCCATCTACTAAATAACCAACTACTAGGATGTACTTTAAACCACTGCACAGAGGCATTTCAATAAATCTATTTGTAATCTTGTAAAGGGACCCTCAGATTTTCGTATGCGACTCAAGGTTTTTCTACCAATATTTTCCTCTTGACAGGTAACACACTTTTAACATAATGACTGCAATTTTTTTTTAAATATGGATTTAACCAATATTTCTTAAAGATTGAAAACAAACAATCTCCTAACACAGATATTTGCCCATGAATGTAACTTGCCATCTGCAACTACAAGGAATGAGGTATTACGAATTTCTTATCGCCTGACACCCAAATCTCCTGATTGTCTTTTGAGCCTCCTGCTTTTACTGATGTTCTCTTTTTATCTGCTAGCACCTGATTTTGCTATTCTCCCAACTCCTCAAGTCATTGAGCTGACAGTGGTAAGAAACTACTGAAATTTTCTATTATACATTCCGATTTTTCATTTGTCCCCATTGTACCAGATGCAACAGCACAGTACTTTACAGCCTCATCTGCAAAATGATTACCTACTGTAACTATGTACTTTCCATACTTGTGTGTGGAGCGTGTAATAACAGCAATCCTCTTTGGAAATTGTAGGGTCCCTAAGAAATCCAAAATTCATGTCCCAAATCAAGAGGGGTGTCGGGGAATGTCAAGAAAACTGTTTGTGACTACAATTGGCCAAAATCATGGACCACTCCAAAAACAAATAAACTGTATAGATTGTAACACTCAATCCATTGGCTATGCAGCATGCTCTTGTAATTGCACTCGATTTTCATACTTGTGGTGAAGTTATTTTACACAAGTATGATGCTTCCACAATGTATGCTATTGTAGTAACTACATATGCTGCTCCCACAGTTCCATAATGGTCTCTCAGACAAGAGTCATCCACAGATAAAATCAAATCAGCCAATTCGAATGGTACATGTTGAAGATATGGTCTTGGTTTGATGCACAACTCTGTCACATAAATACAATCATGGTCACTTTCATTTATTTCATCATTAAGTTCCTTCTTTGGTTATGGTACAAGTGTTGCGGGATTTAGGGTATCGCAGTGTTTAACTGAAAAGTTCCCTGCCGCCAGAATAATCTGCTCGTACTTTGTTAAGCTACTCTTTGTAAGATGCTGAGTATGTGAATGATTCAGCAATGTCTTATCTGAATGTGGGGCCATCACAATAAGAGTGTTTCCTATCATAATTGTCTGACTTTGAACAATTGCCAAACAAATTGTTGCAATGCTCTTCATACACCCAGGAAGCACAGCACACCCTACTTCTACAGTAGGAGTAAAATATGCAATGGGCCGCTTCGCCCTTGATGCTTCTATGTGTAGTGCAAAAGTGCACACCCTTCGCTTTAATGAGAAAATGAATACAAATTGTTCTCATCATTTGGATTTCCTAGAGCATGGGTGCTACACAAGCTGTGTCTGAGATTCAGGAAGCCGGGCAGGACTGGCCATAGAGGGCACCGGGCATTTCCCCCAGTGGGCCGCTAGGGTGGGGGCCGGTTTTGGTGCCCTGAGGGGCTGTTTTTGTTACCGGGGGCTGGCAATATTGGCCCCCTGTAACAAAATCGCCCAAAACCGGCCCTAGCAAACAGCTCGGCTGCATCCCCGGGGGCTGGCCGGGCTGTTTGCCAAGGCCGGTTTCGGTTCCCAGTCCGGCCCTGCCAGGAAGGCTTTTATGCATTCATTGTCCCAAAGGCACCTCATCCCTCACATCACTGTGAGTCAACCTCTGTGAAGACTTTGAAATTAGTGAAACATTTCAAATCCACTGACGACAGTAACCAATATCCCTAAAAACAGCCTCACTTTTTCTGTGTTGTTGGTGGGTTCATTTTAAAATCACAGAAATGCATTCTTTGGAAACCTTTCTTACTCCCTTCTCAATTTGGTCCCAAATAACATCCTCCTGTCAGTACTGTAATTTTGCTGGAAATACATTATGCCCATTTTCAGCCAAATGGTTCATCAAAGCATTTGTGTCAAGTCTACAGCCCTCTCTCATTTTGGCTGTGAAAAATAGTTCATCAATATACTGAACTAGCTGTGAGTCACAGGACAAGTTTTGAATTTCCCGATCCTTCTTCAGAGTTAGGAAAAGATTGAAGGACTTTCCATATACCCTTGTGGGATTTTTGAACAAACCACGATTCTGTTTTGGAATCTGAATGCAAAAAGATATTGACTATCCTCATGAATAGGAACTGAGGAAAATGCTTGGCACAAATCTATGAAAGTAAACCACTTGGCTTTTGTGGGAATCTGAAACAATATTATTGCAGGATTCAGTACTACGGGACAGCAAGGAATAACAACATCATTAATTTTGCACACAGTCTGTACTATCTTCCATTTTCCACTGGGCTTCTTTTTTTCCATGATTGAATAGTTACATGAGCTCCCTAGTCCTTATTTTAGAATTTCCTGTCCAATCATTTTATCAATGACAGGTAAAATGTCCTTCTCTGTTTCATATGTAAGCTTGTATTGAGGAGTGCAGAGACACACTTCATTTGGTTTTACAGTGATCTCCACAGGCTGTGCACTTTTGATCAATCCAATTTCTTTTCTTAAAAAATCCCAAAACCTCCTTGTTCACAGGGGGCCAGATGTACGACCATTTTTGCATGCGCAAACGGGTATGCGAACCCGTTTGCGCATGCAAAAACAGCATGGGGAATGTACAAACCCTATTTTGCGAGTCGCAGTTTTTGCGACTCGCAAAATAGAGATTCTGCGACTTCGCAATTAGGAAGGGCGTTCCCTTCCTAATAGCGAGCGCAACCCTATGTAAGAATGTTTTGCGTCCGCAATTGCGGGCGCAAAACACTCATAAATTACCACCCTCTTCAAGAGGGTGGTAATGAAGTCATAAAGGGAAGGGGTCCCCAGGGGACCCCTTCTCCTTTGCAAGTGCAGGGAAAATACTTTTTAAGGGCAGGCAGTGGTCCCAGGGACCACTACCTGCCCTTAAAAATAAAACGAAAATGTTTCATTTTTTTCTTTTTAAATGCATCCCATTTTCCTTTAAGGAAAACGGGCTGCATTTAAAAAAAAAAAAAAAAATGCTTTATTTAAAAGCAGTCCCAGACATAGTGGTCTGCTGAGCCCAGCAGGCCACCATACCTCGGAGGGCCTGCCATTCCCAATGGGGTTGCAAATTGCGAAAGGCTCATTAATATTCATGAGCCTCTCTATTTGCGACCCCATTGGGAATCGCTAACAGTGTGAAAAACACTGTTGTACATTGGAAATAACGCCTCGCAAATTGCAAGTTGCAAAAAACTCGCAATTTGCGAGGCGCTATTTCCACGGTCGTACATCTGGCCCAGGATGTCTGAAATCTGGAGGTAAATCCTCTTCGGTGAGGACTCAGAACACTTTAATTGTTGCTTCTGATCATTTTATTTTAAAGACGCAATCTTCACCATTTGTCTGAATACCAACACCATCCGATGTGCTGTAAATTACACAATTAAGTTTACACAGGAAAACTAGACTCAAACATTTACTGGATCCATCCCACAAATTATAAATTTGTGGTCATTTATGACTGAACCAATTTCCAAAAGGACATTAGCTGACAACTTATTAGTCACTTGTTGTTGGGCTTGGCCCTATCTGCAGGGTCACCCCTCCTATTTTTGCTTTCACCCCTCCTATTTTTGCTACATTTGACGTTATTGGCATTAGGACTCTGTGCATTTTACCACTGACAACTAGTGCTAAAGTGCTTGAGCTCACTCCCTAAAATGTGTTAAAATTGCCTTACACCTTACTGGTCTATATAATTTACTTTTAAGTCCCTGGTAAAGTGGTATACCATATACCCAGGGACTGTGAATGAAATACTACTAGTGGGCCTGCAGCACTTATTGTGCACAGCAGCGTTTTTTTAGTAGGGGCGTCTCCCCCCTGTTTGTTTTGTTGCCCATGGGCATCGGGCCCCATAAATCATGCTTACTGCATTACTTTCTTTAAATGCCATTTTAATTTTAGCCGCAGTGCGCGGCATGGCATGGGAAAAGTTGAGAGTGAATGAGGGGGTGGGTGGGGGTGTGGAGCATCCGAGCCTGCTTGAATAGCTGCTGGGCCTCCTTTGGGTGAAGTGCGCATGTCAGGTTGGACAGGTACCTTGCTGCGACCAGCCTGACATGCGCACTTAAACCCTCGCCTACATCCGCAATGTAGGAGAACGGGATTGTCACCACATCCCCCAAGGCTCCTAAGGACCGCTGTCAGCACCTGCTCTAGCCAAACCTCATGCTGCTCTCTTGCTGTTTCCTCACAGAAACAGAAAGGGAGCAGTGTCTAGATTGGCGCAGGAGTCGCGGGGTGGAACAGGGCCTGGAGGGAGGTTACAGCTTCTATGCTCGCGGCGCACCTGGAGGCAAAGTCATGAGTGTTCCAAGTCGGACAGTGCTGAGAATAGAGACCGGACGGTGAGTGTTTTAACGTTTAATCACATGGGGGGAAGTAGAGAATCAACTTCAGACCCTCAACAGCCTCATCAATAACTACTTGGGATTTATAAAAGAATGTCTGTTGTGAGTGACTTTGTCACAGGTCTACTGACAGTTTGAAGGCAAGGACCTGAAAAGTGACTGTTGGAACTTGGAACTCGATCAACCTTTCAAATGCACCACTCAGATACATGCTTCAGAAATTCTTAGCTCCTACTGGTCTTACAAAGTCAGAGATGTCTCAAATGTGACTGACAGTTACCCCGCCACAGCAGCATTTGTTAAAAGGTACAGGCCTGTATGTAACTGGCCTCGTCCCAGTCCAAACCATCTTTCAGATGTAAAGGCCTGAATCATGTGATTCTACAACTGCTGTAACCTGTCCTGAAGTACATGACTGTGTCTCAGCCGCCCTGCTAAGAGGCGCCTCATGGCATATGACTGATTTTCTCCAGCCCTGCCGGCCTGATAGATGAGATGCAAGACTGGCACTTCAATTGTAACCACAGTCCGATTTTTTTTTTAAACTGTTTTTATTTTTAAACATCAGCCAAAACATCAGCAGGTGAGCCTAATACACATTAGATTTGACATTCTTACAATCCTTTGTTACTTTCAGGGATACAGACAGTGCACTATGGGAGTTCATTCTCCAATGCTCCTCCCTCCTCCCTCTCTCTGGATTAGACATGGCGCTCCCCGGCTGTACATTCTTAAAAAATGAGGTAGTCCACTGACAATTTACAAATCCTGCGTGTTGGGGTGTGCGTTATCAATCCCAGCCCCCTCGATCTCGAGATTGTAGTATCGTAGCCATGGCTGCCAAATTTTCGTGAACTTTTTGGGACATCCTCTGCCCTTGTATATTGTTTTCTCGACTGCCATATATAAGTCCATACTGGCACGCCATTCCGCCAGTGTGGACAGGCCCTCCCCTCCCCAGTGTCTAGCAATGTCTCTTTTTGCGACTATCAGTCCCAGATTGTGCAATAGGAGTTTGTATCTAGGGAGATCAATTTCTGTAGGGCTACCCAGGATGATATATTTAAGGTCCATAGGGATCTGTGCCTCTAGTATATCATTAAGTTCCTTCACTATTCGTGACCAGTATCTTTGTATGTGCTGACATTCCCAGAGTGTATGTATGTAGGTGCCTTGATCGGTTTTACAACGCAGACAGTTGGGTGTTTCTGCCCTACCCATAGCGTGGAGTCACACCCTGTCGTAATGTACCCTATGTAGGATTTTAAATTGTATCAACCTTAAGCGGAGCTTAATCGCTACCTCTCGTGGGTGCATCAATGCCACCTCCCATGTCTTCTCTGCGGGCATGTGGTTTCCTCCCATTTAGACCTGAGGAATATCAGTCTGTCGGGGATGTTGTTAATTAGTGTTTTATATGTCCAGGAGACCGCCTTTGAGGGTATCTCCTCTTTTAGCAATCTCCCTTCTAGTGGTGCATATTCGGGGATGCCTGTAGTGTCTGGTTTTTTGCCTCCTCCAAGCATGTTGCAATTGTAGATATTTGTATTGTTGAGTATGCGACAATTGGTATTCGGTTTGGAGAGCCGCAAAAGTAATTAAGTCCTCTTCGTTGAGTATGTCACCTAGTGTTGTGATCCCGACTGTTTCCCAGCCCTTAAAGCCCCGTCATTTTGCTAGCTCAGGCAACCTCCTATCCTCCCATAATGGCGTAGCTTTAGTTAATTTCTTGACCCATCTCATCTGCCGTTCAGCCACCCTCCAGGCCTCGACCGTTCTCTGAGGGACAGGTAGTAGGTCTCGTGCTCCTGCCCCCCCATAAAGATAGTGATGACAGGTATGTTTCCGGAATTGAAGCCTCTACAGGGCGTACGTAGGGTGGTCTCCCGGAGCATGACACCATTCATTAATTATAGTTAGATGTGAGGCTTGATAATAAGCTTGAATATCTGGCAGGGCAATTCCCCCATTGTACTGACTGATCTGCAGCGTTTGCAACGCCACTCTAGGGTGGCCCCCATCCCATAGGAATGTGCGAAGTTCATCGTTAATTGTCTTAAAAATAGTCACTGGGATCTTATGGTATGTGTTTTGGAGTATGTATAACAGTTTAGGGAGTGTTATCATTTTATACATGGCCGCTCTCCCCAGCAGCGTCAGGGTGCGCTGTCTTCATCTGGCCACATCTTCACAGAATTCTGTCAGAACCCGTTTGATGTTTTGATTAAGGCAGTCAGCTTCATTCGTGGAGATGTATAGCCCCAAGTATTTGAAGCCCTCTCCGGTAATATGTAGTTTTCCGGGCATAGAGCGTACGTCTATGGAGCTTCCCACTGGATAGAGACTCGACTTTCCCCAGTTGATATTATATCCTGCGTATTTACCATATTCCTTAAACAATTGTAGTATCAGGGGGCGTGTAATGTCAGGGTTGGTGATGTAAAGCAGAATGTCATCTGTGTAGAGGGCTATTCGTTAGTCTATAAGTTGACCTCCGGTGTCCTGGAAGTCTCTAAGTTCTGGGTGAATTCTAACTAAGCAGGCCAATGGCTCCAGGACTAGTGCAAAAAACAGAGGAGATAGGGGACAGCCCTGTCTGGTTCCTCTTCTAATGGGGAAGTCAGCCGACTTTACCCCATTAACCCTAACTCTAGCTCTGGGGTTGGTATACAGTAGCTCCACCCAAGTCATAAATTCTCGTCCAAACCCGAACTTCACAAGGACTTGCCTCATGAAAGGCTAGTGGACTGTGTCGAAGGCCTTCTCCGCGTCCAGTGATAGGAGCACTTGCGGGGTAGACCTGTTCTTCACCATGTCTAGGCAGTTGGCCAGCCGACGGAGATTGAAACGAGTAGCTCGGCCAGGCATAAAGCCCGATTGGTCCCGGTGGATCAGGGATGTAATCACTGTTAAGAGTCATGTCCCTAAGATGGAGGCCAAGATTTTTGTTTCGATGTTTAGCAGTGATATTGGGCAGTAGGATCCGCAGCTTTCTGGGGGTTTACTCTGCTTTGGAATAACTACCACCGTAGCTTGACAAAGATCTGGTGGAAGCGACCCCTCCTCCCTCGCCGCCTGAAACATGTTTAGAAGGTGTGGACCCAGAAGACTAGAATTTTGCTTGAAGAATTCCGCTGGCAGCCCGTTTGGTCCTGGAGTTTTCCCTGATTTTTGTCTATTGATGGCGTCAAGGACTTTAGTTAGGGTAATTTCTGTCTCTAGGGCTTCTCTATCTTCTCGGGGCAGGGTAGGAGTATCTATACCACTAAGGTATTCTGTTATCTGGGATTCGTCCGCCATTGGCCTAGCCTTATATAGGTCCATGTAAAAGCATGTGAATGCCCCCACTATGGTGAGTGCAGTTAAGTGTCGTTCTTCCGACTCCTGGATCTGGGCCACCCAGCTCGCCTCTCTTTCCATTCTGCCTAGCCAAGCCAGGAGTCTCCCTGCTCTGTCTCCCGGCTCATAGAGTCTGTGGTGTGTAACCTGAATTTATGCCTATACCTTCCGTTCTTGTAGGGCTCAAAGTTCCCTGCGTGTAACTGTGATTTGTCGTAGTAGGGTAACCTCAGTGTCTGGGGTAATACTTCTCTCTAGTTCCAGGAGTTTATCTTCTAGGGTTTCTATTTGGCGAATTTCCTCCCTTCGTTTTCTCGCTATGACATCCTGCACTCTACCTTGAATTACCGCTTTATAGGCCTCCCAAAGGGTGGTAGCTGGGGCCACTGAGCTCTCATTCTCTTGAAAGTATTATTCAGTCTCCTTCCTTATTGCTCCCGCTACTGTTTTGTTGCAGAGCTCCAAGGCATTCAGTCTCCAGTCTGATCGTTACCTGTCACCTCTTCCTACCACCGTCAACCACAGTGGTGAGTGGTCAGACATGCCCCTTGCAAGGTATTCCACCTTGTCCACTGTTCGGATCTTCCCTGCTGGGGCAAAGTAGTAATGGAGTCTGGAGAAGACTCGATGTGCCCCGGAGAAGTAGGAATAGGCACGGCCTAGTGGATATTGTCGTCGCCAAAGGTCGGTCAGTCCTAACGACTTCACAAAGTCCGCCAATGGGGTGGAAACCCGGGTTCCTGTGGCAATGTGTGTGCGGTCGAGGCCTGGGTCGATTACATCATTAAAGTCACCTGCAATGAAGTGTGTGGAAGGGCCCGATTCTAATAATATCCTAGCAATTGCATCTAAGGTTTGGGATTGCAGTCTTGGCGGGGCGTAGACACTGATTAATGTAAGCTCTCATCGTCCCCAGGTTCCGTGGACAGCAACAAAAGTCCAAGTTTTAGTTGTGTGGAGGGCGGGTTTCCTAATTAAGATAGCGACTCCTCGTGCCCCAGGGGAAAATCCTGCATGTGCGAGCGGTGTATATGACCATCTCCTGATAAAGGCACAATGTGTACCTAGCAGGTGGGTTTCCTGCAAAAAAACAATATCGGGTTTAAGTCTCTTAATGTGTCTTGTTACCAATCCTCTCTTAATCTTGCTACCTAGCTCATTGACATTCCACGTCAGTGCTGTGTATGTTTCGTCACTCATTATGTGTATATCTTATATTCGTCCTTATGTGCGCGGGTAGGCCTGTCTGTTGGTCTCTTCCCTCCTGTCCCTGTCTGTCAACTACGGCACTCCTGCTTCTGGCTGTATGGGAAACATATTCACAAACAAAACTATAAGACTTTTGGTCCCTCAAACTATCCCCCCCACCCCACTCTCTCCCACTTCCTACGCCTATCCCCTGAAGTGTCAACATGACAACCTGGCGCAAGTGTAGCCTGAGAGGTCTGTAATCCCACCCAGTTCCCCAAACCCTCTAAATACGAATCGCTCTGCACTTAGCTTGCATCCCCCAAGTATCAGTGGTATCCAGAATCAGGCTATAAAAACGTGGCTTTTCCCGAACTAATCCACACCTCCTACGCTTCCATCCTGCAATGTTTTATCTGGGTTAGCGCTGGGACGCCCCGTCGCTGGGGCAGCCATGACCTGTACAAATCTCTTTACCTAACTAATGCAAAAAAAGGATAGTGGTACTCCTCAAGAAAGGCAAACCGCATGACCTCTGTAGTTCCTACAGACCTATTTCCCTTCTGAATTTTGAGGCCAAGGTTCTAGCCAAGATTATCGCAAACCGTTTGAGCCCTGTCATACAATCTCTGATCCACCCAGATCAATCTGGCTTTATACCGCATAGGAGCACCAGGCTCAATTTGAGATGCCTATATGGAGTCATGCACATGACCCAAATGCAGCCAGACGTCCCGGCCGCCCTTCTCTCACTGGACGCAAGGATGGCGTTCGACAGCATTGAATGGTCCTACCTCTTTGCTGTGCTGGAGAAGGTGGGCATTGGCCCGAATCTGCAAAAGTGGATCCGGTTGCTATACACTGCTCTGATGGCACGCGTTAGGGTCAACAGGGTCGTTTCCAAAGCTTTTGCGTTGCACAGGGGGACGCGTCAGGGGTGCCCACTGTCACCGATGCTCTTAGCGATGGCGCTGGAACCACTAGCGGCATGGATCAGAAGTGACCCAGTAGTGAGGGGCATAGATATAGGGGGGCTGGGAAGAGCGCATATCCTTGTATGCGGACGATATTCTGCTCTACACGCACAGGCCCCGACAAACATTCCAAAGGCTCATTCACATAATACGGTCTTTTGGTTCCTACTCTGGGTACCGCATCAACTGGGAAAAATCCTTGGTTTTCTCACTGGCAGGTGACCCTCCAGTCTTGACTTCGACATGCTCGGAGCTGATACTACAAGATAAGTTTAAGTACTTGGGCATCTGGATAACCAAGTCTGTGGAGGAGTTCACCCAATTGAATCTGCAGGTGCAACTTAACAGATTACGGGACGATGCAGTGCACTGGAGGGGGCTCCCGATCTCCCTTAAGGGCAGGGCAGTCCTCTTTAAGATGATGGCCCTCCCACGCTTACTCTACGCCATCCAGAACACCCCCTACCGGATCCAGAAAACGTTCTTTCAAGCGATCGAGTCCGAGCTACACAAGTTGTTATGGGGGGGGGGGGCAGTCCCAGAATCGCGCTCAAGAAGCTATAGAATGGGGTGTATGAAGGGGGCTGGCAGTTCCGGATATTAGGAAATACTACTGGGCCGCTCACCTCATCAATGTCAACGGCTGGGTCTTCTCTAGGCCTGGGCGGAAAACTACGCTACGCTCGCGTAGTTTGCGAAGTTTGCGCTACTTCGCACTACGCGAATTGCACATAGCACAGTGCAAACACGCGTAGCGTAGTGCAGCGGTCATTTTTTGCTTGCTCGCGGTCCTCAACGTCAAGTTGGCGACCGCGAGCAAGCAAAATGACTATCCCGGCGAGACTTTTCCTCGTTCGCGATCAGCAACATCAAGTTGCCGATCGCGGCGTGGAAAATAAACCTCCCGGCGAGATTCTCAACGCGGGGAGGTCAGGTTTCTCATTGCGAGTGGTCGCGTATGCTCGCGACCGCTCGCGATGAGAAACTACCAGTCCGCGTTGAGAAAGCTGCCGCTCGAGTAAAAATCTACTCGGCGGCAGTAAAGACAGCTCGCACTGTGCAAGATGCCGTTTTCAATGATTGCACAGTGCGGACAAGCATCCGGCACTGTGCAATCATTGCGAACACGCACTACGCAGTTCGCGTAGTGCTACGCGTAGCTCGCGTAGTGCGAACTGCACTTTGCGTAGCTTCGCGAAGCGTTACTTCGCGAACTACGCCCAGGGTTAGTCTTCTCCCCACTTGAGGAACCAGCTTATAGGGTGGACAGACTGGTCATCTGGCTGAACTGTACCGCAGGGGTAGGGGTTCTGTACATCTGCCAACACACACAAAGACGGTCATTGACATTTGGCATAAGGCAACTAAAATGACGGGGTGGGAGTTGAAACTCACAGAGCAGACTCCACTATGGGAGGGAGATTTTTTGAAAGAAGTGCAACGGTTTCAGGGTTTCCGGAAGTGGAGCCTTATTGGCATTGACGTACTCGGGGACGTCTGGAAGGGTGGCAAAATGGTGACATTCGATACCCTACGGGAGGGCTTTCAAATTGGAGGAGGGGAATTCCTTAGATACCGACAGCAGCGTTTAGCACTTAATTGTCATTTGAAAGAAGGGACTGTGATACCAGAATACTCCCCCCTGGAGGATAGACTCCTCTTAGATCCCATGATTGAGAAAGTGGTGTCTCTTACTTACAAAAAACTGGTAAACAACTCCCCGGACTGCCTGAGTTCCCTGCGGGAGACCTGGGAATCTGATGTTTGCAGGATGACGACTGGGCGGAGGCCCTTCAGAGCCCCAGAGGCATAGCCATCAGAGCGCGCTTTAGGCTTGTTCAACTCCGCATCCTTCACAGGTCTTATGCCTCGAGAATGGTACAGGTCCGTATTAATGGTTGTGGATCCAAGCTATGTGCCAGGGGGTGTGGTGAGAAGGGGTCTTTCTTCCATATATTGTGGTCCTGTCCCAGGATTCAGAAGTACTGGAGGGGCCTAACCCGCATAATGGAGGCTGTAGTGGGCGAGCAGGTTCCAATGGAGTCCATGGCACATCCTGGGCATCACGGGAGAGATCACATGGCCACAGTGGGCCGAGCTGTGGCTAGCTTTAGCAGGGGGGGTCGCTAAGAGGAACATCGCCCGTGCTTGGGGGGCGGTGGAGCCCCGGACAGTGGCAGCATGGCTGTGCGATATGGACTGGTGCCATATTGCGGAGCAGGTGGTCTATCAAAGTCATGGATGCCCTCGCAAGTGGGAGAAAATATGGGGGGCATGGACACTGTTTAAAGGTCTGTGAGGGGGTCCGTGAGGTGTGTTATATAGGCTATCCTAGGAGAGTTAAGAGAAAAATTCAATCTAGTATTGTGCACAATTGCGTAAGATGTACTTGCGTGCTGCGTGCTGAGGTATTCTGTAACTGCCGTGTCATCGCCATAAACTGTATATGTATGTTGGGATTTGCTTTGTATCTGAAGCTTGTTCTTTTGTTTAATAAAAATAATTTTTAAAAAAAGGATATAAACTTCAAATATATCATTGCGTTCAGAAGCGCTGAGTACAGTAATGTCTAGAGGGCTCTTTAGCAGTTCTGCAGTTCGTCTGCCATCGGCATAGCCTGTGGTTTAGCCTTCTTTGCTGCCCTTGTCCTGCTGCTGGTGTGTGTTCTCTGGATTTCTCATCTCGGTGCCTTGATCTTTTAGTCGGTTAATTTTCTTGAGAAGTGGATGGTCACTGCCTGTGTCCGCAAGATACTCCTTATCCGAGGGTTCTGTGTGGGTGCTGTCCCGTTGGCTGGAGTGATTTTTGCTGGCTTGGGCCTGTGTTGAATCTTCATCTGATTCTGAGCGCATCTGCTTCTCCGGTGGGTATGAGGTTCCCCTTAGTGGAGTCCCTGTCCGCATTCTGCACCCTCCCATGAACAGACGCCTCTTTTTCACCCTCTGTGGTTTGGGTTCCGGCTGTGCTATTGCGTCTCCGATTTGTGACCCACTAGTCCTTGTCACTTGTCTCAAAGGGGGGCGCTCCTCTATCCCGGCTCAGGCTTCTTCTGGGGTTTGAAAGAAGTGTGCGTTGCCTTGAAAGATTACTTTTAGCTTGGCTGAGAAGAGGAGCATGTACTGAATTTACATGGCTCTCAGTTTAACCTTCACCGAGTCAAATGTTGGCCTCATCTTCTGCACTTCCCTTGAGTAGTCGGGGAAAATCATTATTTTTGCATTGGCAAGTTTAAGTTCTTCTGTACGCCGTGATTCTCTGAGGATTGTGTCACAATCCTGAAACTTCAAGAACCGTGCAATTAGTGGCCGCGGGGGGCACCGGGGTGGTGGTCTTGCATTGGGCATTCTGTGGGCCCATTCAATTATAAAGCAGTGTGAAAACTTTGCCGCTGGAAGGGAGTCGCGGAGCCATGTCATTAAAAATGTGACTTGGGCCAAGCCCTCTGTGCCCTCCGTGAATCCAATAAAGTGCAGATTGTTTATGCGTGCCATGTTTTGCGCGTCATCCACCTTCTATGCTACCTCTCTCATGGTTGCCTTCAGGTCTTTGACGTCTAATTGTAACTTATGTGTTGTGTATTCCACCTCTGAGATGCGAGTTTCAGTTTGAGTCACCCTTTCGGCCATATTACGCATATCCTGGTGCAGGAGGGACACTTCTGACCTTATTTCTGCCATTTTTCCCTCAATGGCCTCTCTGGAGGCGTGGATTGCTTGGAGGATGGCTGCATTGTATGGTGGTCCCAGGGGCTCTCCCTCCAATTCCACTGGTGGGGGAGCACTTTTGTGTACGTATCCAGTTTGCCCTGCTTCTGGGTTTTGGGTTCTTTATCCCTCGCCATTGTTCGTTTATTAGGATTGGATCTCCTGGCCAGTTTCTGGTCTCTTCCTTAATCCCTGTGCTAGGCCCGAAAAGTGGTGTTGTGTGGGTGGCCCAAGAGTCATTTAGGCCGCTAATCGCTGGTGTCCGGGGGAGGGTCTTGTGTTCCGTTGGTGGTGAGCAGTCTTGGTCCCAGTCGGTGTCTGTGCAGTGTTGACTCCCTTCTTTTATCTGTGTCCGCCAGCCACTGCTACTTTCTCTGTCGCCTCTTTCGCCACTATCTCGGGTGATGATCCTTCCCTCACCGCTAGTAGCATGCGGTGTGTCTTTTAGCGAGGAGTGTGGACCCCTCCGAGCATTAGATGTCTCTCTGTAGTCCAGGGGGCGTTCTTGTCTGTCATCAGAATGGGGGAGTTTGTATTATCTGAAAGTTCAGGTCTCTACATGGTTGTATGTACGTCCGCTCCTACACTGGATGTTGCATCTACTCTTCGCTGCCGGCCAATCTAGGAGGTGGGGAAAAGGGCCGCCCACCCGCAGTCCCCCTCGCCCACAGGTGCATTACGACCTGTTAGCACTGTTTGTCAGGGTCTCGACCTCCGTTTCCCTTTACAGTGCAGTCGGTGTCGAAGGGCCCTCTGTACCTACTTGATTTGGTTCTTGTCCAGCTCAGCCTCAGGGATATCGCCGGTAGAGCTATCTCTCCTGATTCCGCGGTGTAGGCCGGCGGACAGTGTTGTCTCCCAAGGTTTTCTTATAATCGGTGTTGAAGCACACCTTGTTCATTAGGCTATGGGGTTGCGTCTTCCACACGCCGACCCTGAGTCTTCTTAGTTTCACAGGGGTCTCTGAGAGATTCTCTGTGCCTCGCCTCTATTTCCAATCGGCAAGGGTGCGGAGCCTAGCCCACTTCGTGTCGTCTGTGCGCAGCCCCTCTCGCCTGCTCATGGATCAGGGCACAATTATCTTCGTGTCGTAGGAAACAACCCGGACCCCCACCACACCGACCTGGTAGGTGGCAGGCCACCTCGCCGTTGTAGCCAAGGCTGTGTTGTGTTCCTGAGTGCCCCCCAGCCGATCCCTACTTGAGGGCCTACGTCACCAGAGTCCCTCTCCTTAGGCCTGCAGCGTGGGCCGGCATCCTGGCCCAACCTCTGCGGCCCTTCCCGGGCCGAACCTGCTTTCCCTTGTGATCGTTGGACCTCCGGTGGTGCGAGCGACCCCGAGCCTTCTTGGTTTAGCAGGGGTCTCTGAGAGGTCCCCTGTGTCGCCCCTCTGCCTCCAAACGGCAAGGGGACGAGGCCTGATGCGGTCAGTGTCGTCTGTGTGCAGCCCCTCCCGCCTGCACACGGATCAGGTCCCGATGATGTATGCGCCATTGGAGACGGTCCTGCCACACTGATCCAGTAGATGACGGGCCGTCTCACTGCTTCAGCCAAAAGTGTGCTGTGCTCTTGGGTGTCCCCTGGATGATCTCACTATAAGGGCCTCAACCGGCAGGGTCCCCCTTCTCCAGGCCCGCGGCATGAGTGGGCGCCCCGGTCCATCCTCCGCGCCCTTCACTGGGCTGACATCGCTGCCTCTCTACTCTCGGTAGACTTCTGGAGGCATGGGCTGGTGTCCGGGACTATCTTCTCCGGCCCTCTCAGTGGCGATATAACCGCTTTGCTTCCTACGTTGGGCTACGGGGTCGCGTCCCCCACACGCTGACTCCGAGCTGATGCAGCTTTGCTGGGGAGGCCTCCGAAGGGCCCTCCGCTCCCTGCCCTCACCTCCAGCCAGTGTAGAAATGTGGCCCAGCCCGCTCTGTATCGCCTGTGCACAGCCCCTCTCGCCTGTACACAGACCTGGGTCGTGGGTGTCGCATGCGCTGGAGATGACAAGTCACCTCATCGCACCAACCTGGCTGACGGTGGGGCCTCCCCTTGTCTCCAGCCAAGCCCTCTCACTGATTTCAGCGGGTCCCCAGGTAGCCGCCCACTCCGGGGCTTTGTCTTTACCTCAGCGGGGGAATGCGACTCAGTCCGCCCTTACTCGCCCTTGCGCTGTCCCTCTCACCTGCGCACGGGCTAGGCCCGGATTCTCGTGTCTTCTCCGGTGGGGGTCGGATCCCCGGTTTCCTGCTTCTACTGCCACTCGATGTACCCCCAGCTCCTAGTATCCCACGGGGATGAACAGGGTTACCGACATCCGCACCTGTCGTGGGTTGGTGTTTTCAGCCTAGAGTGTCCCGTCCGCCATCTTGGGCGGTCTCGCCTCACCTCTGGGTCGTCTCATTTTTTCGCTACTGCTCGCCTGCTGCTCGCCTCTCAGCCCAAAGGGGACAGCGTTAGGGGTGCTCACATGCTGCGGGAAATGAACAGCACCGCAAATAACCAGCAAATGGTGGCTTGAAGGGCAGGATTATAGTCAGGATGAGTGTCGGGCTGCCAGAGCTCCTGCAGATGCTGCTACTCGGCCATGTTCCTGGACACGCCCACCCACAGTCAGCTATTTGAGCATAGGCTCTGCACATCACACAGCAAAGATTTCCATCAGGGACTGTACCCACTGAGCTATCCCTCAGCTGCTGTGTATTCAATGACACAGCCTCTCCCTCTGTCCCCAAGCTGGCTCCCTTCCAAGGAGGATGAAATTAGTATTTTGATTGTACTGGATATAAGATTTTATAATGATTGCTCTTTTATGGCTATCTGTGATAGTCGAATAAAGATTAAACTGACTGACTGACTGAGTACGGTCCGGTCCGTCCGTAGTCGTAACACAGCATCTTCTTGTTCAGAATCGGCACAGACACTAGTTGTAAAACCAGTGTGAAGTCGGAGTCAAGGAGTGTGCATGTTACTGCTCCTCCGTTTTTTTGCCGTTTTATTGATTGACTTCTCAACATTTGAAGATCGAAAGGCTGAACTAGCTCTTCCCTCATTCGAACCTGTGACCCAAGCGTTAGCATACGTCTCATTCGCAAATGCTTAACCTTCTGAGTTATCTTGCTTGTTTGGCAAAAATATTTTATTTGAGAGCCCTCGTCTTATTTTTCTTTCCCCTCTTCCACCTCTAGCTCCCATACCATTGCACGACTGACTACCATGGTTTGGACATGCTCATTGTGGTTCTTGTTCGCCTGCAGCCTGCAGCCTGGCACCAAGCGGGAGGGGTTATCTCTGTTGTTTAAAGTACCAGACTGCTCATGGACCAGAGCTGTCGGGGTGCTAGGGCACGCCCTGGGCCTTGGTCTTGGGGCGCATTTAGTGGGGGAGCCACTAGGGATTTATGGAGCACAGCTGAAATGGGCAGTGACCTGGCACTTAACACCCACACTTCAACCTAGCACTCCTACCTACCTGCATATTCATGGCATCAGAGTCTAGAGAGGTCGCTTTACCCCACAGACACTTTCACCCTCAGGTCGAAATGACCCCATGATCCTATTGCAAATGAGTCCTTCATTCACACACCCTAGGTTAATAGAAGCCCTCCTTCTACCCCTAGTTTTCGACTTATAACAGTTTGGTCACTCTCCTCCTGGTCCTAATTGATCAAGGTCTGCTGCAATACTAACATCAGTCTCAAGGGGCGGGCGCCTTCTGCTTTGAAATATTTAAATCTATACCACCATACTCTACCTCCTTCATTGCTATGTGATTGAGATGGAAAGAATTTTCTAACGCATTCTCCTGCCATGAAGGACTCAGATGCATTGATATGTGACTGACTTTTTCGTAGCTCCTGTGACACTCACTGGATTTAAATTCACCTGACTGAGCTAGCCACGTCACCTTTTTTACTGGCTGCAATGTAACTGATTAACTTCAACCAAATCTGGCAGCCTTTCAGAAGCAGCCGCTTGACTTCTACCAGGAGTTCTCAAATCGTTGAGTCCTGTTTTATTCCATTTTTTGCCTTGTGATATGCCTACATTTGTTTGTCAACATACATGCATGACTACAAGTCGTGAACAAAAGGTAAATGAGCAGTGGACAAGCGATGACAACTGGAGGCCTCTAAGTTTCTGACAAAAACCTCAGAGACCTGGTTTATCATAAGTGAACTTGACATGTGAATGACTCTTTCAGAGCCCTCAAGAAAGCCTGTTTTATGTGTTTGAAGCACTTTTTTTTATTACTGCCTGGGATTTGTAGTGCTGGTTAATCAATTATAAAACCAGAACTACAGGTCCCAGAATGCCTGACTGGGTGGGCTAATCACGCTTGGAACTCGGAAACGTGAGAGCCATGGAATTTTTAGCGCCCTGGTCTTTCAGATGCGCCAGCTTGGCATGTGACGGACACCGTACTGTCCTCCTGGGTTTACAGAGAAACGTGCCAGTTATGTGACTGACTCTATACCAGGACCAACTTCAAGGCATTCGCGTCATTGAGTAATCTAACTGACTCCACCCAGAGCCTTCTGGCATTTCAAGGGCACAGGCCTCTGATTTACTTTTTCAAGGCCCTGTTAGTCTTTCAAAGTGGAGCCTCTACCACAACAAGCCTGACAGTCAGAGGAACTGGCCTAGCTGGCTGACTAGATCCAGCCCTGCCTGCCTTTCGGAAGTACCCACCTGCTGCACAATCCTATTTTCCCTATGAGGAGATGGCGTCCTGCCCTGGAAGGTTTTGGACGTGAGGCTGGTTGCACCTGTCTGCACGGAAAGCCTTAGAAGGAAGGGCTTAAATCTACTTGATCTAATGATCCTTTCTACAGCTCACGGGGTTAAGTCTCCTGCTGCAGCAAGCTGTGTAAAAAACAAGCTCTAAATCAGGTAGAGCTGTCCCAACCTTTCATCTTCCCAAAACAGACAAAATAAATGCAGCACTGTGCACATTTTATCCATATTTTATATTGTGCATCACCAGGTTATTTAAAGTGGTTCTGAGCTATATCCTACAGCAGTGAAAGCAGCTTATACAAGCACATTATAAACCAATTTCTGCTGTTTACTGTGCTGCTTTCCAGTGTCCTTGGACTGCATAATGCAGTTTTATCCCACTGGGTAAAATAGTTCAGCATTTAACGTGTCCCTTTAAGTCCCACCCTTGAAGCATTTAAGTGGCGACTCCGCCTTTCATCTTTATGAAGTCAACAGACAAACAGTGAGTTAGGAAATACTAACCTCATTTGTTCAGATGTATTAACATGATGCCATATTATGTTATCTAGCATTCCTATAGCACATAGCTGTCACCAGTGGGGTAACATGGCACTTAAACTCTCTGGGGTGTGTTTGGGTAATTACATGCGGACATGTATGTGCAGTTGGAGAGGTCTGTGGTTTTAATATGTTCTTTGTGGCAGATTTTGGTTTCACGAGTGTGATCATAAACCATGGTCTGGTTTGTTGTGGCAAACTTGTGGCTGCCTTAATGTGTGTCCATTTTTTATAAAATGTATTAGAAAAGCTTTGATCTGGGACATAAACAGTCAACCATTTCACATGCACAGCTTTTGTATATGTGTAGGATGTTTGATATTTGGATTCTTATCACACAGGATATTGCAAACTATACTCGCACCCTGGCAAGCATGCCACACATTGATTTAATTCTAGGTTTGTTGTGTTTACATAATAAAGAACAGAGGAAATATATTAGCCACTTTTAAAAATGGGAAAGAAAGAATTGGACTGTGTTTGAGACAATTTTTTTTATTTTTCTTGAATGAGCAATTGAAAATTGTGCAAAATAATTTTAATAAAAAGGGTTATTGTGAGTTAGGGTTTCGCGTGCTAACATCTGTTACTCCATTCAACTTATTACTAGCCACGGCTGTGGTGATTGTGTTTCAGAATCGGTTTCCTCAATGTTTTCACTTGAACAATGTTTTTCTGTGTTGTAAACTGGAGCCAATTTTATTTATATTCTGTTTGCACCAGCATCAAAATTTGTGCAAATTGATTTGGCCTATTTTTTTTTCTTTTTGCAACTTCCCAGAGTTTCTGTAATACTGCTTCATGGTGTTAGTTGATTTATAGGAGATTGTTCTGCACCCACAGTCACTCTGTCTACCACAACCATTTAAAAATCCTCTAGAACTGAAATGTCATTAACTGCCCATGTCCTGTCTGAACTGGCAGTGCCAGCTATAGTGTAAACCAGTTCCTACCTCCCCTCTCAAACCCACTAGAATGGAAATGTATTTAACTGCTTGCAATACGTGGCCTGTATCTATGTCTAATCTACCAGGACTGAGGTGCAACTCAACTGACAGTGACCTGCCAGACTGGCCCATGTTCTCTGGTCACAGACCCATTCCCAGATTACAACAGCATATGGTAGGTGTATGATGGCCTTTTTGTAGCACCTCTCATATCAGTGTTGGGTGTTGGATCACTTTACATCACACACACATACAGGCAATGATTCACCTGTGTGACTACAAGGTGTAGGATTCAAATTTCATCCACATTGGTAGGCATTTTTTAAGAGTGCTTGGTCTGGGGAAGCACAAACTCAGGATTCAAAGCGTAAGAAAAGGGTTTCTACTGAAACAAACCCTTTTTAGCCACATTAGGATAATGAAAGACTGTGAAAAACATAACTTTCTTCCCTGTATCATGCAGTTTGCATGCAGCTCTTCGATGTCTGTTAATAGCACTACTTTAGATGAGTCAAAACTGCCACTAGACAAAACTCCTAATCCAGCAGGAACATTATTATCTTGACATTTTTATTGTTGCCTGAAAACTATTGGGCACAACTGGAAACCTGCAGCACATGCTTTTAAACCCATAAATTATTTTAAATACAGCACCCTGAGCACAGCGTTAAGTGGACGCACCACCCTATAGCCAGCTCTGATAACATGCACATCCAATCCTTGGCCTCTCTGGTGCCATTATAACAGTTAACACTTAGCAATGATAATGATATTCCCCAGATAGCTGTAATACTATGATCCTCTAATGGTTTTGTTGGTGTAACCCCTATTTTCACCTTCTAGTGTGTTTTGCAGGTGCATCAACATGAATGATACTTTGCTTATCTTTGCAGTTGCAAGTATACTTCCTGTAGGCAACATATGTGTGTTATTTGTGTTTATTTGTAGCTTTGAAAAACATTTAAGCCCAATTGTGTTAAGGATTAAACATGTGTTGGCTAAAATGTTTGGGAATTATCAAAATGTGATACAATGAAGTATTCTGTGTCTATCAAATAAAGAACTGTTTGCATTGAAACCAGGTGTCTTGAACATTACCAGAAAATATATCAAACGCAACTTATAACTACATCTATATGTCACACATATTAAAGTATAGGATATCCTGGAATTCTCCTGATTTCAGCCACTTCTATTTTTCACCAGAGTTATCTTGACATTTGTATTGTTGCCTGAAAACTGCTGAATATAAAAGGAGCTCTGCAGAGGGTGCTTTTAACCCCTTCGGTGCGTTGTGCTCATGTGCGCCCCTGGCCGTCCTCGCACATGGCACAGGGAATCCCTCTGTTGCGGGCACCAGAGGGATTCCCTTTATCTCCCAACAGCCTCGGGAGCTGGAGAAGAGCTTCCCCAGCTCCCGAGGCTGCCTGCTTTGTTTCCCTGAAATGACGATCAGCGTGCAAGTCGCGCTGACGTAATTTCAGTGAAACCGAAACTGTTTCGCTTTCTATGTGCTCAGGGGGCTATCTCAGCCCCCTGAGCACGTAGAAAGTCAGGAGAGGTATCGGAAAGGGGAGAATCTCCCCTTTCCAATGGTACCCCTCCCTAGTGGATCCGGGGATCCACCCACTAGGCATCAGGGCGGGGAGAGCGGCCCCTTGGGCAAGGGCCTTTGCGCCCCCCATATTTTTTGGGGCAAAATCAGTCTTTCTGCCCCCCCCCCCTGGGGGGCAGATGGGCCAGTAGCCCCCAATCTGCCCCAAGGGGGGGCAGAACGCCCACTAGTAACCAGGGATTTTTCTTTACTTTGAATTAGGGGTGGGGGCTGCCCAATATGCGCTGGCCAATGCCCCCACCCCGCCACAAAAGTACAGTCTTTCTGCCCCTCCTGGGGGGAAGAAAGCCCACTAGACACCAGGGTTTTTCCCCCCGATGAATTTAGGGGTGGGGGTTGCCCAAGATGGGCATGCCAATGCCCCCACCCCTCCCCCCCCACAAAATTCCAATCTTTATGCCCCCCTGGGGTACAGATGGGGGTGGCAGAAGGCACCCTAGACGCCAGGGATTATTTTTTTTATAGGCGCGGGGTGGGGGCTGCCCAGAATGGGCATGCAAATGCCCCCACCCTACCCCCCCAAAGAAAACAAAAGACTACATGCCCCCCCAGGAGGCAGATGGGGGCAATAGCCTCTGATCTGCCCCCCGGCGGTGGCAGAAAGCCCAAAAAGCGCCAGGGATTTTTTTTATATAGGTAGGGGCTGCCCAGAATGGGCATGTCAATGCCCCCACCCCAAAAAAAATGCTACAGTCTTTCTGCCCCCCCGGAGGGAGATGGGGCAATAGCACCTTATCTGCCCCCCCCCAGGGGAGGCAGAAAGCCCATTAGCCACCAGGGATTTTTTTTTCAAAGATCGGGGTGGGGGCCAATGCCCCCACACCCCCAATAAAGATGCCACAGTTTTCTGCCCCTCCCAGGAGGCAGATATGAGCCTAGCCCCTGATCTGCCCCCCGGGGGTGGAGAGAGCCTACTATGCACCAGCGATTATGCTGGCTTTTCTATACGTAGGGGTGGGGGCTGCCCAGAATGGGTATCCCAATGCCCCCACCCCCCCAAAAGAATAGCCACAGTCTTTCTGCCCCCCTCGGGGGCATATCGGCGCAATAGCCCCCGATTTCCCCCCTCCCCAGGGCGGCAGAAAGCCCACTAGGCACTGACTTTTTTTCTGAATGTGCCTACCTGTGGATTTTGGGTCCTAGAGCAGCCGGCACCTAGGGAAACATAGCAAACCTATAAATTTTTGAAAACTAGACACCCAGGGGAACCCAGGATGGGGTGACTTGTCTGGCTCCCACCAGGTTCTGTTACCCACAATCCCTTGCAAACCTCAAACTTTGTAAAAAAAAAAAAACTTTTTCCTCACATTTCTGTAATGGAAAGTTCTTGAATCCGCATGGATCCGCAAAATTCTACCCATCCCGCATTCTCCAAAGTCTTCCGATAAAAATAGTACCTCACTTGTGTGGGTAGACCTAGTGCCCACGAGAGGAAACGCCGCAAAACACAATGTGGACACACCACATTTTTACAGTGAAAACTGACCCTTTTTTTGCAAAGTGCCTAACTGTAGATTTTGAACCCTAGCTCTGCGGGCACCTAGGGAAACCTAGCAAACCTATACATTTTTAAAAACTAGACACCCGGGGGAATCCAGGATAGAGTGACTTCTGTGGCTCTCAGCAAGTTCTCTTACCCAGAATCCCTTGCAAACCTCAAACTTTGTAAAAAGAAACACATTTTCCCCACATTTCTGTGATGGAAAGTTCTGGAATCTGCGTGGGACCACAAACTTCCACTCATCCCGCATTTTCCAAAGTCTCCCTATAAAAGTGGTACCTCACTTGTGTGGGTAGACATAGTGGCTGCAACAGGAAATGGCCCAAATTGTACTGTGGAGTCTTCAAAATTACCTATCATAAAACTACCTGGTTTTGTAGGGGGGGACCTGGTTTTTTGGCCCTGGGCTCGGTGGCCATCTTGTGAAACCTACCAAACGCATACATTTCCTGAAAACTAGACACCTGGGGGAGTCCAGAGAGGTATGGCTTGCGTGGACCCCCAACGTTTTCCTACCCAGAATCCCTGCAAACCTCAAATTTAGCTGAAAAAATCAAATTTTTCTCAAATTTCTGTGCGGGAAAGTTCTGAAATCTGCATGGATCAACAAATTTCCTACCACCCAGCGTTCCCCCAGGCCTCCCAATAAAAATGGTACCTCACTCGCATGGGTGGGTCAAATACCTGTGACAGGCAAGGGTCCAAAACGTATTGAGGAGACATCAAAATTACCTATCATAAAACAACCTGGTTTTGCAAGGGTGGTCACCTGGGTTTTTGGCCCAAGGTTCGGCGACCATCTTGGGAAACTACCAAACCCACACATTTCTGAAAACTTGACACCCTGGGGAGTCCAGGGAGGTATGGCTTGCTTGGACCCCCCAACATTTTCCTACCCAGAATCCCCTGCAAACCTCAAATTTAGCTGAAAAAATCACATTTTTCTCACATTTCTGTGTGGAAAAGTTCTGGAATCTGCATGGATCCACAAATTTCCTACCACCCAGCGTTCCCACAGGTCTCCCGATAAAATTGGTACCTCACTCGCATGGGTGGGTCAAGTACACTCTACAGGCAATGGCCCAAAACGTATTGAGGAGACAGCAAAATTACCTATCACAAAACAACCTGGTTTTGCAAGGGGGGTCACCTGGGTTTTTTTCCCGGGCTCGGCGGCCTTCTTGGGAAACTACCAAACCCACACATTTCTGAAAACCAGACACCCAGGGGAGTCCAGCGAGGTATGGCTTGCGTGGATCCCCCAACGTTTTCCTACCCAGAATCCCCTGCAAACCTCAGATTTAGCTGGAAGAAACCACATTTTCCACATATTTTTGTGTGGAATCACCGTGCCGGCACAAATTGCCTACCCCACAGCGTTCCCCTCAGTCTCCCGAGTAAAATGATACCTCACTTGTGTGGGTGGGGCAAGGGCCTGTGACTGGGTAGAGCCCAAAACATAGGGGTTAAGGGTATAGCACCGAGAATTCTAAGCGCTACATTTTAAAAAAAAATAAGTTTTTAGTCAATTCTGCATTGGACACCCACACAAGTGAGGTATCATTTTACTCGGGAGACTAAGGAGAACGATGTGGGGTAGGACATTTGTGCCGGCACGGTGATTCCACACAAAAATATGTGGGAAATGTGTTTTTTTCAGCTCAATTTGAGGTTTGCAGGGGATTTTGGGTAGGAAAACGTTGGGGGATCCACGCAAGCCATACCTCGCTGGACTCCCCCGGTTGTCTAGTTTTCAGAAATGTGTGGGTTTGGTAGTTACCCAAGATGGCCACCGAGCACAGGGCCAAAATCCCATGTGACCCCCCTTGCAAAACCAGGTTGTTTTGTGATAGGCAATTTTGATGTCTCCTAAATACATTTTGGGCCCTTGCCTGTACCGGGTACTTGACCCACCCACGCGAGTGAGGTACCATTTTTATCGGGAGACCTGGGGGAACGCTGGGTGGTAGGAAATTTGTGGATCCATGCAGATTCCAGAACTTTCCCACACAGAAATGTGAGAAAAATGGGATTTTTTCAGCTAAATTTGAGGTTTGCAGGGGATTCTGAGTAGGAAAACGTTGGGGGGCCCACGCAAGCCATACCTAGCTCGACTCCCCCGGGTGTCTAGTTTTCGAAAGGTGTGGGTTTGGTAGGTTTCCCAAGATGGCCGCCGAGCCCGGGGCCAAAAACCCAGGTGACCCCCTTGCAAAACCAGGTTGTTTTGTGATAGGTAATTTTGATGTCTCCTCAATACATTTTGGACCCTTGCCTGTCGCGGGTACTTGACCCACCCACATGAGTGAGGTACCATTTTTATTGGGAGACCTGGGGGAACGCTGGGTGGTATGAAATTTGTCTCAGCCGGTGATCCTACAACTTTCCCACACAGAAATTTGAGAAAAATCTGATTTTTTTCATCAAAATTTGAGGTTTGCAGGGGATTCTGGGTAGGGAAAAGTTGGGGGATCCAAGCAAGCCATACCTTCCTGGACTAGCCCCTGGTCTCTAGCTTTCAGAAATGTGTGGGTTTGGTAGGTTCCCCTAGATGGCCGCCAAGCCCGGGACCAAAAACTCATGTGACCCCCCTTGCAAAACCAGGTAATTTTCAGATATGTAGGGGGCATCTGCGTTTTTGGTCCCGGGGTCGGCAGCCATCTAGGGAGACCTACCAAACCCACACATTTCTGAAAACTAGACACCCGGGGGGAGTCCAGCGAGATATGGCTTGCATGGGCCCCCAACGTGTTCCTACCCAGAATCCCCTGCAAATCTCAAATTTAACTGAAAAAAAATCAAATTTTTCTCAAATTTCTGTGTGGGAAAGATGTGGGATCACTGGGCTAACACAAATTTCCTACCACCCAGCGTTCCCCCAGGTCTCCCGATAAAAATGGTACTTCACTCGTGTGGATGGGTCAAGTACCCACGACAGGCAAGGGCCCAAAACGTATTGAGGAGACATCAAAATTACCTATCACAAAACAACCTGGTTTTGCAAGGGGGTAACCTGGGTTTTTGGCCCCGGGCTCGGCGGACATCTTGGGAAACTACCAAACCCACACATTTCTGAAAACTAGACACCCGGGGGAGTCCAGCGAGGTATGGCTTGCGTGGATGCCCCAACGTTTTCCTACCCAGAATCCCCTGCAAACCTCAAATTGAGCTGAAAAAACCACATTTTCCACATATTTGTGTGTGGAATCCCCATGCCGGCACAAATGTTCTACCCCACAGCGTTCTCCTTAGTCTCTCGAGTAAAATGATACCTCACTTGTGTGGGTGTACAATGCAGAATTGGCTAAAAACGTATTTTAAAAAATATGTAGTGCTTAGAATTCTCGGTGCTATACCCTTAATCCCTATGTTTTGGGCTCTTCCCAGTCACAGGCCCTTGCCCCACCCACACAAGTGAGGTACCATTTTACTCGGGAGTCTAAGCAGAATGCTGTGGGGTAGGACATTTGTGCGTGCACTGTGATTCCACACAAAAATATGTGGAAAATGTGTTTTTTTCAGCTAAATTTGAGGTTTGCAGGGGGTTCTGGTTAGGAAAACGTTGGGGGATCCACGCAAGCCATACCTCGCTGGACTCCCAGCTCGCTGTCTAGTTTTCAGAAATGTGTGGGTTTGGTAGTTTCCAAAGATGGCTGCCGAGCCCGGGGCCAAAAACCCAGGTGACCCCCCTTGCCAAACCAGGTTGTTTTGTGATAGGTAATTTTGATGTCTCCTCAATATGTTTTGGGCCCTTGCCTGTCGTGGGTACTTGACCCACCCACGCGAGTGAGGTACCATTTTTATCGGGAGACCTGGGGGAACGCTGGGTGGTAGGAAATTTGTGGATCTATGCAGATTCCAGAACTTTCCCACACAGACATTTGAGAAAAATTTGATTTTTTTCAGCTAAATTTGAGGTTTGCAGGGGATTCTGGGTAGGAAAACATTGGGGGATCCACGCAAGCCATACCTCGCTGGACTCCCAGCTCGCTGTCTAGTTTTCAGAAATGTGTGGGTTTGGTAGTTTCGAAAGATGGCTGCCGAGCCCGGGGCCAAACACCCAGGTGACCCCCCTTGCCAAACCAGGTTGTTTTGTGATAGGTAATTTTGATGCCTCCTCAATACGTTTTGGGCCCTTGCCTGTCGCAGGTACTTGACCCACCCACGCGAGTGAGGTACCATTTTTCTCGGAAGACCTGGGGGAACGCTGGGTGGTAGGAAAATTGTGGATCCACGCAGATTCCAGACCTTTCCACCACAGAAATGTGAGGAAAATGTGTTTTTTTTTTACAAAGTTTGATGTTTGCAAGGGATTCTGGGTTACATAACCTGTTGAGAGCCAGACAAGTCACCCCATCCTGGATTCCCCTGGGTGTATAGTTTTCAAAAATGTATAGGTTTGCTAGGTTTCCCTAGGTGCCGGCAGAGCTACGGTTCAAAATCTACAGCTAGGCACTTTGCAAAAAAAGGGTCAGTTTTCACTGTAAAATGTGGTGTGTCCACATTGCGTTTTGGGCCGTTTCCTGTCACGGGCACTAGGCCTACCCACACAAGTGAGGTACCATTTTTCTCAAAAGTCTATGGGGAATGCGGGGTGGGTAGAAGTTTGTGGATCCACGCAGATCCCAGAACTTTCCACCACAGAAATGTGAGGAAAACGTGTTTTGTTTTTTAACAAAGTTTGAGGTTTGCAAGGGATTCTGGGTAACAGAACCTGGTGAGAGCCAGACAAGTCACCCCATCCTGTATTCCATGGTTGTCTAGTTTTTAAAAATGTATAGGTTTGCTAGGTTTCCATAGGTGCCGGCAGAGCTAGGGTTCAAAATCTACAGCTAGGCACTTTGCAAAAAATGGGTAAATTTTCACTGTGAAAATGTGGTGTGTCCACGTTGCGTTTTGGGCCATTTCCTGTCGCGGGCATTAAGCCTACCCACACAAGTGAGGTACCATTTTCCTAGGAAGACTTTGGGGAATGCGGGGTGGGTGGAATTTCGTGGATCCACGCAGATTCCAGAACTTTCCACCACAGAAATGTGAGGAAAATTTGGTTGTTTTGACAAAGTTTGAGGTTTGCAAGGGATTCTGGGTAACAGAACCTGGTGAGACCCAGACAAGTCACCCCATCCTGGATTCCCCTGGGTGTCTAGATTTAAAAAATATATAGGTTTGCTGGGTTTCCTTAGGTGCCGGCAGAGCTAGGGTTCAAAATCTACAGCTAGGCACTTTGCAAAAAAAGGGTCCATTTTCACTGCGAAAATGTGGTGTGTCCACATTGCGCTTTGGGCCGTTTCCTGTCGCGGGCACTAGACCTACCCACACAAGTGAGGTACCATTTTTCTCTGAAGACTTTGGGAAATGCGGGGTGGGTGGAATTTTGTGGATCCACGCAGATTCCAGAACTTTCCACCAGAGAAATGTGAGGAAAATTTGTTTTTTTTGACAACGTTTGAGGTTTGCAAGGGATTCTGGGTAACAGAACCTGGTGAGAGCCAGACAAGTCACCCCATCCTGGATTCCCCTGGGTGTCTATTTCTCAAAAATGTATAGGTTTGCTAGGTTTCCCTAGGTGCCGGCAGAGGTAGGGTTCAAAATCTACAGCTAGGCACTTTGCAAAAAAAGGGTCAGTTTTCACTGTAAAAATGTGGTGTGTCCACGTTGCGTTTTGGGCCGTTTCCTGTCACGGGCACTAGGCCTTCCCACACAAGTGAGGTACCATTTTTATTGGGAAACTTAGGGTAACACAGAATTGTAGAGCAACTGTTATTACCTATTGACTTTCGATGCATTTCTGCCTTCCAAATGAAAGACAATATGTAAAAAAGTAGTCACTTTGAAAAATGTCCTATAATTCTCATGCTGGTATGGGTACTCACAATTTCGGAAATGTACAAATAGCTACGGTTTCTAAACTCTATTTTTATTCCAATTTCGGAAATACATAGGTGTCTTTCACCCCGATTTTTCACTTTATATTTTCCCAAATGAATTGCTATATACCCGGTACATAATAAAAAACCATTGCAAGATGCTGCTCAGTTATTGGCTCTGGGTTCGTCGGGTTCTTGGTGAACCTACAAGTCCTATATATCCTCACAACCAGAAAGGTCCAGCGGATGTAACGGTATATTGATTTAAAACATTTGTCATAATTAGAAGAAGTTACAGGTGAAAATGTTGGCACAAATGGCTGTTTTTTCAACTCATTTGCAATTTTTCCTATTTTCAACTGTTAGTTTCTATGAAGCAACCTTGAAGGATCTACACAAATGACCCCTTGCTGAATTCAGAATGTTGCCTACTTTTCTAAAATGTATAGCTTTCCAGGATCCATTATTGCTTTCATACCCATTTCTACCATTAACTGGACGAAGGTTGAAACCACAAAAAATAGCAAAAATAGGCTATGTCCCAGTAAAATGCCAAAACTGTGTAAAAAATGTTGGTTTTCTGACAAAAGTCTGTCAGTCCCTGAAAGCTGGGAAAATGGTGATTTCAGCCCCACAAACCCTTTGTAGATACCATTTGCAGGAAAAAAAAACAGACGCTTTCATTTGCAGCACTTTTTCCAATTTTTCCAAAACGCCCCCAAAATTTTAGCTGTATTTTGGCTAATTTCTAGGTCCCTTCCAGGGAAATCCACAAACCCTGGGTACCTTTAGAATCCCCATGATGTTGGAAGAAAAGGACGCAAATTTGGCGTGGATACCTTATGTGGTCAAAAAGTTACAGGGGTCTAAGTACGAACTACCCCAAATAGCCAAAAAAAGGCTTAGCACAGGGGGGGAAAAGGCCTAGCAGCGAAGGGGTTAAACCCATACCAATTTGCAACACGCAGTGCCCCCCAGCTCAGCGATCGATGCGGTGGGGGTCATGTAGGACCCGTATGCACCATCAACATAATTTAAAATTTTAAATAGAGTCACAGACATCCACTCAGCATTTACCACCACTGGTAGTAGCTGAGCTGCCTGTCGAGAACGGAGAGCGTGGGGGATTTAAAAATAATGATACCAGGACAAGGCAGTCAGTTACCACTGGCAGCTTCTAGTAATTGACTGAGGTGGTAGCTGGTCCCGGGCTTGGCTGTGGGCCTCTGGGCCTGACTGTCTGCCCCAACTCTGAGCACCATGACATCCAAGAGGAGAGGCCAAGGAATTGAGGGAGGGATGCTAAGGCGGAGAGTGCGGTGGAAGGACAAAATAATTTACACCAGGGCCATCATGATAGCGCTTTCGTGTGCTACTTCTGATTGATGGTCCTGTGAGCAAACACACCACTAGGGGTGGACGGGGGTCACATGGTGTTACATTTTGTTTTAAATCGCCCACTCACGTGCACGTGTGGAGTGCTGGCTGACCCCTGGGAGGCTGGAAATAAAAGTGAGTGGTTTTGCTTGCTGGCTTATTTTGTTAGTCGGGGGCTAATAATGGATCAGTGCAGCAAAACAGGCCCACAGGAACAAAACAGACCACCAGGAACAAAAGTAGCCCCCACCCTTCCAGCCTTCCAGGGAAATGCCTGATGCCTGGTATGGCCAGTCCAGCCCTGCATATAGGTATCAAAAAGGAAAGATTAGCCCTGGCAAAAGGCTTATTTTGCCAGGTCAAAATGGCTGCTTTAAAATTGCATACAGGCTGCAATGGCAGACATTAGACATGTTTAAAAGGCTACTTAAGTGGGTGGCACAATGAATGCCGCAGGCCCAATAGTAGTATTGCCTTAACAGGCTCTGTGTACATGTAAGACCACTTTACTAGGGACTTAAAAGTAAATTGAATGTGCCAATTGGGTGTAAGCCAATTTTAACATGTTTTAGGAACTGAACACTAGCACTTTACTACTGGTTACAAGTGGTAAAGCGCACACATTCCTAAGGCTAACAAAAGCGAATTCTGCAAAACTGTATGGGAGAAAGCAAAACGTTTGGGGGTGACCTTGCAGAGAGGGCTAAGTCCAACAATGTTAACCTTGAATATCAAAAGATTACCTTTATATAGTGCTATGAACTGGTAAGTGTTAAAGTGTAAATAACAATGCCCCTGTTATCCATGTTAGTGTTACTCAGTCAAGTGATATTGGTGGTATAGAAACCTGAGTTGGCCTTGCCGAGTGCAGATTAGTGACCTGCAGGTGGAGGCCAGTGGTGTTCCTTAAGTTACAAGACCATCTGGCTAGTGTGTCTGATGGCAGTGTCTACTTGCCACGAGGCTAGTATTAAAGAAAATGGTAGGAGAGCGAAGAAAAGAAGGAAATGAAGAAGCAATAATTAGAATGGAAAAGAGGATTTTATAGAAATTTAGGAAAAATATAACTGATGAAAAAGGAGGGAGAAAAGAATATGGTCTACAGTTGGTATAGGAGACAGGGCAGAAGAAAGAACCAGCAGTGAAGGGTGAGCACGCGAGAATGTGGGGGAGAGTAGAAAGGAAGAAAAGAGGAAGCAAATGCAGGAAAATCAGAAGCAAAGAATGATGGAGTAGGGAGATACATTGAAAGGGAGGACGTAGGAAATGTAGATAGGGTGCAATGATTCTGTCATGTCTGTTTTCTGCAAATGTCATCATTTCTAACAAATAAAGCACTTACATGTATCAAGTAATTTTGCGTTCGCAAACGGGCCAATTCGCAGAATCGGCCTGTTTGCGAACGCAAAAAAGGTTTTTCCCATGTATCAAACCCTATTTTGCGCTTCGGTAACCCGTTACCAAATCACAAAATGGGTTTGTAATTCGGTATTTGGAAAGGGCATGTTTAGGGCGTCCCTTCCAAATACCAAATCGTAACAGTATGTATGAATGTTTTGTGACCGTGAATGCATTTCTAAAACATTCGCATTTTACCACCAACTTCAAGTTGGTGGTAACCCATTCGCAAATGGCAAGGGGGTTCCCAAGGGACCCCTTCCCCTTTGGTATCAGTGGCAAAAAAAAAATTGAGAGCAGGCAGTTGTCCCACGGACCACTGCCTGCTCTTAAACAAGCATTGGCATAGCCAATAGGTCTCACCTTTGGGACCTTATAAGTGTTTAGCCAGAGATATTGACTTTGCCTATGTCTTTAAGCTGTGCTGTACAGAAGTCTGCAGCATGCTGAAAAGTTATAATAAAGAAGTGTCAGAAGCATTTTTGTTACCTTATATATGACCAAGAAAGCATTATGTACAAATGAACGACCATATTAAAAAAGTATTAACAATAAATAATGTCTTGAGGTTTTTTTGTCCTTTTAAAGCTGGCAACTTCTATCTGCCTGTCCCAATAGTTGCTTGTTATGGGTTTTTTTCTTATGGGGGGCATAAATAAAAGGAGGGTGAAGGTTGGGAAATAGTACCTGTATAACAGTCAGTGAGAGAGTCACTCAGATAGTCAGTCAGTGAGAGAGTCAGTTAGTTAGTCAGTCAGTGAGAGAGAGAGAGTGAGAGAGTCAGTCAGTGAATCAGTCAGTCAGTGAGAGAGTCAGTTAGTGAGAGAGAGAGTCAGTCAGTGAGAGAGAGAGAGAGAGTCAGAGAGTCAGTCAGTGAGAGAGAGAGAGTCAGAGAGTCAGTCAGTGAGAGAGAGAGAGAGTCAGAGAGTCAGTCAGAGAGAGAGAGAGTCAGACAATGAGAGAGTCAGTCAGTGAGAGAGTCAGTCAGTCAGTGAGAGTGAGTGGGAGAGTCAGTCAGTCAGTCAGTCAGTGAGAGAGTCAGTCAGTCAGTGAGAGAGTCAGCCAGTCAGTCAGTCAGTCAGTCAGTGAGTGAGCGAGTCAGTGAGTGAGAGTCAGTCAGTCAGTGAGAGAGTCAGTCAGTGAGAGAGTCAGTCAGTGAGAGAGTCAGTCAGTGAGAGAGTCAGTCAGAGAGAGAGTCAGTCAGAGAGAGACAGTGAGAGTCAGTCAGTCAGTGAGAGAGTGAGAGAGTCAGTCAGTCAGTGAGAGAGAGATTGAGAGAGTCAGTTAGTTAGTGAGAGAGAGTGAGAGAGTCAGTCAGTGAGAGAGAGTCAGTCAGTCAGTCAGTGAGAGAGTTAGTCAGTGAGAGAGAGAGTGAGAGAGTCAGTCAGTCAGAGAGTCAGTGAGAGTCAGTCAGTCATTGAGAGAGTGAGAGAGTCAGTTAGTCAGTCAGTGAGAGAGAGATTGAGAGAGTCAGTCAGTCAGTGAGTGAGAGAGTCAGTCAGTCAGTGAGAACATTTTGGGGGACCTTCAGACTACAGGATGGGATCTCTTATCTGGTGTTGGGGGATTTTAAGAACCCAGAGAGGAGTTACATGTTGGGCTCACGAAAATTGTGAATCGTGCTGGTTAAAATGAATATCTCTAGTGTAGCCTACTCTGTATGGGGAGCATTAATATTTGACAAGAACTGTAACTTGTTGATTGGTGAAGTAATTGTTTGTCAGTCATTCATTTTCCCGTTTTGCAAAATATGTTCTTGTTAAAAACATGGCGAGGATGTTTTTCTCTAACAAAAGAATTCTGCCTCTTGGGGCTCCACACGGCACTTTCGGGGTCCCTTTCTTATGTTACAGTGCTACAAAGTAATAAAATCTGAATGACAGCTCGGCTATAGAGCGCATTTCTTCAGTGTAATGTGACCTGCAGATCACGATTTCGAATAGCTGCAAGTCCATTGTGTGTGGCCTGTCATCCTTCCAATGTTGAAAAACTCCCCCCCCCCGTCCAATGCAAATAAACACTGCTTGGTAGACCCAAACGAGGCAGAGAGCGTTTCAAAGACGTAAACACACGTGTTTGTACGCTGGTAAAAAAAATGTAAGTGGACTCCGGCCGCCAGACAGAGGTGGACGACAAACAGGCATCTGTAAGAGCGGCCCCTCTGCTATCGCAGCTCGGGGAAGTGTGAGACTTGCCTCCCTCAACAGATAAATGGAGATTAGCAACCTTTGTGGGAATTCCTCATTAAAGCCCGGGTGCTGGGGGTGGAGAGACCTGGGGCGGTCAGCTGCAGCCTTGATAGACATGAGGCAGCGCCAGGCCACTTCAGTCCCGCCCCTCTCAGTCTCCGAGACTGGCCTTCCCCAGCCCTACCCACCCATTTCCACCAGATTCCGTTGTTGGCATATGGGTGTTTAGATTTATACTGATACGCTGAGATAAAAGCTTAGTGGATTTCCCACAAAAGTCCTCTCTAGAGCGGTTTCCCCAGACTTCGTATTACAGAATCGGAATCCCGCGTGAAAAAAACAGCAAATGCTACAATTGGAATTTGTAATTTTTCACAGATATTCAAGGCACGTAAGGCTTAACTAGTGAATCAATTTCAAAGTATGCTGTAAATATAAAGAAGTTACTTGGTCTCCAAATACTGTCAGCCTTTCCTTATTTGCAAAATGCGTCTATGTTCGTTCCCGAAGGAGCACCTTTAAAATGTTCCTAAAATGCATAATTCTCATCTCAGGCTACTGTCAGTTAAACAAAACTGATAATTAAAAGTGCTTGCCTACAAATTAGCTCACCAGCAGAAAAGGAAGTGTGACAAATAGCTCGCCAGCCGCAATATAATTCCTGGTGAGCTCTATATAGAATTTGCGGACAGAGATACAGACACACCCCATTTTCCAAAATATAACGATGGGCACTGGTTTCATTTCACACCCTGCTCTCCTAAGTGGCAAGATGCGGCAGTTCTCGAAACATGTAAGTGTTCCTTTATAACTGCTGGTGCTCCCGGACTCTATATATGCCCTCTAAGTGTACAATGGGAATGTTTGTCTTGGCGAAGGAGTGCATGTCAAAACAGGACCTCAGCTCGGAATTGAGGGAGTGCCATGCACACACAATGGGAACCGTTGTTTTCCTTTCTGGTGCTCGTCACATCAAAGTTAGTGATTCACTGTTGAGACCCAGAAATAGCACTGCATGATTTAAAACGAGCATGAAAGTGAAAGATAATCAGAAAAAAAACAGGCAAACAGCTGAAAAGGGAAAGCAAGTGCAAGCTGTTTTCAAGCACTCGTGCTTGTGCTGGCATCCACCTTGCGGGAGCGAGCAGCGTCGGCACGAGAGCCATCTGTTTTCAATTAGCGCGCGCGCCGCTGCTCGCTCCCACAAGGTGGATGCCAGCACGAGTGCTTGAAAAGAGCTGACCAATTTCTAAAGGTCATCTCCTAGAGCATCGCATGCGCGCTGCCTAGGCGAGACCTAAAAATGAAAAGAAAACTTTTCATTTTTCTTTTTTAAACGCAACTAAAAAACGCATTTAAAAAAGAAATATTGCTTTATTGAAAAGCAATTACGTATATGGTGGTCTGCTGACCCCAGCAGGCCACCATTCCCATGATTTTAGCGATTCCTAGGGGGTTGCAAATTGCGACCTACCTCATTAATATTAATGAGGTAGGTCAATTTGCAACCCCCTAGGATTTGCTAAATGAAACTCATGGAGTTTCATACATTAGGAATAGCGATTATCTATTTGCGATTTGCAGTAAATCGCAATTTGGTAATCGCTATTCCTAATGTTGATACATGTGGCCCTCAATAGCTAAGAGATAGCACACATCTCTTTTGACTGGTAATAGCCAAGTCTCTGTTTTGTGTAAACTGTTTTATAATTCCCATACATGCCAACCCTCCCAATACAGGCAGGAGACTATTGATTTCTAGGCTAGTCTCCTGCTTCCCAATTCCTGCATGCAGAAACCCGATTTGGAGTTTCGTAAAACTGCCAAAAATAAAATGTTGAAGGCTGTCACACACTCTCCAACCTACCCCTCCAAGAATTACCTCTGACATCAAAGGTTAACACTTCGTCTTAATTCTTGTAGAGGGAGATTAGAGCATGTGACAGGCCCAACATTTTATTTTTGGCAGTTTTACATAGCGTAAACTAAAACAGAGGGGCATATTTATAAGCCCCTATGACCACAGGAACATTACTTTTAATAACGTTCCTATGGCGATAGGGGCTTCGCCTTATTTACAAGGCGACACAGTGTTTCGGAGGGCGTTCCGCTGCAACACCCATTGATTTTGATGCTGCCCCCTATTTACAAGGGTGGTGTAAATAGGAGGCAGCGCCGAAATCGAGACCAGGAAAACCTGGTCTTAACATGGCGAAATGATTCCGTCATGACAATGTTTATTTCTCCTTGTTTAGCTGTTTCTATGTGTGCTGCATTGTGCAGCACACATAGAAACAGCAAAACACCATGAATGATTGTTTATGTGCAGGAAGGGGTCCCTTCCTACACATAAACAATCATTACAAAAATGACGATTTGCAACTTCTATGTGTGCTGCACGATGCAGCACACATAGAAGTTACAAATCGCCATTTGTGATTGTTTATGTGCTGGAGGGGACCCCTTCCTGCACATAAACAATAATTCCCTCAACGCAGACACCCTTGACCTACGGTGCAAGGGTGCCTGCGTTGGTGCTAGGCAGCTTACTTTAGCGCCAGCGCAGGGAGAAACACAAGGAAGTGCTGTATTATTGTAAATACGGTGCATCCCTGTGCTTCTAAAGTGAGGGAACAGCTATTTTGGAACTAACCGGCGATCCGCCACTTTATTGTAAATATGCCCCAGAGTTTGGAACTTTGTTTGCGCTGTTATTAAACTGCCAAAATTGAAATGATGATTGTCTCTCACCATGCATGCCAATAGACCGGATTCAGGCAGATTGCCTAATCTCCCACTTGCCTGCTCTAAAATGTTGGCATATATGAATTCCTGAAGTTACATATAACAGCACTTCTGGGGCCGTCTTATACATGCAACGCATTTTCCTTCATTGTGCTGGGCGCACCTTTTAAAAGGTGCGCTCGGTGCAATGAAGGAAAATGTGCTGTATTATACTGAATTACTGCCCCAGGAAAGCCACGAACTTGCGCTCATGTGAAAAACGGAGCTGCTGCTTTGAAGCCGCTCCGTGTTTTCACAGTGTAGGCGGCAACCCTTCTGCACTTTGAAGGGGGAATAGAGATCCCCTTGCAGGCGGGTGCAATGAGTGACTGCACCTGCCTGCAAGGGGATGTTTGAGGGAGGCCCATGGGACCCCCTTTCCCCCCTCCAGAGGGCAGCCATCAGGGGACCTTTTAGGTAGCACGCTGACAGTGCGCCTTCTGGGAGCTTCTTTGCCTCTGCACCCACGTCTGTAATTCGGCATGGGCGCAGAGGCAAAGGGATTTCCTCATTTGTATGGGGCGCGCCCTTATGCGAATGCAGGAACGCCCTCTGAAGATAGCGCTGACGCTTTATGTGCGCCTGCGCTATCGGTATTACCGAAGGGGCTGCACAAGCATCTGCAGCCAGTTCTGTAATTCGAAAGTGCCCCGGGGGCGCACACAGCGGGAGCAAACACCCTTTGGGGCCCCGGGGCACTTGTATAATACGGCCCTTAGTGCTATCACTTTCAGTAATGTCACGTAGTTCGAAGGTTGTGCAAATGCGGCGGAACACACCTATAAGGGTTTATAGACTGGGAAAAATATGTCTTCCCTGCAGGGAAAAAAAGTTGAAAGGTGCAAATGTACTTCAGCATGACGTTTCTGCAAACAGCAATGCACATAGTATTGAAAAACATGCAAGCAAGTGAATTTGAAATACATATGCTATGCTACCATCTAGTGGTAGAAATATGTATTGTACCAATAAACATGGAGCATAATTTTATTCTTTTTCCGTTGCTATTTTCTGAACGTATATAAATATATATATTGTTCCTAGGAACGAAATGCATATGTTGATATGCACGATATAAGTGAATAGTTTTGTTCCTGAGTCGGGCATATTAACATAATGTTCTGCGTCGCAAGTAGTAGATTTTTTATTTTTTATTCAACCTTAAGTCTGGTGTAATGTTCTTGTCAAATGATGTCTGTCTTTATGCCAACAGTATGGAGAATGTCGTCCTGCCGCATGTTCAGGAAACAGATATTCGAATTAAAATGCTAGCTGCCCCGATTAATCCAGCAGACATCAACATGATCGAAGGTGAGAGACATGCCAAGAACACTTTGTTTAAAAAACATGCACCTTCTGTAGGAGTCAGTACACCCCTATCGTCAAAATCTGACAGGGGAAATGATGTACCTCTTCATCACTACAATGAAATTGCATTGATTTATGATCAAATACACATACAGTTATTAATTCACAGCATTCAATCTGAGTCTAATGTTGCTAAAATGTCTGCTATGCCTTGTAGTCGAATCTAACCGCTCCTGAGAGCTATTGAGTTTAAACATGTGAAATTCTAAAGAGTTTTACACATTTTAATAAGTGTCTACGGAATGCATGAAATATTAGTTTAAAAAAACGCTATCAAATACGTTAGCTGCGGTCGATAGTTCACATACACATAGATTGTAGGTAACTCGGCCTAATAAAAACATTTCTGTGCCAAATGGGACCATATCTATGATTCTGCAGAGTGGTGGTAATGGAATCCCCCATAGTCCGGTTCTATTTTTAATTTTTAAAGTACTCTGTTTTGAGGCTTAAAAACAGGAGGCTTGAAATGATTTTGGACTGTTGAAAACGGCTGCCTTTATTACGAATCAGTCCACCGTTACATTAAATACAATCTGGTTCCCTCTACTCTTCAGGCACAGTAGGCGGCTTTGCGGGCTTTCCGGAGTGCCCATTTGGATGAGTTGGATCCTTTGGTTTCCAGGTTGATGCATAGTTTCTTTCCTTAGCACCCTAGGGAGATTTGTCCTGCCCTGGCCTGATATCTCCCTTTGGTGTTGCAGGTGCTTCAAGCCGCTCCTTTCGAACCTTTGTGGGTGGTGGGCAACAAGTTCGTGACCACGAAAGTTGTGTTTTTGTTGCCCATTGTATTCCCATGTGTGGAAGGATTGGGGAGGTGGGGTCTATTTTAAGGTCTCCTCCTTTCTTGAGGGTGTTGCCCGATTGCATTGTCCTGCAGTGTGATCCGAAGTTCTTGCCCAAGATTCCTTCCCTAACTAATCGTTCCAGGGAGGTTGTTCTGCCCACATTTTCTCCTGAGCCTCTATCTGGGATGAATATGTGATGTTACATCGCATGTGCTACAATGAATGCGATTACAACGCGGTCGTTACAACGACTGCGTTGTTACAACGCAAACCATTACATCACAAGTCGTTTCTACGACTTGCTGTAGGGGACGCGCTGGATTTAGGAATAGTATAATTTACTATTCCAACTCCAGCGTGTGCAACAGTAGGGAAGGTGTTGGAATAGTAAATTATAACTATTCCTTAGTTTAGTGCGCCCCCTACAGCAAGTCATAGAAACGACTTGCAATGTAATTGCTTGTGTTGTAACAACGCGGTCGTTGTAATGACCACGTTGTAATCGCATATGTTGTAGCGCATGCGATGTAAACGCTGTTTCTCATCTGGGATGGGCGCTGGTCTCCCGCTATTGGATGGCAGAAGGGCGGTTTTGGTGTATCTGGAGAGAACCTTGGAGTTTTGCAAGTGTGATAGTTTGTTTGTCACATTTGGCCCGGTGTGGTCTGGTCATAAACCTTCTATTTCCACATTGATTTTTGTGGATTAAACAGACAATCCTTTTGACAAATGAGTTTCAGGGGTTGGAGGCCTCGGCCAGGATACAGGGAGGTCTCTCTGTGGTATTTCTGTCTCCTGGTCTTCTTTCAAGGGGGTCTCGATCAAAGACATTTGTAGGGCCATAACATGGGCTTATCCTCACATGTTCATGGACCACTATCGGGTGGTGTTGGGAAGTTCAGCTGCAGGGGATTTTGCTGCAGCTGTTCTCCAGGCTGGCACTGACTGGGATTGACTGTCACTGTCCTGTTGGGTGTCTGTTTGTTTTTCCTCTGTTTGATGTTTGGATTGAACTTTATTTGTGCCTTGCATTTTGGTTTCTGGTGTTCCTATTTTCTGGTGACCATGAAGTCGTGTTGGCTTTGGTATATTCTCACTACGTAAGTAATGTGGCGAGGAAGACTTACTAGGAGGTAATGCCCCGGTTATTTACTGGTAATCTTCATTACTCCTTGTATAGTCTTCCTCGCCACATAGGTTCCCATCCCTCCCTTCCCTGTTTGGTTATCGGCTTCATGTTTTTGGCACTGAGGCTTGGTAGTAGAGCAGGAAGTAGTGTGGGTTGTGCCGCTTCTTATAGTAGGTCAGGGGTTAAGAAGGTCAGCCATGTTAGGGAGGGATGGAAAGGCTTGAGCACTAATTTGCTTGGAGGGTTCTGTGGGGAAGCTGAAGCTCACTACGTAAGTAATGTGGCAAGGAAGACTATAGTCGGAGTAATGAAGATGGCACTGTAAGCAGATAGTGGTAGTTTTATGTTTAGCAGTAAAGCAGATATTGCCATCTTTCACAGGTGAACTCTTAGCAATTATTGTCACTTTTCCCATTGCCACATAATGTAGATGTATCTAGTTTCCATAAGCTTCAAGGAAGTAGATATTGCTACAGTATTTTTCTAATCCCACAGTGCAGTGTGAATGTACAGTCTCATCAATGCCACTGTATACAGATATTAAGGATTTCAACAGTTCCCAGAAATGCTAATACTTTCAGCTTTTACATTACATTTCAATGCAGACATGATTACCAGTTTCCAGATTGCTCAGAAAAGCCGACCTTGCCAGTTATATAGGCTATTGGTGCGCACACACAAACACTCACATAGAATATGACATGGATGAGAAGAGTGTGTGTGTGTGTGTGTTTGTTTGTGTGTGTGTGTGCGCGTGCATGTGTGTGTGTGTGTGTGTGTGTGGTCTGTTGTGGAGGAAATGGTGAACTGGAAGGTAAGTGATGTTTTAGGACTTAACCCCTGAAGTAACAGAAGTAGGAAAAGGACGACTCAATGCAGTGGTTGCTGGTGATAGTGAGACAGGCTCAGACTAGCCTGTTGATAGGTGGAGGCTTTGTGGCTGGAGAGGCAGAGATGGCCAGGATGGGGACGTTGGCAATGTCACACAGAGGAATGACCTGCTAGCTCGATTATCTTAGTTATAGGTGGTTGTGGAATGAATGCAGCACATCTACATGAAAGGCTAGAAACCCACCAAATAATTCTGATGTAAAAAGCGCATTTTAGAAGGCGTGACATTTTCCCATTATAGGTGCAATTTTAAGATGTTACATATGATCCCTTTCATACCAGCTCAAGGAAATTGGAAATTGCTTACATTTTTTCATGATCTTCACTGGATTCAGTTCAGTTCGCAGTGCATCATGGAGGATGGATCGGAGAAAAGATAAAATATCCAGGATTCCGAGCTCAAAGGCTGTAGTAGATGTTGTCCATTCACAAACCTGACAAGGTCCCCTTTTTTACAAGGGTGTTTGCACAGACAGAATATTAAAAAAAATATTGTGATACAAAAAAATTGTTACAGGAATATCATGATGTCAAAAATATTGTGGTTATAAATGTCACAGGTATGTATATTGTTTTGGGTCTTGCTTTTAATATAATTTCCTAAAATATCATTGAATATCATGTTGTTTGTTATGCAATATTTTTGTAAATGTAATTAACTTAAAAATGGTTGATGTTATGTACATTTATTTAAAAAAGTAGTCATAATGTGTATTGTATTTAATTTTACAGTGTATTCCTTGAAAATTTGTAAAATACAACTATATCTTTAATATCATTTTTAGTAGTGGAATGTTGGCTATATAGGAAATTTCTAAAGTATGTTTGTATAAATATTTACTATGGGGCCAATTCCGATCTCGGCAGGTAGGGCTCCGAATCGGATTCGGATTTACGGATCCGATTCGGAGCCTGTTTCCGACCGAATCGTATGCGGGTCCGGCCGGCCGAGTACGATGCAGGCACCCGCGAAAACTCCGACCGACTCGAACGCGGCTTCAACACGCTCCGACCGACTCGCATGGACACGACTCGCACCGCGCTATAGAGCGTTTCCCGGCCGGGTAAGTACGATGCGCGCCGCGAGCAGTCCGATCGACTCGCGCCGTCTGGCTCGAAAAAGCTGTCGGAGCCGGACTTTGGGGGTCCGCGTCGGACCCCCCTGTACGCGTAGGCCCGCGAGTTGCACACAGGGGGACCCATGGGTCCCCCTACCTGTGCGTGTACGGCGCGAATCGCTTCGCCGCGTACACGCTGTAGGGCGCCCTTGTCCACCTCGCAGCCATTGAGTCAATGGGAGCCCGCGTACGCGTTGTACGACAGGCTCCCATTGACTTCAGTGGGAGTCCGACCGACTCGAGTCCGATGGCATGCGTGCGCATCGTGCTCGATCGGTCGAACTGCCGAGTCCGGTCGGTCGGAAATCTCTCCGGGTCCGGCTCGGTCGGAGAGATTTCCGGCCCGAATCGGAATCGGCCCCTATATGTATTATTTTCTATGTAAAATTATTTTTTTTTACTAAATTTATATTTTATACATTACAAATTTTACCAATGCATATTTACATTTTAAAATTGTTTTTGTTGTTTTTCGTAATGTATCATATAAAAATCATCCTTTGGACTTAATTTCAGGTCTCTTAATAAGGTGAATTATTAATACCAAAGAACACCAAACTCTCACTCGTTCAAGCGTACATCATTCATGTAAGGGAAATATAGCCATATATCATATAAAAATCATCCTTTGGACTTAATTTCAGGTCTCTTAATAAGGTGAATTATTAATACCAAAGAACACCAAACTCTCACTCGTTCAAGCGTACATCATTCATGTAAGGGAAATATAGCCATATACCCAAGGCTAACACTGCGGACAACGTATTTGTGAAAAAATATACATCAATTTATTCATACAAGTAAAAATCCACTAGTCTTGGAATATATAGACCATCAATTGTACAGTTATATCAGTCGATTTCTAAAATTGATTCAACATAAAGTGCATATTATGAACACATTCAAGAAAATACATTCTCATTAAAAACAAGTTGCAAGTTAAGAAAGAGAGTACATACAACAGACAGAAAAATATGTCTTCAAGACTATACACATCCGTGATTACTTAATGTTTCTGGCTGACACCCGGTACTGTAATGTTGATAAGTACTCAATGGTCCCAGTCTCTTCACGGATTGTGTTTCTCTAAAAAGGGCGTCGACGCGTATCGATGGAGACTTTATAATACCATCTTTGTCAAGACAGAAATTTTGACTTTCAAAGAACAACTGATTCCAACTGGAACCATTAAAAACACCTCTTACTTATATTGGGTGGATATGATGGCATCCAAGGGCATGAAATTATAGTGGAGGATTGGGGAAGATACCTCCGTCTTCTTCACTCAAATCCAGTTTAGGAATTCAAGGATATATCTTGTTAACTCCCTTTAAAGGCCCCGAGCCTGAGAGATTTGCCTGGAGCTTGCCTAAGTCGTAGGCGTACTGGTCACCGGCCTATTTGTAGCAATAGTTCTTCCTAATAGGAGCTGTTATATACTGGTTGGTGCTTATAAATTTCCTGTTCCAAACTTGATAGTCCCTTTTCTAATAAGGGTTTTGCGGCGTGCGGGAGCATCACGTCAATGATCCAGTATCCTCCCTATACGTAATGTTACAATTGTTTTCTTAATTTCTTATAATTTGAAAATGTATGTTTGCAATTTTGTTCTTTTTATTTTTTAATTGATTTCTTATTCATTTGATTTTAAATCTATGTTCAGCTTTTTTGATATTTTGTATTCATTTTTAATTATAATGATACATTTTTGTATTTAGAGACTAATGCAATAACTATGTTTCATTTTAAAATATTTTTGTACTTTTATAATTCTAATTGTTTTAAATTTGTTTTGCTAATTTCAAATGTGCATTTATTAAAAAACGTGTTCCATTTTTTCATGTGAATTAGATTTTTGATGCCTCAGGAGACTTTGCTGCTTTTGCTGGGGACTCGGTGTTCCATAATTCAATAGCCCTGGGAGAGGAGGGGCCGCCGACATCTCCTACATCTCCCCACACACTTTAAAAGCGCCTACCACTTCCCATGGTACTGGACGCCTCCGGAGACTTTGCCACTTTTGCTCGGGACTCGGTGTACAATAGATTAATTGCCCTGGGAGAGGAGGGGCCGCCGACATCTCCCCACACTGTGTGCTTTAAAAACACCTCCCACGGCGTGGGACGCATCAGGAGACTTTGCCGCTCTTGCTGGGGACTCGGTGTCCACTAATTCAATAGCTGCAGGAGAGGAGGGGTTACCGACATCTCCCTGCGCTACTCGTTTTGGGACACCTCAAGAAAATTTGCCGCTTTTGGGGCACAGATTCAGAACCCCACACTCGGTTTAACCTGCATGCTTTCAGGCTTATCATGGCCTTGCCCGTTCATTCCTCTCACCATAATTTTGTGTGCTATGCTCATTTCTTGCAAGATTATAATCCTACAGCCACTGGATGACCTATCATGATCATTTCCTCAAAAGCTTCTGTACACCTGCCGTCTTGGCTAGAGACTTTGACCTTTACCAGACAGCTCTTGAGGACTGCCTGTATTACTTGTTGCATTTACTGCTTTGAAGAAAGGACACAATACTGTGAGGGATTACCTTCCCGATATACCATTCTGAACATTGACACTTTTTTTTCTATTCATCCTTGAAAAAGTCTATGTGATGAAACACGTGTCACCTGCCTGTCTGTTTAGGATATTATGTCTTTGACGCAAGAAATGTGAATAACACTGGGAAGAATAATTACGACCAACACAACTTTGAACTTTGCATTACTTTATTACTGGCCATACACCATAACCAATGGACTTCTCTGTGTGCTTTGGTACTTTTTCTTCATTACTTTGCTGGTTTTGGTGGGGACTCAGTGTCCCATAATTTATTAGCTCGGGAGAGAAGGGGCCGCTGGCGTCTCCGTGTGCGCTTTAAAAGGGCCTACCACCTTCCGCGGCATGGGTTGCCTCAGGAGACTTTGCTGCTCTTGCTGGAGACTAATTGTCCCATAGTTCAATAGCCCCGGGAGAGTAGTGGCCACTGACATCTCCCCACGCTACTCGCTTTAAAAGTGCCTACCACATCCCGTGGCGTGGGCCATGCCAGGGCAATGCCCGGGCCAAGGACAGGCCCATCCATGCCTGGCAGCACCAGGAAGAGGCAGGGCAGGACTACCCCTCTTGGCTTTGTATCCTGGTGAGCTTTTCCTTTCTTTATTATTTATTTTTGAGGGATGGCCTTTTGTTGGGCCTTGTAATTTTTTGCCCTGTCTTAACTTTCTGGTGCCCTGGCTTTTGATTCATTTTTCGTTATGGGCAAAAGAAAGGCTAACAAGTGCTCCCTGACAGCAGGGAAAGAGACCAAAACTGATGCAGACATGTGGCGATTACTTGTAGCCTACAGGATATTGATAACCTGATTGTGGAGGGGGAAGATATTCTTAGCAGAGGAATTATATTGACTGATCTGCAGCTTCTAAAGCCCCCATAACAAACATTACTCAGTTTTCCTAAAGCAAATTAAATGGTGATGGTCCTGGCATCTCCACCTCTTCCTATATGACGCAGTAACAGCACACAGAGGCGCGAAGAACCCTAACTCCTATTATTTCTTGTCCTGATCAGTTGCCCTCCATGGGTCTGGAGACACATTTGGAACCTATTGTGACTTTTCTGCCTAAACCTTTGCCTGGAGAAGTTGCTATTACTCACCCGATAGCCTCGCAGGATTTGCCTAATGGAGAGGGTCCGCCCCTCTCTGATAATCTGACTTTTGACTCCTCATGTTTCGACATTATCAAAGACATTGTGAGTAGTCTGAGAATCATACTTAACATTGCTAAGGATGCCGTTTTTGTTTTAAATTTAAAAGTGTCTGATTTTCTAGATCATAAGAATGAAACAATGTTGTGGCACCAGTCTTGTAATTATTCGACTCCCATGATATATCAGCATTTGTATCAGACTAATGGATCTCAGGGTATCCGTAATACTGAGCCTAGTCCAACGGTCCCTATTCATGCTCTGTTAACCCTTGAAATTAATAATGACTGCAACACTGAAGGCCAGGTAGCAGTAAAGCCAGCCAAGCCTGACTCTGCTGCTAACGCTACAGGGGGACCAATGTGGAATCTTCCCTTAGTTTTGCTCCGAATGTGGTGGACAATGGTCACCTGGATCTTGCTGCTTGGGAGTCTTGTAATGTACCCCGGCCTAATAATACTCATCTGGATCTCCCTCCGATTGGATTCCTTATGTAGTAGTTTTGGTAAACATGCCCCGTTGAAGACTGCTGGGAAAGAAAATTGTGATCATCTGAGAAATAAAGTGACACATTGGTTGTCTACCAAGTGTAGGTTCGATGTAAACATTCATGATCAAATCATTATGGCTCGTAGAATCGGGTGCGTGGGCCGGGGCCAAAAACCTTTCAAGGCGACTGTATTGTGGTTAATTTTGGCAATAGTCAGGTCGCAGCAGAATTCTTGCCTCCTGTCAAAACAAGAGTTTTCCGAATGAGTGTATTGGGATCCACCCACTTGAATTTTTTATCAACCATGCACTGTTTTGACTTCATGTTCCCTAAACCCACCCAGCACCCAAAAGAGTGAAGTCAACAGGGGACTTTCAAGGGGTCTGTCCCTACAACAGCTATGCCTCTACCCTTATTGAATCGATTTGACCCACTTGTCACTCTGGAAAAAGTGTACTGACTACCCCCCTCTGGATGTGCTGTAATCTCTGACTTGTCATTGATGATGGGGCTCTTCACTCCATGAAGGGGCTGTTATTCACGAGCAGCTTAGTTTTTTCTCCTTGAATATAGCGGGACTGGAGGAGAAGTTAAATGATCGAAATTGGCTAGATTTCATCAAACAATATGGTATTTTGGTCTTTCAAGAAATCTGGTCAAGTAGGACCACTCCTTTCTTGGACCTTTGCACATTTCTTTTGCTCAGCCACTCCTTCATCCTCGGGCTGTGCCAAGGATGGGGTGTGTACTTTAATATCTCTATCTCTGAACTGCTCTATGGTTGAATTGATCACCACCGCCCCTAATTTAGGAGCAGTTCTACTCTCCTTTCCTGATAAATCGAATTTTTGGGTATTTCATATTTATAACTGAAATAGCCAGTTGCCCAGTTCAGATATTATTACCTCTATGGGTATGGTCATCAATACCTGGAAGACACGGTCCTTGGAATCTGGCCCAAGTTCTATCTTGTTCACGCCAATAGTCATTAAGGGCAATTTTGATCTTCATCCATGTACACAGGCTTGCCTGTTATCTCAGGAGGTTTTTATGGGGCAGAACTTTCCCGATGTCCAATTTGATGATTCACCTCAAGGTGAACAGGCCAATTTATTAGTACAACCACTGTATATGCTTATGCCTAGCATCTTGGAGACCCCTACTTATGTGGGTAGGGGGTGCAAAACAGTTGTGGATTCTATTTTAATTTCTTCTTCTTTGTTTTATTCTTTACACACATATAAGGTATTAGAGTCTGGTTGGAGTGACCATAACCCTGTAATTTTGTCCTTAACATGGTTATTCTTGAAACAGCCATTATTGGCCCCTGCTTCCTCTCATCTAGCTTTGAGGGATCAATATAGGCAGGTAAAATGGTCCAAAATAATCCCAGATGAATTTCTTGGTAATTTGTGTCATCTGAGTAGCCATGAGTTGGAATGCTGCCTAAGCTCGGATTCTGAGCCTGAAGAAGTTTTGAGGGCGTTTACCACTCTCTGTCCAGATATTAGGGCCGCTCTTACGGGTTCAAGTAGAGCACAGAGTGATAATAAGGGTGAATGCTGGTTTGTTGGAGCCTGTTCCAAACCACATCTGGAGTGAAAGAAGGCCCTTAGCTGCATTTCGAGGGACGTAGTAGAGGTAAGCTTGCTACACAGACAGTGTAAGTTGGCTATTTAAAAAAGGAAAGAGTCCCTAAAGGATGAGGGCTGGGATAATTTGGTGTGTGCCAATGATTCTCGGAACAGCGCCACTTTCTGGCGGGTCATTAATAGCCCATTTTGGGGCAGAGGGTGGTCCTCCTTTGATTTCTGTGACTGCTGAATGGTTTGAACATTTTTCACACATTTATTCATTAGAACCTGTTCTAGAGTCTCTCTCTCTGCCTTTTTTTAACAAAGCTGAATCTTTTGTTTTTTGTTGCTGAGGTAACAGGCCATTTTGAGATTGACTGGTAACAAGGCCCCTGGTCCCAATCTATTATTGTACTTGTGTTCAAAGAGGGTGATTGAAGTGACCCGAAATGTTACAGGCCCATTTCCCTGATCGATGCCACCATCAAGGTTTTAGGCTAGGTGATTTTGGAAAGTCTCTCCTCGTGGGATAAAGAGAACAGCATCATCTCTGAGTTGCGGTACAGGTTAAGGCCTGCCCTTAGTACTATTGATCAATCTCTGAACCTATAACTTCTAACTCAGAAATATACTGTGGCCAGTAAGGGTACCCTGTTCTTAAATATTATGGACCTGACCTCCACATTTGATAGTGTAAATCGTACTAAGTCATGGGCCTTGATATTGACACTCCGGCGTTGGTGTCTCTTTTAGGAGACTTGCACAAGGACATGTCTGCATCTGTTAGGTTTGGCAGCGAAGGCAACTGCTCTGGATCTTTTCCAATAACCTGCGGTGTAAGGCAGGGTTCCATTCTGGCACCTTTTTTGTTTACCACCTACATTAATTGTCTTGAGAAGGTGCTATACCAGCTGAAATGTGATGTTCCCCAAAGGCAACTGTCGAGATCCTTTCCAATAACTCGAGGTGTCAGGCAGGGTTCATCCTGGCACTTTTTTGTTTACAATTTACATTAATTGTCTTGAGAAGGTGCTAACCGAGCTGAAATGTGATGTTCCCCGAGTAGATCAGTGGGTGATCCCAGTTCTCCTTTACTTGGACGACACCATCCTTATGTCTAGGACGGTGGTAGGGTTGCAACTCCTGCTTGACACCTTTTAGGACTTTATGGATCATTTGGATCTCTCCAAAAACCAGACAAAATCTTATGTTATGGTCATCTCTCGAAAGCCCTCCAAGCAGAAATCATTTTACTCAACAGGAGTAAAATTGATTAGGTACCCACTTTTAACTATTTGAGTATCTTGCTTGATAACAAGAATACCTGGGGTCCTCTTCTTATGTCCAAAAGACTAATGGTACCTCGCATGCGGGGGCGACATTGGATTTTGGATTTAGGTTGGGCAAGAAACCGATGAAGCCCCTTCTTCAAATCTATTGTGCTAAATGCATGTCAGCCACAACTTATGGAACTAATATCTGAGGACTGCCATTTGATTCAGGCTGAGGAGAATAGGTTTGCACAGCGTTTATTGGGGGTTCCGCAGAGTACTTACACCTTTGCTGTCCATGAAGGACTGGGCAACTATTGCATTAAGGCCCTTGTTACGGTGGATCTCTGTGTGGTATAATTGTGAACCAAATATGAACCATTTGATTATCAGGGATTGTCTATGTTTAGATAATGTGAAAGCAATACCTTGGCTTGGCTATGTTAAGTTGCAAGTCACTTGTTTGGGTTGCCCTGAGCTATTCCCTACCCTTGATAAAATTGCTAATGCAGACTATAAATGGGAAATGCACTTTTAACATCTGCGTTGAGGCCTGTAGGGAAAATGCTAAATTGTCAAACCTGTTGTCCGTTCTCTCTGTATGATAAAAACAGTACCCTCCACAGAATGTTATCTCACATGAGTAACCAATGTTTATCAACAGCAGCTGTTAATTAGATTTAAGTTTAATCTTTGTGTTCATCTTATCAGTTTCCATGAGGGCTGGCCTGCTCTGGGCACTTTGGGCCTTGTATTTGTGACAACTTGTCAGCTCAAACTCTTGAGCACTTTGTTTTCTTCTGTCCCCATTTTTCTCTACCAGTACCATGTTTTTACTACCCCTTTCTAAAAATTCCAATTTTACACAAGTAAGACCTGCCATGTTACACTAACGATGCTCAGGGACAGTCACATTTGTGAATTTGTCACAAATTTTTAAAGTTGTGCAATCAGGCTGCCTGAGGCTTGTGGTTAATATGGCAATTCTGTCCTCTTAGGGGGATTATATTTGAATTTTATCATGATGTTTGGCTTGTAATAATGATTGTTAACCTGAAACACCTGGGATTTGTATAGTTGTCATTTGATTATCAAAATCTTTCTGGTATATGCCCCTGTTACACTCATGATTATTCTTAATTTTAAGCAATTTAAAAATATAAGTTTTAAGTTATTAGTTTGTATTTCTTATAATGTTTATATTGTTAGTAAAGTTGTTTCTGAGAATAACATTTTGTAATTTAGAAATATTTAACCTATAGTATTATTTTGTGTTGATTTTGTATTTTAAATGTATATATTTTTAAATATTTTATGTTGTTTTAATGTTTTAAATATGTTGTATGTTTGATTTTATATTGTGTAAATTGTATCTAATTATTGTAATTAACATGTATTGCTTTTTATTGTTTTTAATGATTTTGTAAAATGATGTATAGTGCTGGGGTAATAGTAAATCTAACCCCTTTAGTGTCCAAAACCATTCCTAAAATGGTTTAGATTGGAGTAGGAATAATAAATCTGATCTCTTTAGTGTCCAACACCTTCCCTAAAATGGTTTGGACTGGAGTGAGAATAATAACTTTGACATGCAGTATGTATATATATATATATATTAAAACTGTATTGTTGTTTGTAATGTTTAGATAGTTGTTTTAATTTAATTTAAAAAATGAGGCTTAACATTTTTTTCTTTTTAAATTTTTTTAAACTGAATTCTTGTTAATTGTATTTTATTCTTATGTATATTTAAAATATATTTTAAGTAAAAGAAAGATATTGTAAATGTATTTAGAGAGTATTGCAATGTATATTTAAGTTCCCTGTTAAAATAAAAATAGCTTTTTGAAGTTTTTTGGTTTTGCTTAGTACATTCTATACTTCTATTTTTTATGTTTTTGCTAATTCTAAATGTCATTTATTAAAAAAATGATACATTTTTTATGTGATCTAATTTTTGATTTGAAAAAAAATGGTTGATAAGATTTTTAATAGTGCGAGGTTGGATTTATAGTGGAATAGGTTGCTGACATTTGTTAAGTATTTATTTTTATGTTTATATTCTATTTGATGTTTTAGATTGTCATTATAACCATTTTATTTATAAATTTGTGTTTTAAAATGCTACATTTTGAAATTGAAGATTCAATATTTAATTTGTTTGTTTTTAGGATATTTGCTGTATTTCAAATATAATTTTAACTAAATTTTGTAATACCTGAGTGGCTCCGATACTTATAGTTGGGTCACGCAGTGTGGGAGAGTTGCTGACTGAGGTGGTCCCGTTGCCAGACCGATTATTGACAGACCATTTGGCCGACAAGCCGATCTCACTAATATATAAAAAAAGTGATGAATAAGTCCCCGGATCCATTCAGGCCACTTAAGGCAGCTTGGGAGGGTGACCCTGGTCCATTAGACGATGAAGTCTGGGTGAAAGCTATGCAGGGTCCACAAGAAGTGGCCATACTGTGTTGCTTTAGACTGATGCAGTCGAAGATTTTACATAGAACTTACTGCTCCAGGCCACTGCTACATCACTTGGGATGAGTTGAGAATTCATTGTGTCAGCTGGGATGAGGACAAGAGGGGACCTTTTACTACCTCCTGTGGGACTGTCCGTTGATTCATGAATATTGGACATAAATAGGAAGGATTATGGCAGAGGTGGTCGGGCTGTTTATCCCTGGGTATGAACCCTGGCCGAGATATGAACAAATATGGTTGGCGCTGGCCACGTTGGTGGTCAAGCGCAATATAGCACGGGGCTGAGGGCGGTCTCTCCCCCAAGGGTAGCTGACGGGAAAACAGATCTGGACTTGTGTTGGCAGGCCGAACATACAATTTATCTAAGTAGAGGATGCCAGCGTAAATGGGAGAAGGTATGGGGGATTGGCAGGAATACAGAGTTTTGTAGATATAGACACCTATGTTTAGGTAGGAGAACTGTGTACATCTGTGCTATAAAGGATTTCAAAAGTCGATTGCTGATGTGACCATTGTACATTCCAACTAATGGATTGATGGTATACTGTACAATATAATTTCAATGTAACTGTTGATTGAGCACTGATAAATAAAAATAGTTAAAAAAAAAAAATTAATTCCTTTTATAATTTAAATCCATTTAAAATGTTTAACGTTTATTTAAAATGAATTACAATTTGGTTTATGTGTGTAGTTATATTACATATATTTTGTGTTTTTATTTTTATATACATTTTAATATTTGATAAATTCATTTATGTATTTAAAAAATATTTATATTATTAGTAAAGTTGTTCCTGAGAATTACAATTTTGTAGTTTGAAATATTTAATCGTGAACAGAAATATATAATCTATATTCATGTCCTGTGTTTGATTTTTATATTTGTTTTCATTATATTTAATTTTAATGCTTCATATTATTTCTGTTTTAAGATTTGAATATTTTTGTTATGGTTTATTGTATATTGTCTAAATTGTATTTATTTATTATAATTAACATTTATTGTGTTCTATTGTTTTTGATGAGTTTGTAAAATGATGTATAATGTTATGCGAATAGTAAATCTGACCTATTTAGTGTGCGTCACCTTCCCCAAATGGTTTAGATTGGAGAGAATAGTAGATCTCACCCCTTTAGTGTCCAACACCTTCCCTAAAATGGTTTAGATGGTTGTGTAAATAATAAATCTGATCCCTTTAGTGTCCAATACCTTCTTCAAAATGGATTAGAATGAAGTGGAACTAGTAAATCTGACCCTTTTAGTGTTCAACAACGTCCCACAAAATGGTTTAGATTGGAGTGGGAATAGTAAATGTGACCTCTTTAGTGTTAAAAACCTTCCCTAAAAGGTTAAGATTGGAGGGTAAATAGTAAATTTCATTCTTATAATGCCCAACACTTTCCCTAAAATTGATTAGATTGGAGTGGAAATAGTAAATCTGACCGCTTTAGTATCCAATGCCTTCCCCAAAAATGTTTAGATTGGAGTAGGAATATTAAATTTGACCACTTCAGTGCCCAACACCTTCCACAAAATGTATTCTGTTCGAGTGGCAATAGTGAACCTGACCCCTTTAGTTTCCAATACCTTACTTAAAAAGATTTATATTGGAGTGGGAATAGTGATGTGACCCTGTTATTGCCCAACACCTTCCCCAAAAATGTTTGGATTTGAGTGGGAATAGTAAGTTTGACACCTTTAGTGTCCAACACTTTCTCCAAAATGGTTTAGATTGGAGGGGGAAAGTGAATCTCACCCCTTTAGTTTCCAACACCTTCCCCAAAATGCATTAGATTGGAGTGGGACTAGTAAATCTTACCAATTTTGTGTCCAACATCTTACCCAAATTGCATTATATTGGAGTGTAAATTGAAAATCTATCCCCTTTAGTGTCCAACACTTTCCCAAAATGGTTTATAATGAAGTGTGACTAGTGAATTGTATTCTTTTAGTGTCTAACACCTTCCCAAAAATGGATTATGGGCCCGAATGCATGTTTGGTGGTCTTACCGCCGGCCCACGGCGGCGGTGGTCCCAAGTACTCCGTCAAGACTTCGGTCTTACACCCGCTGTTTTTAGATGCATGCAGCCTGAATCGCCGACTGCATTGACGGAGTGTGTCCCGCCTGCAATGCGTCGGACTGCAATACTGCTGAATAGTACTCTGCCGCTGTCAGGGCCACTGCTTCCTACCGAGCATATTAAGAAATCATAGTCGCACTGGCGGTCTCCTTGCAACAGTTCTCCGACAGAGGGAGTCCGGCACAGTAGGCGCTCAACAAAGCACCATAACAGTGGCCATTGGATGGATACAAATACAACTCACCTGATGTACATTGGCCAAGTCAAAACAACTCCATTTCACAACTATAAAACACACCCCATTTCAGGCCATGATCCATTGCCATTTCACTGCATCACTGTGGTGTAGCTCCTATTTCCCTAATAGGCTCTGCGCATTGGAATAATATATCCTATAGGTTTGACATAGGACTAAGGTCAGTATGTCCCTATCGAGTATATTAAACTTAATTACTTGTGCCAGCTAGCTCAGAGGCCACTAGAAACTCCTTGACAACAAGAAGGGAGTAGTTTCTGGCAGCCGCAAAACATGACCACTGTGTTTCCCTTTAGAATCAGAACGTGTCCCAGAGTCGTGGAAACAATAGATAACTATTTCACTCAGCTCAATCGTGCATGCTTAGTTTTCTCCAAGTTACACAGAAAGAAATAGACAGGCGTTTCAATAAAAGATTTATTGAACAGTCTTGTTTCTGGTGCAAGTAAAATGTGCTGTTACGATCACAAGACAGTATGCGAGATAAATAATGTACAGTGTGAGCAGTAGAAATAAATAATACTGCGAGAGCATTATCTTTTAGTACATATGCTGTTACATAAATAACACAGACTAAAAATGCGAGTACTCATACGATGCGTTGCTAAGCTAGTTCTACCCCAATGTGCCTAACCTAACTTAGGTATAGGAGAGGTATGAGGTAGGTGAAGTATTCCTTACTAAGGTATACTAAGAGTATGTTAAGCCTAGTATGCCTAGTATGCCAAGAGTCCCTCTAGGTTCTAGTCTGCTCCATACCTGAAGAATGAGAGAGGTTGGAATCTCTTTGCCAGACTCGAACTCCAACACCCCGCAAGGAAGTCAGATCACTGGAAGCTGGATTCTCTGCGTGCAGGGATGACAGCATCTTCTCAGTGCGTCAGGCCGGGATACGGGCTCCTCTGAAGTCGAGGTCTCCTCTAGTTTACAAGGGCTAGGGAAGGTATATTTATACCTGAGAGTACCTAGGAATGTTTAGTATTGACGTGAGTCGGACAGCGAAAAGACGTCATGGATGAACCCCTAAGGAATAACGGTTCATACATAATATATGAGTCCTTGAAGAAATCAATAGTCCTGGACTAGGAAACTCCCGCAGCCTAAGGGTCTGTTCTTCAAGAACTTGTTGTGACGTTAGGGTGGACGGATGTCAGAGACCATGCCTGTATTTGGAGTGCACGGTTTAATGCCTAAATAAGGGCTGGGATTTTATGCCTATATAAGGGCAGGGCGAATTGTGCCTATATAAGGACATGATACTGGAAAGCCCGTTTATGGACACCCTAAGAGGAATACAACACCCACTCCATCTTCGTGTATACGATAATACTAAAATGCTAAACATTTAAAATGCTAAACATAAAAATGGACCACCGCATATATAAAAAATATTTCCTAAAAATATTTAAAAACATAATATAAAATGCAAAAGGTACTGTACATTTGAAGCAAATGCTTTTCATTTCAGGCATATCATTTTCAAAATAGATGTAATTGGAATGAAATAAGCATTAATATTTACATGTGACAAAAAAATGATCGATAAGTTGTTCAAAAATCAAAGTCATTTCATGTCATGAAATATCAATGAACTGTTTGTAGACACACAAGATGACTAAATGTCTGTGGAAGGACCGCCAAGTCTGTACTATAAGGCTAGTTCTACTTTAAGCAGATCGAAGTGCCATTTTCGTTCGAAAAATGGGGAAAAAGTTCAATTTTGGTAGAGTTCCAAGCTTGTTTTTGAAAAATGAAGGCCAAATTGTTACTGCATCTCTGGAACACTGTATGCTGAATCAGAGTCAGTTTACGGGTCTGGTGTAAACATGAGATCATCTATTTCTATAGACAAAACATCGTCCACTGTAGTTGGTGTGAGTTGGAACACCTCGTGAAGTAGATTAATTGCACAGAGATGGGAAGCATTGCTTTCAGCATTGGTCGCAGCAGCAATGTTCGCGTCCGTTGTTACCTGTGTGCCTGTAGTTCTTTCTCGTACCTCAGCAGCAGCCGGAAGCGTCTGTGAGATCTCAATGAATGCTAACATCAGGATAGGAAGCCTCTGGGGACAACACATAGCATGGGCCGTTATCTGGTCCAGCAGAGTATCGACATCCTTTGGCGTATCCGATGGAAATGTTAGACAGGTGTCCAACACGCATTCTACACCGCATAGCAGGCATCGTAGAACAGGTAAGATGCAATCTTGCCAGATTGGTCTGAACGACAGGAACCAAGTTGTATTAAGGTCCCGTAGACGATTTATGCCCAAAAGCTCTACTATTTGCTCACGGCACTTTCGTTCAAGGAGAGCTTTCTCCATTTCGCTCGGAGTGATGTCGGCGAATAGGCTGGCCATAGCGCAATAGCAGGAAGAGAAATAGAATTCCGGCAACAAGTGCTAGAATTAATGGTATGCCACCAAACACTGAATGTGCAAAGTTCGGGATGATTCCAAGTATTGCTTGGAAAGGTGCTAATAGACCGGAGCAGATGCTCTTAAATACATGTACAATTCCAGTTGTATCAGACATGTTGAAGATACGTGATATCATTTCTACGAAATGTATAGGGCAGTTTGTACGTATTAAAGTCTGTATCTCAGCCGAAGTCCTTGCTATTTGTAGATCATAGGTTTCTTTGGCCGAGGTCAAAGGCACTGTTTGCTGTAAAAGCATGGCTTTCATTCTGCTTAAAGTATCAAATCTTATAAAAGAGACGTTCAGCGAAGGCCATAGAGGCGACTCCCTGACTGTGTCTATTGGGGCAAACAATACTTGCATACAGCAAGTGACCCCGGAGTTGACCGTTACTAGATATGGGATGCCTGGCAGCATGCCACAGCGACTCTGATCATTCAACATGAGGTAACTCCCATTAGAAAGTTGTCCAAACGTTGGATTAATCCCAGCAGCTGGTGTACCCTGCTGATGGCAAGACAAAGTTTGCCACAGAACCATTACAAGTACCGTGTAAGGAAATGTCCTGACATATTAGTGAACCGCTTAGTGCAAGTTTACAGTTTGTACCGCTCAAAAACACTTCACGATCCCCACTCCAACATCTAAATGTATACGGTAAATCCCAAGATGTCTTAATGTATTCCTTACCCAACCTTTCATATTTGCCTGCTTGCATTTGTCTGAGGCAATATTGAAACTGAAAAGTATTCACAGGTAATGTTATTTTGCCATGAATAAGCCATTCTGTAGCTGGTTTTTCTGCCACTGTGAATGGTAATTTATCCAGTTTTTCAATGCTCAGCACTGTATACCTTGCTCCTCTTTGTGCCAATTCGATCTGTTTGTCAGTGAGATTGTATTCTGCAAACAGAGCCGTTGTGTTGATAAAACGCCAAGGCACATAGCCAGCTCGCAAAGATTGCAGCATCCAGCTTAATAACATAATAGAACGTAATTGAGATTGGCCCTGTTGTAACATCGCCAAATCTTGTTCTAGTATGTCGATAGCAGAGGATACAATGCCGTCCAGTGAATAAATTCTGGAGGACAAAGTTGTTAACCCATTGTCGACCACAGAGAGTGTTTTCTCTAAATTAATACGATCAAGTTCACGTATTCGTTCTGCAGCCTCCATCTGTGATACCTTCCATGCTTCATTGTAGGCAGCATAAATGCCGGCATATATGAAACGTTTTTGACGTGGTTTTCTTGGTCCAAGCAAGAAATCCCTAAGGTCTGCGTCTTTTGCAAGTAAGGTTAAGTGTTGTTTCACATCCTGTAGTGTAGACTTATGCAGCCAATCGAGGCATAATTTTCCTACACTGTATGTTGTTACTACCCCCGGATGTTGTCTTTGGACGTATCTTGGGTCTGGCCTATGAATAGTAAAGCCCTGAGTTTTATTCAGGAATCTTTCCTGACAATTATTCGTGTCTGTGGGCCAGATCAACCATTTTTTCCATTCAGGATTAGATCTGTTGAGTTGTAGTATATTGTCAACTGTCACCACCGCCTGTGTATCATTATTTTTTGCAGGTGCTGGTACAGAAGGTGTGTCCATATCTTTGATCTTGGCTAATCCAAGACAAGATGTTTGTTGGATGGTTTCATTCAAAAACATTATTTGCTCAGGGATGATGCAGGCTCTAAATAAAGCTTCTATCCCCTGCACTTGCCATTCTTTAGTACCCCACACAGTTTTTGTGTCTATTGTGTCTTTCCAAAAGTCGAAACCCTGTCTAGACAGTTGGGCATTAAATAATTCAGAGTAAATCTGTTTTGTATTTGTTAACATAATTTTCAGTCCTGTCTTGTTTACATTTTTATAGTAAAACATTTCTGGATCAGATGTGTTGTAACCTGAAAAATATGGAAATTTACTAGTAAATGTTTTTGAACTACCTTTAGGTGGTGTAGGACAATGTTCCCATTGGTTAAACATAAACACATTTCTTGGATATGCAGTTCTATGCAAATAATGATGACCATAGTGGTTATAACAATACAGTTGTTCATAGTCTGATGAACCCTCTAAATATTCATTTTTAGAAAATGCAGCAGATTTTTCTAGGTCAAACATTATATCATTGACAGTCTCAAAGTCCCAATCATCAGAATAGGTACTGGACGAGATTAAATCACTTAGTGACATTTTAAATAAATGTGGAATGTTCAATTGTTCCGTCGGACCGAATATATCAAAATCTGTTTTGTCCCTATACCATCATGTATAGGAACAGCTGTGATGTTCACTGATGACAAGTCTCTTGCTTCACGATGGGAAGATTTATGAGGTTTCAAAAGTACGTTTACGTCCTTTCCTTCAGTGTTCACATGGATGTATCTGCCACTTATAAGCACGCTCACAGTTGTTACCAAAGCTAGCCAGAGTAGGAAAACAAAAAGTCCAGATATAATCCAGAGTTCAATCCATGGAGAAACCAAATAAGTCTTTTTCACAAAATGAAGAAAGTCTTGTACTTGCTGCTTGAATTTGAATGATGCTGGCGTCGTTTCAGGTTCACTCGGATCTTCTGAGAACGTATCAAAGTCAATGAAATAGCCAGAAGCAGTCCTATCAATTGTTGGAATTGCATCAGGATTTGTAGAAATCACTGGAACCAGTTGATCACGTGCTACGTTGGTGTAGATAGGTGTATTTGGACGAACTGTTACTTGGTTGTCAAGAGGGATGAGTTCCATAGCGTTGTTGCTTAGTCCTTCATCAGTTGCAGCTGAATTCTCAATGGTTATCAGTCGTTCAGTCTGAACCTCTTGGATAGTAGCGAGAGGAGTGCGTCTGCTACTAGGTCGGAGTCCACGAGGCCTACTATTTAGTATTGGCCACATACTGTGGTTTGATGAGGTCGATGGACACAAATCTTTTCTCCTTTCTTCCAGCAAGGGGCGGCAGTAGTACTGTTCTTGTTCCTTGAACTGCTAGGACAGGTACTGGTTGTCTGTAAGAAGGTCCAAATTCCTTCTTGTCCGCAATTTTTTCTCTGACTAGATCCCCAACTTTTGGAATCCAGACAGGCCTTGCTTGGACAGCCGGTTCATCCCCAGTGGTGGTTGGCTGTAGGAATACGTTGCTTTGTTTTGTTCTTAATTTGTTTAAGTCCTGTAAAACAGCCAAACGATCTTTGATATCAAAAGGTTTATTTTCCACCACTGTGCCTACTTGTTCAAGGTCCGGTACCCACATTCTTGTCCCAAATAGGACCTCATATGGAGTGACCCCCCTAGAGAACTTCTTGGCAGATTATTCAAAGAGCGTTGTACCCCACTAAGGTGTTTGACCCACCCGTCACCCGAACCTAATACTCTAGCTGTTATAGACTGCTTTATGTCTCGGTTTTTCTTTTCCACAACCGAATTTCCCTCAGGATGGAATGGAGAGGAGTACCGCAATGCAACGCCCAGACTGGCCATGGCTTCTTTGTAAGCCCGAGAGCTAAACGCAGGACCCTGGTCAGAATGTAGCGTGCCTATTGCGTATGTGCCGATAAAGACTCGCAAATCTTTTATAACAGTTCGAGGGTCAGCTGAGCGCTGAGGCCATAACCATAGGAACCTAGAGCATGAATCCACTGCAACCATAATATATTTATAGTTACCGTCCCTTTGCAAGGGACCGCAGTGGTCCAGGTAAACACAAGCTAATGGTTTGTCTGAAATTAACAGGGGTGTCTGCGCAGGACGTTTCACTGTTGAGACTTTCATCTGTTGGCAAATATCACATTCTAAAACATAGTTTTTAGTTTGTTTCCGAATGCCAGGCCACCAATATCTTTGCTTGAGTAAAGATACTGTTGCTGAAACACCTGCATGGGCAGAAGCTATCCCTTCATGTGCTGCTAGGATTAGTCCTAATCTGCGTTCCTTGTTTGGAATTACCCTATCCCCCACTCCAGGGATTCGAGCAAAAGGAACGTTGTTCGCATCAATTACATAAGAGTACTTGAGTGGAAACTTTTTGGTAACGCTGCACTGCTGCCTTTGCTTGAAGCATTGACAGCCAACATTATCTCACCGTCTATTTTTGTTTTGGAGCGAGTGATCGCAGCTACGGAAGCCGTTTGCACAGCCCCTTTGCGGCTTCATCAGCCAATGAATTCCTGCAACGTGAACGCCATCACGTTGATGACTCAGTGTGTGGATCACGTGAGCCTTTGGTAGTTCGTTTTTCAACTGAACTACTTGTTCCCAAAGCATTTTGTGCTTTATTGTGCCACCTTTCGCATCTTTGAAACCATTTTCAAGCCAGTTTTGTATATAGTCATTATACGACTGAACACAGTAAAAGGAATCGCACACTATTAGCGTGGGGAATTCTCGATCTGTACTTTCATGTGCCAGTTTGAATGCTTGTAGTTCAGCTCGCTGAGCTGTACAATCTCCTAGAGACTGCGTTTTTGTGACCATAGGTCTGAAGATGCCATTTCGCATGCGACCTTTAACGATTGCACACGCTGCACTGTAAGCTTGCTTACTCCCTATTGCGGGTTGTGCGGATCCGTCAGTGTAAATTATGAATTCGTACTGATCGAGAGGCAGAATTTCAGTAGGCAGAGGACATTCATGTTCGTATTGCAGGAATGCTTGTGTTTTTAAATCTGGATCAAAAACATATTCAACATCTGTTGCAGCAAGAGAATTAACCCATTGTATCCATCTTGGATGTAATGCTTTAGCATTTGGAATGCTAGCTTTTGTGACCGCTTCTAAAGCCGGTACTGGGGTTACGACAATAATGCGTTTCCCTTGGGCTAAGGCTCTTTCTTTTGCTACAGCAGTTTGAACTGCTGTTAGAATTTTTTCAGTAGAACTGAAGCGCATTTCCCCTTGTGTGTACAAATGGGATTTGTATGCGATTGGTATTTTCTCACCCTCATTAAAAGTTAAGTAGGTGAATCCGCATTGACCCGAAATTATTCGGATCACCAAATTTCGTTGACTTACGCGTGTTTGTAAGTGATTTGTTGCTAACATGTTAGCCTGGAGTGAACGCAAAATTTCTGTGTGTTCCTGTGTCCAGTTTCTGATCGAAAAATCAGGTTTGATTAATGCGTAGAGAGGTTTAACCCTTTCTGCGTAATTTAGAATGTATGTTCTTCCAAAATTTAGGAAACCCAGGATGGATTGTAAGTTTTTTAGCGTTTTTGGAGGTTGGAGCAGCGCACACTTTTCTAAAAGTTAGCTGCCAAGCTCTTGCCCTTCACTTGAAAGCTCATATCCTAGAAATAGGACATTGAGTTGGGCAATTCTGGACTTTTTAAAGTTGAACTTGTAGCCCTCAGAGGCGAATCCCAGTATAATGGTGCTCACCCTGTTCAAGTGTTTGTCCAGGTCATCGTCTGTCAGATATATGTCATCGACATAGGACAATGCCTCATTGTCATAAATTTGTAGTAACTCCATTACCCTCGCTGAGAATAAACCGGGACTATTCTTGAACCCTTGTGGGAGTCGACAAAAGTTACGCTGGGTCCCCATTATGGAGAATGCTGATAAGTACCTGCTTTCAGGTGCTATGTTTTGACAAAAGAAACCATTTGAGATGTCTAATGTTGTTTTATATTTTTTACGCACAATGTTATTCATTAATGCTGTGCTATGTGCATTTTGCACTGCAAAAGTTTTAGAACAAGTGTTTAGGTGTCTGTAGTCCAAAACTAGACGACATGTATTGCCTGGTTTGGAGACAGGAAACAAAGGATTGTTCATTGAGGAGGTGCATGTTTCAATCACCCCTTGATATTCAAGTTGATCTAAGATCTCCCTGACCTGTTTTTAGCTTCTTGCTTTATTGGGTACTGCCGTTGTGCAGTTGGTTCATGTTTCAGATGTATTTTATGGTGAGGTGAGTCCTCATCCCATCCTACATGATTTTTATATAATGCTGGGGCCTGGGCCACTGCCCATTTCCTGGCATATGTATATTTTAGGTTTATTGGAATATGGTTGGAGAAGGCAGGCATAATAATGTCCTCGCCATGTGGGCACTCCCTGACAAATTGTGGTGGCCAGTCCTTTTCTGCTAGAAGTATGTCATAGCCCTTTGATAGTCTTTCCCAAAAAAGTGCTTTCACCTGTCTAGGTTTGTCCCCCTCCATCCGGAGTGTTATTTCATATAACTTTTGTGGAGTACTAACCCTGGTGTCTACAGTCTCTACTGTGATGTACTCATTCAAGTCCACTATCTCCAGAAGTTCCCTCAGGTTCTGGCGAACTATTGTGACTTCTGCTGCACTGTCCAGCATGGTCTGAGCCCATTCTCCGTTCTTGAGTATTGTTCTCAGTATTCTCTGCATGTCTTATTTTTAGACCTGCTACTTTCTTTTTGGAGAATTGAGGTTTTACTTTAGTTTTTGGAGCGTGTTTGTCGTCTTTTGATTTCACGCGTTCTTCTCTGTGTTCTGTTCGTCCTCTTCTTTCCGAAGTCTGTGATGAGATCTGAAAGGGACGAGAGGAACGTGTATCAGTATCTTGATACCTATCAGGTTTTCTCAAATTATCCCTATTCCTGAGGTTATACCTCCTTTCAGAGGGCTCCTGTTGAGGAGACCTACCTCGAGATTGAGAAAGTTTCTCGTTTGATTTTTGTTTAGTAGACTCCCACTTCTTTTTAGAAGATGTAGGAGTTTGTTTAATTGAGTCCTTCTCAGGACTTTCAGATAGCTTCGGCTTCACTGGTCTTCCACCCAAACTATCTCTGCCTAATTCTGCATAAGATTGTTCTATTATTCTGGGTAGCTCAGTTTGATGTTCTGTAACATCGAATTCCCTTAATTTTTGGCGGATCGCAACTGCTGCTGCCTCTCCTTTAATATTAGATAATATTATTGTTGAGACCTGGTCGAAATTTTTCAGTAATTTCATACCTAAATTTAGAGCAGGCTCTGCCCCGTATTCATTTTGAATTTGTTTAAGGACATCAGGTATTACCGCAATTGACGGAATGCCATGTGTTTTGGTATAGATGGCAGCAAAGACTGAGCCCCAAGTGGTACAGTCTTCCAGTTGTGGTGTGATCCCCATTGGTAAACTGATTGTTAGGATTCTGTGTTTCTCATACGGGCTAGTATTTGGAAATACTGCTTAGATTTGAGTAATTTTTTGAGCTATCCAGAACGGAATTTGCTCACGTTTTGTGGGCATTTTACCCATGACTGCGTATAGAGTCTGTGGTGTAATTTTTAGTGTATTCCCCTGTTGGGGAGTTGGATTTGGAAGTGTTAATGGTTGCTGGACTGTAAAAGTCTGCATGACATATTGGACCAATTGTCTGTAAATTTTTATTAACTCTTGTATTTGAGTAAGTAGTTCCTCATCTGACATTGTCTCCAGTTCAGGTTGAGGTGTGTAGCCGGCTAGAATCGGCCATGTTGCTCCTGGTCTACCTAGTGGACCGAGCCTAGTAATGTTTTTGTGATGTTTTAGGGCGCCTTTAAACCAGAGCTGATGCTCCTGGTATGTTAATGGAATTTCAATATCCTCGAAAGGAATATATTCCTCTGGTAGATCATCTTCTTTGTAGAAGTGAAATGTGTGTGATATTGGATTGCATTCAGGAAATATTACCCATGAATAGAATACCTCTGTCTGAAAGGATTCATGTGCCTCTATCACAAAAACTGCTCTACCTCCTCTTGGTGGTAGGCCATGTTTTATAAGTTTTAGAGTGATGGCTCTTCTTAAGTTTTGAGGGATGTCTATAACACCCTCCTCGTTTTCATTTAAACCTGTAAAGTTAAAAGCTATTACGACTGGGTCAGCCGCAGCTCCACCGTTCTCGGTGTTATTTTCATTTTCAGGCATTTTGTTGTTTGAAAAATGTAGAACAAGTTTCAAGGAAACAAAGATTAGGTGCACAATATTTTGGAACACTGTATCCTTCAACGTTGAGCAAACCAAACAGCTAATATATAGGGTACTGCCCTATGTAGCCGTGGCGGATACTAAACCCTGCCCACTCCAGACGTCTTTTGGAGTATATGGGTAGGGGTCTTGAGAGAAAAAGCACGGCTGAGTTACTCAGTATCTAACGTTGAATTACCGCCTTACCAAACCGTTGGGCGCCATGTAGTGTAGCTCCTATTTCCCTAATAGGCTCTGCGCATTGGAATAATATATCCTATAGGTTTGACATAGGACTAAGGTCAGTATGTCCCTATCGAGTATATTAAACTTAATTACTTGTGCCAGCTAGCTCAGAGGCCACTAGAAACTCCTTGACAACAAGAAGGGAGTAGTTTCTGGCAGCTGCAAAACATGACCACTGTGTTTCCCTTTAGAATCAGAAAGTGTCCCAGAGTCGTGGAAACAATAGATAACTATTTCACTCAGCTCAATCGTGCATGCTTAGTTTTCTCCAAGTTACACAGAAAGAAATAGACGGGCGTTTCAATAAAAGATTTATTGAACAGTCTTGTTTCTGGTGTAAGTAAAATGTGCTGTTACGATCACAAGACAGTATGCGAGATAAATAATGTACAGTGTGAGCAGTAAAAATAAATAATACTGTGAGAGCATTATCTTTTAGTACATATGCTGTTACATAAATAACACAGACTAAAAATGCGAGTACTCATACGATGCGTTGCTAAGCTAGTTCTACCCCAATGTGCCTAACCTAACTTAGGTATAGGGAGAGGTATGAAGTAGGTGAAGTATTCCTTACTATGGTATACTAAGAGTATGTTAAGCCTAGTATGCCTAGTATGCCAAGAGTCCCTCTAGGTTCTAGTCTGCTCCATACCTGAAGAATGAGAGAGGTTGGAATCTCTTTGCCAGACTCGAACTCCAACACCCCGCAAGGGAAGTCAGATCACTGGAAGCTGGATTCTCTGCGTGCAGGGATGATAGCGTCTTCTCAGTGCGTCAGGCCGGGATACGGGCTCCTCTGAAGTCGAGGTCTCCTCTAGTTTACAAGGGCTAGGGAAGGTATATTTATACCTGAGAGTACCTAGGAATGTTTAGTATTGACGTGAGTCGGACAGCGAAAGACGTCATGGATGAACCCCTAAGGAATAACGGTTCATACATAATATATGAGTCCTTGAAGAAATCAATAGTCCTGGACTAGGGAAACTCCCGCAGCCTAAGGGTCTGTTCTTCAAGAACTCGTTGTGACGTTAGGGTGGACGGATGTCAGAGACCATGCCTGTATTTGGAGTGCACGGTTTAATGCCTAAATAAGGGCTGGGATTTTATGCCTATATAAGGCAGGGCGAATTGTGCCTATATAAGGACATGATACTGGAAAGCCCGTTTATGGATACCCTAAGAGGATTACAACACCCACTCCATCTTCGTGTATACAATAATACTAAAATGCTAAACATTTAAAATGCTAAACATAAAAATGGAGCACCGCATATATAAAAAATATTTCCTAAAAATATTAAAAAACATAATATAAAATGCAAAAGGTACTGTACATTTGAAGCAAATGCTTTTCATTTCAGGCATATCATTTTCAAAATAGATGTAATTGGAATGAAATAAGCATTAATATTTACATGTGACAAAAAAATGATCGATAAGTTGTTCAAAAATCAAAGTCATTTCATGTCATGAATATCAATGAACTGTTTGTAGACACACAAGATGACTAAATGTCTGTGGAAGGACCGCCAAGTCTGTACTATAAGGCTAGTTCTACTTTAAGCAGATCGAAGTGCCATTTTCATTCGAAAAAATGGGAAAAAGTTCAATTTTGGTAGAGTTCCAAGCTTGTTTTGAAAAATGAAGGCCAAATTGTTACTGCATCTCTGGAACACTGTATGCTGAATCAGAGTCAGTTTACAGGTCTGGTGTAAACATGAGATCATCTATTTCTATAGACAAAACATCGTCCACTGTAGTTGGTGTGAGTTGGAACACCTCGTGAAGTAGATTAATTGCACAGAGATGGGAAGCATTGCTTTCAGCATTGGTCGCAGCAGCAATGTTCGCGTCCGTTGTTACCTGTGTGCCTGTAGTTCTTTCTCGTACCTCAGCAGCAGCCGGAAGCGTCTGTGAGATCTCAATGAATGCTGACATCAGGATAGGAAGCCTCTGGGGACAACACATAGCATGGGCCGTTATCTGGTCCAGCAGAGTATCGACATCCTTTGGCGTATCCAATGGAAATGTTAGACAGGTGTCCAACACGCATTCTACACCGCATAGCAGGCATCGTAGAACAGGTAAGATGCAATCTTGCCAGATTGGTCTGAACGACAGGAACCAAGTTGTATTAAGGTCCCGTAGACGATTTATGCCCAAAAGCTCTACTATTTGCTCACGGCACTTTCGTTCAAGGAGAGCTTTCTCCATTTCGCTCGGAGTGATGTCGGCGAATAGGCTGGCCATAGCGCAATAGCAGGAAGAGAAATAGAATTCCGGCAACAAGTGCTAGAATTAATGGTATGCCACCAAACACCGAATGTGCAAAGTTCGGGATGATTCCAAGTATTGCTTGGAAAGGTGCTAATAGACCGGAGCAGATGCTCTTAAATACATGTACAATTCCAGTTGTATCAGACATGTTGAAGATACGTGATATCATTTCTACGAAATGTATAGGGCAATTTGTACGTATTAAAGTCTGTATCTCAGCCGAAGTCCTTGCTATTTGTAGATCATAGGTTTCTTTGGCCGAGGTCAAAGGCACTGTTTGCTGTAAAAGCATGGCTTTCATTCTGCTTAAAGTATCAAATCTTATAAAAGAGACGTTCAGCGAAGGCCATAGAGGCGACTCCCTGACTGTGTCTATTGGGGCAAACAATACTTGCATACAGCAAGTGACCCTGGAGTTGACCGTTACTAGATATGGGATGCCTGGCAGCATGCCACAGCGACTCTGATCATTCAACATGAGGTAACTCCCATTAGAAAGTTGTCCAAACGTTGGATTAATCACAGCAGCTGGTGTACCCTGCTGATGGCAAGACAAGTTTGCCACAGAACCATTACAAGTACCGTGTAAGGAAATGTCCTGACATATTAGTGAACCGCTTAGTGCAAGTTTACAGTTTGTACCGCTCAAAAACACTTCACGATCCCCACTCCAACATCTAAATGTATACGGTAAATCCCAAGATGTCTTAATGTATTCCTTACCCAACCTTTCATATTTGCCTGCTTTCATTTGTCTGAGGCAATATTGAAACTGAAATGTATTCACAGGTAATGTTATTTTGCCATGAATAAGCCATTCTGTAGCTGGTTTTTCTGCCACTGTGAATGGTAATTTATCCAGTTTTTCAATGCTCAGCACTGTATACCTTGCTCCTCTTTGTGCCAATTCGATCTGTTTATCAGTGAGATTGTATTCTGCAAACAGAGCCGTTGTGTTGATAAAACGCCAAGGCACATAGCCAGCTCGCAAAGATTGCAGCATCCAGCTTAATAACATAATAGAACGTAATTGAGATTGGCCCTGTTGTAACATCGCCAAATCTTGTTCTAGTATGTCGATAGCAGAGGATACAATGCCGTCCAGTGAATAAATTCTGGAGGACAAAGTTGTTAACCCATTGTCGACCACAGAGAGTGTTTTCTCTAAATTAATACGATCAAGTTCACGTATTCGTTCTGCAGCCTCCATCTGTGATACCTTCCATGCTTCATTGTAGGCAGCATAAATGCCGGCATATATGAAACGTTTTTGACGCGGTTTTCTTGGTCCAAGCAAGAAATCCCTAAGGTCTGCGTCTTTTGCAAGTAAGGTTAAGTGTTGTTTCACATCCTGTAGTGTAGACTTATGCAGCCAATCGAGGCATAATTTTCCTACACTGTATGTTGTTACTACCCCCGGATGTTGTCTTTGGACGTATCTTGGGTCTGGCCTATGAATAGTAAAGCCCTGAGTTTTATTCAGGAATCTTTCCTGACAATTATTCGTGTCTGTGGGCCAGATCAACCATTTTTTCCATTCAGGATTAGATCTGTTGAGTTGTAGTATATTGTCAACTGTCACCACCGCCTGTGTATCATTATTTTTGCAGGTGCTGGTACAGAAGGTGTGTCCATATCTTTGATCTTGGCTAATCCAAGACAAGATGTTTGTTGGATGGTTTCATTCAAAAACATTATTTGCTCAGGGATGATGCAGGCTCTAAATAAAGCTTCTATCCCCTGCACTTGCCATTCTTTAGTACCCCACACAGTTTTTGTGTCTATTGTGTCTTTCCAAAAGTCGAAACCCTGTCTAGACAGTTGGGCATTAAATAATTCAGAGTAAATCTGTTTTGTATTTGTTAACATAATTTTCAGTCCTGTCTTGTTTACATTTTTATAGTAAAACATTTCTGGATCAGATGTGTTGTAACCTGAAAAATATGGAAATTTACTAGTAAATGTTTTTGAACTACCTTTAGGTGGTGTAGGACAATGTTCCCATTGGTTAAACATAAACACATTTCTTGGATATGCAGTTCTATGCAAATAATGATGACCATAGTGGTTATAACAATACAGTTGTTCATAGTCTGATGAACCCTCTAAATATTCATTTTTAGAAAATGCAGCAGATTTTTCTAGGTCAAACATTATATCATTGACAGTCTCAAAGTCCCAATCATCAGAATAGGTACTGGACGAGATTAAATCACTTAGTGACATTTTAAATAAATGTGGAATGTTCAATTGTTCCGTCGGACCGAATATATCAAAATCTGTTTTGTCCCTATACCATCATGTATAGGAACAGCTGTGATGTTCACTGATGACAAGTCTCTTGCTTCACGATGGGAAGATTTATGAGGTTTCAAAAGTACGTTTACGTCCTTTCCTTCAGTGTTCACATGGATGTATCTGCCACTTATAAGCACGCTCACAGTTGTTACCAAAGCTAGCCAGAGTAGGAAAACAAAAAGTCCAGATATAATCCAGAGTTCAATCCATGGAGAAACCAAATAAGTCTTTTTTACAAAATGAAGAAAGTCTTGTACTTGCTGCTTGAATTTGAATGATGCTGGCATCGTTTCAGGTTCACTCGGATCTTCTGAGAACGTATCAAAGTCAATGAAATAGCCAGAAGCAGTCCTATCAATTGTTGGAATTGCATCAGGATTTGTAGAAATCACTGGAACCAGTTGATCACGTGCTACGTTGGTGTAGATAGGTGTATTTGGACGAACTGTTACTTGGTTGTCAAGAGGGATGAGTTCCATAGCGTTGTTGCTTAGTCCTTCATCAGTTGCAGCTGAATTCTCAATGGTTATCAGTCGTTCAGTCTGAACCTCTTGGATAGTAGCGAGAGGAGTGCGTCTGCTACTAGGTCGGAGTCCACGAGGCCTACTATTTAGTATTGGCCACATACTGTGGTTTGATGAGGTCGATGGACACAAATCTTTTCTCCTTTCTTCCAGCAAGGGGCGGCAGTAGTACTGTTCTTGTTCCTTGAACTGCTAGGACAGGTACTGGTTGTCTGTAAGAAGGTCCAAATTCCTTCTTGTCCGCAATTTTTTCTCTGACTAGATCCCCAACTTTTGGAATCCAGACAGGCCTTGCTTGGACAGCCGGTTCATCCCCAGTGGTGGTTGGCTGTAGGAATACGTTGCTTTGTTTTGTTCTTAATTTGTTTAAGTCCTGTAAAACAGCCAAACGATCTTTGATATCAAAGGGTTTATTTTCCACCACTGTGCCTACGTGTTCAAGGTCCGGTACCCACATTCTTGTCCCAAATAGGACCTCATATGGAGTGACCCCCTAGAGAACTTCTTGGCAGATTATTTAAAGAGCGTTGTACCCCACTAAGGTGTTTGACCCACCCGTCACCCGAACCTAATACTCTAGCTGTTATAGACTGCTTTATGTCTCGGTTTTTCTTTCCCACAACCGAATTTCCCTCAGGATGGAATGGAGAGGAGTACCGCAATGCAACGCCCAGACTGGCCATGGCTTCTTTGTAAGCCCGAGAGCTAAACGCAGGACCCTGGTCAGAATGTAGCGTGCCTATTGCGTATGTGCCGATAAAGACTCGCAAATCTTTTATAACAGTTCGAGGGTCAGCTGAGCGCTGAGGCCATAACCATAGGAACCTAGAGCATGAATCCACTGCAACCATAATATATTTATAGTTACCGTCCCTTTGCAAGGGACCGCAGTGGTCCAGGTAAACACAAGCTAATGGTTTGTCTGAAATTAACAGGGGTGTCTGCGCAGGACGTTTCACTGTTGAGACTTTCATCTGTTGGCAAATATCACATTCTAAAACATAGTTTTTAGTTTGTTTCCGAATGCCAGGCCACCAATATCTTTGCTTGAGTAAAGATACTGTTGCTGAAACACCTGCATGGGCAGAAGCTATCCCTTCATGTGCTGCTAGGATTAATCCTAATCTGCGTTCCTTGTTTGGAATTACCCTATCCCCCACTCCAGGGATTCGAGCAAAAGGAACGTTGTTCGCATCAATTACATAAGAGTACTTGAGTGGAAACTTTTTGGTAACGCTGCACTGCTGCCTTTGCTTGAAGCATTGACAGCCAACATTATCTCACCGTCTATTTTTGTTTTGGAGCGAGTGATCGCAGCTACGGAAGCCGTTTGCACAGCCCCTTTGCGGCTTCATCAGCCAATGAATTCCTGCAACGTGAACGCCATCACGTTGATGACTCAGTGTGTGGATCACGTGAGCCTTTGGTAGTTCGTTTTTCAACTGAACTACTTGTTCCCAAAGCATTTTGTGCTTTATTGTGCCACCTTTCGCATCTTTGAAACCATTTTCAAGCCAGTTTTGTATATAGTCATTATACGACTGAACACAGTAAAAGGAATCGCACACTATTAGCGTGGGGAATTCTCGATCTGTACTTTCATGTGCCAGTTTGAATGCTTGTAGTTCAGCTCGCTGAGCTGTACAATCTCCTAGAGACTGCGTTTTTGTGACCATAGGTCTGAAGATGCCATTTCGCATGCGACCTTTAACGATTGCACACGCTGCACTGTAAGCTTGCTTACTCCCTATTGCGGGTTGTGCGGATCCGTCAGTGTAAATTATGAATTCGTACTGATCGAGAGGCAGAATTTCAGTAGGCAGAGGACATTCATGTTCGTATTGCAGGAATGCTTGTGTTTTTAAATCTGGATCAAAAACATATTCAACATCTGTTGCAGCAAGAGAATTAACCCATTGTATCCATCTTGGATGTAATGCTTTAGCATTTGGAATGCTAGCTTTTGTGACCGCTTCTAAAGCCGGTACTGGGGTTACGACAATAATGCGTTTCCCTTGGGCTAAGGCTCTTTCTTTTGCTACAGCAGTTTGAACTGCTGTTAGAATTTTTTCAGTAGAACTGAAGCGCATTTCCGCTTGTGTGTACAAATGGGATTTGTATGCGATTGGTATTTTCTCACCCTCATTAAAAGTTAAGTAGGTGAATCCGCATTGACCCGAAATTATTCGGATCACCAAATTTCGTTGACTTACGCGTGTTTGTAAGTGATTTGTTGCTAACATGTTAGCCTGGAGTGAACGCAAAATTTCTGTGTGTTCCTGTGTCCAGTTTCTGATCAAAAAATCAGGTTTGATTAATGCGTAGAGAGGTTTAACCCTTTCTGCGTAATTTAGAATGTATGTTCTTCCAAAATTTAGGAAACCCAGGATGGATTGTAAGTTTTTTAGCGTTTTTGGAGGTTGGAGCAGCGCACACTTTTCTAAAAAGTTAGCTGCCAAGCTCTTGCCCTTCACTTGAAAGCTCAAATCCTAGAAATAGGACATTGAGATGGGCAATTCTGGACTTTTTAAAGTTGAACTTGTAGCCCTCAGAGGCGAATCCCAGTATAATGGTGCTCACCCTGTTCAAGTGTTTGTCCAGGTCATCGTCTGTCAGATATATGTCATCGACATAGGACAATGCCTCATTGTCATAAATTTGTAGTAACTCCATTACCCTCGCTGAGAATAAACCGGGACTATTCTTGAACCCTTGTGGGAGTCGACAAAAGTGACGCTGGGTCCCCATTATGGAGAATGCTGATAAGTACCTGCTTTCAGGTGCTATGTTTTGACAAAAGAAACCATTTGAGATGTCTAATGTTGTTTTATATTTTTTACGCACAATGTTATTCATTAATGCTGTGCTATGTGCATTTTGCACTGCAAAAGTTTTAGAACAAGTGTTTAGGTGTCTGTAGTCCAAAACTAGACGACATGTATTGCCTGGTTTGGAGACAGGAAACAAAGGATTGTTCATTGAGGAGGTGCATGTTTCAATCACCCCTTGATATTCAAGTTGATCTAAGATCTCCCTGACCTGTTTTTAGCTTCTTGCTTTATTGGGTACTGCCGTTGTGCAGTTGGTTCATGTTTCAGATGTATTTTATGGTGAGGTGAGTCCTCATCCCATCCTACATGATTTTTATATAATGCTGGGGCCTGGGCCACTGCCCATTTCCTGGCATATGTATATTTTAGGTTTATTGGAATATGGTTGGAGAAGGCAGGCATAATAATGTCCTCGCCATGTGGGCACTCCCTGACAAATTGTGGTGGCCAGTCCTTTTCTGCTAGAAGTATGTCATAGCCCTTTGATAGTCTTTCCCAAAAAGTGCTTTCACCTGTCTAGGTTTGTCCCCCTCCATCCGGAGTGTTATTTCATATAACTTTTGTGGAGTACTAAACCTGGTGTCTACAGTCTCTACTGTGATGTACTCATTCAAGTCCACTATCTCCAGAAGTTCCCTCAGGTTCTGGCGAACTATTGTGACTTCTGCTGCATTGTCCAGCATGGTCTGAGCCCATTCTCCGTTCTTGAGTATTGTTCTCAGTATTCTCTGCATGTCTTATTTTTAGACCTGCTACTTTCTTTTTGGAGAATTGAGGTTTTACTTTAGTTTTTGGAGCGTGTTTGTCGTCTTTTGATTTCACGCGTTCTTCTCTGTGTTCTGTTTGTCCTCTTCTTTCCGAAGTCTGTGATGAGATCTGAAAGGGACGAGAGGAACGTGTATCAGTATCTTGATACCTATCAGGTTTTCTCAAATTATCCCTATTCCTGAGGTTATACCTCCTTTCAGAGGGCTCCTGTTGAGGAGACCTACCTCGAGATTGAGAAAGTTTCTCGTTTGATTTTTGTTTAGTAGACTCCCACTTCTTTTTAGAAGATGTAGGAGTTTGTTTAATTGAGTCCTTCTCAGGACTTTCAGATAACTTCGGCTTCACTGGTCTTCCACCCAAACTATCTCTGCCTAATTCTGCATAAGATTGTTCTATTATTCTGGGTAGCTCAGTTTGATGTTCTGTAACATCGAATTCCCTTAATTTTTGGCGGATCGCAACTGCTGCTGCCTCTCCTTTAATATTAGATAATATTATTGTTGAGACCTGGTCGAAATTTTTCAGTAATTTCATACCTAAATTTAGAGCAGGCTCTGCCCCGTATTCATTTTGAATTTGTTTAAGGACATCAGGTATTACCGCAATTGACGGAATGCCATGTGTTTTGGTATAGATGGCAGCAAAGACTGAGTCCCAAGTGGTACAGTCTTCCAGTTGTGGTGTGATCCCCATTGGTAAACTGATTGTTAGGATTCTGTGTTTCTCATACGGGCTAGTATTTGGAAATACTGCTTCGATTTGAGTAATTTTTTGAGCTACCCAGAACGGAATTTGCTCACGTTTTGTGGGCATTTTACCCATGACTGCGTATAGAGTCTGTGGTGTAATTTTTAGTGTATTCCCCTGTTGGGGAGTTGGATTTGGAAGTGTTAATGGTTGCTGGACTGTAAAAGTCTGCATGACATATTGGACCAATTGTCTGTAAATTTTTATTAACTCTTGTATTTGAGTAAGTAGTTCCTCATCTGACATTGTCTCCAGTTCAGGTTGAGGTGTGTAGCCGGCTAGAATCGGCCATGTTGCTCCTGGTCTACCTAGTGGACCGAGCCTAGTAATGTTTTTGTGATGTTTTAGGGCGCCTTTAAACCAGAGCTGATGCTCCTGGTATGTTAATGGAATTTCAATATCCTCGAAAGGAATATATTCCTCTGGTAGATCATCTTCTTTGTAGAAGTGAAATGTGTGTGATATTGGATTGCATTCAGGAAATATTACCCATGAATAGAATACCTCTGTCTGAAAGGATTCATGTGCCTCTATCACAAAAACTGCTCTACCTCCTCTTGGTGGTAGGCCATGTTTTATAAGTTTTAGAGTGATGGCTCTTCTTAAGTTTTGAGGGATGTCTATAACACCCTCCTCGTTTTCATTTAAACCTGTAAAGTTAAAAGCTGTTACGACTGGGTCAGCCGCAGCTCCACCGTTCTCGGTGTTATTTTAATTTTCAGGCATTTTGTTGTTTGAAAAATGTAGAACAAGTTTCAAGGAAACAAAGATTAGGTGCACAATATTTTGGAACACTGTATCCTTCAACGTTGAGCAAACCAAACAGCTAATATATAGGGTACTGCCTATGTAGCCGTGGCGGATACTAAACCCTGCCCACTCCAGACGTCTTTTGGAGTATATGGGTAGGGGTCTTGAAGAAAAAGCACGGCTGAGTTACTCAGTATCTAACGTTGAATTACCGCCTTACCAAACCGTTGGGCGCCATGTAGTGTAGCTCCTATTTCCCTAATAGGCTCTGCGCATTGGAATAATATATCCTATAGGTTTGACATAGGACTAAGGTCAGTATGTCCCTATCGAGTATATTAAACTTAATTACTTGTGCCAGCTAGCTCAGAGGCCACTAGAAACTCCTTGACAACAAGAAGGGAGTAGTTTCTGGCAGCTGCAAGACATGACCACTGTGTTTCCCTTTAGAATCAGAAAGTGTCCCAGAGTCGTGGAAACAATAGATAACTATTTCACTCAGCTCAATCGTGCATGCTTAGTTTTCTCCAAGTTACACAGAAAGAAATAGACGGGCGTTTCAATAAAAGATTTATTGAACAGTCTTGTTTCTGGTGTAAGTAAAATGTGCTGTTACGATCACAAGACAGTATGCGAGATAAATAATGTACAGTGTGAGCAGTAAAAATAAATAATACTGTGAGAGCATTATCTTTTAGTACATATGCTGTTACATAAATAACACAGACTAAAAATGCGAGTACTCATACGATGCGTTGCTAAGCTAGTTCTACCCCAATGTGCCTAACCTAACTTAGGTATAGGGAGAGGTATGAAGTAGGTGAAGTATTCCTTACTATGGTATACTAAGAGTATGTTAAGCCTAGTATGCCTAGTATGCCAAGAGTCCCTCTAGGTTCTAGTCTGCTCCATACCTGAAGAATGAGAGAGGTTGGAATCTCTTTGCCAGACTCGAACTCCAACACCCCGCAAGGAAGTCAGATCACTGGAAGCTGGATTCTCTGCGTGCAGGGATGACAGCGTCTTCTCAGTGCGTCAGGCCGGGATACGGGCTCCTCTGAAGTCGAGGTCTCCTCTAGTTTACAAGGGCTAGGGAAGGTATATTTATACCTGAGAGTACCTAGGAATGTTTAGTATTGACGTGAGTCGGACAGCGAAAGACGTCATGGATGAACCCCTAAGGAATAACGGTTCATACATAATATATGAGTCCTTGAAGAAATCAATAGTCCTGGACTAGGGAAACTCCCGCAGCCTAAGGGTCTGTTCTTCAAGAACTCGTTGTGACGTTAGGGTGGACGGATGTCAGAGACCATGCCTGTATTTGGAGTGCACGGTTTAATGCCTAAATAAGGGCTGGGATGTTATGCCTATATAAGGCAGGGCGAATTGTGCCTATATAAGGACATGATACTGGAAAGCCCGTTTATGGATACCCTAAGAGGATTACAACACCCACTCCATCTTCGTGTATACAATAATACTAAAATGCTAAACATTTAAAATGCTAAACATAAAAATGGAGCACCGCATATATAAAAAATATTTCCTAAAAATATTAAAAAACATAATATAAAATGCAAAAGGTACTGTACATTTGAAGCAAATGCTTTTCATTTCAGGCATATCATTTTCAAAATAGATGTAATTGGAATGAAATAAGCATTAATATTTACATGTGACAAAAAAATGATCGATAAGTTGTTCAAAAATCAAAGTCATTTCATGTCACTAATATCAATGAACTGTTTGTAGACACACAAGATGACTAAATGTCTGTGGAAGGACCGCCAAGTCTGTACTATAAGGCTAGTTCTACTTTAAGCAGATCGAAGTGCCATTTTCATTCGAAAAAATGGGAAAAAGTTCAATTTTGGTAGAGTTCCAAGCTTGTTTTTGAAAAATGAAGGCCAAATTGTTACTGCATCTCTGGAACACTGTATGCTGAATCAGAGTCAGTTTACAGGTCTGGTGTAAACATGAGATCATCTATTTCTATAGACAAAACATCGTCCACTGTAGTTGGTGTGAGTTGGAACACCTCGTGAAGTAGATTAATTGCACAGAGATGGGAAGCATTGCTTTCAGCATTGGTCGCAGCAGCAATGTTCGCGTCCGTTGTTACCTGTGTGCCTGTAGTTCTTTCTCGTACCTCAGCAGCAGCCGGAAGCGTCTGTGAGATCTCAATGAATGCTGACATCAGGATAGGAAGCCTCTGGGGACAACACATAGCATGGGCCGTTATCTGGTCCAGCAGAGTATCGACATCCTTTGGCGTATCCAATGGAAATGTTAGACAGGTGTCCAACACGCATTCTACACCGCATAGCAGGCATCGTAGAACAGGTAAGATGCAATCTTGCCAGATTGGTCTGAACGACAGGAACCAAGTTGTATTAAGGTCCCGTAGACGATTTATGCCCAAAAGCTCTACTATTTGCTCACGGCACTTTCGTTCAAGGAGAGCTTTCTCCATTTCGCTCGGAGTGATGTCGGCGAATAGGCTGGCCATAGCGCAATAGCAGGAAGAGAAATAGAATTCCGGCAACAAGTGCTAGAATTAATGGTATGCCACCAAACACCGAATGTGCAAAGTTCGGGATGATTCCAAGTATTGCTTGGAAAGGTGCTAATAGACCGGAGCAGATGCTCTTAAATACATGTACAATTCCAGTTGTATCAGACATGTTGAAGATACGTGATATCATTTCTACGAAATGTATAGGGCAATTTGTACGTATTAAAGTCTGTATCTCAGCCGAAGTCCTTGCTATTTGTAGATCATAGGTTTCTTTGGCCGAGGTCAAAGGCACTGTTTGCTGTAAAAGCATGGCTTTCATTCTGCTTAAAGTATCAAATCTTATAAAAGAGACGTTCAGCGAAGGCCATAGAGCGACTCCCTGACTGTGTCTATTGGGGCAAACAATACTTGCATACAGCAAGTGACCCTGGAGTTGACCGTTACTAGATATGGGATGCCTGGCAGCATGCCACAGCGACTCTGATCATTCAACATGAGGTAACTCCCATTAGAAAGTTGTCCAAACGTTGGATTAATCACAGCAGCTGGTGTACCCTGCTGATGGCAAGACAAGTTTGCCACAGAACCATTACAAGCACCGTGTAAGGAAATGTCCTGACATATTAGTGAACCGCTTAGTGCAAGTTTACAGTTTGTACCGCTCAAAAACACTTCACGATCCCCACTCCAACATCTAAATGTATACGGTAAATCCCAAGATGTCTTAATGTATTCCTTACCCAACCTTTCATATTTGCCTGCTTTCATTTGTCTGAGGCAATATTGAAACTGAAAAGTATTCACAGGTAATGTTATTTTGCCATGAATAAGCCATTCTGTAGCTGGTTTTTCTGCCACTGTGAATGGTAATTTATCCAGTTTTTCAATGCTCAGCACTGTATACCTTGCTCCTCTTTGTGCCAATTCGATCTGTTTATCAGTGAGATTGTATTCTGCAAACAGAGCCGTTGTGTTGATAAAACGCCAAGGCACATAGCCAGCTCGCAAAGATTGCAGCATCCAGCTTAATAACATAATAGAACGTAATTGAGATTGGCCTTGTTGTAACATCGCCAAATCTTGTTCTAGTATGTCGATAGCAGAGGATACAATGCCGTCCAGTGAATAAATTCTGGAGGACAAAGTTGTTAACCCATTGTCGACCACAGAGAGTGTTTTCTCTAAATTAATACGATCAAGTTCACGTATTCGTTCTGCAGCCTCCATCTGTGATACCTTCCATGCTTCATTGTAGGCAGCATAAATGCCGGCATATATGAAACGTTTTTGACGCGGTTTTCTTGGTCCAAGCAAGAAATCCCTAAGGTCTGCGTCTTTTGCAAGTAAGGTTAAGTGTTGTTTCACATCCTGTAGTGTAGACTTATGCAGCCAATCGAGGCATAATTTTCCTACACTGTATGTTGTTACTACCCCCGGATGTTGTCTTTGGACGTATCTTGGGTCTGGCCTATGAATAGTAAAGCCCTGAGTTTTATTCAGGAATCTTTCCTGACAATTATTCGTGTCTGTGGGCCAGATCAACCATTTTTCCATTCAGGATTAGATCTGTTGAGTTGTAGTATATTGTCAACTGTCACCACCGCCTGTGTATCATTATTTTTTGCAGGTGCTGGTACAGAAGGTGTGTCCATATCTTTGATCTTGGCTAATCCAAGACAAGATGTTTGTTGGATGGTTTCATTCAAAAACATTATTTGCTCAGGGATGATGCAGGCTCTAAATAAAGCTTCTATCCCCTGCACTTGCCATTCTTTAGTACCCCACACAGTTTTTGTGTCTATTGTGTCTTTCAAAAGTCGAAACCCTGTCTAGACAGTTGGGCATTAAATAATTCAGAGTAAATCTGTTTTGTATTTGTTAACATAATTTTCAGTCCTGTCTTGTTTACATTTTTATAGTAAAACATTTCTGGATCAGATGTGTTGTAACCTGAAAAATATGGAAATTTACTAGTAAATGTTTTTGAACTACCTTTAGGTGGTGTAGGACAATGTTCCCATTGGTTAAACATAAACACATTTCTTGGATATGCAGTTCTATGCAAATAATGATGACCATAGTGGTTATAACAATACAGTTGTTCATAGTCTGATGAACCCTCTAAATATTCATTTTTAGAAAATGCAGCAGATTTTTCTAGGTCAAACATTATATCATTGACAGTCTCAAAGTCCCAATCATCAGAATAGGTACTGGACGAGATTAAATCACTTAGTGAAATTTTAAATAAATGTGGAATGTTCAATTGTTCCGTCGGACCGAATATATCAAAATCTGTTTTGTCCCTATACCATCATGTATAGGAACAGCTGTGATGTTCACTGATGACAAGTCTCTTGCTTCACGATGGGAAGATTTATGAGGTTTCAAAAGTACGTTTAAGTCCTTTCCTTCAGTGTTCACATGGATGTATCTGCCACTTATAAGCACGCTCACAGTTGTTACCAAAGCTAGCCAGAGTAGGAAAACAAAAAGTCCAGATATAATCCAGAGTTCAATCCATGGAGAAACCAAATAAGTCTTTTTTACAAAATGAAGAAAGTCTTGTACTTGCTGCTTGAATTTGAATGATGCTGGCGTCGTTTCAGGTTCACTCGGATCTTCTGAGAACGTATCAAAGTCAATGAAATAGCCAGAAGCAGTCCTATCAATTGTTGGAATTGCATCAGGATTTGTAGAAATCACTGGAACCAGTTGATCACGTGCTACATTGGTGTAGACAGGTGTATTTGGACGAACTGTTACTTGGTTGTCAAGAGGGATGAGTTCCATAGCGTTGTTGCTTAGTCCTTCATCAGTTGCAGCTGAATTCTCAATGGTTATCAGTCGTTCAGTCTGAACCTCTTGGATAGTAGCGAGAGGAGTGCGTCTGCTACTAGGTCGGAGTCCATGAGGCCTACTATTTAGTATTGGCCACATACTGTGGTTTGATGAGGTCGATGGACACAAATCTTTTCTCCTTTCTTCCAGCAAGGGGCGGCAGTAGTACTGTTCTTGTTCCTTGAACTGCTAGGACAGGTACTGGTTGTCTGTAAGAAGGTCCAAATTCCTTCTTGTCCGCAATTTTTTCTCTGACTAGATCCCCAACTTTTGGAATCCAGACAGGCCTTGCTTGGACAGCCGGTTCATCCCCAGTGGTGGTTGGCTGTAGGAATACGTTGCTTTGTTTTGTTCTTAATTTGTTTAAGTCCTGTAAAACAGCCAAACGATCTTTGATATCAAAGGGTTTATTTTCCACCACTGTGCCTACGTGTTCAAGGTCCGGTACCCACATTCTTGTCCCAAATAGGACCTCATATGGAGTGACCCCCTAGAGAACTTCTTGGCAGATTATTCAAAGAGCGTTGTACCCCACTAAGGTGTTTGACCCACCCGTCACCAGAACCTAATACTCTAGCTGTTATAGACTGCTTTATGTCTCGGTTTTTCTTTTCCACAACCGAATTTCCCTCAGGATGGAATGGAGAGGAGTACCGCAATGCAACGCCCAGACTGGCCATGGCTTCTTTGTAAGCCCGAGAGCTAAACGCAGGACCCTGGTCAGAATGTAGCGTGCCTATTGCGTATGTGCCGATAAAGACTCGTAAATCTTTTATAACAGTTCGAGGGTCAGCTGAGCGCTGAGGCCATAACCATAGGAACCTAGAGCATGAATCCACTGCAACCATGATATATTTATAGTTACCGTCTCTTTGCAAGGGACCGCAGTGGTCCAGGTAAACACAAGCTAATGGTTTGTCTGAAATTAACAGGGGTGTCTGCGCAGGACGTTTCACTGTTGAGACTTTCATCTGTTGGCAAATATCACATTCTAAAACATAGTTTTTAGTTTGTTTCCGAATGCCAGGCCACCAATATCTTTGCTTGAGTAAAGATACTGTTGCTGGAACACCTGCATGGGCAGAAGCTATCCCTTCATGTGCTGCTAGGATTAGTCCTAATCTGCGTTCCTTGTTTGGAATTACCCTATCCCCCACTCCAGGGATTCGAGCAAAAGGAACGTTGTTCGCATCAATTACATAAGAGTACTTGAGTGGAAACTTTTTTGGTAACGCTGCACTGCTGCCTTTGCTTGAAGCATTGACAGCCAACATTATCTCACCGTCTATTTTTGTTTTGGAGCGAGTGATCGCAGCTACGGAAGCCGTTTGCACAGCCCCCTTTGCGGCTTCATCAGCCAATGAATTCCCTGCAACGTGAATGCCATCACGTTGATGACTCAGTGTGTGGATCACGTGAGCCTTTGGTAGTTCGTTTTTCAACTGAACTACTTGTTCCCAAAGCATTTTGTGCTTTATTGTGCCACCTTTCGCATCTTTGAAACCATTTTCAAGCCAGTTTTGTATATAGTCATTATACGACTGAACACAGTAAAAGGAATCGCACACTATTAGCGTGGGAATTCTCGATCTGTACTTTCAAGTGCCAGTTTGAATGCTTGTAGTTCAGCTCGCTGAGCTGTACAATCTCCTAGAGACTGCGTTTTTGTGACCATAGGTCTGAAGATGCCATTTCGCATGCGACCTTTAACGATTGCACACGCTGCACTGTAAGCTTGCTTACTCCCTATTGCGGGTTGTGCGGATCCGTCAGTGTAAATTATGAATTCGTACTGATCGAGAGGCAGAATTTCAGTAGGCAGAGGACATTCATGTTCGTATTGCAGGAATGCTTGTGTTTTTAAATCTGGATCAAAAACATATTCAACGTCTGTTGCAGCAAGAGAATTAACCCATTGTATCCATCTTGGATGTAATGCTTTAGCATTTGGAATGCTAGCTTTTGTGACCGCTTCTAAAGCCGGTACTGGGGTTACGACAATAATGCGTTTCCCTTGGGCTAAGGGTCTTTCTTTTGCTACAGCGGTTTGAACTGCTGTTAGAATTTTTTCAGTAGAACTGAAGCGCATTTCCGCTTGTGTGTACAAATGGGATTTGTATGCGATTGGTATTTTCTCACCCTCATTAAAAGTTAAGTAGGTGAATCCGCATTGACCCGAAATTATTCGGATCACCAAATTGCGTTGACTTACGCGTGTTTGTAAGTGATTTGTTGCTAACATGTTAGCCTGGAGTGAACGCAAAATTTCTGTGTGTTCCTGTGTCCAGTTTCTGATCGAAAAATCAGGTTTGATTAATGCGTAGAGAGGTTTAACCCTTTCTGCGTAATTTAGAATGTATGTTCTTCCAAAATTTAGGAAACCCAGGATGGATTGTAAGTTTTTTAGCGTTTTTGGAGGTTGGAGCAGCGCACACTTTTCTAAAAGTTAGCTGCCAAGCTCTTGCCTTCACTTGAAAGCTCATATCCTAGAAATAGGACATTGAGATGGGCAATTCTGGACTTTTTAAAGTTGAACTTGTAGCCCTCAGAGGCGAATCCCAGTATAATGGTGCTCACCCTGTTCAAGTGTTTGTCCAGGTCATCGTCTGTCAGATATATGTCATCGACATAGGAGAATGCCTCATTGTCATAAATTTGTAGTAACTCCATTACCCTCGCTGAGAATAAACCGGGACTATTCTTGAACCCTTGTGGGAGTCGACAAAAGTGACGCTGGGTCCCCATTATGGAGAATGCTGTTAAGTACCTGCTTTCAGGTGCTATGTTTTGACAAAAGAAACCATTTGAGATGTCTAATGTTGTTTTATATTTTTTACGCACAATGTTATTCATTAATGCTGTGCTATGTGCATTTTGCACTGCAAAAGTTTTAGAACAAGTGTTTAGGTGTCTGTAGTCCAAAACTAGACGATATGTATTGCCTGGTTTGGAGACAGGAAACAAAGGATTGTTCATTGAGGAGGTGCATGTTTCAATCACCCCTTGATATTCAAGTTGATCTAAGATCTCCCTGACCTGTTTTTAGCTTCTTGCTTTATTGGGTACTGCCGTTGTGCAGTTGGTTCATGTTTCAGATGTATTTTATGGTGAGGTGAGTCCTCATCCCATCCTACATGATTTTTATATAATGCTGGGGCCTGGGCCACTGCCCATTTCCTGGCATATGTATATTTTAGGTTTATTGGAATATGGTTGGAGAAGGCAGGCATAATAATGTCCTCGCCATGTGGGCACTCCCTGACAAATTGTGGTGGCCAGTCCTTTTCTGCTAGAAGTATGTCATAGCCCTTTGATAGTCTTTCCCAAAAAAGTGCTTTCAGCTGTCTAGGTTTGTCTCCCTCCATCCGGAGTGTTATTTCATATAACTTTTGTGGAGTACTAACCCTGGTGTCTACAGTCTCTACTGTGATGTACTCATTCAAGTCCACTATCTCCAGAAGTTCCCTCAGGTTCTGGCGAACTATTGTGACTTCTGCTGCACTGTCCAGCATGGTCTGAGCCCATTCTCCGTTCTTGAGTTGTGTTCTCAGTATTCTCGGCATGTCTTATTTTTAGACCTGCTACTTTCTTTTTGGAGAATTGAGGTTTTACTTTAGTTTTTGGAGCGTGTTTGTCGTCTTTCGATTTCACGCGTTCTTCTCTGTGTTCTGTTCGTCCTCTTCTTTCCGAAGTCTGTGATGAGATCTGAAAGGGACGAGAGGAACGTGTATCAGTATCTTGATACCTATCAGGTTTTCTCAAATTATCCCTATTCCTGAGGTTATACCTCCTTTCAGAGGGCTCCTGTTGAGGAGACCTACCTCGGAATTGAGAACGTTTCTCGTTTGATTTTTGTTTAGTAGACTCCCACTTCTTTTTAGAAGATGTAGGAGTTTGTTTAATTGAGTCCTTCTCAGGACTTTCAGATAGCTTCGGCTTCACTGGTCTTCCACCCAAACTATCTCTGCCTAATTCTGCATAAGATTGTTCTATTATTCTGGGTAGCTCAGTTTGATGTTCTGTAACATCGAATTCCCTTAATTTTTGGCGGATCGCAACTGCTGCTGCCTCTCCTTTAATATTAGATAATATTATTGTTGAGACCTGGTCGAAATTTTTCAGTAATTTCATACCTAAATTTAGAGCAGGCTCTGCCCCGTATTCATTTTGAATTTGTTTAAGGACATCAGGTATTACCGCAATTGACGGAATGCCATGTGTTTTAGTATAGATGGCAGCAAAGACTGAGCCCCAAGTGGTACAGTCTTCCAGTTGTGGTGTGATCCCCATTGGTAAACTGATTGTTAGGATTCTGTGTTTCTCATACGGGCTAGTATTTGGAAATACTGCTTCGATTTGAGTCAATTTTTGAGCTATCCAGAACGGAATTTGCTCACGTTTTGTGGGCATTTTACCCATGACTGCGTATAGAGTCTGTGGTGTAATTTTTAGTGTATTCCCCTGTTAGGGAGTTTGATTTGGAAGTGTTAATGGTTGCTGGACTGTAAAAGTCTGCATGACATATTGGACCAATTGTCTGTAAATTTTTATTAACTCTTGTATTTGAGTAAGTAGTTCCTCATCTGACATTGTATCCAGTTCAGGATGAGGTGTGTAGCCGGCTAGAATCGGCCATGTTGCTCCTGGTCTACCTAGTGGACCGAGCCTAGTAATGTTTTTGTGATGTTTTAGGGCGCCTTTAAACCAGAGCTGATGCTCCTGGTATGTTAATGGAATTTCAATATCCTCGAAAGGAATGTATTCCTCTGGTAGATCATCTTCTTTGTAGAAGTGAAATGTGTGTGATATTGGATTGCATTCAGGAAATATTACCCATGAATAGAATACCTCTGTCTGAAAGGATTCATGTGCCTCTATCACGAAAACTGCTCTACCTCCTCTTGGCGGTAGGCCATGTTTTATAAGTTTTAGAGTGATGGCTCTTCTTAAGTTTTGAGGGATGTCTATAACACCCTCCTCGTTTTCATTTAAACCTGTAAAGTTAAAAGCTGCTGCTTGAGCTGGGTCAGCCGCAGCTCCACCGTTCTCGGTGTTATTTTCATTTTCAGGCATTTTGTTGTTTGAAAAATGTAGAACAAGTTTCAAGGAAACAAAGATAAGGTGCACAATATTTTGGAACACTGTATCCTTCAACGTTGAGCAAACCAAACAGCTAATATATAGGGTACTGCCCTATGTAGCCATGGCGGATACTAAACCCTGCCCACTCCAGACGTCTTTTGGAGTATATGGGTAGGGGTCTTGAGAGAAAAAGCACGGCTGAGTTACTCAGTATCTAACGTTGAATTACCGCCTTACCAAACCGTTGGGCGCCATGTAGTGTAGCTCCTATTTCCCTAATAGGCTCTGCGCATTGGAATAATATATCCTATAGGTTTGACATAGGACTAAGGTCAGTATGTCCCTATCGAGTATATTAAACTTAATTACTTGTGCCAGCTAGCTCAGAGGCCACTAGAAACTCCTTGACAACAAGAAGGGAGTAGTTTCTGGCAGCCGCAAAACATGACCACTGTGTTTCCCTTTAGAATCAGAACGTGTCCCAGAGTCGTGGAAACAATAGATAACTATTTCACTCAGCTCAATCGTGCATGCTTAGTTTTCTCCAAGTTACACAGAAAGAAATAGACGGGCGTTTCAATAAAAGATTTATTGAACAGTCTTGTTTCTGGTGTAAGTAAAATGTGCTGTTACGATCACAAGACAGTATGCGAGATAAATAATGTACAGTGTGAGCAGTAAAAATAAATAATACTGCGAGAGCATTATCTTTTAGTACATATGCTGTTACATAAATAACACAGACTAAAAATGCGAGTACTCATACGATGCGTTGCTAAGCTAGTTCTACCCCAATGTGCCTAACCTAACTTAGGTGTAGGGAGAGGTATGAAGTAGGTGAAGTATTCCTTACTATGGTATACTAAGAGTATGTTAAGCCTAGTATGCCTAGTATGCCAAGAGTCCCTCTAGGTTCTAGTCTGCTCCATACCTGAAGAATGAGAGAGGTTGGAATCTCTTTGCCAGACTCGAACTCCAACACCCCGCAAGGAAGTCAGATCACTGGAAGCTGGATTCTCTGCGTGCAGGGATGACAGCGTCTTCTCAGTGCGTCAGGCCGGGATACGGGCTCCTCTGAAGTCGAGGTCTCCTCTAGTTTACAAGGGCTAGGGAAGGTATATTTATACCTGAGAGTACCTAGGAATGTTTAGTATTGACGTGAGTCGGACAGCGAAAGACGTCATGGATGAACCCCTAAGGAATAACGGTTCATACATAATATATGAGTCCTTGAAGAAATCAATAGTCCTGGACTAGGAAACTCCCGCAGCCTAAGGGTCTGTTCTTCAAGAACTCGTTGTGACGTTAGGGTGGACGGATGTCAGAGACCATGCCTGTATTTGGAGTGCACGGTTTAATGCCTAAATAAGGGCTGGGATTTTATGCCTATATAAGGGCAGGGCGAATTGTGCCTATATAAGGACATGATACTGGAAAGCCCGTTTATGGACACCCTAAGAGGAATACAACATCACCACATAGGGAATCAGAACGTTTGGTCAGAGGAGGCAGGATTTTTTGTTTCTCACTTTTCCACTCACCATTCACTTTTTCTACTCACTTTAAATTTCTGGGTGTAATTTATTTTGTTGTATTGCTACTTTGCTTAATTTGGGAATATGGCAAGAATCAAAAATCCAAGTTCCACAGAGAGAGAGCGTTGACAGTCATGGTTGATGAAATCATTAAAGTAGAGCCACAATTGTTTGGAGCCCAAATTCAAAATACAGCTATCTGTCATAAAAGGCAAATGTGGGCCAGAATAGTTTACAGGGTGAATGCTGTAGCTAACAACATGCTCACACAGGAGGAAATTAGGAAGAGGTGGAACGATCTGCGGGGGAGGGTGCATTCCCTGGCTCCAAGCATCACCTGCAGGTGCAGAGTACTGGTGGTGGTTCTCCCAGTCCCCCATTACAGCTATTTCCCTGTGAGGACAGGGTCTTGCAGATCCTATATATTGAAGGCTTAAAAGGAAAACCTAGTGGAGTAGAGTCTGGTAAGTTACACTTCACTAACTTTCACTAGACCTCAATGCCCTCTTTGTAAAATGCAGCTGTTGTCAATGTGTAATGCACATAATATTTTCTAACTTAGAAAGCTCAAAGTATCAGTTTCTGAGATTTAGGACTGTCTGTGAGAATGTTTTGTATTGCATATAAGATTACAGGTGTCAATCAACATTAAATGGCAAATGATGATATGCTGCCTGTAATTGTTACACGAACAACTAACACAGTACCCATATGTGTGTCATATTGTAAATGTATAGACCATTTCAAGTGCATATTGTCAACTAGGGGTGAGCGGTGAACTCTGCTCTGCCAGCAAAGTTCACTAAGTTTTCTCCATTCTGAGCTCCACTTGGAGCGTGGAGCTCAGAGAAAACTCCGCCCTCCAAGCAGAGCAAACGTTACCGCCCAAAATAGAATGCAGTTTGTGTGACACTGTTTACAACAGGTCCGTCATGCTGTCTGCTGCAGAAAGCCACGCGGTTTATACCTATGTCACGAGCGTGAAAATCACTCCATCCATCCCTCTGTAGCATCTCCTGAGTCTGATACTCCCTCCTGCGCCCGCCTCCGAACTTCGACTGTCTGGACTGTCTGACTGGGTGGCCCCCCACTCAGGCTTTTGCTCCTCTGCAACCTGCAGCTTCCTCACTGTAAGTAGACACCAACATGTTCAGAGCCAGACAGCTCCCCGGACGAGGTGCTTGGCCCTCTGCCCTATTGCATGTAGCCTTGTGAGTACTATAGAGTTCTGAAGGAAGAGAAACAGTATGCATTGATGTAGATAGCGGTGGTAGAGTGGAAGTGAATGAAAAGTGAAGTACTGCTACTCGGTATTACTCTCAGTGTCCTTGCTTGTGTGCAGAATATAACCAAACTGAAGATGCAAAACCCTGTTGAAAAAAACCCATAATAATTTAACGCTATCACTGAAATTTCCCAAATGTAATTATGCTAATGGTAAACAAGAGCAAAGCAGTCAGCGTTCAGTGTACTTACAGATGTGTTGGTGTCTTTTAACTGTAAATAAAAGCTAATTGGTACAATATTCGAAACAGCTACAGAGCCACGGGTAACTTACTGAGGGACAGCGTCTTGTGGTTTCTCCCCTAAAGAAAGACTAAACCTAATAACCAATCAATTAACCACTAACCTCGGTTTCCGTTGTAGCGTGCTAGCACTTTAGGGGTAGTAAGCGCTTTATAAATTCAATCACAACTTTTTCCATAAACTGTAGAAAATGAACATTTTGTTCATTAATAATATCTGTTTACCTCGATCCCATTTTGGACATGCTTATTTCATGAGGGGTTGGCTGACCTTCAAAAGGCCAAGTTGGTGAATGCCCTTTCACCTCTCCTAATCTGATGGGCTGTGTGTGGTAAGGGAGGGGAGGGTGTGTTCAAGGCAGTGCAGTTGTGACTGTCTGCTCTGCTCTCCCTGTCGTCAGAGCTCTTTTAATAATCACAGCACTGGCTCGAGCAATCGGGCTGCAAGAATTTGAAGTTGAAGGTTCATGATCCAGCTTGAGGAGGCATGCAGCAGCCACAAGGAACTCTTTGGTATTTCTTGTTGTCCTGTGTGTGTCTTTGTGGCTTTGCTCCAGAGTCAGTGGTGACTGCGGCCCCTGCTCTCCCTACAGCTGCTCCCCTGTTGCCTGCCAAGTGCCTAAACTCCCGGTTAAGGATGACTGTGGGTGCTGCCAGCAATGCCTGAGTGTGGAGGGCAAACAGTGTGGGGGTCAGGGTGGCCCAGGGCTTGTGTGCGTGAGCCAGTCCAGAACAAGCGAGATGGAGGGCTCGGGACTCTGCGTCTGCGAAGAGAATGGTGCTGTGTGAAGATTCAATGGGATGTCCCATCAGAGCATCTACGTTCTACATCTACACAGCTGGGTGCACTGGCAGACAGTGCACTCCACCCGTGATAGGATTCAAAAAGTGCACGATGGAGAATGCAAGCTGGGTGAGTGAGCGAAGTGGGATACAGGTGCTCGATGACTTAAGCAATTATTAGACATCACTTGCACTGTCGCAGCTTCATGCCCAGTCGGAATCCCCCTTACTCCGCCCGCATGTGGAACTCCACGAAATCTTGAAGAGTTTTTCGGTAACTCTGAAAAATTCCGCAGAGTTAGACTCCGCGAGCTCTGCTTAGGCCTATTGTCAACAGGTATCTTCCACTAACCATCTTGCTAGTGTTGGCAATGACTACAACTACCATGATGCCCTGTTCAAAACAAATTTGTCATGTGGTTTTGCTCAAGGTCTCTTGTCTGACATATTCCAACTGAACGTCATTATTCATGTTCTGAGCAATCTAGCCAATGCTCTCCTCTAAAAAATGTCTGGCTTGTTTCCTGTATGTTGTCCTATTTCCCTCAACTGATTAGAATCATAGCATGAGTGACACTATACAAAGTGTGTTGAACCAAATATTGTAAGGCATTCATTTTACTCTGCTGATTAGAACTGGCAGCTGAAATATTGACTCTGCACTGCTCACATGATGACTAATGGTAAACATCCAAACAAGTTGTGTAATTTTCTATTTTGTACTCAGCTAAGCCTTGTAATGATCAAATACACGGCACCTCTCCATTGTGTTAGGTTGAATGTTTGGGAGATGTCAGGTATACTTCATAATCATAAATTTTACATCTCAGGACATCTTATGATCTGCTCATTAGAAGTATATCTTTTTGAAATGCCAAAATGTCTGGTTAATACGTTAAATACCACTGAAACGTATCACATATTAATCTCTACTTTTTTGTTTCTTCTAGGTGACTATATTCTTTCTTCCTAAAGATTTGAATGTATATTCAACACTTTCACTAATAACAATGTGCTCCATTTTTCAACAGGTCTATCTGCCAGAGCACGTGGCCAGAGCTCTGCCACTGAAGAGACCACCACTCCACTCCAGGAGCAAGCCTTTAGTGAAGAAAACGCTCCTGGTAATCTGGATGAGGATGACGGTGCTGGTCCATCTGGTCAGCCTGGGCAGATGGCAACAGTGAGTCTCACTTGGCCCACAATGACACCTCCCACTCCAGCTGCAATTCCTCACCCTACAGAAGTCCCCACACCCTGTGTACCTAGCACAATAACATCTATTGTGTGCCTCCCAGTTCAAGACAATTTTGAGAGAACCACACCAGCAGCTACAGAACAGACAATACCCAGTGGGAGAGGGCACTCTGGGCCAAGGGTTCTGTCTCGTGGGGGTAGGAGTCATAGGAGGCTGTGGGCCAGCAGAGTGAGCCCACTGGGGTCACTGACACCCAGGCCACCATCCACCAAGGTGTGATGGGCCAGGTACTCACCGAAATCAGGGAGATAAAACAGTTGCAGAGAGACCTAAAGCATCAAATGGAGAACCATAATTCCAACATGTGCTCCCTTATTGGGGTGCTGCAAGACATTTACACTCACCTGTGCAGAGCTTTCCCAGCACCATCTACCTCTTCCTGTGGCCCAACAACATCAGGCCCTTCTACATCTGCCACAGCCACAGGAAGGGAGGCTCTGCCAGAGGACAACCCACTGGCAGTCACCCTAGACCCTGCTACTGTGGATCCCTCCAGCCACAGGAGGGGTATCCACGCAGTTCATCAGAAGTCGAGGATAGCAAGACCTCAACCACCACCAAAAAGAAGCGCCACACCTAATTTTCTTCCAGTGTGTGCCTACCATTCACTCTGTGGAATATTTCTGGGCACATTTCCCTTTCGGATGGTAGTTATATTTTGGACATTGGACACCAAACAATTTTGCCTATAGAACTATGGTTACATTCACCATGACTGACTTCTTCACTTTTCGTTTTGCTTTTTGTGTCGATAACAGGATCATTCCAATACACTGTTGCAGTATCTGGTGGAATGTCACAACAAAGTTTCAGTGATGTGCCACAAGACGTTTGCCCTACAAATATGAGACACATCATCAGCTACATACACGTTGCACACAATGATGATTTAGCCAATGTGAAGATAGAGTAGCATGATTTGGCTCCACTACCACATGTGGTTTGAGGTCATGATGGACACATATTGCCTTAGTGCCAACACACGACAGAGAACAAGTCCAATGTAATCTTCAAATCTTCCATTCAATCACAGTGCAAGTTGCCTTGGTACAAGAGTTGTACACCCAATGTCTGTGTCTGTATTTCCCAGGATCAACCCATCTTCCCTTTGTACTTCGAAACAGCACCATATGCCTGCTAATGTCACAACTCTGAAGTGTCTAAATGAAGATGACACAGTGAAGGAACCTAAAAAGATCAGAACAAGAAGATTACCAATCAAACATAGCATAATAGACACATTACAAACTCACATTTTGGAGGACACACTTTCACAAAACAATCAGAGTTCAAAATTGTAACTGAACACAGTAGGCAATGTTTCAAAACTTTGTTCAATAAACGCCTTCGGCCTGGGTTTCCCAGAGCTTGCTCTTCCTAACTAATTACCACAACATATTTCTCTCATCATCACATCTATATTTGTATCAGTAATACTGACGCTCATGAGAAGAAGTTGTTGTTGAGATCTTGACAAGTCAACTCCTTCTTCACCACTATCATCTTCATTTGGCATTTCAGGATCCTCACCCTATGACTCTTCATGCTCTGCTTCCTCTGCGATGTAGGGGATGTTCCCTCGCAGGCAATGTTGTGGAGCATGCAGCAGGCCACAGTGATTTGACAATCCTTCTTGGATGAGTAGAGGAGGGCTCTACCAGTTTTGTCCAGGCATCTAAATCTGTCCTTCAGTAGCCTGAAAGCCTGCTCCATTTGCTGCTGTGTTCTTCCATGGGCCTCATTGAAGCAGACTTCCCCTGGCATTGTTGGATTCCTAACGGTGCCAACAACCATGGTCAGTTGGGATAAGCTGAGTCTCCTAGATGGAAGACAAACATAAGTGCCACAAGATGTTACACTTTTTTTTTACATCATGTGACTTGACATTACACATACAAACTTAGGAAAGATCATACATACCAACAAGCCAGGCCCTCTCCGGTAGTATTTGGGACATCAGCAGGGGTATGGTGCTGTTCCGCAGTGCAAATGAATCATGGGCTGATCCAGGGAACCAGGTTCAGAGGTTTGAGATATACCAATCCAGTAAGCAGACAACTTGTACGTTGATAAAATGGAAGTTCTTCCTATTCCGGTAAACTTGTTCCCTTGTGTGTGGTGGTACTAAGGAAATATGGGTGCCATCAATGGCTTCAACCACATATGGTATGCAACCAAATCTGTAGAAATCCCCCTTCACATTTGATAAATCCTTACGTCGTGGGAACAGGATGAAGGTGTCGATGTGTCTCATCATTGAAGAAAGCACTTCTTGTAGCACACCACTGACACTTGGTTGTGACATACCACCAGAAATTGCCACAGTGTATTGGAAGGAACCCGTAGCTGCAAAATGAAGTACTGCCATTAGTTTGACAATTGGTGGCATACATGTGGGATTAGTGCTGTGAGGCAGGAGATCTGGCTCCAGCTGATAACATAAATCCAGTATTGTTTGCCTATTCAACTTGAATTTCCTAATTACATCCCTTTCTTTCATGATGGCAAGGTCTGAAAATGGGTGGCACACCGGAGTCTGTCCTCTTCCAACTCTCCCAGGGTTCCTATGTCTGCAGTGATAAAACATTTTGAACATAAGTGACATTTTCCACAGCAACATTTGTGAAGAGTAACACAAAAAGTCAGTTGCCTCTACATAACTGCATATGTTTTAATACATATTTTCAACAGAGAAATAGCCTATTTCCTTAATCCATGACTAAAGACAATTGCGGGCATGATATGTGTATTAATACAAATGTGTAAATAATAAGTCATAAAAGCATAATGTACACATTTTTTTTGTTTCCAAATCTTTTATCACACAACATACCGTCTACAGAGGTGTACACAACACAGTGCAAATTGTGCATTTCAGCACAGTAACGCTAAACACATACATATTTAGTTTCAAATATCAACAGTCCATGGATAGTTGAATACATCAACAAACTAGCCCCCATTTGAAGTGGTGGTGACGTACTTAACAGTAACTGACACAGTATTTGGAACCTCTAAAATGGCGGGTGCCTGACCTGGCCATAAGGACATTTTGACTCAGACGGCGGCGGTGGAATTCGACCACACTGTGGGTGGTAAACTCCACTACGGACACAGACCATAGGCTAAAGTTGGTGATGGTAAAGGTAGAAGGCCAATGGCTCTGCCCGTTTCCGCTGATGATCGCATTTGTCGCGTAAATGTATGAGCCGGTTTCAAAAATAGCTCACTTGCCTCCTGACACTGCTACTATCAAGACTTCCTTCACTTTTGCTGTTGTTTGCCACCTCTGGGAGCAATCATGCCGGACCAAGCAGGTGAGAGGGCCATTGCCTTCTCAGCAGAGGAGCTGGAGCTGCTAGCTACTGAGGTCATTTCCCTGCATGGGCTGCTCTATGGCTCACCAGAGGAACAGGTACATTTCTTGCATACATATGATTATCTGTCTAACTGCCTCATGTCCATTTCCACAGGCTACAATGTGCTTCTGAGTTCCAGAGAGAAGTGTACTATTTTAATGTCACATTATGTGGTTCTAACATAGGACACTCATGTTAGGGAGTGCTGAGCACTATACATTGTCTAATTAACATCACCATTGGGATGTGTAATGTGTGTAAAGCCCTAGTTTGTACTTGATGTATGTAGACATCGATGCATATATACATTTGATGGTACCTGTGATATTTACTCAACTCACATAATGCTAAATGTGAATACAAATATATACCCTATACAGCATGAGCGGTGCATGTGTTCTGACAAAAGCTAATGAGGATGATGTTAGCTATGTGTATAGTCCCACTTTTCACTCAGCCTAGATCAAGCTTCTCCAAACAGTTGTCTGGGGGCTATCAGTAGCTCACAGACCCCTTCAGAGTAGCACACAGCCTTGAGATAACTTATTGGATGGGCACAAGTCTTACATCCTAAATTTTAACTGGTGGAAAGGTTCTGTTCATGTGACAACATTATACTCAGCCTGCAGACAGCAAGGCCTGATAATGAGGTGTGCCCAGTCAGAACCATGGGCAGGACTGGGGCTGAGCCCTTTGGCAATACAGCTGATGCACTGAGTTACATCCACATTGAACTGTAAATCCGTGGATGATCACAAATTGAGTTGTGACCAACAATACTACCCCTGATTGCATCACAGAGACTACATTTGGAATGGTGAGTGCTGTAAACTCTTGACTTAACAATTCATTCGATTTACCTACATTTTCAAAGCGTGTGCTTTCCTAAAAACAGGCCCCTTACTCCCACTGGTCAGTTTTCACTGTTTCATAAGTGATACTTGCACTGTATGAGGTGATAAATAGAAGATTCCACTGCAGTTTTATAGTCCCCCAATCCAAAAGGACATACAATGGTATGTTAATGTCATCCATGTAACAGTGCCACATATAGCAAAAGGTGTGTCCTGTGCTGCTAGTACATACCACGCAGACTCAGTCAGCCATAGAATGATATCCCATTGATACATACACACGCTCTCACATCCCCAGAGAGAAAGCTCTCACTGACATACATTGCAGACCTTTCATAGTGCCCTTAGTCATAGGATGTAGTTTATACTATGCTACCTGGCTCTATGGTTGGTAGGCATCAAGTCAATGAGGCTGGCCGTGAAGGTGTCCGGTAAAAATGCACAAGTTGTTTAGACTTCAGTAGATCACAATGTTTCGTTCTGTTTCATTGTAGCTCACATCACAGAAAATGTAGGAGAACCCTGGGCTAGATGATGTTACTGGGTTGGCTTACTGAGTACAGGAACTGACAAGGGATAAGGAAAGTCAGCAGCTTACAACAAAAGTATGCAGTAATGTATTCGTAGTGCTCAGCATGTGAATACTACACATTTGTACAGTAACGTATGAGTTATGCTTGTGCTAGATGTAGTTAAATTGTGTGACATCACTACAGATATTCAAAAAGTGACAGTATCAATCTATTTTTTGCCTCTCTTGTATCCATGCAGGTCAACGCTCATCATATATTGAAGGCCATCACCAGGATGGTGCAGACCCTGGGGTCTTCAGGTGGTGCGGCATACATTGCCGGAAAAGGTGGGCGGACCTAAGGCGCTGGACCAGGAAGATCAGGAGGTCCAGCTGTGGAAGTCCTCCCTACATGTGCCCTGTATGCTGCACTCTGACCCCCCTAAAGCCCTCATACTTGTGGTGGCCTTTCCTGAGCTTGATGGGCAGTTGATGGTCCAACAGCGGCAACAAGGGGGGAAAGTCCTGACCTGAGTCTAACATGTTATATGAACCTCTTTTTTGTTACAGGTAGGCATTTCCCCATCAACATTGAGGGTGACCCATGTCCAAATTACAAGAAGAGTTTTTGAATGTTTAGGTCTGGTAGAAAGTGCATGATGATGTGCTTTTCCTATTGTCTTTTTGACGAGGAACACATCAGAGTTCAATCCACTATCAATGTACTATCTTGAGTAGCCACATGGCTGACTAAAGTCCTAAATCACCTCATGTAGTTTGATGTTATGGGTGACAGTTGTACCAAACAGGCCAATGTTCTTTATTGTGGCCAGTGTGAGGATCCTTCACTACTGTGTCTCATGTAATGGTAGCCCTATTACATGTGACATAGAATACATTGCACTTTTGATGCAGTGACTGGACAACACTTCACATTGGTAAGTTGGGATTCTACACAAACATGAGTGTGCATATATCACTGGTGCCATCAGTATTAGTGCCTACATGTTGGTATGTAAACATTTGCCTATTGTTGTTTCATCTGCAATACTGCTTCATACCTGATTGAAGTGTCATTATAGGTTGATGGCTGACTCCTTCCCAAATATGTGTGAGTAGGGCAGACTGTATTTTCACAAATAAATGTAATAGGTATACAGTTAATGTGAAAACACACACAGGACATTGGTGAGTGTGTGACACATACCGCAAGGCATTACTCAATGTCCTTGCTCATGTCCAAATGATGAAGAAATGATGGACATGAATGGAAGACTTACAGTGATTTGTCAACATTGTAAATCGTATCTCATTTAATGTAAACTTGACATCTTGAAATTTTCAGAATCATTACCTGACTGTTGACATGCATCAAGCAGTGACGTAGAAATTTTGGAATCATATGTGAGTGTTACCACTCAGTATAAAATGGCATTTGGTGTTAGAGGAAAAATGACACTGTGATGTGCCATTTCATTGGAACAACAGTGAATCCACCTCTTTTTGTCATAGATATTCCCTGAGTTACAACAACCTTCAATGGTTCAATGGTCTATTGGCTTTTAGGAATGCTATGTAAGAATGGTGTTTTGAACAGTACTAAAGTCATTTGGGAAGGTTTCTAGGGCTATGTGTTCACATATGTTGTAGGAATTTTTTGAACTTTGTCCCTGAATGTCTCCAGGCCAGTTATTTATGCTAAATGTGATACATAGCAAAGCTACTTCAGTACAGCTTTCATTGGACTATTGTGAGAGTGGACATATGACGAGGTGCTTACTAAAAAATGACATAATTGTTAAATGCCCACTTGCAGGTGACCCGATTTCTGTTTCTGGATATGTTGGAGCAACATAACAGTATTAATTGACTCTCATTTCATCATGATGTAGTTTAAGAGAAATGAGACATTGCTGATTTCAAGGCCTTGTGTCAACACTGTACACATGTATTTTTTATAGACATTCTATTTGGTGACATCGGTTCACTATGCAATCATAAAAGGTCAAAAGTATGCAAGCTGTTAAACTGTCCTATTGGATACATAAGGATGGAGTGTAGACAAGTTAATTCCAGGTATTGGAACTATCTGGGGTTATGACATCACTGTGAGCAATTGTTTTCAGCTATTGTAACATGCATTCATGTGCTCATGCTAATGGTGAAGCCAATTCGATAGGCTTGAAGCACGTGTCATCTGTACACTTTGGAAATGTTTATGTTCAAAGGTCATGATCAGTTGTGTTTCTGCAGATTCAATAACCCTATTGTATATGGCATTTCAGCCTCATCATGGACAAGTCAAGGAGAAAGGGCTAACATTGTTGGGGAAGCAACTGTCCATAGTGGTTCTGGTCCTGAGACAATGGTGACTGAGGGACACAGTGGCCCAGAGGGTGAGGGTGAGGGGGAGTGCTATAGAGGAGGGAAGATCAACATCTTCATCATCTGAGTCATCCTCCAGTGGGCACTCCCTGGTAGTAGTTGACCCAATAGGAACTGTGAGAGCATCATCCTTGTCTGCCACCCCGTACCATCTCCACCCTCCCTGTTGATTCCCACACAGTTGGCCGGGCCTGCACTGCTAACAGGGGTTCCCTCTCCTTTGCTCCAGGCACCTCCACCCCCTGCCCCTGTTACACCCGCTGCAATGAGTGAGGAGGCTATTGACTTCCTGGAAAACATCTCTTTAGGTCAGATTGCACTACTGAATGCCATTCAGGGGCAAGGCAGCAACTGGAGCAAATGGTGGCCTTTCTGGAAGGCATTCACAGTGCAATGTTTGTCCTACAGAGATCATTTCAGGCTCTGGCCTCCACCCTCACCGCAGCCCCCCATCTCTCTCATCTCCCCCACCTCTCCCCATCCCAATACCCTATTCACAAACATGTCTCAACAACATGCACAGATTTGCACACATTTGCACACACCCACTCATACAGCCCCAAGCAGCACATCCAAACATAAACACAATCCACACAAGAAATACTTATGCACATCCAAACAAGCAGACACCACACAAACTACCACACCCACAGCCCCCACCCCATCACATCCACACCCAGCACAGATGAAACCACACCCACATAAAAACACCCCACCTCATCACATCCACACACAGCACAGACAACACCACAAGCTAATAAACACACCCCACCCCATCACATCTGCACACAGCAAAGACGACACCATACACTCATGCACATACCCCACCCCATCACATCCTCACACAGCACAGGCAATCAATACACTCATGCACACAACACCCCCCCACCATGACATCCAAACCCAGCACACACACCACCCCACCCACAATCCCCAACACATCAGCATGTACAACACACCCAGCAGATCCACAGCAACACTCTCAACAGACACACGAATCCCACAGTATACACCAAAGAAACAGAGACGTTAACAATCATGAACCCAACAGATACATGAGACACAAGACACACTCATACTTGCAGAACATACACCAGACACACAAGCAACTGCACCCTCAACAGGCACATCACACACTGTCACTCCCTCAACCTCCAAGATCCCACTCCTTACCAAACAGCCTACCAAGTTTCCCACTGAAGATTCTATCTATTGTCTTGCCCTCACCCCTCACAAACCTCCAACCACCCAAACATGATCCTACCCCTCCCACACCCAAGACCACCCTGTCCACATCCAAGTCCTCCCCTATTACAGACCCATCCACCCCTTCCAATTCCCAACTCACCACAACTCCTAAACTAAAGTTCACCTCTTCCTCTTCCCAGCCCTCCTCGTAAACAAAAGTCCACCTCTTCCTCTTCCCAAGCCCCTCTCCTAAACAAAAGTCTACTTCTTCCTCTTCCCAACCCAACCCTCCTGAATTAAAATACATCTCTTCCTCTTTCCAAACCACACCTTCCCAACAGAAGGACACCCCTCCCAAACCCAAACATCCCTCTCCCACGTAAGATCTATAAGGTGCCTGCCCTGCCCAATGGATGCCGCTTCCTGAGGAGGTTACCCTGGCAGTGTCTTTTGAGGCAAGATTGGTGGCACAGCACTGTGCACAGCTGCACTGTTGAGTTCTAGACCAGCTATTGGCCTTGAGTTATGCACAGACGTATTCTCTTGTTTTGAAAATAAATATTTTGTTAATATTTGACCACATTAGTCCTGGCATTACTTTTCCATAGCTATTGTTGTGTATCTAGCAATGTTGCAGAGCTCAGACTGTGTAAAATACTTTTTTTGTTTGCACATTATGGCAGGTTATACAACATTTACATTTACAGTGTAGTTTGTTATGTACATGCGCAGGTTGATATGTGATGGTCAGACATTCATCATAGTAAAGACGATTTGCTCCACCTAATTGATGTGCGATGATTAATTGGAATGTGTGACTACAGGTTTGTTTGTTTCACCTTGATTGCTGATCAAAATGAAGAGGTTTGTATCTGTTGTCCTTGGATCCAGTGCAGGAGTTTCACAGGAAAGCGAAATGTTCCATGGATGCATATGTGGCAGGAACCCAGATTGGGACTCACATTGATTTGGATGGTATTTCAAATGGTAAAGATTACAGCTTGTCTAGAGCAATGTCAACAAAATGTTTTATTGCACTATGATGTGTGTTGCATATGTGTTTAATATGTAGAAGTTAGATATTTGTTTATCCACACCTGGATGGTGATTATTTGTCATACATTTTTCAGTCCTCTTTGGTGCATGTGTCCCTTTTTTTAGGGTAGCTTCCACCAACTTTCTACATGTGAATCGAGTGTTGTTACAGGCGTGTTAATTTTAATATCTTGCACTTCAACATTACCCACATATGCATTGCACTTGGTTATGCTATTGGTTATTCAAAATATTTTTAAAGCCATGGGTCCTCTGCATCAGTTAACTGGCACATCAATGGAAACTGGTTAGTGTGGGGCTTACCGTAGGTTGCATTCACAACTGGGTTGGTTTTGGACATCATCAAGCAGCAGTGGCAGGACTTGTAAAATCGGCTCCATGGCGGCACAGGAAGTGTGAAGGAGAGTAAGGGGGAGTTTGTCCCTTATATCCCTTTCATTCCACCAATTCAGGTGTGGAGGGTTGACCGCCACAGTCACGTCGGCGGAAAGGCACATCGTGATTGAGCCGGTGGAGAAACAGTCGGTCCTCCTTCCGACAGCCTCTTTACCCTAACCTGCCATCGACATGGTTGGTATTTCCTAGTGGCGGTGGCGGGACCGCGGCGGTCTTTCGTCGTAACATCCGCATACTTCGTAATAGGACGGGCGGACCACCAAGTAGGCGGGTGAGAAATCCGACCCCATTACGACGGCGGGACCGTTTCTGCCAAACTCGTAGTCAGGCCATATATTGGAGTAGGAATAGCACATTTGATCCTTTTAGTGTCCAACACCTTCTCCAAAATGCATTAGATTGGAGTGGGAATAGTAACTCTTACTCCTTTAGTGTCCAGCACCTTACCTAAAATAGATTAGATTGGAGTTGGATTTATAAGTATGACCCCTTTAGTGTCCAACACATTCCCCAAAATACATTAGATTGGATTGGGAATAGCAAATCTGACCCCCTTCAGGTCTCAATATATGTATTGGAATGAACATATAGCATTTGACCCTTTTAGAGCCCAACACCTTCCCTAAAATGGTTTCGTTTGGAGTGGGAATAATAAATCATACACTTTTAGTGTCCAAAACCTTCCACCAAATGGTTTGCAGCTATGTACAGTGCATTTTTTTTAAATAATAAGGAATGTGTGTTAATATTTGTACATTTCTTAAGCATTTTAGTTTATACACATTTTTACTTTTTATGTTTGAATCATATGTATTGTATTTTAACACAGTTTTAAGCCATGTATATTTGTAAATATTTTTACACAAATGGTACGTAACTATTTTTTATTCATGTATTTTTTATACATGGCACGTTGTATTGTTACATTTTGATAATGCATTTTTAGTATATATTAATTAGTATTATTTTATATATCATTATATTTTATATACTATTTAATTTATACTTTACATGTAAATTTGTATTTGTTCAATACTTTATTTACCATTTGTTTAAACATTTGTACACTTTTTTTTAAAAAAATTACAAATTTTTCATATCTTTTTCATTTCTTTTGAATTTCATAGGGAATTAGTCTTTTTATTTACATTTATCAAGCAGCCAATTTTTTTACCCTTACCAGTATTCTGTAGTTTATTAGTGTCATTTTGATGTGGATTTCAGTTGTGTTGGTCACGGCTCCTTGCTGCTGATCAGCGGACAAGGTAAGAGTCTTTTTAAGTTTTTGTGTAGGGAGGATGTGGGTAGGTATAGTTAGTGTGGGTTACGATATTAGTTTTATTTTGTAAACTTGTTTAGTGGCAGTTCGTGTTAATTGGTATGTAGTGTAGTGTAGTAAGCCTAACTATAGTTTGTCATTAGTAGTATGTCATTGTAGATATTATTATATTTTCTAAAAAGTTTGCAGCGTTGTAATAATATGGTTGCATTGCATTTGGGATGCATTTATTATAAGGGTGGGTATGTTATGTTTCATAGGTTTGGAAGTTGAAGTGCAACATTTGCAACTTTTTTCAATGTGTTTTTTTGAAAGGAAACTAATTTTGTTTGATTAAACCAACATTATTTTTTAATTTCCTTTATTTTTCAGATTTCCTGAAGCTAATTTGAATTTTTACTGTGTTTGATGATTTCCAATTGCTATGGATCACTTGAGTGGGTTTCATTTTGAGATTCCATATATGCATTTCTTTGGGGTTTTTTGTATTGATTTTTTACTTTTTGCATTTTTTGGAAGTGGGCATGTATCAAAAATATCAGCTATGCAATTCTAAGTAGAATTTTTCTATCTATTTTTGGGTGGAAGTGTTATATTTTATTATCAATATGTACTTTGCTTTTAGTGCAATTGAAATATTTTATGTTATATGTGTGTGTTTTATTTCATGAGTTGCATTGTATATTTGCATATGGAAAGTTGTTGGTTTGTTATGACTATTTTTAATTCAATAATATAATTAATTGTTTTGTTTATCTGTCTTATTTGTATTTCCTTATTATATTTTTACTATAGACTGATTTATATAAATAATAATTTAAATATATATTTAAATTTGTTTACTATGCTTGTGTTGGTTTTTGTTGTATTTTAGTTTTGAGTTTAATGGTACATGGTATTTAATGGTGATTTAGCTATTATTGCCAGGTAGTCTACTCCTTTTTTATTTACAAAGAGTCTGACTTTGAATTATAGCATTTCATACATTTACCTGGCTTGTTTCATTATGTTAGGTTTGATGTATTGTAGTTACAGTTCTATACTTAGTTGTTGTTAGATTTGATTTTTTTGGATAGCTTCTATGAATGTGTATAGTGTTGCTTGGGTTCTTCCTAGTGTGGCTTGGAAGGAATCGTGCCATCCATTCACTGCATTGTTGGTTTTGGGTTGTTGAGCCATGTAGACATTCCACCATGGTATTTGGAATTTGTGTTGGGGTCTATGTTCAGAACTGTGCATTCCTCCAACCCAAGTGTCTGCGAAGTAGTCTATTAGTGGACTCATTTTTTTCATATTTTCGTAAGGTTGAGATTCTATTAGTATTTTGAAGTGGTTAGCTATGTCTGTTTTAGACATATAATCTAGGGCTACTAACTTTCTAACTTCAAAAGCAAACTATCTGTATGTTGCATATTCAACACTTAGTGCAGATTTTTGAAAATGTTTCCAAATGCTTTGGTTGAAGTGATAATAGCAGTCTTGTATGGCTGTGTGTGGATATAGTTTCAGTATGGTTTCAGTATTATTAGTATCATTGCCTGTTTAAAGTCTATTATAAATGTGTGTGGAAAGTAGATATTAGTTTTATTTTGATCTGATTTAAAAGTTTAGGATAAGTTGCTCTTTATTTGTTATGCAGCAGTGCATAGTGCCTAATATCACAACGGACTGTTAAAAAACCACTGAGAACTTGCATAATTTTCATGTTATTTGCGGAACCCACTGTGGGTAGTTTAAGGCAGGAACTACAGCTCCCATAATTCACTGCAAGTCATCACGCGCTATTTAGCACACATCTGAGGCTGTACTATGATAGACAGCGTCAGTAAGGAACTGCAGCAGCCTTACAACACCGCACTGCCATGAGCCCAGGACGAAGGTGGGGACAGCACTGAAACGCGTAGGCAAGCAGGAAAAATGACGAATGTTAAACCACCTTTGTAATATGAATAAAAGAGGATCATTACCTTACTGCTGTCGAGTGCTCCTCTGCTGCAGAGCAATTGGACAAAAAATTTACTCACGACAGCTTCGTCGTGGGAGGAGCACCACCTTGAAATAGAGGAGGGAGCCGCTGGTGAAAGGGGCCGTTGGGCAGGGGAATTCTCCTGCTGGAAATGGCACAGCAGTTTCTGAAACTAATGAAGGTGCGATGACCTCCGGGGCACACTGAAGTGCCTAATATCACAGCGGACTGTTAAAAAACCACTGAGAACTTGCATAATTTTCATGTTATTTGCGGAACCCACTGTGGGCAGTTAAAGGCAGGAACTACAGCTCCCGTAATTCACTGCGAGTCATCACGTGCTACTTAGCGCACATCTGAGGCTGTACTACGATAGACAGCGTCAGTAAGGAACTGCAGCAGCCTTACAACACCGCATTGCCATGAGCCCTGGACGAAGGTGCGGACAGCACTGAAACGCGTAGGCAAGCATGAAAAATGACGGATGTTAAACCACCTTTGTAATATGAATAAAAGAGGATCATTACCTTACTGCTGTCGAGTGCTCCTCTGCTGCAGAGCAATTGGACAAAAAATTTACTCACAACAGCTTCGTCGTGGGAGGAGCACCACCTTGAAATAGAGGAGGGAGCCGCTGGTGAAAGGGGCCGTTGGGCAGGGGAATTCTCCTGCTGGAAACGGCACAGCAGTTTCTGAAACTAACGAAGGTGCGAAGACCTCCGGGGCACACTGAAGTGCCTCATATCACAGCGGACTGTTAAAAAACCACTGAGAACTTGCATAATTTTCATGTTATTTGTGGAACCCACTGTGGGTAGTTAAAGGCAGGAAGAACAGCTCCCATAATTCACTGCGAGTCATCACGCGCTACTTAGCGCACATCTGAGGCTGTACTACGATAGACAGCGTCAGTAAGGAACTGCAGCAGCCTTACAACACCGCATTGCCATGAGCCCAGGACGAAGGTGCGAACAGCACTGAAATGCGTAGGCAAGCAGGAAAAATGACGGATGTTAAACCACCTTTGTAATATGAATAAAAGAGGATCATTACCTTACTGCTGTCGAGTGCTCCTCTGCTGCAGAGCAATTGGACAAAAAAATTATATATATATATATATATATATATATATATATATATATATATATATATATATATATATATATATATATATATATTTGCACCAATTCCAGTTACCTCCCAGTTCCTGGACACCAACACGAGGACTCCGGTAAAGATTAAAAAGATTCTCCTTTTATTTTTCGGTTCTTGGTAACGTGTTTCGCCTGTATCCACAGGCTTGCTCACACCAACTACGCTGTTGCCATTTCCTCATTTTTAAAATTACAAGTTCCCGATCACGTGGGTCGCTGTTTCCATTGCAATGGAAAGCAGACTTCATTCCCCATCGTTTTAGATCCCAGGTTGGCGATGTTTTACCATAGCAAACCAATTAAAACATTTAAATTCATGTTTCACAATTAGTTGTACATGCTTGCAGTTTTTAGAAGAAACATGATTACAAAGTAATTAATATTAGCATTCCGTTTACGTTCATGTGAAAAAGCTGGATTTTAGACAAGTGTCTACTTCATCCAATGCCTTGTTGGTTTTTCTCACATAACATAGTCTGAAAAAATTCACAAACATGATCATGTGCCATTCACAGTTGAGTAAAATCCATATTAAAAATCATATGCATTTTATCAAATAATTGCCCCACTGTAGCTCTCTAAAGTGGTCATTTCTTTTGTCGAGACTTCAGATACGGCTGCCATATCGGCTTCCTTCACATGACAAAATGTGCAAAACTCGCAACCATGATTATGTGCCAATCGCAATTGATTAAAATCCATATTAAAATTTCATATGCATTTTATCAAATATTCACCCAACTGAGGCTCTCTAAAAATGGCTCTTTCTTTTGTTGAAACTTCAGATATGGTCTAGCAGCAGTTTTTGATTTGAATAAAACCATAAAGCCATATTATACCATGCTAAAAATGTTAAAACTTTCTAGAAATCACCGAATTGGTCCAAAATTACAAAACAACCAATAACTTAACACCCTGATTAGAGGAACAATAAAAACAGCTGTTAAATATAAAGTGCTAGTGCAATGTGTAAACACAAACAATTCAGTACATTTGATTGGAACTATATTTTGATAAAGTGCAAGTGCTTTGTCCTTAAATTTATCCTTATGCATTATTGGTTGATTTTTTCTATGACCTTCTGGTGTCCAGTTAAAGTGCTAGTGCATGGCAATAATAGGCATATGTGCATCCAAATATTAATTTCCGTTTCTACCAAACTTGCTGCACAATGGATTCATGTTCAAAAATGTATTCCTGCAAATTTTCTTCTAATTAAAAAACGGCAAATTAATTCATCAAACATCTAAAAACCTTGTTCTAATATATAGATTCTCGGGACTTGGTTAAAATGAGCCATTTTATATGGATACTTCTAGTTACTTAAATGCACATGTAGGTCCTCATCTGTATTAATACCAGACAGGATTTTGGTATTGAAGAGCATTATGTACTTAGACTCCAGCTTCCGCAGTTTCTTTTCTCTATTCCCACCTCTTCTCATTTTGGGAATCTGGACTATTGCACAGTAACTCAAATCTTGCAGGTTGCCTTTATGAAATTCATTTATATGGCGTGACACCGGATAGGTTTTGTCATTATTTTTTATCGCTCTCATGTGTTGTAAAATGCGTATGTGAACCATGTGGATAGTGCTCCCTACATATAGCTTAGGGCAGGAGCATTTAAGGATATATACTACATGGTCACTTCGACAGTTTAAGAAGTGTCTAATTTTCCATGGGTTTTTCCATTAACAGGGATGCTACCTGTTTGGTGCTTTGGGCAATTGTGCAGGCTTTACATTTTTGGCATCTATAAAAGCCCGGATTTGCCTTTAACCAGCTTCCATATTGAGTTAATTCTGGACTGCTGTCCACCAATTCTTCCCTCATAGATTTTGCTCTCTTAAATGTTACTTGGGGTCTCCGTTTTACTACTGTACCCAACAGTGGATCACTTCTTATTAAGTGCCAGTGCCTACTCACACAATCTCTCACTTTTGTGTGGTAGGCACTGTATCCGGTGATAAGTCTTATTTCTTCCTTATCCTGTTTTCTGATTTCCTCTTTCTCTTCATTGGGTTTTAGCAAGACCTCTTTTTTGATGTTACTGACTTTGTGCAATGCTTGACTTAGGACCTGTTCTTTGTAACCCCTGTCTCTGAAACTTCTCGTCAAACTGTTCTGAGCTTCTTCTAATGCCGGCTTCTCACTGCAGTTTCTTTTCATCCTGAGATGCTCGGCATAAGGAATGCTCATCTTTAACTTAGTGGGGTGGAAACTGTTCGCGTGGAGTATGGCGTTTCCTGCTGTCTTTTTCTGTATGTGCGTGTGTGTAGGACATTATCTTTCACATAGACCTCAAGATCTAAGAATGTTACTGTCGTCTTGTCTATCATGTCTGTGAATCTGAGGTTTAGTGTATTGTTATTAAGCTGTCTGACAAAATCTTTAGCAGACTCCTTAGAACCTTCCCAGACCACAAAAAGATCATCTATAAATCTTTTCCACACAACCACATTTTCATTCCATTGCTGCCAATAATCGACTTTGAGCACCTGCTCCTCCCACCAGCCCATATGCAAATTAGCATAGCTGGGGCAAAGCAGGTGCCCATCGCCCTCCCGCGAACTTGTTTATAAGTTTCATTTCCAAATAGAAAACAATTGTTTTCTAAGCACATCCTCCCCATTTCGATCAGCATTCTAGAGTGTTGGTAGTAGGAGATGTGTTGAGTGTCCAAATAGTGACGCATAGCGTTCAGTCCTGCCTCATGATCAATACTTGTATATAACGAGGCGACGTCAAGTGTGATTAACAAGTAAGTATCTTTCCAAATCAGTGTCTCAATTTTTTTCAAGAAGTCTCGAGTGTCTTGTATATACGCTGGAAGCTTGATGACAAATTCCTGCAGAAAGTGATCCAGATACATTGAAGTTGTTTCGAATAGACTTCCAATGGCGGAGATGATCGGCCTCCCTGGTGGCTTTTCTTTATTTTTATGGACTTTCGGGAGCAGATATAAAATTGGTGTTACAGGATTTTCAATGCGTAGAAACAAGTATTCTCCTTGTGATAATAGACCCAATCCTCTCCAGCGCACCAGTTCTTTGTGTAGTTTGTTTTTTATTTCCATCAGGTTGCTTTGTGGGACCCTTATGTAAAATTTGGTATCACCAAGTTGTAATTTTGCTTCCTGGTTGTACATTGTCGGCGGCCAGAGGACCACATTTCCCCCTTTATCCGATTCACTTACCACTATATCTTTGTTCTTTTTAATCTTTTCAATTACTTTGTTGTATTTTCTGTCCTGGAGATTTGTTTCTTTTTCAAAGTTTTTATTTGATGTTGTTGCTAAACTTTTTAGATCCTTAATCACTGACTCAGAGAAGGAGTCTATTAGATCTCTTGGAACATTAGGGATAAATGTGGATGCTGGTTTAAAGTTTGTTTTTACACCTCGATAAGTGTCCAATCCCAAAGTATCAACTGTGTCTTTTGGCCTTTCTTGTTGTTGTGATCCTTCCCCCTCTGTTTCCAATTCGTGAAGTTCTTGTAGTAATTGTAAGTCTCCAATCTCTAAGTTTGATTCATCTTCTAAGCTGTCAGATGGATTTCCAGATGCTTTTTTTTGGAAAAAGAATTTTCTTAATTTCAATTTTCTTACGAATTTGAAGAAATCTATATGTGTTTGGCAGTAGTCAAAATTCGTCTTTCTACAATATGATAGTCCGAGTAATATATGAGCCTCTTTCTGCCAGTATGTCTGAAAGCAGTATAATTTCAAAAACAATACTTTTGTAAGAAAAGTCTATTATGTTTGCTCATATATTTTAAACATGCTTTCAAATGTTTTACATTTTATAATGACATATGTTCTGTTGCTTTAAGCTGCCCTTGAATTTATTTTATTTGTCTTTGATGTAGGTGAGATTTGGGTCAGGTGGGCTTTCCTTCTCAGATAGTAAGAGAATGTTTGTTACAAATACAGATTTGGTTTGATTTGAGAGGAGATTTTGTTTTATGTTTAAGTTTAATGTAAATGTGTTGCCCTTTATATACCTGTGTTTATGTTGCTTACATTGACAGTGTCTCTGTCTAGGTTAACCAGTATAGAATAGGACATTTTGGTGTGCAGTCCTTTATTTTTGCTCAAGTGTTTCTATAGTATCTAAGGATTAATATATATAATACAATGTAGGGTTTAGTAACTTATATATGCATTTGAACTTTAAAATTATGCTAGTTCATTTTCAGTTAGGTTCATTTTTAAACGTGCTTGTACTTGTGAAGGTGGCTTGATATTTTGTCGAAGCCTCCTTTCTGGGTTTTCAATGACCAGTTTGGGATAATGTCCTTTTCTTGTAGTTGTTAAGTTTTTCATGTCAAAAATAGTGAGGTTGTGTGCACTTTTTCATAGTGTTTAATTGATAGAGGTTATATTCTTATTGGTTAGTTTCTTTTACTGTAAATGTTATTGGCTACTTTGTAGTTAGAACTGTTTTGTCAGTTACTTCCTTTTTTTGTGGACACTAATTAGCGTTCCTGTTTTATTTTTAAATATGTGTATTTGTTGGATTGTTGATAATGTTGGATTATATAAAATGTGGTTATTTTTAAGAGTCTGTGTATTGCCAATAGATTTTTATATCTATATATAGATTTGGCGATATATATATATATATATATATATATATATATATATATATATATATGAAACCAAAGTGCCCAAAGCAATGAGAGCGCACACGACTGGCAGAGGAAACCTTCCGGTTTAGTTACAGGAAAACAAGCATCAGCCTTCAGTCACTGTTCCTTTTCCGACGCGTTTCGGGGCTCCTGCCTCTTAGTCATGGATAATTAGCATAGGCTCCGCAGATGTCTCTGATTAATTCACTCGTAGCATGCCCCATTTAAATACCCCCAGTGGGCCTTGCGAAAGCGAGAATATTACAATGCCTGCTTGGACTTGTAGTCCTATTCAGAGTCCCTTGTTACCCTCGGTGGGCTCCACTAAGAGGCAGGAGCCTTGAAACGCGTTGGGAAGAGGAAAATAAAATTTAATGCAAATGCCGGTTTTTCTTGAAATAAACCTTTGGTTTCCTCTGTCAAGTCGAGTGCGCTTTTAATGCTTTGGGCACCTTTGGATTAAAATAGTAACACGGCAGCCCTGCCGTGAAAAGCTGAACCATCCCTCAACTTGGGAGGCTGGAGACGGAACTTTGCCAGTCTCTTTTCAGCACTTCAGAGGAGAATAAATTAAACCTGCACGAGCTTCATGGCCTACTGGAGGCAATAATGGATTAAATGCAACATGTGCACAGCGGAGCCCACTGGAGGGTTAAAAATCGTAAGTGACTCTGTTTTTGGAGTACAAGTCCCAGCATGAAATTGACTTACTTTCGCACTGCGCAAAGCCCACTGGGGGTATTTAAATCAGACATGCTGCGAGGGAAAACTTTCTGAGTCATCTGCTGTGTGTATGCCAATTACCCATGATTAAGAGGCAGGAGCCTTGAAACGCGTTGGGAAGAGGAAAATAAAATTGAATGCAAATGCCAGTTTTTCTTGAAATAAACCTTTGGTTTCCTCTGTCAAGTCGAGTGCGCTTTTAATGCTTTGGGCAACTTTGGATTAAAATAGTAACACGGCAGCCCTGCCGTGAAAAGCTGCACCATCCCTCAATTTGGGAGGCTGGAGACGGAACTTTGCCAGTCTCTTTTCAGCACTTCAGAGGAGAATAAATTAAACCTGCACGAGCTTCATGGCCTACTGGAGGCAATAATGGATTAAATGCAACATGTGCACAGCGGAGCCCACTGGAGGGTTAAAAATCGTAAGTGACTCTGTTTTTGGACTACAAGTCCCAGCATGAAATTGACTTACTTTCGCACTGCGCCAAGCCCACTGGGGGTATTTAAATCAGACATGCTGCGAGGGAAAACTTTCTGAGTCATCTGCTGTGTGTATGCCAATTACCCATGATTAAGAGGCAGGAGTCTTGAAACGCGTTGGGAAGAGGAAAATAAAATTGAATGCAAATGCCGGTTTTTCTTGAAATAAACCTTTGGTTTCCTCTGTCAAGTCGAGTGCGCTTTTAATGCTTTGGGCACCTTTGGATTCATATATATATATATATTATCGCTCACTGGGGAAGTCCAACAGGCAAGCCGCACTCGGACACGGGACAGCTTTCCCCAAAACAGCTTTATTTGCGGTACGAACAGCCACTATTTCCAGCAATTCCAAGCATCAGACCGCTGCCCTGACGCGTTTCGAGTTCTCCTCTTTCTCAAAGGGTGGAGTAGTCAGAAAGTGCATGTATGGGCGTCACCCTCCTTATATGCGACATCGTACGCCATTGATTGGACTACTCTGTATGAGATAAGTACGTTGCTTATATATCCAAATAATTTTACGTTTTTCACTTTAATGTATTATAATGTTTTGGTACTTTATTAATATTTTTATATTTATCATATTTAAAAAAAAGTACTGTATGATTTAAAATATTTATTGCTTATTTTTCACTATAATATTGTAGTCGATATTGTGTGTTTCGATATTTTTTATATTTTGTAAATATTTAAATAGTAGATGATATTTTGTGTTTTGATATTTATGTGTTCCACATTGTTAAATTTTGATATTTTTATGGGGACATTTTTGTTATTGATATTTGTGTATTTTACTAAGTATAGGATGGCAATATTTTTGTAACCAATATTATTTTGATGATATTTTGGTGAGTTGATATTGGTTTCTATGATATGCTGTCATGGAATCCTCCAGAGGCACTCTTAAGAGTTCTGGTCTGGAAGCTTGAAGTGGGCCTCCAAGTATAAAGATGGCAGCTAAACTGCAAATCATCCCCTCTTCCTCAATACTCAGAGAGAGAGCTCTCTGGCTATAAGGCTCTAAACACTCTCTAACTGTGTGACAGCTGTGATGACAGCCAGCCCACAGGGAAAGTGGGCATCCTTGTCTAATGACGTTGGTGTCCACCACTGAGCAGAGTAAGTGCTCTGTTTCTAATGATGTCGTAGGGCAATTTAAAGCCTGTGGCCATTCATATCTGGTCCTATTTAAACCTACTATGCGCATAGTTATTCCTTTATGATTCCTACCCTGTTTCTAGTCGTCTCCCAGATCAGGATCTCAAGCAGATTCAAACATTCTTAGAGAGCTAGCATGGCAAACAACTGTGATCCATCTTCTGTGTATGGCAATCAGAGCTGTACCAAAGAGCAAAATGTCATTGTTGAGTTGCCTGAGCTCACCTTCAATTTCTTCTAGCCCTTACCTTTGCAAAGCAGAGGTAGAAGATCTGGCAGGGTCATAAGCCATGAGACTCCACAACCTCATCAGGTGATCTGGAAATATGAATCCACATGCTGGAGTTTGGCTTCAGAACTGTGGGAGAAGCATGTATGGAGCAGGCAAAGGGCTGAATTGGAAAACAAAATCAGTTCTGGCAAAAATGTTCAAACCATCCCCACACTGCAGGAGGCTTAAACTAGAATTGGCTTTCCAGGTCTGAAAGAAGCCCTCTGTCATGCTGCCTCCAGGGGAAACACTGGAGTAGCAGAATGGCCTATCTGTCCCTGCACAGGGACCAAGAGCTGCCCTGTCAGAAGTTAAGCAGCCCTAAGGAACTTCAGTAATTCCTAACAACATGCACATCCTTGCATTTGTAAGATTCCGCCATCATTATTGATACATTGTCATTTTGACAAGTTCATCCCCTACGCACGTACCCTGTCCATAACCAACCACCACCACAAATATCCTCCTCCACTGTGCGATAGAGGAAGCGCTCTAATTACCCCTCCAAATGTGCCCAGGATCTGCAGGAAGACAGCTGTACCCTGCACAAGCAAACTCCTCTGCCCGCTTTACCCCATGGTAGACATTTAGAGTTCCTCTTGTGCCACCGAACACCCATTTTGCATTTTATTCCAGAGAGCAATTCTGTTAATGTGTCATTATACACAGTGATGGATAGCACATGCTCCTTGCTTTGTCCCTTATGTGATTCTGTTTCACTGTTGTTAATCTGAAGTGAACGAATTTAGGTTCATGACTGCAAATGTAGTAAGTTAGGAAGAGATTTGGAGACTGCTGTGCTAAATATGTTTTGAAGGAGGTGGGTATTACTGTCCTTTTCTATTTTAAATTATATGTCAATCTAATATCTATCAAATGGAACATTAGGGGCCTTTCAATTAATAATTAATGCAACACATGTCAGTAATCCCCTCAAATGCTACTTTAATAGAATTCCTGTGTTCTGTCTTTAAGACATTATTCTTAGACCTTATTGCAAAAAATAACTCAGTTGTCAGAGAAAAATAGTTGAGAGGTGTGCACAAACAAGGTGGTGCAATTTAGTGTTATGGTGCCGTAGAAATCCTCTTTTTTGTTTGTTCTCCTCGAATTTTTATTTTGTTTTTATGGAACTAGATAACTGCTATTTTGGACCTATGGAGACAGAGAGCCATTCAAACACCTTATAGTGCAGTGCTCTACTTCTCAACATGACAACTAATTGGAAAACACCAATTTTGATTTTGATAAAGCCAAGTTAAAAGTGAGCAAAGACTGTGCAAGTGGCATGAAAGGAAAATATCCTGCATAAGGTGTAGAAGTGAGATATGTAAAGTATGTTCACATGAAGGACTCTGTAGCAATATGGACAAAAGTACTGTTTACTGCATTGGCTTAAGTAGATTTGCCATTGCTAAAGCATGCTTTATGTTTAAAGCTACTTTTATTGTGTAACTTGCCTTCAAACAAGGTAGAAATACCATCTTCGTGGCATTTTACTAATTAAAAACTAACTCATTGCCAAATTTTATTGTTTTTGCAAATGTCATAGATAACATAAAGATGTTCACACTTGCCTGTCAGATCTTGAAGCCCCTCAACCAGTTCTGCCAGGCGACCACCTCCTGTTGTGTATCTGTAATTAGATTTCCCCAAATCCAGAGCTTTACCCAGAAAGGCATGAAGTACTGTAATTTAGTCTTCTGACTGGAGGGCAATTGCCCTTCTGGGGAAAGCTCTCCATCAGCAGGACAATAAAAATATAATTACAGGAGATTACACTCACCGAAAACACCACCCTGTAATTATCAGATTGCTTTTGGAGAAAGGAGGAATGGCTAAGTCAAAGACAGGCAGTGACTTTTGGAATCTTCATCCACATGTCAAAGCTAGAAAGTAGAGTGACTGGGTCTTTGAAATAGTCCTTCCAACACTTCCCTGCCCCTCTCATCTAGGTGGTACAATATGAAATGGACCAAATTCAGGGTACCCTTTACTGCAAAATGCTATGCCTAGACAAACTTTGTAATTTTTCCCACTTTAGATGTGTGCTGTACAGTGCAGCACACATGCAAATTCCGGAAACGTGTGGAGAAATAAAAGCATTAAAGCCAATTTCAAAGAGGTATTATTTTTCGGTGCAATACCTTGTTAAAATGTGTTAGTAGAGAGGGCTTTGTATTAAAACCACAGGTGGTTGCATGGGCACCCATGTACCGTGAATGGAACCCCCTCCCCCCCTCCTTGCACAGTAATACAAAGCAGCGCAAAGCATTGCTTTGGGTTCTTTTAGAGAACTTAAAAGCACAAAGTAAGCTTTGCGCTGGAAAGTGATTTACAAATAACCATTTTGCGCTGGTTTGTTTCACTTTTGTGACATAAACCCGGCGCAAAAGGTTACTAAGGGCCAGATGCATCAACAATCCATTTTGCGATTTCCTAATTCAGAATTCGCAATTAGAAAATCGCAAAATGGAATGCATGAAAGTGCGTTTAACACTTTCTGTGATTCCTAGGGGATCGCAAATGACCTACCTCATGAATATTAATTAGGTAGGTCGCAATTTGCGACCCCCAAGGAATCGCAAAAATCACGGGGATGGTGGCCTGCTGGGGTCAGCAGACCACCATGTCGGTGATTGCTTTTAAATAAAACACTCTTTTTTTTTGTAAAGCAGCCCGTTTTCCTTAAAGGAAAACGGGATGCTTTACAAAGAGAAAATTAAAACTTTTCCTTTCATTTTCTAAGAGCAGGCAGTGGTCCGTGGGACCATTGCCTGCTCTTAGAAAATGCATTTACAGACATTCACAAAGGGAAGGGGTCCCTTGGGGACCCTTCCCATTTGCGAGTGGTTACCACCTACTTGAAGTAGGTGGTAAAATGCGAATGTTTTGCGACCGCATTTCGGTCGCAAAACATTCATGCATACCGATGCGATTCGGTATTAGGAAGGGACTCCCTAAACACGCCCCTTCCTAATAGCGAATCACAAACCCATTTTGCGATTCGGTAACAGGTTACCGAATCGCAAAATAGGGTTTGCTGCATCTGAAGAGCATTTTTTGCGTTTGCAAACGGCCGATTCTGCGAATCGGCCGTTTGCGAAGGCAAAAAATGCTTGATGCATCTGGCCCTAAATCTCCTCGTAGTGTCATGCTCACTGCAAGGACAAAGAGGGGAACAGGACTAATGCAGGAGAGCCTCTCCTGTTCCCTGAGTCTTCTCTGGGCTGTGAAGAAGGAAGACAGTCAGCTGTGCTGTCTTGGGGAAAACCAGCAAGACCAGATGAACTTTACCTGCAAAGTTGGTGAAAGTATTTTTCAGAAAAAGAGGTCCAGATTCAGTGGCTCTTTTGAGCAGTGGGAACATGTTCCCTCTTGTACAAAGGTTATTAGCTAGACTTCTGAAGCAGAACCCATACACCCTACTTGCCATTTCTCACAAATGTCCCTTTGCATTGTGCCCTGCTGAGTATCTCACCAGCGCCCCAACAAGGTACTCATGGGTGAGCCCCGCGCCTTCGTCCACAGTTTCATAGATTCTGCATTATGCCCAGTCCCACCTCCTATGCAGTTCCTCACCCCGATCATTCCTTTCAATCCATGATGTTTTCCAGTGGTAGGATGTCCTTTCTTCACACGCAGGGCATCCTGTGACTGGTAAAACTGCCCAGCTGCGTTGATGGTCAATGAGGAATCTTTGATGTGGCGAAATCAGTTAACTATGCTTGGCTTTGCCAAAGTAAAATTTCCCCAAATATGACTGACATTGTGTGAAAGTAAAATGTCTGCCCGTCATATATACAGTGTATATGTTTTCAGGGGATTTGACAGTGTTTATATGGCATTGAATTTGAACCTGAATCAAAAGGATATAGAGTGCAGTTGTTTTATCATTTAAAAGGCTCCCTGTTTGATGGAGTGCTGTGCAGCAACTCACTGATACTTTAGCAAAGCACTTTCTATAATGATGTATGGCCAGAAAAGTCCCAGGAATAGAAACCAGAAATTCAGATAGTCACGTTTTCTAGTATGTTCGACCTATACATTGTCTCAGATGTATCCACAAACGGCTGAGGGTCGATATCAACCCCCACCATGTCACACATTTCTATTTGAGACTTCATGTTTCCACTCCAAGTGCTGCTCTTGTAAGTGCATTTAGCTGCTCTGGCTTTGAGTTCTATCTCTGGTATAAAAATAAAGGGTTGACGCTGATCAGTTTGAGATTATAGCTAATAATTGTCTTCCATTTTTTGTGATGGAATTTACCCGACTTTGTTTTAGCACCAGAAGTGCTTGACTTTAAAGTTGTGAGGCCACGTTGCTATTTCTTACGCGGTGTAGCAGTGCAATTTGCTATTTTGACAAGACCCGTGGTATAGTGCAATCTATTCTACAGCACACTAATCACAATCCACGAAGTCTTTTTCCTGAGTGGCGGTAGCAAGGAACCATATTTTTTTATTGAATACTATTTCCATTACCTCTATGAGGACCAGCGCCACCTCCTTGTAGGGCCACATAATGTACTACTCTGAAGGTACCGAGTGTTCCCTCTTCATTGAAGACAACAGTGAGTCACTCTGGGGCATATTTACTAGAGAAGTGGCAGAGAGTGGCGTTAGCCTCCTTGGCTTAATGCCACGCTCCGCCACTTCTGAAATGCAAGGCTGCACCATATTTACAACAATATTGTGCAACCTTGCGTTTCCCCCTGCGCTGGAGCTAAATTTAGCAGCCTATCGCCAACGCAGGCACCCATGCACCATAGTGCAAGGGTGTCTGCCTTGAGGGGAAGATTGTTTATGTGCAGGAAGGGTCACCTTCCTGCACATAAACAATCAATGGCCTTTTGCTGTTTCTATGTGTGCAGCACAACACAGCACACATAGAAACAGCAAAAACGAGGAGAAATTAAACACTTCTCCTCGTTGCACCTGTTTAAGACCAGGTTTCCACTGGTCTTAATTTTGGTGCTGCCCCATATTTACACTGCCCTTGTAAATATGGGGCAGCATCAAAATCAATGGGTGTTGCAGTGGAATGCCCACCATAACACCCATTGCCTACCACTTTCACGCTAAGTACAGTAGGAGGAGTGCCTTATTTACGAGGCAGCATTAAGCCATGTTAAGTGGCTTAACGCTGCTTTGTAAGTAAGGCAAAGCACATATCGCCACAGGAACGTCACTATGGGGCATATTTACAAGCCCCTAACGCCACCACAACGTCAAAGTGACGTTGTGGTGCCGAAGGGGACTTCACCTCATTTACAAGGCAGCCTCACTTAATGTGGCTTAACGCTGCCTTGTAAATAAGGCACCCTTTCACGCTGTACTTAGCGTGAAAGGGGAGGGCAATGGGTGTTGCATTGGGCGTTCCACCACAACACCCATTGATTTTGACTCTGCCCCCTATTTACAAGGGTGGCGTAGATAGGAGGCAGCGCCAAAATTAAGACCATGGAAAACCTGATCTTAAATAGGCGAAACGAGGAGAAATGCTTTATTTCTCCTCGTTTTTGCTGTTTCTATGTGTGCTGCGTTGTCTAACACACATAGAAACAGCAAAATGCCATTGATTGTTTATGAGCAGGAAGGTGTCCCTTCCTGCACCCAAAACAATCCAATAATATGACGTTTTGCAACTTCACACATAAAAGTTACAAAACGCCATTTAAAGATTGTTTATGTGCTGGAAGAGAGACCTCCCTGCACATAAACAATCTTCCCCTCAACGCAGACACCCTTTCACTATGGTGCAAGGGTGCCTGCGTTGGCGCTAGGCTGCTAAATTTAGCGCAAGCGCAGGGGGGAACGCAGGGCTGCACTATATTCTTGTAAATATGGTGCAGCCCTGCATTTCTGAAGTGCCAGAGCACTGCGCTAAGGCAAGGAGGCTAACGCCGCCCTCCGCCACTTCACTGTAAATATGCCCCTAAAAGTGATATTCCTGTGGCGATAGGGGCTTGTGAACTTGCCCCTCTGTTTCTGTACAGTTTTGGGCTATATTAACATGGCAACTAACGAGTGGTGTGTATCTAGAGAACAACCGATGACTAAATGTGTTGTGTACTTATCTAACCTCATTCCACAACGTATATCAGATATGCATCTCGAGACGTCAGACCAGCATACTTATTCCTTAGTTAGCAAATCTTTCCTCCTGTAGGGTAAATGCATTTTCTTTGCCAATATTCCTGTTGCAAAACAAGAAGGAATTCGAGGAATGATGTGCGTCACAAAATGTAAGCCTAGAAAGTGCATGCTTCCTTATGTGGATGGATGTAGGCTTTCCTTTTTGACACACAGCACTGCGCGTTTGCTAAAATAGATTAATATTACCATTTGTTGAGTTAATAAACTGACTAAAAATCTGTGGCTTGCATTCAACCAAACACCAATGTTGTTGCATGCAAATATAACGACAGCAATACACACAGAGCCTCCTTAAGGCAATTCCAGCTTTATTATCTCATCTTCCTGTCGGAAAAGATCAAGCCAGAGCATTCTGTAGCAGTATCGCACCAGAGTACAGTTAAAGGTCTGGCTTAGTTCTGGGTGCAAACAAGCATTGTCAATGCCAATTGGCCTGAGCAGTGAAACCTATTGGCTTTGCCTTTTTTTTTAAATCGTAAACAGCTGATGCAAATGCACACTTATCCGCAGCAGCTATCTTGAATGAGTTTTAAAACATTACAAAGTGCATTAAAAGATGCCCACGGAGGATGTGTGTGAATCAACAGAGGCCATCTTTGAATGCAATAATTCCTATCTATTCAGAGATGGGGGTAGTGGATGAGCATGCATCTGTAGTAGCCATCTTTGAATGGGGTCTGCTAAAACATATTCAGAAACGAGGAGAAATGCTTTATTTCTCCTCGTTTTTGCTGTTTCTATGTGTGCTGCGTTGTGCAGCACACATAAAAATAGCAAAACGCCATGCATTTGTGCTCATTTGTCTACGTGGGTGGAGATGTTAAAATAGTAAAAAAAACATTGGAATATGGCCACCTGCGAATGGCTCAGCAGCTGGGCGAGGACAAGAAGACACTTTGTGGGGTTTGGGGTAGTTGAGGGGAGGGGAGGAAAAAAGAGAGGTATGAGTGAAAAGAGACGAAAAAGGGGGATCGGAGAGGCAGGGGACAAAAAGTTCCTCACTTGCAATGCAAGGGCTGACATCAAAAGTGAAAACATACTTGAACCAATGAAAACGCTGGACAGCTGAATGCTCCTAGGCGGGACAGTCAAAAGGATATATTGAAAAAACATCAGTGCAAGAACAGCGAAATGAGATGGGCAACAAAGCCATTCATTCATGAGCAAGGGTCCGACCCAATGCCTGCAGACAGCGAAATTTGTAGCTGAGACCTAAGTCAAGTCATTGTGCTTCTGCATTCTGCAAACACTACTTTCCAAAATCTTGATTGATTGCTCCTGCCAAAGATTTACACATACATATTAAATCAAATTTAGTGATACATATTTTTTTTATTCTAGGCCATACAGATCAATCCTTACAAAAACATGACTCATCTCTGACTCTTGCTACAAACTAATGGATGAGCCAGAGTCGAGTTAGCTATTAGATGTGAACCGACCTTGAGTATTCAAAAGCGTACAAGCTCTATTCGAGCCTACTTTAGATTGTATTGCAGTGAAGTCAAATTGCTTATGTTGGTTTTTCTCTTTTAGGCACTTACGCTCTATTGCCAACATTACCTGCTGTTGGTGGGAATGAAGGCATGGGAGAAGTCATTGAGGTTGGGTGTAATGTCCTTGACCTTAAACCTGGGGACTGGGTCATTCCGGTGGATGCTGGCTTTGGTAAGAATGCTTTCTGAATTTTGGCTAGAACAGTTTTTTTGCAAACAGTGAAAAATGTCCATGACCATATTTACTTTCAGTTGCTAGATGCTTTGTAAACCATCTTTGTGGAAACTCAGATTTGCTCTCCTTTACCACAATAGACCTTGGAAATCATATTTAATGCACAAAATCCAACAGTAGCAGTTCACCAATACTTTAAATGCATTAATTGGTCGTGTAGATGGCAAATCATCATACCACTAAAAAACCAAGCACATTAAGGGACATACCTTCCGCTCCTCCACCCTGAAATAAATGTGATTTATACAGTTGTTGAACCAGACTTTTGGGGTCTTTATTACTTGCATTCATCTCTCCAATGATACCCTTCCTCCTACAGGATTCAGTGTTCAGACCCTCTTCAGACACACTTACTTCCAAACACCAATATGAACTCATCATTTGGTGCTGCCATATCCAGTCCAATAGGGTGATTGGGTTGGATGGGTTGTCTGAATCTCAGGTCCCAGTTTGCTTAACAATATATTGGGCTTTCAACCATCTCCTACCTTCTGCTAGGACAGTACATCCCATGTACAAGGCTGGTACCTTGCCCAGATATGATCTTCATTACTTGCATCCACATGGGCTCACTTTTCCGACAACCCCTCTGAATTTGCTGCACTGGAACATGTGTGGCCTCCTTGGTGGGAGGGGGGGTCTCTAATGGGGTCCCTAAAGGGGGAGTGATTCAGTTTAGGGCTGGAGAGGCTGGAATCAAGAATATGTTACAACAGCAGAGTACCTCTCAGACCAAGGATCAATAGTTATTTCATCAGTAAAGTGCTTCAAAAGTAGTTTCCACTTATGTGCATTTAATGGACTTCAATTACTTATAGAATCTTAATGAAAAAATTGCTATCGTTTTCCCTATCTAACATTGATATGTAAAGCTCACGAAATCATTACTCCTAAAGCAGGTAGGTTGACTGTATCAAACATTTATCTTTTGGATGAAACGACTAAATGAAACAATAACATGCATCACTGTATTTAGAACAAAATCAATATTTTAATCAAGACAAAACACAGATAAAGAACTAACAAAACAATTCATGGATACATTCTACAAAGCGGACATACTTAACGTTATATACAATAGGACAAAGGAAACATACTATACAATAGATATGCCCTATTGGACTTCTGAGCCACTTATTTGATGTAGTGAATCATGTGTGCCCTAATTTATTCTGAAATCGGGACCTATTATTGGTGTTCTCGATTTTACACTACTGAGGGGTCCTAAATGAGGTCAGAGAAAAGGTGTAAATGTTCTTGACTAAGCCATCTAAATTGAGCTTAGGTATTCAATGCTTTTACGCAATAAATTTCAATGTAGTAACTCTTGGCCTCAGAAGATATATGCCGACGTGTTTCGACCTTCGTGGTTGGACCGGGGAAAATATTTCGATAGAAGGTCTTCCTCAGGGCTGGGGACACTTGTGTAGGACACTGCAATTACACAATGGGGTACATACATATGTTAATTAATAGAATTGCTTCAAAAGAGTAATATGTTTGCTAATGTTATTGTTCCTGTTATCCACCACATACTGATGATGTACCTGGGGGGTTCATAATCGTGTATTCGGAACCACGACTTAGGTGGAACTAGGTCCGTGAAGGAGATTGAGGATCAGGTATCTTCACATGTGTTGGATCCTTAGTGTCTTTGTCCTTTTTTCATTATGGAGTATCTGCAGATTACATCTCTGCATGCCACATCATTAAATCGGGATCATGCAGTAATACACCTTGTACCCATTGGTAGGTCAAGATCACACAATGCCAGAAAAGCTACTCCTCGGTCACCCTGCGGATAACTCTAATCCTCACACCATAAACCAACATGGATAAAGATATAAAATTGCTAGAATGTACTAGTTTATGCTCTTTTTCTTGCATTTCTCCTAAAATAATCCTCTCAGTGTGAACAGACCTTTAACACAGGCATTGAGTTGCATCACTAAAATATCCTTGATTCGAACAGATGGTACTCTTTCCCATCAGAAAATAAATATATAGCATTCTATTTTGAACACTGGCACCAACAAGAGATTTTTTTATGGACATCAATTTTTAATTGGTGTGCATATAGTCACGTTTGATTATTTGCAATCCAAATACCACTTATCTACTACTTGGTGGAATTTTATTTGTGATGAGCATAGAATCCATACAGTATCATCTGTCATGCTATCCCAAAAGATTAAGGGCCTAATTTAGATCTTGGCGGATGGGTTACTCTGACACAACGGTGACGGATATACCGTCCGCCGAAATATAAATCCCTTCATGTCTTATGCGATTTATATTTCGGCGGACGGGATATCTATCACCTTTGTGATAGAGTAATCCATCCACCAAGATCTGAATCAGGCCCTAAATCTGATTTATACAGGATACCATTTACTGATTTTCCGTCGTCCCTTCAACCCGAGAACAAGCCTCCCCTTGACTCAGGTTACCTGCCATAGACAGTCCACAACTAACCTGGGGCTGTCTTGAACTTGGAGTTAGACCCCCCCCATCTTGGGCATCTTGGGCATCCACAGCCAAATTGGCCAACGGAGAGAAGTGATTTTCCAGAGAGAGCGCCGCTGTCTGGGTCTGCGTCTGATTTACACTACTCCCCCCCCCCCCCCCGAGTAGACTCAGCAACTTGCTCCATTATTCTGAAATAGGAACTAAGAGAAGGTGAGGGTTTTGGATGCGAGCGCACCTCTTTTGGCCCGCACCGCTTTATTTTCACCGCAACTTTCACCTCCTTTTTAACAGGGGAGACAGCTACCACCTCCCGCACCTTCAGCTCCCTTGTTCTCCCACTTTTCCCTTTCCTCTCAGGGACCGACCGCAGTTGGTATCGATTCCTTCCTTGCGGTACTCTATCAGTCGGGATGTTAATTGTGATGACTTTCTCCCTAGTACCCTGTTCACTATCTGCTACAGCACTCTCTACCCCCACTTTTTCCTCCACACAGACCTTAGAGGGAAAAAGTACCTGTGGGGGGAGATCTCTTTCCATCAGCCCCTGCTGTACCTGCTGTAATTTCTTCAATTTCAAAAGTTGCAACCCATTCTTTCCTGCATTCTTCTCCACTGTACCGGGACACCCCGTCTGCCCAAGCAGCTCTTCCACCAAACCCTCGGCACCGCCAGCACGCTCTCGCTCTTCCACTCCCTGCCGCCCTGTGCTGCCTCCACCACGTCCAACCCGGAAGCCGGCCAACGCTGTTGCCGCGCGGGACCTCCGCCAGAGGGCCGCCGCCCAGCACCAGATCACCCGATGGCTCCCGGCATCGATGCCCATACAGACTCCGCTGTTCCTCACACCAGGTAAGGCTCCTCGCTCAGCGCTCTTTGCCACAAATGCTACCTACATAAACTTTTACAGAACCCTTAACATATCTTTAGTGAGTTCTGCCTTCTTCCATTAGATTCCTCTCTCCTCCGTCCGGGAGCTCCCGCGACCGGCGTCAGCCTGCCGCCATGTTTCCCCCTGTACTGGTACAGTTGGAAAAAATGCTGCTCAATCTGAGGCAGGACATTCTTACGAAGTTTGAGATCTCCGAGGGTAACCAAAAAGGTATCCAAGAAAAATGTGGGGTTTTAGAGGAAAAACTAGATGGAATTGCATAACGTACTACAATTTTGGAAGGCGAACTGAAGGCTCTGTCAGTAGTTATGTCCGAGAATACTAGAGATATTGAGGTTTTGAAATCCCAAAATAAAATTTTACAGGAGGACTTGGAGAGGCTCGAAACTCAATCCAGGCGCAACAACGTGAGACTTCTTAATATTCCGGAAGGTACGGAAAAAGGAGATAAAGAGTTTTATTTGTCATCTTCTAAGAGAGGGGATTCTACAGGATAGGCCGGACCTTGATCTTGAAAAGGAGATCCAAAGAGTGCATAGGGATCCCTTTAAGTTAAATCCTGCTAGGAAGAATCCAAGAAAAGTTTTGATCAATTTTCTTACATACGCAGTCAAAGAGCTGGTGTTGGGACGTTCTCTGAAGGAACGATCTCTGAAATATGGAGACTTCAGTTACCAAGTGAGATCGGACATAGGCAAGAGAACTGCACAGAGACAATGGGAACTGGGCACAAGGATGAATGACCTACGGAGCCAAGGCGTCCAGGTCCAGATGAAGTTTCCAGCGATGTTAAAAATAATGTGGCGCAATAAGATGCACAATATTAGTAATCCAGATGAGGTGGACACTCTTTTGGTTCAGATGGAGGGATCAGCTTCCATTTCAGGCTTGTAGGGTTCTGTATGGTTCCCCTAAGAGGGGAAATAGCGTAGGTACATTAAAATAAGTTCATTATGTGTAGTTAGGCTTTCTTCTATTCTTTTTCTTTAAACTCACGTGTAAATATCTCTCTTCGGGAGGGGGGGTCGCGAAGGGTGGATTCTATTGCCCAGGAATAGGAAAGGGTGTCTCGGGGAGGGTGGGTGGGGGTGCACAGGGTGGCGGGAGCATGGGGAAAAAAAGGAAAATTTGGTCCTCTTTGTGCTATACTTTTGTATGGTTATAGTCGTCTTTGGGTTCTATCAGGAAGGGAGGTTTAAACATGAGTCTAGGCAGAAGGAGCTAATAGGGGGTAGAGTGTGGAGATTTGAGGATGAATAAGATAAATAAAGTTCAATTTTTATCCTGGAACGTCAATGGTCTGAGGTCTAGGAAGCAGTTGGCCCGGGTGACAGACTACCTCAAGAATAGTGAGGCGCAAATTATATTGCTTCAGGAGACCCATCTGGAACGGAAGGAGTGTGGGGTATGTTTTAGTAAGCTAGGTTGGGTCCAGGAGGTAGTGTGTTCAGCCCAAAGAGGCAGCACTAGAGGAGTGGCTTTAATCATTAGAAACAACTCAGGAATAAGGCTTGTAAAACATGAGTCGGATCTCTCTGGCAGATGGTTAGTGCCGAATGTAATGATTCAGGGTATGTCAGTAGCGTGTGCTACGTATTATGGTCCAAACAATGATGTTCCAGAAGCCCTAATGAAGTTGGAATCGTGCCTTTTGGAGACTACGGCCCGATTATACTCGGAGGGGATTTTAATATAGTCCTAAATAAGGAATTAGACAGAACATCAAAAGTTAAATATTTTAGCCCCCCTAGAACATCTGCTAGACTGAAAATTATGATGGCTGAATTTAACCTGATTGATATTTGGCGAAGTAAGATGGGGGGAGCAAGGGATTTTACCTTCTGCAGTAAAAAATATGGGCATCATTCCCGCATCGACTATTTCTTGGTGGATCAGGAATTGTATGCAGAGGTGGAAGCGGTAAAACATGCCCCAGCGGTTCTTTCAGACCATTCGGCAGTGGTCCTGTCCTTAAGACACTATCAAAAAACGGGACAGAAAAGGTGGACTTTAGATAGGACTATTCTATTAGATGAGAGGGTGGTACTTAACTTAGTGGATAAGACAGTTGATTTTTTTCTCTCAAAAAGAGGCTCTGCAAAATTACAAATAGTTTGGGATGCTTTTAAAGCATATTTAAGGGCTATAATAAGTTCCATAATGGTAGGTGAGAGGCGAGCGGTGAGGCAGCAAGACGAAGAGCGAATTAAAGAGATCAAGGCCAGAGAATGTGATCTTCAGAAGGCATCGATGGAGGGATCAGGTAGAGTTCCCGAACTTAGTAGAGAATTGGAGAGGCTACAGGCAGAATATCAAGAGCAGGTGGATAAAAGATTATTGGATAAGTGGAAAGGGAGTAAGCTCCAGCATTTCTCATATGGTGAGAGGTGTAGCTCACTTTTGGCTTGGAAAGCGAAAACTGATAAGACCAAAAATTCAATACGGAATTTGATCAGTGCAGAATCTGGGGTGTTGTTAAATACAAACGCAGATATTAGTGGAGAAGCCCGGAGGTTTATGAGTAGCCTTTATAGAGAGGATATACAACCCAGGAAAGAGTGTATAGAGGCTTGGCTGAAGAGGACGGAGCTGCCGCGACTAAAAAACGAGCAAAAGAGGGTATTGGAGGCTGAGATTACGGAGGAGGAGATTAGGGTGCAATGCAGGAAAATGGCAGGCGGGAAAGCAGCCGGCCCAGATGGCCTCCCAGTTGAGATCTACACTCAAATCTTAGATAAAATAGCTCCGGTTTTGAAAGATATATTTAATGCAATATATATAAAAGGTGAAATGGTTCCTCGATTTTGGGCAGAGGCCACGGTAACTTCAATTTTGAAACCAAATAAAGACCCGTTGAAAGTAGACTCATACAGACCATTATCGCTCCTGAACTCAGATTACAAGGTCTTTTCAGGGATAGTAGCCTCAAGAGTAGCGCAGGTCATCAGAGGAGTCATACACTCAGACCAAAGAGGCTTTATCCCTGGGAGGCAGCTCAATGAGCTCACGTAACTGATGTTGGGGGTTATAGACAGAGGCGGAGGCCCAGAATTTGCCTTTGACTGCAGTGGCTGTAGATGCAGCTAAGGCTTTTGACCAAGTACATTGGGCCTATCTTTGGGAAGCCTTAAGAAACTTTGGTTTTCCGCAGAATATGGTGAGGGCTGTGCAAAATCTATACTATCTCCCCAGGGCTAGGGAGTTGGTGAATGGAGAGTTGTCAGATTGGTTTGATATCACTAGGGGCACGAGACAGGGTTGTCCCCTGTCTCCGCTCCTATTTAATTTGTACATTGAGCCTTTTGCAAATCTGATTAGAGCAGATCCCACAATCCTCCCCTTTAAATCTGCCGGTCTAGTGGCGAAATTGGCTCTGTATGCGGATGATCTGATTCTCTACACTACCAACCCCCAGACAGCAATCCCCAATTTATTGGCAAAGGCGCAGAGCTTCGGTACAATATCCGGATATAAGGTGAACGTAGAAAAAACTGAAATTATGGAATGGAATCAGGATAAGAGCAGTCAGGGGGCAAAATCTCAAATGCGTTATTTAGGCGTATTAATCACGCAGAAACTTGAGGATGTTCCCAGAATAAATTGGAAAAAAGTCAGCCAGGAGATAGGGAGCTTGTTGGTAAGATGTTCTAGCTTACCTTTAAATATATACGGTCGTGTGAATCTTATTAAGATGATCGTCCTCCCCAAAATTACTTTTCTTTTTAACTCTATACCTCTAACATTTCGGAGAGAAGATATAGCAAAGCTCCAGGGGAAGATAGGCAGCTTCATATGGGCTTCAAAGGGACCCAGGATATCTTGGAAAAAGTTGAGGAGGAGGTAGGAGGTGGGGGTTTGGCCTTAGCGGATTTGCTCATATACAGTTATGCATTTCATTTTAAGAATTTTCGTATGCTTGCTAATAAGACAGATCGGTCACCAATGGGACTACTTTTTGAGGCAATGTTAGGGGATGTGGGTCAAGGCCAGTGTCACTTTCTTTGTCAATATGGAGTCCCAAAATACTTTAAAAAGGTGAGGTTGAAGATCCTAAATTCCACTTTAAGAACTTGGATCTATTTTCGGAAAAGGTTGAGAGTCCCATATTATTGATCTTGGGTGCCGATTTGGGAATCCCCGGGAACCCCCGATTGCTTGATTGATCAACTTAGTCAGCCATTAAAATCTGGGGGGTTATGCTATTGGGCAGATCTTAAAACGGGATCAAGTTTAGCGAGTTGGGAAGTGTTAAATAATTGTACGAAGGGACATTTGATGAGGTTTAAATACTACCAACTACGTTCTTGGTGGGCCACACAAGAGTGGGGGGATGAGGAAGATGACTCTTGGTTAGATCAGGTCATGAGAACTGACCCTTTGAAAAAGGAAGTCTCTTTGTGGTATTGGGCCTTTTTGGAGGCGGATGATAAGATCAACTCTGATATTTCTAATCAGTGGGTCGAAGAGCTTGGGGTAGGAGATCCGAGGCAAGCTTGGTATGACTCTCTCTATTTTACGAGCTGTGGTGAAACCAGCTTCGCTCAAACGAAATCATCTATTTACTACCCATAGAGTATATTGGTCACCAGCAAAGCTTTCAAGAGTTACAGGGAACTCATATACCTGCCCAAGGTATATGCTTTCATCAGCAGATGACCTACACTTGTTTTTGCAGTGCCCGAAGATTGTTCCCTACTGGACAGCGGTGTGTAATTTTCTTGGGGAAGTAACTGGTGAACAGATAAAGGTAAGCCTCCGACTTGTATTTTTTGGGCTCTACCAAGAAGGTTGTGCACGAACAAATACAGTTATTACTAAATTTATCTTCTATGTGATCCTGTTGGCGAGGCTGGGGATATGTAGGCTCTGGAAATCTGAAAGTCCCCCAAGCTTTGCCGAGTGCCTTAAAAGCATAATCTGTAAAAAAAAAAAAATGTAAATCCGTATTTGTAAAGCGCGAACTACTTACCCGTACGGGTCTCAAGGCGCTGGGGGCCGTCGTGGAAATTAAGTGAGCTATTGCCCAGAGTCACATGGTGCTGAGCTGAGCTGCCGCCGGAGCCGGGGATCGAACCGTGAGCCCTGTGCTCCGAAGTCAGCTGCCCTGGCCACTGCACCACACCTCTCCACTATCTGTACGAGTCAGTCCGATGTGGCCTGTGACCCTAGAAGTTTGGAGAGGGTCTGGGCATTGTTGGTGGATTGGAGACAACTTTCTAGCAGGTCCGATGATTAAGCCATATATGCTGTCGGTCCGACTCTTCTCTGCCCCGGTTTTCATGAGAGGGAGATGGAAGTGGAAACAGCAGTATTCTTGTGTGGAAATGCTCATCTTTCCCTCCTAGCTATTGAGGGACGAGAGACACACCAGCAGGAGAGTTGGCAGAATGAGGACAAAAAAACAACAACAAAAAAGGATACCTTTTACTAACTTTCTCTCCCTGCACTCATAATTGTCATGCTTTCTTTTCTTTCTATTCTCTCCTCTCCTTTGCTATCCACTTCTCCTCTCTTCTTCTGTCTCCCTCTTTTGCTTCCTTTCCTTCTTAACTTTTTTTAAAAAAGCAGCACACATGGAATTAGGAATAAATAAAGAGAAATAATGTTATTTCTCCTTGTTAATCCACCCCTGGAGAGGTGCACAGTTTTAACGCATTCCCAGATCTATGCCATGTTGTAATCTGGGAATGTGTCAAAACCTATGGGCGTTACGTGGGAACACCCACTGCAACACCCATAGCACGCCTCCCCGACGCAGTGTGAGGCAACACAGTGACTGGCACTGGGTTGCCTCACTCCATATCTACAAAGTCATGAAAAGCCAAGCAGGGTGGCTTTATGTGATCTTGTAGATATGGCTAAGCCCTGTGCGCCACCAGAACATCACAAAAAGAGACGTTCTGTCGGCACACAGGGCTTGTAAATAAGCCCCTTAATTTGTAGCAATTTCCATCGTTTTAATTAATTCTCTTTATTGCTTTCTGAATTTATAATAAAAGATTATTCAACAAAAAATAAAATAAAATACATATACTTACACCAATGAAAATCAGTTGTTATGACTCTCTGTCTTTTAACGTTTTCATAAAACAATTCCCAGACTTAGTTTACTATGCCTCGATCAATGTATTCATAACAACGAGGAACATAATGACAATCTATGTCCTTACTGAAGCCAAACAACATAATTACACAAATGTAGCTTTACCTTTCCCATGAAACAGACTCTTGAGAAGAGATGCTGGAATGACTGATGTCTTTTAGGGAGGGTCTAGCTATTTTCCTTTTCATCTTCCCTGAGTTGTTTCAGTAGTACTTCTGTGTGACTTTTTGCAATAGCCATATGATAAAAAACGTTTTCTTAGAGCCCTCAAAAAGGTTACTCAGACACTTGACGTTTAGGATATAATTATCATGCTGTTGTGTGGCAATTTCAATAAGGACTGATGCCTGCCATAGGCCAAATATTAATTTCCATTTCATTTTCACTATAGCAATAGGGTATCCATTTTATGTATTGTTTGACATAACGAAAAGTGCAGTGAGTGGTCAAATGAGCCATTGCGCAACCATTTCTGGCTTCTGGAGGAAACTGGCATATTGATGTTCTCGCCTGCCGCTCTTTCAATGTGCAGTATGTTACTCACTGCCAAGATGTGTACTGCAGCCTCCTTGCTGGTGCTACAGGCCCCTTCCAAAGGTGAGGTGCTATTTTTTTGAGACAGAGATCAGTCTAGTAAGAGAAGTCTGTGACATATCTCAAAAATGGTTTTTGTTGGCCTTGAGACACTGTGCACTTGACCACTGTTAACCAGTGCTGTGCTAAAGTGTTTGTGGTCTCTGCTTAAAACATGGTAACATTGGCTTATACCCATTTGGCATATTTAATTTACTTATAAGACCCTAGTAAAGTGCACTACATGTGCCCGGGGTCTCTAAATTAAATGCTACTAGTGGGCCATGCAGCACTGATTGTACCACCCACTTAAGTAACCCTTTAAACACGTCTCAGGCATGCCATTGCAGAGCATGTGTGTGCAGTTTTAAACTGCGATGTCGACCTGGCAAAATAAACCTTTTGCTAGGACCAAACCTTCCTTTTTAATACATATAAGTCAACCCTAAAATGGGCCCTGGACAGCCCAAGGGCTAGTGTATTTAAAACATTGGACGTGAACTTTTACGTTTTACATGTCCCGGCAGTGAAAAACTCAAATTATTTTTTCATTACTGCAAAACCTATCTCTCCCATACGATAACGTTGCAAAATAGAAGATATAACTGGTTCATGTTTGATGTTTCTTGAATCCTAATCCTAATTTAAAATCCTAATTTATGGTGATGTTGGATTTTAAATTACAATTCTGAAAATGGCGCTTTTATAAAGTTAACATTAATGGGGCACATCTCTCGCGCACCCGTCCGTCGCACTGCGGTATGTGGGAAAACATCCCTCTCTTTTAATTAATTTACTCTTCAATCATCCTGTTTCATCACTTGATGCCAATGTTAATACCACTCCTTAATCCATACTTTTCCAAACTTATTGAAGCACTGAAGAGACAGCGTAGTTCCACCTTTGCTTTATTCAACATTTTCTTATGTCTTCTGCGTGCCAATCCAGGCTTTTTCACAGCGACACGAATAGGTGAAACGTACATCAAAGTAGGTTCATTACAGTATGCCCAATGCATTTCGAGCCGAAAAGGCTCTTCATCAGGGGACTCTGAAACAAATGAAAGAGGCAGCTCAACTGACTACTTAATGGTTACCTTCACAATACAACATGATCTTGTCCCACCCATTGTCACCATCCTCATCTCCCCACCACTCTCCCCTAGAAAAACCATGTGCGCCCAAAGAAAAACACTATACCTTTCCCTCCAATTGTTCAACCCCCTCCACCCTCAACTACAAACAATACCTCTGAAATGAACTAATGCAAAATTCAAACTCCGATTAACATTCGTTTCTCTCTATTTAATCACTATTTTTACCCCTTCAAAAGTAGTGATCAAGCTTGTGGGCTCTTCGCAACTGCGAACGGGTTCATTCTCACCGGAACTGCGCCACTCGCACCAAAAATCAGGGCAAGCCGTCGCAAGCCCGTCTCTTTACCCAGCAAGCAACGCTCAACTGCTGATGACTGACAATGTGAAGTACAAGACCACCCATCTGCAACGCCTGGCTTGTTCTTGCGCCATGCCGACCACTGCCAGCTGGCAACTTTCTTCGAAGCAAACGGGACTCTTGGCACAAAACTTGAGAAGGTAAACCTTCAGCAGGACCAATCTGGGACTGTATCTGACCCTCGCTCCATCACGGTCAGCCTGAACCTTTGACTTTGACCCTGGTTGGCGCATAATGCTTTTAGGTGCTACTTTACGGTTTATTCTTTAAAAATTCATATCTTCGGTTTTACAGATTGGATTTTTGTCGTTTTGGTCTTGTTTTATTTATTGCATTTGGCTCTATGTTTCTAACCTGGTGTGGGGTCCTTTTGTGTGGTGTTTTCACTGTTTACTGTTTGAAGTATTGCACAAATACTGTGAACATTGCCCCTAGGTTTAGCCTGACTTATCTGTGCCAAGCTACCAGGGAGTTGACCAAAGGTTGATTTGGGGTTTGCTTGTGCTTACCCTGAGTTGGAGTGTGGCTAAGGCTTGTCCAGGACTCACACTCCAGTTAACCAGTAACCCAATTTCTAATATTGGTGAGGATAGGTCTTGCATTTGTGAAGTGCCTTACTGTGATTCGGTATTCACTACCATACCATATCTATGACCTACACAAGTTTTTTTTAAATCTCCTTTTTCTCTCATTTTGAAATTTTTTCAACTTTGACTCCTGCTTTACCTTCATACCCTTGAGACTCTTATTGTTGCACCTGTGATACCTTGCCTAAATGTTCATGGATCTCTTCTGCAAGGAGAGGGTGCTGGCTGTGCAGAAGAGGTTTACTAAGCGGAACCTTCAGAAAGCCCTGTATGCTTATGAAGAAGCTTCAACAGGGGACCAGTAGGGTGATGACTCTAGGGGAAAAGTCTGACGAGGACTACTTCACCACTCTAGAGAACGCAGAGCCCTGGTTATACCTGACCTCAGAATCAGGGCCCCAAGAGGGTGATAGCCCTGAGAAGGATGAGGAGGAGAAAAATGACTTGGCAAAGCCCGCATATTGTAAATTAGACCACGCGGGGGAGAGGACTTCACCTCCCAGACTCCCCGGTCCTTTGGTGCATCATCGCCGCGCCAGGAGGCACTTAAATTTATGTTGCGGGTCCCGCTCAGCGGGAAGGCCGCTTACTGCAAAGTAGACCATGCTGGGGAGAGGACTTCACCTCCCAGACTTCCCGGTCCTTTGTTGCATCATTGCCGCACCCGGAGGTGCTTAAATTAACGTCATGGGTCCTGCGTCACGGGTCCCATGGCGCAGGATGGACACGGGCAACGCCTGGGCAAAGCCTGGGCCAAGGGCGGGCCCGTCCTTTGCCCGTCAGTGCCCGGAGGAGACTGGGCCCCTCTCTTACATCTCTACTATAGTTCCATCTCGAAGGTGGTGAGTGGGCCTTTTATTTTTCGTATCCTATGGCCTTTTGAGTGGATTTCAGTGAAAGTTTCCGATTGCTACTGATTTGCAGCTGATCTTTTAAGCACGGGCAGTACTGTTGTGAAATCAAGTTCTATCAGTATGGGGAAGAGGAAATCGGAGACTACCAATGGGACTGAGAAAAGACCAAGAGCTAGCAAGACCATACTGTCCTTTGTAAATCAGGAACTTGGGGTATTATCAGGTGAGATCTCTTGTGCCGAGATAGAGCTTTCAGTCAATCATCAAGCCACTGTTTTAGTTAGAGGCACAGAAGGTGAGGGGGCTGTTGGTCCCACCACTGTCCCCACTGACCTCCCCCTTGTGCCTTCACCTTCCTGTCAACCTTTAACCTCTAATCCTCCAAACACTGAGGCACACCTTACTAATGATTATTTTACTACCAACAAGCGTTCTGATGATATCCTGATGATATCCAAAGATTAGGAGCCCGATGTAAAACATCAAACCCAGGACAGCTACATTTTAATAAATTAACCAAGAAGTCCGCAATTGGTCCTAGGAAGGCCTCAGTGAAACCTGCATATGAAACCAATGCTGAAAATCTCACCGCACCAAGGCTGGAAAAAACTGACAGCTACATTGCTGGACTTTTTGGTAATCTGGAACACAAGATTCTTACAGTCCTTAATGCTTTTGGCACCCGCATTTCTGCACTGGAGCAGTTAGTGGGAAATCTCAAAGGGTCTGTGGATACCATTCAAATATATATTAAAAACCTGCCCTGTAAACCACCCCGAGCACAAACAACTGTATCACCACAGCAGAAGATGATATTTCCATAATTGATCCTAAGGGTTCCTCGGATCTCGTTGTACCCTGTGAGAAGTTGGCCTGGTATATGCTGTTCACTAATTAAAGTGGGCATCTTGCACAAGTCCAAACAACCCTTATAGTGATTTAAGAGGTCAAAGATAACCTTAGAAAGCTATCCATGTGGTAGATGTGGAGAGCAGCCTTCAGGCTTAGTCTTGAAGGATTGTTAAGCAGCTTGTTTTACCAGCCTGCAACCTTATAGTATTGGTTAAATGAAAGGAGAACCACACAGTAGTTATAAAAATATGTATTTATTAATATACCACTCTCTAGTACGACACAATATCTCCTACTCAGAGATAATCACAAAGCACACAATACTTAAGCACAGAAATGACAGTAAATAGCACCAACACACATTGGGCCCCAGGGGGGGACCAAACCATATACTAAAATAGTGGTATAAGAACCACGACTAGAGTCAAGACAGTATCGAGAGATTGCAGAATCGCTGGGACCCCAAGGAACCACCCAAGGGGAGTAAGTAGGGACCCCATGGAGGACGGGTGCAGTGTGGAAACACGACCACGTGCGCCGTACAATTCTATGGGAAAGTCACAGTTGAAGTTTTAGAGTTTAAGGACCCTTCCCAGTGGACTTCGAAGAAACCCTGTGGAAGACAGAAGGTTGGAGAGCCACACCACCCATGGATACCGAGGTACCCAAGTTACCTATCCCAGGGAAGCCGGGTGCATAGGTCTGAAGTGGCGTCGGAACCTGCTGTCGAACCCAATAGAGGACTTTGAAGAAGAGCTGCTGCTGGAAGGAAGAAAAGTGTCTGTTGGAATCCAAAGGTGGATACTTGTCGTGAAGAACCTGAAAGCAGAGGGGACAGAGTCTGGGTCAATCAGGAGTGACCAGAGGCTCGATAGACGAATGACCACCGATGTCGGGTGCTTCAGGTGCGTTGATGAAGTTCTTGACTCTGCAGCTACGGGGACCAGTAGATGTCGAGGATGACCAGGAGCTGGGTACGAGCTGTCCCATGAAGGATGTTGAGTGCTGAGGGGTCGGTGTGCGGCGGGAGCACCATCAAGCCATGGCAACCCACGCAGAAGGTCAAGGATGGATACGGTTCAAACCAGCAAGGTCCAGGAGGCTCACCACAGCAAGGGGAGTCAGGGAAGGCCTGGAGCAACCAGAAGAGCCCAAAAAAAGCAGAGTTGACCCTCAAGTGGACTCACAGGAGTCGCGAGAGGACCCCGAGCAATTTCACCAAACAGCCCACGGAGCACTCGGTGTGAGGAGGCTGGAGTTCTTGGTAGGAAATGGTGCCAGACGTTGGGGCTACTCGGAGCCCAATGCACTTGTTCTATAAACGCCAACAAGCACATGCACTTGCAAATGTATGCGGTGCATAGGTGTTCGGGTATTGCAGCCCCCACAAGGGATTCTGACCTCAAACTTGGTGAGAGGGCAGCTCGGACCTCAAAGGACGTAGAAATCCACCACCTGTGTTGCTGAAGCCTTTGGAGTCCGTAGGAGCTCAGGGTCAGCAGACCGGACAGCAATGTTGTGGTGCCTGCGGATGCAGGGGAGTGACTCCTTCACTCCAAGGGAGATATCGTCAGTTGTCCTTAATGCTCCACAGGTCCTGCATGGATCCTGTATGGTGCACGGGCACAGACGAGGCAGCAAACTGAGTGGGAGATGAAGTCGGGCCCAAACGAAGTCCAGCGAAGTCCAGAGTGTCCAGACGGTCGAAGTTCGGTGGTTTCTGGTTCAGAATCTTGTCCACGTCGAATCTAGGGTCCTACAGACAGGTAAGCCCTTAAGTACCCACGGAGAGGGATGGACAGAATCAGGGGACCCTCCGAGGGGAGGGTCTGGACAGTGGGGAGGTTACTCCCATGTCCTTTGTCCAGTTTCACGCCAGAGCAGGAGCCAACAGCTCCCAGGACTGGTTTGAACTGGACTATGCACAGGGACACCAAATGTGCCCCTCATGCACCCTGCCCTAATACACTAAATCCTGTCTGGGAGGTGGTCACACCTCCCTGTGACAGGATAACTATTGTTCTGCCTTCCCCTGCTCGAGCTTGGCTCAGCATCAGGAGGGCAGAAATGTGTCTCTGGTCAGCAGCAACCATTTTGTGCTCTCTGGGACTAGAAGGCTGGTACCGGGATCACCAGGGACCCAACAAAGCTCGCTTCTGAGGGGTGGAATCATACCTCCCACACCGGTTACCGATGTGGGGGTATGATTTCCCCATGTTTGACACCAAACACGATAGGGTTAGTTTCAGCCGTTTTAGAGTTGGTCATCATGCAGTCGCATAATGCTACTCTATATGTCGTAAATGGCTGCCTCACTGACAACCTGGGAGAATGGACTCAGTAGGCTGCAGGGGTGTTCTGCTGATGCAGTGGCACCCTCTCACTTAGAACCAAGCACCCTGCCTTCAGGATTATAAAGGCCTGCTAGAGAGGTGACTGATAGGTTTTAAGTGCAGTGACCCTTAGATATAGGAAACCTATATCTTAAGTAAGTGGTGCATGCACCAACTTACACAGGCTGCAATGGCAGGCCTGTAGGTTCCATTTTACATGGCCTCTCATGGGTGGCATATACATGCTTCAGCCCATGGGAGGCCTCTGGGGTACCTATGCCCTGGTTACATGGGTACCATATACTAGGGACTGACAAGGGTACCCCAGTATCCAATCTGGAATGTACCTAAGTACATAACATACCAGGTTAGGGATAAAGCAGATAGATTGGGGTCCTGATTAGCAGGATCCCAGTCAGACTAGTCAAAAACAGTAGAACATCAAGCAAAAAGTGGGGGTAACCATAAGAAGCAGTTCCTACTTTCCTACACAACCCCCAAATGTAAGTAGATGAAACTAACCTTGCCCAGTTGAGTTTTCATTTTCTAAGTGGAAATATCTGGAGAGTCCGTCTGCATTGGCATGGTTACTCCCAGGTCTATGTTCCACTGTATAGTCCATCCCCTGTAGGGAATTGGACCACCTCAAAAGTTTGGGGTTTTCACCCTTTATCTGTTTAAGCCATAAGAGGGGCTTATGGTCTGTCTGAACAATGAAGTGAGCGCCAAACAAGTTTGGCCTCAACTTCTTCAGAGCCCAGACCACAGCAAAGGCTTCCCTCTCTATGGCTGACCAACGTTTTTCTCTGGGGGTCAACCTTCTCCTGATAAAAGCTACTGGTTGATCCTGACCCTCTGCATTCAGTTGTGACAACACAGCCCCTACCCCCGACTCAGATGCATCTGTTCAGACAATAAATTGCTTGGAGTAGTCAGGACTCTGCAGAATGGGAGTAGTGCACATGGCCTGCTTGAGATCATCAAATGCCTTCTGACAGCTAGCTGTCCACTGAACCTTCTTGGGCATTCTCTTTGATGTGAGATCAAATCAAGGGAGTCACTATAGACACATACCCTTTAGCAAATCTCCTGTAATACACAGTCAGCCGCAAGAAAGCTCTGACCTGAGTCTGGGTAGTAGGAGCAACCCAGTCCATGATGGTCTGGATTTTGCTCTGTAATGGCTGAACCTGGCCTCCAACCACAAGGTGGCCCAGGTATACAACCTTGCTCTGCCCTATCTGGCACTTAGTAGCCTTGATAGTGAGGCCTGCTTTTTGCAGAGCCTCCAAACATTCTTCAGGTGGACCAGGTGATCCTCCCAGGTGGAGCTAAAGACAGCTATATCATCAAGATATGCTGCACTATAGGCTTCCAGGCCTGTAAGGACTTTGCTCACCAGCCTTTGGAATGTGGCAGGTGCATTCTTCAAACCAAAGGGCATCACAATAAATTGATAATGCCCACTAGGGGTTGAAAATGCTGTTTTTGGTTTGGCATCCTCAGCTAGTCTGATTTGCCAATAGCCAGCAGTTAGGTCAAATGTGTTCAGATACTTGGCTGAGGCCAAAGTATCAATAAGCTCATCTGCCCAAGGAATTGGATGAGCATCAGTCCTAGTGACTGCATTGAGTCCTCTGTAGTCCACACAAAACCTCATCTCTCTTTTGCCACACTGGGTGTGAGGTTTAGGTACCAGGACTACTGGGCTAGCCCAGGGGCTATCTGAGGGCTCAATCACTCCCAGTTCCAGCATCTTTTGGAACTCTGTCCTGATGCAATCTCTGACATGGTCAGGCTGCCTGTAGATTTTATTATTGACAGGTAGACTCTCACCGGTGTCTACTTCATGGGTACACCAGGTGGTTTGACTGGGTGTCAGAGAAAACAGATGCCTGTATTGATTGAGGACCTTCCTACAATCAATCTGCTGTTGACCAGTGAGGCTGTCTGCCAAGACTACACCATCTACTGATCCATCATCAGGTTTCTGTGAGAGGAGGTCAGGGAGTGGGTCACTCTCTTCCTCCTGTCCCTCATCATTTGCCATGAGCAAGCCCATGTCAGCCCTGTCCACATAGGGTTTGAGCCTGTTCACATGGAGCACCCTATGGGGGCTCCTAGGAGTGCCAAGGTCCACCAAATAGGTGACCTCTCCTTTCTGCTCAATTATAGTATGGGGTCCACTCCACTTGTCTTGGAGGGATGCTGGGGCCACAGGCTCCAACACCCATACTTTCTGCCCTGGCTGATAAGCAGTCAGAACAGCCTTTTGGTCATGCCAAGCTTTCTGTAATTCTTGGCTTGCCTCAAGGCTTTGCTGGCCTTCTTCATGTACTCAGCCATCCTGGAGCGGAGACCAATACATAGTCCACAATTTCTTCTTTAGGTGGTTTGAGAGGTACCTCCCATCCCTCCTTCACTAAACACGGGGGACCCCTAACTGGATGCCCAAACAGAAGTTCAAAAGGGCTGTGGCCAACCCCCTTCTGTGAGACCTCTCTGTAGGCAAAGAGAAGGCAGGGCAGCAGGACATCCCATTTTCGCCTAAGCTTTTCTGGGAGGCCCATGATCATGCCCTTGAGGGTTTTGTTGAACCTTTCAACTAACCCATTGCATTGTGGGTGATAGGGTGTGGTAAACTTATAGTTCACTCCACACTCCTTCCACATAGCAGTTATATAACTTGACATGAAGTCGGTACCTCTGTCAGTTAAGACCTCCTTAGGGAAACCCACCCTGGAAAAGATTCCCAGGAGGGCCCTGGCCACCACAGGGGCTGTGGTGGTTCTAAGGGGTATTGCCTCTGGATACCTAGTGGCATGGTCCACCACCACTAGAATATAGCTGTTCCTAGATGCAGTAGGAGCCTTCCAGAGCCTTAATGGCACTATCCACAAAGTCTACCCAATCCTGATTCTGTGCTTTCTGGGTGTCTCTGAACTTAATCCTGTACTGTTCAGTGGTTAAGCCAAACCCATCAATGAGAGCACTCTTCAAGATTGAGTAGTTGTCAGCATCCAATACTCTCTAACAGTGAGGAGCTTATCTCTACCTTTGTCAGCAAAGGAGAGCCACAAGATAGCTGCCCACTGCTCTTCAGGGACCCTCTGAACTTTACAGGCCCTCTCTAAAGCAGTTATCCAGTTGTGGATGTCATTCCCAACATGGTAGGGAGGGACAATCTTGCTCAGGTCCCTATTATCAAAGGAATGTTCCTTAACTCTAGGGACACTGTTGCTGCCACCATGGGACTCTAGTCCCAACATTTTGCTAGCTCTCTGGACTTCTAGGGAATCCTTATCAAGGGCCAACTGCTCTTGCCTGAGCCTAAGCCAAGCTTTCTCAAGCTCAAGAAGTTGGTATCCCCTGTCAAAGGAATGGTCCCTCTTGCTAGATACAGAGGTCCCTATAGACCAATTATGTAAATCCCAACCCTCTCAAAGGGAGCCCCCACCACAGGTAGTGGTATCAGGGGGGCCTTTGTAGTACCACCTGCCTTACCACTGGCTTGGCAAGTGGTACAGGAGCGACAAAACTCCTTTGTGTCTTCAGACATGTGAGGCCAGTGAAAATGAGAGACAAGTCTGTCCCAGGTCTTACTTTGGCCTAGGTGTCCTGCTTGAGGAATATCATGTGCCTAGGTGAGTAGGAAGCCCCTAAACTTAAGAGGTATGACCAACCTCTTGGTGACACCAGGCTTGGGGTCTCTACCCTCTGAGTATAGTAGTCCCTTATCCCAATAGATCCCGTGGGATCCACTGATACTCCCAGCAGCCTCAGCAGCAGCTTGCTGTATGAGGGGTTCAAGAGAAGGGCAGGTTTGTTGCTCCAGGCTCAGATCTGCCCTGGAAGGGCTCCCTGTCCCCAAGAACTCAACCTGATCAGGTTCAAATTCATCTGAGACAGTTCCTTCACAGGGACTGGGATCATCTCCCTCAGGAGACTGATCCTCACTCTGAGTCTGGGGGGAAGACACAGCCTTACCCCTCCTGCTCCTTTTATTGGAAGGCACCTGGTCCATTTTTTCAGGATACAGGGCCTGTTCAGTGTTAGCCAACTTGACCTGTGACTTGGTCACAGCAAACACATCTGCAGTGATGCCCAGCATTGCTGCATGAGTCCTAAACTCCACATCAGCCCAGGCTGATGCCTCCAAATCATTGCCCAGCAAAAAATCCACTGGTAGGTCTGAGCTAACCACAACTTTCTTAGGGCCAGTTACCCCTCCCCAGCTGAAATTAACAACTGCCAAGGAATGATCAGTCCTGACATTGTTTGCATTGGTCACTTGGTACATCTCACCAAGTATGATTTGTCCAGGAGACACAAGTTTCTCTGTCACCATTGTGACACTGGCCCCTGTGTCCCTGTATGCCATTGCTTCTACTTCATTTGTTAAGGGCTGTTGCCTGGACTTGCCCAGGTTACTGGGACTGACAAGTAAGGTGGCCATACCTATGCCACCATCACAGACTAACACAGCCTGAGCTGAAGTTCTGACTAGGCCAGAACCCACCTCAGAACCCAAGGTTAACCCTACTAATCCCTTGTTCTCTGCACCACCACTTGTAACTGTACTAGGGGGAGCAGTTGCCTTAGGGGCAGTGGTGGTTGGAGTAGTCTCCTTGGCCTTTGGACTATTGGCATCTTTTGTCCAATGGGTCTTTTCTTTACATAAGTAACACCAAGGTTTCTTCTTGCCTTTTCCTTTGTTGGATTGTGACTCCCCCCCCCCCCGAGGCAGGTTTTTGGGGCCCTGATGATGACTTTTGATATTTACCCTTGTCCCCACCCTTATCTGGAGTTTTAGAATCCTGTTTCTTTTTGTCACCACCATTGCTCTGGTTTTTCTGCTTCACCCTGGTTCTGACCCACTTATCTGCCTTCTTTCCCAATTCTTGGGGAGAAGTCAGATCAGAGTCAACCAGGTATTGATGCAATAACTGATTTTGGCAATTATTAAGGATCTGCCCCCTCATAATCATATTGTACAATCCCTTGAAATTATTCACTTTGCTGCCAATCAACAAGCCTTCCAGAGCCTTAATGGCACTATCCACAAAGTCTACCCAATCCTGATTCTGTGCTTTCTGGGTGTCTCTGAACTTAATCCTGTACTGTTCAGTGGTTAAGCCAAACCCATCAATGAGAGCACTCTTCAAGATTGAGTAGTTGTCAGCATCCAATACTCTCTAACAGTGAGGAGCTTATCTCTACCTTTGTCAGCAAAGGAGAGCCACAAGATAGCTGCCCACTGCTCTTCAGGGACCCTCTGAACTTTACAGGCCCTCTCTAAAGCAGTTATCCAGTTGTGGATGTCATTCCCAACATGGTAGGGAGGGACAATCTTGCTCAGGTCCCTATTATCAAAGGAATGTTCCTTAACTCTAGGGACACTGTTGCTGCCACCATGGGACTCTAGTCTCAACTTTTTGCTAGCTCTCTGGACTTCTAGGGAATCCTTATCAAGGGCCAACTGCTCTTGCCTGAGCCTAAGCCAAGCTTTCTCAAGCTCAAGAAGTTGGTATTCCCTGTCAAAGGAATGGTCCCTCTTGCTAGATACCGAGGTCCCTATAGACTGTCCTGACTGATTTGACTCTGCAGAGGGAGATCTAGATCTCCTTGGTAAACTCTGTACTCTCCCAGGAGGGGTGAAGTGGGGGCCATCAAGGCCTTCTCCACTATCTTCTGGAAGATCTGAGTTATCCAGGTGGGAACAATCTTGGTCCCCTGGTCAGGGTTAGAGTCTAGGTCATAAAAGGTGTCACCTCCTGACCTGTCTTCATTTCCTGTCCCACCCACTCTCTCCTGTTCATCAGACCCAGGGGTTTTCCTTCAGTCATCCAGAAGTAACATCTCTATCAGACGTTGAGTGTTGGCACTTCTCCCTGTCGTTTAAATCATATGGGGGGGGAGAGAGAGAGAGAAGCAGTGATCCATTTGGCTTCCAAGTATGATACAAAAATCAATAGGGGGAAAGGATCACTTGTACCTACGTTACGAGGGTTTATTAATTATTGGTACCTTCATAAAAAACCCTCATACACGTACGTAGAGGGAAACGCGGTATATCTTGGTTCTCCGCCTATTCGTAACGTGACAGCATCATCATAGGGTTTGTTTGGTATGCTGACCTCCACCTGGAGGTGAACCAATGGTATTGCAGTAGTGTCCAGAGACCAAAATATTCAAAAAATAAGTGCTCTTGGTAAAGTGAAATTAAAATTCTTTAAACACCCTTATTTGAGTGCAATTATTTATTGGTGAATGGGCGTTAAAGAAGTTAAAAATAGTGAGCGTGCGTATTTAGGTCATGTTACTAGATCTAACGCACTAAAGAAGTCCATACGTGAGGTCGACATGTTTCAGCCCCATTTTGCCCAGCCGGGTCTAAGGGGCTTTCTTCAGGACCAGTGAAAATGTGCAGACACAATTTGTGCCGCACTGATAAGTGGTTTACTATTTGTCCACTATGGTATTTAGGTCAGTAGTAACTGCAATTGTAAAGACAAAAAGAAAGAGGAATATATGTGAGTACCTTTCTAGATGCTGGTCAAGTATTATCTAAACATTCCTAAAACTTTCGGGAAGTTAGTAAAGTTAAGAAGTCTTAATCTAACCATATTGCAAGCATTTTGCCAAACTAAACACTGCATGAAATATGGCATTTCTCAGAATTGTAGGCGCAAGAGTCTCGCAGTATCAATGGAATGCGTGTGGTATATTGGGCATTATCAAGGCAGTATCATTGGTTACGAGGCAAATTAAATTAAGGTAATTGAACCAGGCAAGCTTTTTTGTATATATCCATATTTGCCATGTGATTGTTAAAGTAAAATAAAATAAAACCGGGTATTGTTATTTCTCATGTAGAATCCATTAAAATCACTTTTAAACGGGTGTGCTTGTCTACAAATATTGGTGAATATCGTTCCGCTTGTGTAATCCACCATTACTGGCAGCTATGACTCGATGTTGCAACCCCCCCAATAATTACCTTAAAAAACACACTTTAGGGCGCCTCGGAGGCCGGCAAGTGTTTCCCGGCTTGCTGTGATAGAAAAACAATATTAAATAGAGGCCTTACTTGAAGTCATGTGAACGCGGTCTTTCGGCGTGTCTCCCTCACCTGCAGCTACGGGAGTTTCTCACTTGTGCTTGCTCTGCCCTCGGTGAGGCGGGACAGTTGGGAGCCATCATTTGTTTCTTCGCTATAGTCAACATGGAAGAAAGACTCTATGCATGAGTACAAATTAGGGTGCTTTTAATACATTTTCAGTGGCAAAAATCGTGAGTTTCATTTCGCGTTAATTATTAAACCATATTTTTATAAAAGGAATTAAAACCCTAAGTTTTAATTTAAATAGCTGATTCTCAAAAAACGAGCCATTGTAATTAAAAATTTAGTGTGGTAGTGACACTTAAATTGCTGGAATGTGATATTCATGTGCCAGTTACCAGTGTTTTATATGGCGAAAATACAGTACTTGTTCACAAAATGGCTCATCTGAAACTGAATCTTTGGGAGGGTTGCGTGGCCAGATGGTCATTGTAACTGGTTCAGTGTCACTACCACACTAAATTTTTATTACAATGGCTCGTTTTTGAGAATCAGCTATTTAAATTAAAACTTAGGGTTTAATTCCTTTTATATAAATATGGTTTAATAATTAACGCAAAATCAAACTCACGATTTTTGCTACTGAAAAATGTATTAAAAGCACCCTAATTTGTACTCGCCATAGAGTCTTTCTTCCATGTTGACTATAGCGAAGAAACAAATGATGGCTCCCAACTGTCCCGCCTCACCGAGGGCAGAGCAAGCACAAGCGAGAAACTCCCGTAGCTACAGGTGAGGGAGACACGCCGAAAGACCGCGTTCACACGACTTCAAGTAAGGCCTCTATTTAATATTGTTTTTCTATCACAGCAAGCCGGGAAACACTTGCCGGCCCCCGAAGACACCCTAAAGTGTGTTTTCTAAGGAAATTATTTGGGGGGTTGCAACATCGAGTCATAGCTGCCAGTAATGGCGGATTACACAAGCAGAACGATATTCACCAATATTTGTAGACAAGCACACCCGTTTAAAAGTGATTTTAATGGGTTCTACATGAGAAATAACAATACCCGGCTTTATTTTATTTTACTTTAACAATCACATGGCAAATATGGATATATACAAAAAAGCTTGCCTGGTTCAATTACCTTAATTTAATTTGCCTCGTAAGCAATGATACTGCCTTGATAATGCCCAATATACCAGACACATTCCATTGATACTGCGAGGCCCCTTGCGCCCCCTGCAATTCTGAGAAATGCCATATTTCATGTAGTGTTTAGTTTGGCGAAATGCGCAATATGGTTAGATTAAGACTTCTTAACTTTACTAACTTCCCGAAAGTTTTAGGAATGTTTAGATAATACTTGACCAGCATCTAGAAAGTTACTCACATATATTCCTCTTTCTTTATGTCTTTACAATTACAGGTACTACTGACCTAAATACCATAGTGGACAAATAGTAAACCATTTATCAGTGCGGCACAAATTGTGTCTGCACATTTTCACTGGTCCTGAAGAAAGCCCCTTAGACCCGGCTGGGCAAAATGGGGCTGAAACATGTCGACCTCACGTATGGACTTCTTTAGTGCGTTAGATCTAGTAACATGACCTAAATAGGCACGCTCACTATTTTTAACTTCTTTAACGCCCATTCACCAATAAATAATTGCACTCAAATAAGGGTGTTTAAAGAATTTTTATTTCACTTCACCAAGAGCACTTATTTTTTTAATATTTTGGTCTCTGGACACTACTGCAATACCAGTGGTTCACCTCCAGGTGGAGGTCAGCATACCAAACAAACCCTATGATGATGCTGTCACATTACGAATAGGCGGAGAACCAAGATATACCGCCTTTCCACTTCACCCTGTCTTCAACTTTCTAGAGGCACACATGGCTTTCAGTTCTTGGAACGAAAGCTCACTGTATCCAGAAGGCAGAAAGTCACTGGCATCTCCTTTAGCAGACATACTAAGTGTGGTGTGGTGTTGCACCTACCTAACCTGGTGGGAACTAAACTCTCTGAGGTTGGCGAAAGGGTGTGCTAAACCCTTGACTTACCCAACCCCAAGTTCAGTAGAACTTACTAATTCCAAGCTAGTATTATATGTACCTAGTACTAGTGGTTTTTCAGTTAATCAATACAAAGATTTATCTGGTAAAACAATGCAGGCTTGAATACCAACCGCTGCACACCAATGTGAGAAGTTGGCCTGGTATATGCTGCCCACTAATTAATGTGGGCAGCTTGCACCAGTCCAAACAACCCTTATGGTGATTTAAGAGGTCAAAGATAACCTTAGAAAGCTATCCAAGTGGTAGCTGTGGAGAGCAGCCTTCAGGCTTAGCCTTGAAGGAATGTTAAGCAGCTTGTTTTACCAGAATGCAACCTTATAGTATTGGTTAAATGAAAGGAGAACCACACAGTAGTTATAAAAATATGTATTTATTAATACATGTAACTAGTACAACATAATATCTCCTATACAGAGATAATCACAAAGCACACAATACTTAAGCACAGAAATGATAGCAAATAGCACTAATACACAGTGGGCCCCAGGGGGGGACCAAACCATATACTAAAATAGAGGTATAAGAACCACAACCTGAGTCAAGACAGTGTCGGGAAGTTGTAGAATCGCTGGTACCCCAAGGAACCACCCAAAGGGAGTAAGTAGGGACCCCAGGGAGGACGGGTGCAGTGTGGGAACATGACGGCGTGCGCCGTACAATTCTATGGGAAAGTCACGTTTGAAGTTTTAGAAATTAAGGGCCCTTCCCAGTGAACTTCGAAGAAACCCTGTGGAAGACAGAAGGTTGGAGAGCCACCCCACCCGTGCATACTGAGGTACCCAAGTTACCTATCCCAGGGAAGCCGGGTGCATAGGTCTGAAGTGGCGTCGGAAACCGCTGTCGAACTCAATGGAGGACTTCGAAGAAGAGCCGCTGCTGGAAGGAAGAAAAGCATCCATTGAAATCCAAAGGTGGATTCTTGGAGGGCGTGGCCAGCCAAGATGGCCATGTGGACCTAAACCACGACGGCTCCGATATCGAAATTCCAGTAAAGGAGGATACAGCAATGAAAACGTAACAATCCTACTCCAAAAGTCCTGTTTCCAGCTCAGGAACTCTCTGGGCCGCGGTGGACAGAAGTGGACTGCCAAAAGGTGCGGGAGCTAGGTGGACGCCAGAGGAGCAGCCGAGGGCCGATAGGGCCTAATCTCACACCAGATGGCGGGAAGGTGCCGAGTTGAACACGCCCATCTGGCTGAGACCGGAGATCATCCAGCACCTGTGGTGATCACGCTCTGCAGTGTTCCGGCTTTGTGGCTGATCTGAGGGGTGAAATTTCAGCCGAGATCACAGCACTTATCGGAAGGCGGGCACCCTGAGGAAGGTCGCGGCCGGCAAGACCTGCAACAGCAGACGGCGAGTGGGGGGATCCAGAGAGCCACCGAAGACAAGCTCCATGCCGCGCTGAATCCCCGACCACAAGAACCTGTGGTGAGTGAGCAGAGGCCCTCCCCCCCGTACTAAGGATCCCCGGAGACAATGAGCGTGCTGCTCAGCTGGGCTCCTGGGAAAAGGCAGTGAGACCCGGTGGCGGCAGAGCCCACTATACCAGAGGCCGGTAGGGGCCAACAAGATTATTCTCGCCCCTGAGCAATAGTGCAAAAAATTTTTGGGATTGAGACAGGAGCGGAGGCGGGGGGCAGTGACATATCGCCCCCTTTTTTCTCACCGCTGGTGCAGCGAGAACGGCCTAGAGACAGAGCGAAGCATGGTGCCTGACCTCAAAATGGCGCCCAGGGCCGAAATGGAGAAAACTCTGTCACGCCTACAGCACACACAATAAGGCCAATAATTAACTCCTGGCACCCCATTATTCAGGGAAAACTCGCCGCATGACAGACCCCTTGGTCCCATGAGCCAATAACCCTGTCTACCGCAGAGCAGCAAAGGATCAGTCTATAGGGGAACCAGTGAGAAGACCAGGACGTGAGACAGAGGTCGTAAAAACTGCAGTGACCGGTCCAGTGAAGAAGTAGCCAAAGGGGAGGCGACGTACCACTTACGATTCCACGACTAGTTCCACGAAAGGGGTTGGAAATTAACTGAGCTGTTCCGACGAAGTCCCCCGCCAGTGCCACATGGAAATCACCGGGAAAACGCCCTAGCAGTGGAAGAACAACGCAGGCGTCGCGGAGGGCCCATCTATGCCGCCCAAAAAACAAAAAGGTAACAGAGTCTCTGCCTATTTCACCCCCACATCCACGAAGGACCCTCAGTCAACTACCGAAGGGGCACCCAGTATGGCGCTCTCTAAAGAGGAGCTTCTGGCCTCCCTAAGAGAATTCAAGCAGGAACTACGGGAGGAGCTTAAGGCGGATATGGCTCAGTCCCTGGACTCGCTGAGAGTGGATCTTAATGCCAGACTCTCCAGTTTACAGCAAGACATTGACTCAGTGGGCACCAGAGTGTTGGATCTAGAGGCAAAAAATGCAACTCTAGAAAGCTACAAGAGCCAGTCCACCTCGATAACGCAAGACCTCCAAACACAGGTACAGGCTCTGCTTCTGAAAACTGAAGACCTAGAAAACAGAGCAAGAAGGGAGAACATTAGAATTCGGAATCTGGAGGAAGGCGCAGAGGGGCCTGACCTCGAGGCATTCGTGGTGGGCCTTTTCTCGGAAACCCTGGGTGCGACGAAGCTCAAGGTCAAAGTTGAAAGATTGCACAGAGTAGGGAAACCTAACCCAGATGGAAGACGTCGACCACGAGACGTCCTAGCGAAGCTCCACTCCATCCAGACTAAAGAGCCCATACTGCTAGCCGCCAGAAAACTGGACGTGGTGAAGTTCCAAGGATTCTCCTGTGACCTATACCAGGATATAGCACCAGCAACACTTCAGCGGCATCAACAACTGAGTTCTGTTACGGAGAAGCTCAGACAGGACAAAATTAGATACCGCTGGACCTACCCTTTTGGAATCGCCTTTGAATACCGAAACAAAGCTCACCATATCACCGAGGCGAAAGAGGCGTTCACTTTACTGGGTCTCACACCCCCAGAATCTGAAACGGGCACAGATGGCCACGCACAGCGGAATGGTGCTCACAGCGGAGCTGAGAAAGGCAATCAATGGCAAACTCATCGGGCCCCCAGATCACAGAAGAAATAAAGCCTCCGTGAGACGACCTAATAGAATTCAATGCACAAGAATTCCAGCAACGACGGATGCAAGCCCTGCAAGAGTCCCCCCGGTGAGACGGACAAGATGAGACATCCCGCCAACCTTCACTGCCGGGACACCATCGACCCCTCACTCATAGCGGGCCTTGTAGGTGATGACCTATGACGTCTTCATGGCCGTTGCCCAAGCGGTCATCAATGAAACGAGGCACCAGGCTCTGTTCTAGAGCAGTAGCGACTATCCTCTCTTGGAGCTACAATGAATGAACTTTGACATCGTACTATGGTCCAATTCACCTCACATGTACGCCAGACACCGAGAAGGTGATCTGACTTGGGGACAGGTTGTCCCAATGTTTACTGTTTTTAAATTTTCTCTTTTCCTCTTTCTCCCCCATTTCGTTTTTTTACTTTTTCTACCACAACGGGACCAGAGTGAACGGGGTAGCACACGGGGAACAGAGTCGGGTAAAACATTCTGGACGAGAGCACACAAACTAGCTAGCGGGGACGAGCAAGTGTGGGGGCCGAGGGGGGAGTGGGGGTGACCGAGCAGACAGTGAGAGGCAAACAGGAAAGGCTCACTAGATCCAAAAAATCACTATGGTAATTTCCACACTATCGTGGAATGTTAGAGGTATGAACGCCCCATCCAAACGACAGAAGATCTGGAAATATCTCACGGACACTCATTATGATATAGTCGCTCTGCAAGAGACGCATCTCAAACGATCAGAAGATCACAGATTAAAACACAAAACATTCCCACTGATATATAAATACTCCTCCACTACAAAACACAACGGGGTGGCCATCTTCTTCCATGCTTCTTTAAAGTTCCAACCAATGGACTACAAAGCTGACAAAGACGGGAGGGTAGTTCTGGTAAAGGGTCGCATCCGAGGAAGCCTTTGTACAATTGCGTCGATATACGTCCCTAACACTAACCAGGCAGTCTTCATCCATAACGCACTTTCTTTACTGGGGGGCTTCACTGAGGGGGAAATAATCTTGATGGGAGATTTCAATCTCACCTGGCATTCAGGCTCTGATAGCACACACCCCCAGAGAGCCCACATTTGGAGCTTCCCGAAAAACCTTAAACAGAGCTTCCAAGACATGGGACTCAAGGACAGTTGGAGGGAGGCACATCCGGTAGACAAAGACTATACTTTCTTTTCCCACGTCCACCGATCCTACTCAAGAATCGACTATATCTTCCTGAGCCAATCCCTGAACCAACAGGTCAAAGAGGCCACAATATACCCTATCATCATCTTAGACCATGCGCCGGTGGAGACACTCTTGGAATGGGCCTGCCCTAAACCCCAATTTAAGAGGTGGTTCTTTCCCAATGCCGTAGTTCGGGATAAAACATTACGAGATGCACTACGCACACACATCAGAGAATTCTTTCAATTCAATGACCCCCAAGACACGGCATTGGCAAATAATTTGGACACCTTCAAAGCCATAGTCAGGGGACATTGTTTGACGCTAATGGCAACCCTCAACAAGGAGAGAACGAGAGAGAGACTGTCCTTAGAGAGGGAACTGAAAACAGCTGATTAAACACATAAGGCCGCCCCTACATTTACCCTTCAAAGAAAGGTCACAGCCATTAAGGGAAAGCTACAGGCAATATACTTGAACAGGGCAGAGCTAACACTTCTCCGGCTTAAGCAATCCTCTTACGCGCAGGGTAACAAAGTGAGGGCACACTTGGCAAGACAATTAAGGGTGAAGAGAGAAAAAGAGTACATAGGGAACATATAGGACCCCTCAGGCGCACAAACTCGGGATGAGGCAGGGAAAGCACAAACATTTAGAGATTTTTATAACGCACTATACACAGCAGATCGACCCAATCTTCAAGAACAAATAGACTACCTACACGAGATAGAGCTCACACAGGTCACAGCGGATCAGAATGAACACTTGGGCGAACCCATTACGGAGGAGGAAGTGCAGAAGGCTATCAGCGACCTGAAACTTCACAAATCGCCAGGCCCTGACTGCCTAACGATACAGTTTTATAAAACATTTAGCACAGACCTAACCCCACAACTGACGGCCCTCTTTAATTATATAGCCACTACCAAACCACTCACACCTACCATGAGCGAAGCACTTATTTCTGTGATTCCCAAACCTGGAAAGGACCCGCAACAATGTGGATCTTATCGCCCCATAGCACTCCTCAATTTGGACGCCAAATTATACTCAAAAATTCTGGCCACCAGACTAGAAAACCTAATGCCCGGCTTGATACATCCGGATCAGTCTGGGTTCATTAACCCCTTCGCCGTGGTGCGAATTCCGCCGCGGTGCGGGGGGGCTAGGGGGTGAGTGCGGCGCTTCGGTGCTCATGACGGCTCCACGCCATCATGAGTCACGGGCGGCGTGTGCTCATGACGGCGTGGTTCCGTCATGACCACGCCCGCTCATGAATTCGCCCGCACAGGCGGGGAATTAATGCGCGTGGGCGGAGCTGCCGCGGCATGACGGAACCACGCCGTCATGAGCACACGCCGCCCGTGACTCATGACGGCGTGGTTCCGTCATAAGCACTTAAGGGGTTAAGGGTAGGCAGACACACGACAATGTGCGTAGAGTGATCCACTTAATAGAAAAAAACGCTAAAAAACAGATCCCGGCAGTCCTTCTTGGCTTAGACGCCGAGAAGGCATTTGACCGGGTGGATTGGTCCTTCCTCTTCCGGACGCTCCAGCGCTTCCGATTCTGCTAGACTTTTATAAACATGATAAAGGCCAACTTCGCGGCCCCCAGTGCCAGAATACTGGTCAACGGGATAGCCTCTGACCCTTTTACCCTGGGGAGGGGAACACATCAGGGGTGTCCCCTCTCCCCACTACTCTTTGCGCTCAGCATTGAACCCCTAGCTACTAAAATCAGAGATAATCAGGGGATCAGAGGGGTTCCCTTCGCCTCCGAAGAACATAACATTTCTTTATTCGCTGATGACATACTATTGACCCTTTCAGACCCACGACGATCCACGACGCTACTCAGGGAAGAACTGGGACGCTTTGAAGGCGTAGCAGGACTCCGAATCAACCAGCCCAAATCTTTAACCTAAATTTGACGTTAACGGATGCAACGATGGGAGAATTAGTGGCCTTAACCCCTTTCCAGTGGGCCAAACGAGAACTAACATACCTGGGGATAAAACTGACCCCCAAAATCTCAGGACTCTTTAGTGCAAATTCTCCTCCACTCTTAAGCCAACTCCAGTTAGATCTTAAGTGGTGGGTGCCCCTGTATCTCTCTTGGCTGGGCAGAATACACGCCGTCAAGATGGTAGTCCTACCGAAATTCCTTCACTTATTCCAAAGTCTCCCCATAGAGCTGGAGAGAAGCTTTTTACAGGGAGTCCAGATCCTTTTGAAGAAATTCATTTGGCAGAATAAGCGGCCGAGGCTCCCGTTTAACCTCCTACGGAGGCCCTCGGAGGGGGTCGGACTGGCACTACCCGACCTGGAATTATATTACAAAGCAGCGCAACTTAGGGTTATAGTGGAATGGTCCCAACGCGAGTCCGACAAGCACTGGTTGCATATGGACCGTGCCATTACGGGCAGAGTTATATGGGATCTCCTCTGGAAGCCAAAACCGGATCGACCGGCTAACGCCTATATAAACACCCCTACCAGAACGACCCTTTAAACCTGGGATGACATCCTGAGGCAAACGAAATGGACAACTTTCCCTTTCCCGTTTACCCCCATAAACTATAACCCAGCCTTCCCCCCTGCACTACAACCGGGCCCCTTTGATGTGTGGAGGGAGGGAGGATGCCTCATGCTAGCACACCTTTTTCTTAATTGGGATATACTAACCTTCGAAAATTGCCAGAGGGAATTCCAGCTACCAAGTTCAGAACACTACCACTATCTGCAGCTGAAGCATTGGGTTACGCAGAGTGAGATTAGAGAAGGGGCAACGAGGGAGCTTACAGCTTTGGAGAAATTTGTAAAAGGTGCAAGCACGGTAAAAGGGGCTATCTCTTTCCTTTGCTCACTACTACTACATACACTCCCTTCTAAACGCCCACGTCACCTCGAATTTTGGGAAAGCATACTAAACCATGAGATCACAGACTCACAATGGCAGGCTCTGTGGAAGGACATAAAGCGCCACAACCACTCACTAAGCCAACGAGAAGCCCACTACAAGATACTTTTTGACTGGTATTTATACCCTTCCAAACTAAAAAAGATATCCCCAACACATCTGATCTCTGTTGGAGGGGGTGTGGCATTTTAGGCGACTTTCGTCACATCTGGTGGGACTGCCCAACAATACGGCCCTTTTGGACGGAAATTTTGGCACAAATTAAAGAGATATTAGGATATCCTATCCCAGACTCCCTAGATTTTAGGCTTCTCGGCCTCCGGGACACCAGTTTGAAATATCAGACAAAAACAGACCAGGCCATAATGTGGCTCTGTCTGGGAGCGGCAAAAACAGCAATATCCGCCGCCTGGAAGAGGAGGGACGCCCCTTCCATTACACAATGGCATGCACGTCTATGGCAAGCACTCACCATGGAACGTATGAGCGACATATATAGAGACGAATTTAAAAATTTCGAATATGCCTGGGGACCTCTAGTCAGTTATCTCTCCCACGGTCTTCCACTGACTGTATGCTTCACAAAGGTTAGAGCACTACACTTGTTCCAGATCTAATTGGCCCTACTCTCAACACCAGAACTCTCCCCGCGTCTATACTACTAATCAAGTCCAACCCTCCGGATTGCCCTGATATCCAGGTACACCAACTGCTTTGGTTCCCCCCTACCTTCTGGTCCACTCTCTCTTTAAATTTTTTTTCCTTTCCTTTTCTCCCTGTGCTACTTTGTATGAGCACCCTCTTACCTTCTTCCAAGAACTGGGAGAAACGTGACAACATTTTATTTATGAGTAATAAACTTACGGGAGGGGGAGGGTTACTAGGGTGAGGGAGGTTTGTTGGTCAATTTAAGGCCGTGTTACCCCTTTTTTCCTTTTTTTAGTCTTCTTGAACGTTATGTACGATTTAAGGTAACAGCCGTGCAATTATCCAACGATGATATGACTCGGATAACACCAAAGACTCTGAACAAAGAAATAGAGGGGCATATTATCAACGGCCAGCGATAATTATCGCTGGCCGTTCACAGCGTGAGAATAGTTATCGCCGGCTACCGCAGATAATTATCGCCATGCTAGCGCTGTATTAACAACGCATAGCGCAATGGCGATAATTATTCCTGCGATAGCTTGTTTTCCATGGAACATCGCTGGTTTTCCAGCGATGTTCCATGGAAACGGCGATAACCTTGCTGATACGACCCTGTGGTCGTATCAGCAGAATCCATCTCCCATGTAAAGTATGTTTAAGTCAGGAATTTAACAGACGTTAAATTCCTGAGTTAAAGCTGAGGTAGCGCGATTTCTTTTATCGCTGCACCTCCTTGTTAATATCGCGAAGCTGCCTTCGCGATATTAACTTGTGTTGTTTTCACAGCCACGCCTTCTTTGCATCTCATTAGTGATGCAAGGCGAGGCTGTGAAAAAACGGGCTCTACATCAAGGAAACACGCGCTAGCGTGTCCTTGATGATATTGCGATATAATTATCGCCGCTTTTCGCCCGAAAACGGACGCTAAAGCGGCGATAATTATATCGCCAGCCCTTGATAATATGCCCCAGAGTACTTAGTGATGCATACGAGTATATGATGTATCGATGTTACCAAGTGTAATGTTTACTGTCACTAAAATTTAATAAAAACAAATTTGAGAAAGGTGGATTCTTGTCGTGAAGAACCTGAAAGCAGAGGGGACAGAGTCTGGGTCACACAGGAGTGACCAGGGGCTCGATAGACGAATGACCACCGATGTCGGGTGCTTCAGGTGTGTTGATGGAGTTCTTGACTCTGCAGCTACGAGGACCAGGAGATGTCGAGGACAACCAGGAGCCGAGTATGAGCTGTCCCCCGAAGGATGTCGAGTGCTGAGGGGTCGTGTCCGGCGGTAGCACCAACAAGCCATGGCCACGGCAACCCACACAGAAGGTCAAGGATAGATACGGCTCGGACCAGCAAGGTCCAGGAGACTCACCACAGCAAGGGGAGTCAGGGCAGGCCTGTAGCAACCAGGAGAGCCCAAGAAAAGCAGAGTTGACCCTCAAGTGGACTCACAGGCCGGAGGCACAGGAGTCACGAGAGGACCTTGAGCGATTTCACCAAACAACAGCCCACAGAGCACTCGGTGTGAAGGGGCCAAAGTTCTTGGTAGGAAATGGTGCCAGAGGTTGGGGCTACTCGGAGCCCAATGCACTTGTTTGGAAAACGCCAACAACCATATGCACTTGCAAATGTACACAGTGCACAGGGGTTCGGGTATTGCAGCCCCCATGAGGGATTCTGACCTCAAACTTGGTGAGAGGGCAGCTCAGACCTCGCGGGACGTAGAAACTCACTGCCTGTGTTGCTGAACCCTTTGGAGTCCGTAGGAGCTCAGGGTCAGCAGACCGGACAGCAATGTTGTGGTGCCTGTGGATGCCGGGGAGGGACTCCTTCACTCCAAGGGAGATATCTTCAGTTGTCCTTGATGCTCCACAGGTCCTGCATGGATCCTGTATGGTGCACAAGTGCAGACGAAGCAGCAGACTGAGTGGGAGACGAAGTCGGGCCCAAACAAAGTCCAGAGAAGTCCAGAGTGTCCAGACGGTCGAAGTTAAGTGGTTTCTGGTTCAGAATCTTGTCCACGTCAAATCTAGGATCCTACAGCCAGGTAAGCCCTTAAGTACCCACGGGAGAGGATTAGACAGATTCAGGGGACCGTCCCAGGGGAGGGTCTGGACAGTGGGGAGGTTACTCCCATGTCCTTTGTCCAGTTTCACGCCAGAGTTGGAGCCAACAGCTCCCAGGACTGGTTTGAACTGGACTATGCACAGGGACACCAAATGTGCCCCTCATGCAGACTTTCGGTCACTGGCAAGCGCACCCACCCTGCCCTAATACACTAAATCCTGTCTGGGAGGTGGTCACACCTCCATGTGACAGGATGCCTATTGTTCTGCCTTCCCCTGCTCGAGCTTGGCTCAGCAGCAGGAGGGCAGAAATGTGTCTCTGGTCGGCAGCAACCATTTTTTGCTGTCCGGGACTAGAAGACTGGTACCGGGAGCACCAGGGACCCAACAAAGCTTGCTTCTGAGGGGTGGAATCATACCTCCCACACCGGTTACCGATGTGGGGGTATGATTCCAACATGTTTGACACCAAACACGATAGGGTTAGTTTCAGCCGTTTTAGAGTTGGTCATCATGCGGTCGCATAATGCCACTCTATATGTCGTAAATTGCTGCCTCACTGACAACCCGGGAGAATAGACTCCGTAGGCTGCAGGGGTGTTCTGCTCATGCAGTGGCACCCTCTCACTAAGAACCAAGCACCCTGCCTTCAGGATTATAAAGGCCTGCTAGAGGGGTGACTGATAGGTTTTAAGTGCAGTGACCCTTAAATATATGAAACCTATATCTCATGTAAGTGGTGCATGCACCAACTTACACAGGCTGCAATGGCAGGCCTGTAGGTTCCATTTTGCATGGCCTCTCATGGGTGGCATAATACATGCTTCAGCCCATGGAAGGCCTCTGGGGTACCTATGCACTGGGTACATGGGTTCCATATACTAGGGACTGACAAGGGTACCCCAGTATCCAATCTGGAGTGTACCTAAGTACATAACATAACAGTTTAGGGAGAAAGCAGATAGACTGAGGTCCTGATTAGCAGGATCCCAGTCAGAATAGTCAATAACAGTAGAACATCAAGCAAAAAGTGGGGGTAACCATAAGAAGCAGATCCTACTTTCCTACATACCCCCTCTGTCCCAGGTAACTCCTAATGCCCCATTTCCTTCACATGCTGACGTTTGTTCCCACCACCCAATTATTTCATCCTCAAAAAAAGGTGATGTTATTCATCGGACAGCTTCTGTTCCTGTTCAGCAGCCTTGCTTTAGAGACCATTTCAACCCTACAACAGTAGCCTCCCACATACCTCAAAACGTTTCCTCGGAAGATCACCCTTGTATTCACACCATTCAGTTGCCCCCAGTGGCTACTCCCTACATTCTTAGAATGGTGGATGTCCCTCCTTTAAGGAAGAATGCACAGGAAAACTATGATCAACTTAAGAACAAAGTAGTTAATTGGCTGGCGACTAGGGTGAATGCATACCAGACTCTGGCAGAGGAGATTATTATGGTTTGCAGGGTGGGTTGGATCGGTCCTTCCCAGAAGATGTCTTTGGGTGACTGTATAACTGTTAAGTTTAAAAACGCCTCGTGAGCAGGCTTTATTTTACGCATATTGGTGCTTCAACGGACTGAATATCAGTACCCCCTCAGGGTTTCTTCTATCCACCACATATCTCTAGGGGACCTGGTAGGGGAGGCCTGTGCTTGAATCAGAAAAGGCTGCGTGATGGATTGGCCAATCATCCATGCCACAGTAGTACTGCAACTATTCAACTTAGTAACCGTTTTTTACCTCTTCGCCAGCTGGAAGATCCTGATGGACTGGACCCAACCCAGCCCCCCAATGTAGATGATCCGGGTATGGCGCCTGAGATCAGTAGTCTTGGAACTCTTAGAGTTCTTAGTTGGAGCATAGCTGGGGTTCCGAGCAAGCTAACAGATGCCGGATGGCTGAGCATGATGACAAACTTTGACATTATTTGTTTGCAGGAAACATGGGATGTTAAGGGTTGTTTACATTTGGATGGTTTTACCTCATTTATAGTACCAGCAACACTTTCATCCAGCGGGTGTGCTAGCAGTGGCTTAACCACTTTAGTAGACTTGGGCCTCAGCAGTAAAGTAGTTGTTTTGACATTTAACTCGAAGACTGTTTTGGGTACCCTTTTATCTTTCACTAATAAGTGTAGTTTGCTTCTTATTAATTTTTATAATGCAGCCATATCTAAGAATGAACTGGATGCCGTTACTAGTCTTAAAGCCTTTATAGAACACTTTTATCAATCTGAACCTCCATTCACTGTGATTATGATAGCCGGAGATTTTAATCTACATCCATGTTATTCAGTGGCGGCTGGTGACATTTGAAAGTGGTAAGGCGTGAAAGTTTTGGAGTGGTGCATCATGAGGGAGCAGAGCGAGCGAGCACAACTGTCATAAGGGGAGTTGGGGGGTTTCTTCCCCCAAGAATTTGTTTTAAAAAGAGAGTGGGCAAATGGTGCATTTTAAAGCCAATATTACAAAGCATGACGGTTCATAAAGCAATTTTTAAAGTGCAGACTTGAAATATTGACCAGAGAGCATAAAGTACACACTCTGGGCCCGATTCACAGAACTAACTTTAGACAAAATCCTAAACTTACTACCATTTTGGTATTCACAGAAGGCACTTACTCATTTTGGTATTCACAGAAGGCACTTGCTTACTCATTTTGAGTAACTTACTCATTTGTGTAACTTACTCATTTTGATATTCACAGAAGGCACTTACTCATTGATGAGTAAGTGCCTTCTGTGAATACCAAAATGAGTAAGTTACACAAAATGAGTAAGATACTCAAAATGAGTAAGTTACTCATTTTGGTATTCACAGAAGGCACTTACTCATCAATGAGTAAGTGCCTTCTGTGAATACCAAAATGAGTAAGTTACACAAAATGAGTAAGTTACTCATTTTGGTATTCACAGAAGGCACTTACTCATCAATGAGTAAGTACCTTCTGTGAATACCAAAATGAGTAAGTTACACAAAATGAGTAAGTTACTCAAAATGAGTAAGTTACTCAAAATGAGTAAGTAAGTGCCTTCTGTGAATACCAAAATGAGTAAGTGCCTTCTGTGAATACCAAAATGGTAGTAAGTTTCGGATTTTGTCTTAAGTTAGTTCTGTGAATCGGGCCCTCTGAGTATGCAAGTGTGCGGCCAGGTTAAGACAGATGTGTTTTAATTCTGGGTTCTGCCCTTCCTAAGGCACATTCAACCATGAAAAACTGTACCAAGGCAAAGCGTGAGACAAATAAACATCACTGATCTTTTACCAGCACAATGGCAAAAAATAACACCACCCCTTTATGAAAATGCTTTCATTTAGGATTATAGTTTGAGAAACAGAGACCAGTAACTGGAATAGGGGAAGATGCAGACTAGTGTTCATGGCTGGGGTAGGATTTCCTTTCCCAATGTTTGCACTACATTTGTCTTTCTCTCTGTTACAGGCCCCTGTTTATTATGTCATGACAATGGTTTGTATTTATTACTTGCATTTGGAGGGGGGAAGGGTGCCAGCTATCAGCAGTTTTAATTAGGTTATAAACCGTTTGTTCTCTGTGTTTATGTCCACATAAACACAGAGAACTGAGGGCTGAAACTGCGTCGATCAAGGAATTCTCATTTGCCCTGCCTAAATCATCTCTCCCGATGGTACCAACCTCAAAGTAGGACAGGAGATACAGATCCTCTCTTCATGGCATTTAACAAAATCAACAGTTTTTCGAGGAGTCAGTCTCTTGGTGAGCATTTTGAATCTGATTAGCGCTATTGCTAATGTGCTCAGTAAGTGATAGGTGTCCTAGTGTTGATTTGATTGTCTGGAAGCTTCAGCTTTGTCACTCAAATAAGAAGCAACACAGTTAACCACATACCTAATATTGCCTACCGCAATTAAAATTGCCAAAATATTATATTGCTGCAATCTCTACAATAGTATTCATTCTATCTTCCCACTTGCCAGCCATGCACAGTTATGGTTCCCACCTGACCGGTTTTCAACCGGCACTATCAGTATTCTACTGTCCCGGCCGGTACAAAATAAGCAAAATCACCTAAAGCTGTTATTTTTTAGCCCTCATCTTTAAAAACTTCAAACAACAAATGTAAATAAAAAGCACTTTTAAATGTGTTCTACAGCTGTGTTATGATCCCTGACTATTAATTAAAGCATACAAAGGCGGAAAAGTTGTGTTGTAAATACATACAATTTTGTTTGCAGGCCCATTTAGTCTCATGTCCGGGCCAGTTTGCAGACTCTTTAAACAGCAGAAACTGGCTGCTATTTTTCTCCTGGAAAGGTGGCAACCCAACATTTAAATGTTAAACTCTACATGATGTGAGATCATGTCAGTATAGTTTTATTATTTGTGCCACCGGCCCTGTGCCGCCATCTTATAACTCGTCACAAGTAATAGGTCAGGTCACGGATGGTGTACATAATTTGATTTTTAAACACAGCGTTTGTCGAACTCGGAAAAAGCTTCAGAGATCTCATTTCAAATGAATCCACTATAGTTATAAGAGAGCACTTTTTTACTATTAACATTCCCACAAAGAAACAAACTACAATAGTTTGTGATGATGATACTGTTTCACTTGGCCACGCACTGTGACGCAGAGTATGTCTGATGATCATGTAAGATGCAGGAGAAGCGTCGAAATTAAAATCGTGATAATAATTTTATTTATGCATGCTCTCATTGGCGTCAAAGTGCGCAGACTGAGCGAGTCATGGCTTATTTTTTAATACACGTGCACCCACAACTTCGTACTCAAACATGAGGCGTCTTGGCTGTTTGCAAATCAAATCAAAGAAAATGTTTTGCATTTTACTAGTTTGATTCACACACCTAGTAAAATGCAAAAACATTTTCTTTGATTTAATTTACAAATAACAAAGACGCTTTCAATCCAGTTTCATTCTCCACTGATTTTATATTCCGAGTAATCGGATTTCCTTTGGCAGCGGAGAACAACAAGCACTGCACCATGTTTAATTGTTTTCACCATTTAGGATTTTACAAAGTGGAACTTAAAACACACATAATAGTATAGTTGAACAATAGGTAGGCCCCACATAGTTCAAAACTCACCACACTGACAGCATACAATTAAACACACTACTGCAAGAATCCACGGTCATTACATATTTACCTTGCTCTAATTATTTTTTAATTACACCCGTAGTGTCTCCAACTTGGCGACTTTGAGTGCCAATGCTACTGCTGCCTTCCAGTAAGGTCAGGACGGAGCAGGAAAGGTACGACTCGTCTCTGCCACTCCCTCTTGCGCAGGCGCGGTCGGTGGTAGGAGTGCCGGTCGGGCGGTGACGTGGGGCAATTTTGCCCATTAACACCAGCCGCCCCTGATGTTATTCGTGCTCAAGAATAATGACCCAGACCTTGAGCACTTAACTGTTGACCAGGTGCATTTTAAGCACACACCCCAAGGTGATTCTGTTAATAGTTTAATTACTGAGCTCAACCTGATCAATTTAATGGATCCTAATCAGGAGAACTCAGTTGAGAGAATACCTATGTTTAAGGGGGAGGACTTCGGGCCAGATGTATCAAGCAAAATTGCGTTCGCAAACGCCGAAATTCGCAGATTTTCAGCGTTTGCGAATGCAATTTTGCTTAGTGGTATGTATTAAGGCAAAACTGCCTCGCAAAATAAGGAATCGCAAAATTTGCGATTCCCTATTTTGCGATTAAATTTAAGGAATCGCAAATTGCGATTCCTTAAATCCAATGTAAGAAGCACCAAAAAGTGCAATTTGGCTTTAAGGAATCAGAAATTACCACCAACTTCAAGTTGGTGGTAATATGCGATTTCTTTGTAAAATGCACTTTTTAGCATTTTTCAAAGTGCCATGTGGCGCACATACATGCCCTTAGGGCATGTATGTGCGCCACATGTGCACACATACATATTTCAGGGTGCAACAGGGTGTCAAAAGGACACCCTGGCACCCTTGAAATTGCATTCTTAATTTGCGATTCTCTAATTGCGATTCGCAAATTGAGAATGTCTTCCATTCATTCCTATGGGCCTCTACGCCCATAGGAATGAATGGGAAGGTATTCCTTAATTGCGAATCGCAATTTGCAATTCGCAATTAAGGAATATTAAGGAATCGCAATTATTATTGCGATTCCTACATACATAGCATTTTGCGATTCCTTAATAGCAATTCGATAAAATTCGCTATTAAGGAATTGCAAATGCAATCCTTGATACATCTGCCCCATAGTTCTATAATAGATTATAACTTCGTTTTTTAATTATCCTAAGTCCTTTTTGAATTTAAAGTAATATGGCACAATTTAAGCAGTCATAATCCCCTGACGGCTGTTTTCCTGTGGGACAATAAATCTATTGGCATAGTACCTTTATATAAGGAGCCAACCTCTCTGACTGATCAGGGACGAAGGCTCCGGTGGGCCTCTATTGTCCCCTCAGACTTCGTTTAGAATTTGTTTTCCACCTGACGAGCTGATTTTCGTTCTTGTCTTTCAGAGGAAGAGTCGGTGCAGGGTATTATGAAGTCCTTTTTAAATATTTGTAAGTTTATTAAAGCAGCACTCTGTTAGGTAGGTGTGCCCTCTGCAACCCATGAAGTTAGATGGTTCAATAAAAGGTGCTCTAAAGCTCATAAGGATCTATTGAATCTCCTGCATGAAACGCCCCGGTGCCAGGAGAAGGTTAAAAGAGCAAGGGCTGCCTATAGTTAGGCATGTAAGGATCGTAAGGCCCAGCTTAAAGAGGACGCCTGGGAGAATCTTCTGACTGGTAGTCAGCAGCGTGACAGTGCTGCTTTTTGGAGAGTGGTAAATTGTCCTCTTTTTAACAGAGACCAACTTTCTAATCAGGCATGCACTATTACACCACAAGCATGGGTTGATCATTTTAAGGCCATCTATAGTCATGACTCATGACTCATGAGAAAGAAGACAGTGAATTAAAGGACATGAGGTATGGTCACAATTGTTTTCCACTTTTCCGAGGTCACTGCAGCCATCTCTCGACTTCCACCAAATAAAGCTCTGTGGCCTGATGGGGTACCAGGGGACCTTTTCAAATCCTATATTGACCTTTGGGCCCCTTTATTAACGTTGCATTTAAACTCAGCAACCACTGGCCCCCTTAAATTAACCTGGTCTCAATCAATGATAGTCCCTGTTTTTAAAAAGGGCAATAGATTGGAGCCCGCCTGCTTCAGGCCCATATCGCTGATTGACTCAGAGGTGATAATTAACAGCTGGATTCCGTTAGACCGTCTCTCATTTTGGGCGGAGGAGCAAGGCATTTTATCTGACCTTCAATACAGGTTCAGGCCAGGAAGGGGCACCATTGAGCAAAATTTGAACCTCTATTTACTGATCTGTAAGTCTACCAATGTCAAGAAGGGGGCAATCCATTTGGCCTTCAAGGACCTCAGCTCTGTCTTCGACAGAGTTAATTGTTCTAAACTGTGGACCATGATGGCTCAGATGGGAGTAGAGCCCTGCACTAATTAATTTTTTGTATGACTTACATAAGGACCTTTCAGCTAGTGTCAGATATGGGCCCTATGGTGAATACGCACAGCACTTTCAATTGCAGCGTGGGGTTCGTCAGGGTTGTATTTTAGCACCTTTTTTATTTATTTCTTATATTAATCAATTAGAACAAGCACTGACTGACCCATGTTTGGATGTTCCCAAAGTGGGTGGCCGTTCAATTCCGGCTCTGCTCCATGCAGATGACACAGTTTTAATTGCTTGGACGGCCAAGGGATTACAAAGATTTCTTATCTTTTTTATTGATTTTATGAATAGCCTTGACCTCTTCACCAATTTCTCGAAATCACACGCGATGAAGTTTGGCCCGCCTAAAACGAAAACTAACTAATTTATAGTAGATGGACACCATATCAGTCAGGTGGATGAGTTTAGATATCTAGGGGTACAGCTAGATTCTGGACTTAATTGGCATCCACTTATAACTCATAATGTGATGTCCTTTAACAATGTTTAGCATAGGTGACTTCTCAAGTCGGCTTGGGCGCACCCACATAAAATCTGTCCTGGAAATTTTCAAGGCTAAGTGCATCCCAATAGCCAGTTATGGCAGTGGAATATGGGGTTATGGCCCTGTCGCCCCAATTCAAATAGAGAAAAATAAATTCCTAAGGGGACTTTTCAGAGTCCCACAAAGTGTACCATATGAAATTGTTCACGAAGAATTGGGATTAGGTTATATCACTGACCAGCTTCGACTCTGTCCTCTAAAACTCTGGCTGTCAATTTGGACAAAGGAGGAACTTGGTCTCAATAGATTAATAATTATACAAGTCTGTCTGAACATGGATAAGCCTCCCTTGATCCTGTGGTGGCTTATATCTCCCATAACATGACATCTTTCGGGAAGCCCGACCTATATGACAATCCCAGCAGCATAGTTAGATATGACCACAGATGGGTTGCTGAAGCATTCAGGAACAAGATGGCAGCGGATCGCGAGGACACCGCAATCCCGAAACACTCAGAGCGACATGCGATGTTAGTGAAAACCGTAAGCGATCTGGAACCCAACCTGACCTGGAACTTGTCCCGCCACCTGCAATATTTATTGATAAATTTCAGGTTAAATCTATTCCCACGATTAATTCCTTTTAATCACAGTTGTTTTAAGGACTCGAAGTTGCCCCTATGTGACTGCGACAATGTTTCAGTTAATGAAACACTACATATTGTCATGATTTGTGTGCAATTTAATAACCTGCCATACAAGTTTTTACCACCACTTTTAAAGCCCATGAATTTTACCCAAGTTAGGCCTGCATTATTGCACTTACAGTTTTTAAATACACCTACAGTGTGTTTTTTTCTTTTGCATTATCTTTCTGGGGACTTAAAGCAAGCATAAAATTATGCTGATGTTGATCTTCGTGCTCTGTTTTAAACTGATTTGTCTTTTAGGATTTTATTTTTGAAATCGAATAAAGAATATATATTGATTGATTTATTGACTTGGCAAAGGCTCCAGAGGAGAGGGGGGAGCCAACTGAGATGGAGTCCACTGCTGGATCCAATGCAGGAGGCGGTGTCTCCTCCCAAACCCAGTCTCCTCTGGAGTTCAAAGACAAACAGGCTGAGAGGAACAGGAGACTGCAACTGGCCCAACTGGCAGCAGAAGGGAGAAGAGCTGAGGCTGAGGAGAGGAGAGCTGAGATTGAGAGGGCCTTAACCAAGGAAAAATTTGCCATGGAGGCAGAAAAAAGAAAGACTGAAGGCGAGCGAGCCTTGGAAGAGAAAAAGATCTTGCTGGCTCATGAACTGAGTCTTATAGAGCTGGACTTGAAGGCCAAACAGCTGTTAGAGTCTAGCAGGAATGATGGCAGTGAAACTACAGTGTCCAGTGGTGAAGGAAGCATCCACATACCCATGGAATTGGTGTCTGACTTTGAGATGGGGATGACATAGATAGATAGTTTGAGGCATATGCAGTCGCTCTAGAGGTGCACAGAGTCCCTGAGGAGGATTGTGGACCTGGCCTATTGAGGCATATACCTGGTGATGGGAGGGACGCCCTAGAAAAGGGGGACATGCTGAGGTATCCCACCATGAAGGAGACCCCTGACAAGCGATATGGACTCACCCCACAAGAGTACTGGTTGAGGTTCAGGGGCAGCCAGAAATTGTCTCGCCCGTCCTGGGGGGATTTTGTGGGTTACTTATGCAAGGCACTGGATGGTTTGGTGAAGGGTACCGCACCGAATTGTTTTAGTATCAAAGTCCACTGCCGATGTTCTCTCTGCTGCACCGAGATATCCCTTCAGCAATGATTGCATTACAAATAACCTTAATAATAAATGGTGAAGGGTAGTGAGGCAAACACCTATGAGAGGCTGTACAATTTGATCACCAGAGAGCACATGTTCAGTTTCTGTTTTCCAAAGCTATACCAACACCTGGTTGACTACAAGCTCACTGACCCCAGGCAGCTTGCAAAGGAGGCAGACCTCTAGGTGAGTACCAGAGTGTCTGGGAAGGCACTGGGGAGTGATCCTAAGAAGGGTGGCTCAGATTACCCCCCACCACCAGAGTGAGGGGAAGATACACAGTGACCTAGACTGGTCACAGTATGGTGAGGGGAAAAGGGGTCCCATGTCCCTTCTAAGGATAGGAGGGGAGGTTATGGTGGGGAGTGTCCCAGGCTGCCCTACTTCCAACAACTGTGCATGAGTTGCTTCCAGAGGGGGCATATGCAAGGGGACCTTGTCTATACCAAGAGACCATCCACTGGTGGGAGCTCCACAGTCTCAGGAGAGCTGGCTGGGGCAGCCGCCACAGGCACCCTATCAGCTCTGTTGTCTGTGGGTGCCACTCTATAGCGGAGGGTACAGGACCCAGAACGAGGGGCAGGACGTGGAAACAGTCCACAGTGGGAGGACCAGTTGGTCAGGTGTTGCCAGCTCTGAGAACAGAGCCCGCCAAAAGTGACCCTGGTGAGGCCACTTTTGACCTGGGGCGGCTCCATCCCAGCCACAGGGACAAAGGGCTGGGAATATGTACCAGGCAGACTCTTGCATGACACAGAGTGTGTCACCCTTGAGGGGGTAGTGGTTCCTCCCTGGCTCACCAGGCACAAGTTCAGCCTAAGGGTACACACTCTGGGTTGAAGGATCAGTCTCAGGAAACCACCCCTGAACTGGTGGGAGGTAGAGTGAAAAAAGGGTGCAAGACACCTGGGGCTGCTGCTCTCCACTCTGAGAAACTGCAGAGGTCAGAGACCCCGGGATGGCCTGGGGCCTGGCTCTAGTCACTGAAAGCTGTCAGTGGCCTCTGTTGGTTGTTGTCCTCGTGGAAAACAACCCAACCTCAACTTCTGTCCCCAACCCAAGGGTTTTCCTTGGGTTGGGGACAGAAGTATGATCCAAGGCATGGAATGGGCCACATCACCTTGTTGGTCATGGTGGTATTGTGTGCCTACTGGGATGCATCTATGAGCAAGTTAAAATTAGGTGATGCATAGATGGGGGGTCCACAGATGAGAAGGGTTCCCCATGGGTCAGTTCAGTGGCTCAGGAGAGTATAGACAGAGGAATACAACTGAGTTCAGAGAGGCGAAGAACTGAAAAGCACATGTTCTATCGCCTAAGCAGGGAAGTCCATCAGGGTATTGCTTAGTCTACGCTGGCTTTACGGGTGGAGGGAGATTGTGCTGAAATGGCCCTCTTTGCAGGGTCATCGCCAAATATTTTGCCTTCACTCCTCCTATTTTTTTTTATGTGTTTCTGTTGGCCTTAAGACTCTTCTGCACTTTACCACTGCTAACCAGTACTAAAGTGCTTGTGCTCTCTGCTTAACACATGGTAACATTGGCATATTTAATTTTCTTATAAGACCCTATAAGACCCTAGTAAAGTGCACTACATGTGCCCAGTGCCTGTGAATTAAAGGCTACTAGAGCCTGCAGCACTGATTTTGCCACACATGTAAGTATCCCTTTAAACATGTCTCAGACCTGCCAGTGCAGAGCCTGCATGTGCAGTTTTAAACTGACATGTTGAACTGGCAAAATAAAACTTTTGTGAGGCCCAAACCTTACTTTTTAATACAAGTAAGTCAGCCCTAAGATAGGCCCTGGACAGCCCCAAGGGCAGGGTGTGGTGTATTTAAAATGTTGGACATGAGCTTTTACGTTTGACATGTCCTGGTAGTGAAAAGATCTTAAATTAGTTTTTCACTACTGCAAGGCCGATCTCTCCCATAGGATAACAGTGGCATTACCGTATTACATTTTATAACTGAACTTTCCAAATGGGAAGGTTTAATTGCTTCATGTTTGGTGTCTCTGGAATCCTAATTTAAAATCCAAATTTATGGTGAAGTTGGATTTTTAATTACTGTGAGAAGTTGGCCTGGTATATGCTGTCCACTAATTATAGTGGGCACCTTGCACCAGTCCAAACAACCCCTTATTGGAGATAGGTTAAAGACAACCTTATTGAAAGCTATCCTAGTGGTAGCTATGGAGAGCAGCCTTCAGGCTAAGTCTTGAAGGAATGTAAAGCAGCTTGTTTTACCAGTCTATAATCTCTTGAGTGACCAAATGAAAGAGCACCACACCAGGTATATATTCAAAATATATGAATTTATTGCTAAACACACCCCTCTAGTCTCTTTATGAGGCTAGAGTTCGAAGTACATAAGTTAGAAGTTGTTTAAACACAGTAATAGCACAAATACACGTTTGGGCCCTAGGGGCGTACCAAACCATATACCAATAAAGTGGTATAAGAACCACGACTGAACTAGACACTAGGCCTAGAGCCTCTAGAAGTGCTTGGACCACAAGGAACCACCCAAGGTAGTGACACAGGGGACCCACGGGAGACGCGTGCAGTGTAAATACACAACCGCGATACGCCGTTGACTTCTATGGAGAAAGTCGTGATCGGGAAATTAGAGAAAAGGGACACTTAAAGGAGGACTTGGAACAAACCCTTTGAGATCTAGGACTTTGAAGAGTCTCTACCCACGGGAGCACCGGAGTACTCGTGTTACCTCACCCAGGGAAGCCGGGTGCATAGGTGCCTTTCGGGGTCGGGTTTCGTCGTCGATTTGAATGGCGATCTGCTGCAAAGTGCTGCTGGCGACCAAGTGGAAAGTGTCCGGGTGGATCCAAGAGTGGATTGGAGTTCTGAAGAACCTGAAAGCAGAGGGGACAGAGTCTGGGTCACTAGCCAGTGACCAGGAAGGCGATGGACAGATGCCCACCGATGTCGAGTGCTTCAGGTGCATTGACGGTCGTCTTGACTCTTCAGCCACGAGGTCCAGGAGGCGTTGTCGGCAACCAGGAGCAGGATTCGGGCTGGTACACGATGTCTGTCGAGTGCTGAGGTGTCGGTGACCGGATTGGACCCAACAAGCCTTGGCAACGGCAAGTCTCGATGCAGAGGAAGATCGTCGATGGTGCAGACCAGCAAGGTCTGGGGAACTCACCCAGCGAGGGTAAGTGAGGGCAGGCCTAGAGCAACCAGGATGCCAAGTTAGAAAAAGATTGGCCTTCGTTAAGGGCTACTAGCCAACGGGCTAGCGACCGCAAAGGAGCCTCGAGACATCGCACGTGGATCTGGCTCACAGGACACGAGTGGAGGCCAGTGATCTTCAGTGCAGTTGGTGCTGGAGGCTAGGGCTACTCGGAGCCCAAAGCACAACTTCAGGGGAGACCCAGAAGAGGATGCACTTGCAAATGTGCTCGGTGTCCAGGGGTCACGGTCTCAAGTCACCCACGATAGCCACGGGCCTCAGCTTTGCTGGGGACTCAGGGTAACCTCGGCGAAGTCTGAGAATCCACCTCTGGTGATGCGATGACTTTGGCGTCCGGCGGGAGCTTCAGAAATGCGAACCGGACAGATGCTTCTTTGGTGCCTGCCAAGCAGGGGAGTCACTCCTTGACCCCAAGGGAGATTCTTCTGTCCTCTAATCGTGAGTAGAGCGTCCAAGGTCCAGGATTCAGTTTCAGAGTTTCGTCCAGGGATAATATAAAGTCCTAAGGACTGAGTTCCTATACTTATACTAAGGATAGGGGTTGGACTACTCTGTGGCCCCACCTATGGGTGGGTCAGGGCAGAGGGGTGGCTACACCCCTTTCCCTTTGTCCAGTTCGCGCCAAAGCAGGGGCTGCAAGCCCTGATCCGGTTTGAACTGGGGTATGCACAGGGACACCAAATGTGCCCCCAGTGCAGGACTTCAAAGCACCCGAAAGTGCTCCCGCCCAGCCCCAATACACATTATCCTGTCTGGGGAGGTGGTCACACCTCCCTGGGACAGGAAACCTATTGTCCAGGCCTCCCCTGCCGGAGTTTCGTCCAGCAGCAGGAGGCCAGACTCGTGTCTGTGGCAGCAGCATCCATTTTGTGATGCCAGGGCTTTGGAAAGAAGTTACCGGGCTAGCCAGAGTTAACATGTCTTTCCCTCTAGAAGGGTGGAATGCTACCCCCGCCGCCAGAATTGGCGGGGGGTAGTATTCCAAGATGTTTGACACCAAACACGACATGTTTAGGTGCAGCCATTCCAAAGTTAGCATTTAACGCGAGGTTATAATGCGCTTAAGAGTATATGGTCAGGCTGCACTACAAACAGCATCAGAGAAGGGTCTCCGAACGCTGCAGAGGGGCCCTGCTCATGCAGGGGCACCCTCTCACATAGGAACCATGCACTCTGCCTTTAGGATTGATAAGGCCTGCCTTAGGAGTGACTTATAGGTTTATATGTGTGTATGTATTTAGTGATATAGGTAACCTATATCACAGTAAGGGTGCATGCACCACCTTACCCAGGCTGCAGTAGCAGACCTGTGGTGTCAGTTTGGATGGCCTTCCAGGGGTGGCATAATACATGCTGCAGCCCCTGGCAGGCCTCTGAGGTACCTATCCCCTTGGTACATAGTATACCATATACTAGGGACTTATAAGGGCACTCCAGATTCCAATCAGTGATGTGCCTAAGGCACATGGAAACCATTTTAGAGAGGAAGCAGCTAGGCTGGGGTTCTGATTAGCAGGGCCCCAGCCAGACTAATGTCGAAAAACAGTGAAGCATCAGCAAAAAGTGGGGGTACCCATGTGAAGCAGATCCTACTCTCCTACAATTACAATTCTGAAAAATGGCACTTTTAGAAAGTTGGCATTTTCTTGCTTTAGCCATTTGGTGCCTGCAGTCTATCTCTGGTCACATGACTGGGTGTAGTTGGCCATTAGGCTTTGTGTATTTCCCCAAGACAGCTACACACAATGGGAGCTTAGGTGTGACTGGATGGGCCATCACTGGCAGGATGGGAGGTAAGAGCAGGGGCCAGCCTCACTGACACCTCAGTAGGCTGTGTCCTGTCTCCAAACAAATTGCTTAACAACCCTGCATTGTTGCTTCAGTCAGCTTGTAGCCAGGCAGGGGAGGTAGGGAATTCCCTGCACTTCAACGACACTGTCTAGAAGCTACTCCCACCTTCCAGAACCTGGACACCAATGTATAAAAGAAGGAACTCAAACCCCACCACTTTAGTACACTTCTGGACCAGTGGATACTTTGCCAAGAAGAAGGACATCTGTGCTGCTAAAATGACTGCCACTCTGCAGCACTGCTACTCTGAAGGAGCTATTGCATTGCTGTGCTGACCTGCTGCCTGATGTCTTGTTGCCTTTAGAGGAAGAACTGGACCTGGAACCCATCATGAACCCAGGACTCCAGAGTGACTCAAAGGGCTAGTCAGCTAGCCTCCTGATCTGAGCATCAGGGACATAAAAGTCTCCCCAACATCTCCTAAACCCGTCTTCAGCAAGTCCCTGACCCGCAAGAGGTGCCCTTCAGGTCCTGGAACTTCAGTGCGGCTCTTGAGCTCTTCGGCTCTTTACGACTGCCAACAAGCCAGTTCACACCGAAAGGCACCGCTCGCACAAAAAATTAGCGAAAGCCGCCGCAAGCCTACCTCTTCACCCAGTAAGCATCTATTGCCTATGGAGGACCGCCAATGCAAAGTACTAGCCCCCCCATCCGCGATGCGCAGTCTGCTTCTCATGCCATGCCGACCACCAACAGCAATGCTACCCTTGCTCCCAATAACTTTCTTCAAAGCGAACGGGACTCTTGACACAAAATTTGAGAAGGTAAACCTTCAGCAAGACTAATCTGTACTGTGTCTGACCCTTGCTTCATCGCGGTTGGCCTGAACGTTTGACTTTGACCCGGTCCAGCGTGACCAGATATTCCCGGTTGGGCTTCATATTTGTAGGCACTATTTTACAGTTTATTATTAAAAAATTCATAACTCCGGTTCTACTAATTGGATTTTTGTTGTTTTGGTCTTGTTTTATTTATTAAATTTGGCTCTGTTTTCCTAATCTGGTGTGGGATCTTTTTGTGTGGTGTTTTTGCTGTTTTCCTATTTGAAGTGTTGCACAAATACTTTACTCATATTGCCTCTAAGTTAAGCCTGACTGCTCAGTGTCAAGCTATCAGAGGGCTGAGCACAGGTTAATTTGGGGTTTGCTTGTGCCTTACCCTGACTAGGATTGTGGTTGCTGCTTGACCAGGGCTCACACCCTAGTTAACTTAACCCAATTTCTAACAACGACTCTCTCATTTTTAACAAGTACACTTACTGCAGTTAGACATTTTCGAAGAAACTAGATTCTACTTCACTCTAGGAGTTCTGAATGATCTGTGAAATACCTTAAACTTTATCAATCTAGATCACATAGTAAGTGATAACTTTCCAGTTTGCTGCTATTCCCTCATCACATTATCTTCTGTTACTTTCACCTCTAGATTTAGCTCCCACCCGAACCTTTGCTTTAGGTTTATTTGTCCTTGTGCTATTATTTGAAATGCACAATCCTGACCCCGCGCCCCCTCCCCCCATCTCTCAAACTCTTGATCTTGACAGCCACGTCTGAGATAGTTGGTTCCGCTGGGACAGATGACTAGCATTTGGTACTTCTTGCTTTTGTCGATGCTCATGTTTAGCAGCAGAACTCTAACCAAATACTGCAGTGTCAAATGTATGCTGGAATGCTGTAAATAGAAATGTCAAGTTCGGTTATTGATGGAGTGGGATTAGGAACCAGCCATCTGCAGCATCCAGTTCTTTCCACTCTGCCTTCCTGAGTAGCAGGCACTCGCTTCTGCAACCTGAGGGCATGGCTTAAATTAAGGGCCAGCCATGACCTTAAGATAATGTAGTGAGAGACAAAGTACATACACCAGTCTATAGTGAACACAGGGAATTTAATGAGTGAGTGACTGCCATCTCTGCCGTTCTGTGAACAAAACATAAGCCATATGAACAACACTACCGGAGATGGATTTGGGCGAGCAACGTGTTCTGTGGTTCACCTATACCATTCACACTGCATGGAATAGAACATGGGAAAGGAAGAGAACAACATCTGGAGAGCAATGTCCAAATATGAGAGGGAATCGGGTAGGAACATTTCACCCCCTTCCACCTGCACTACGTTTCAGGCTAACTAATTGCAAACAAGCTTACTTCAGTATTAGAGAATCTTTTCCTCACTCCCACCTGCACATCATCTCCAGGTTTGAATTTGGGTTTCAGGGCATTTTTCTCACATTCAATCTGTGTAGGCTTTTTTTGCAACTGAAAGTTTAACCACCGTCGGCTAAGTGCAGTTTTCCTCTTTGTGATGTGGGATAATTGAGAAATGTATTCATGTTTGCCCTTTTTCCTAAATGAGATGAGTGAGAAGCAGAACAACCATTCCCGAAGGCTTAACTTTGATCAGTTTTAAGACTTTTTATGTTTTGTTTTAATTGGGCCTTTTTGTGTTGAAACTTAATTACTTTGCAGTTTTTGTCTGCACACGATGTGCAGAAATATATTTTGTCCCCAAAAAATAACTGTTCTATAATCAGAGTGCAAGAATTCGGTCATTCGTGGACGTTGTGTGCCAGCTTATTTTTATTTTGTCTTATTTTCTGTACACATATTGGGAACCGTTTTGGGCCTTATAGTTTATATATTCATGTCTGATTTTGTGAAGAATGTTTTCGATCAATTTTATGTGTTCTGCTGTGCCAATGTTTCGCCATGATGGCACTAACAGGTTAATTTGTCATATAAAAAATAATCGTCAAGAATATATACAACTCAACATGGAGCCTTTCCAAAAGCACGCTTCATGCAGAGATTCATGAGAGTTACAGGTACTAATCTAACAGGCATGTTCAAAGTCCACAATAAATGTCTTCTGTGACAGTGGTATACTTTGAAAGCAAAGTATACCACTCATACCACCTGAATCACTCACTGGAGTGGTTAAAGTTTTTTCTCAAGCAGCAGTCGTGTTTTCATCATGTTTTTTTCTATTTGGCATCGGTAATAGACACACTCATATCACGTAGTCAGTTTGAAGTTGAACATCACCGCACTGTGTGAATGCTTGTTTCTCAAGGCAAGGCTTTGTCACCCGAGCTGTAAATATTCATCTCATTCGCATTCATTTCTCCCAACCTTTTCAAAATCCTAGGTTGCAAAAAACAAGTTTCCTACAAATATTCAGTTGTCCCATAACTGTGCTTGTTCGCTTTTGGTGAATTGAAACTCACCTGGTTTTCCTTTAGACAGACACAGAAAGCAAGGATTCCAGACACACCATAGATAAAATTCACATGAACACATATTAGTATTCCAACAGCACAAGCACACGCTCCATAAATCTTAACAGGCCCTCCATTTTTTTAAAAATACAGCAAAGGTCAAACTACTCCCAGTGCTTCTTTTTCAGTGAGAGGAAAATTCAAATGAGGCACTCTCTGTAAACCCTTGGCTGGGTGCCTGGAAATGATTATAAGGTCCTTGCTTTCACTGCAACAGGAATAATCATTGTTTACAAGCAAATAAATCCACCATGACAAGACATCATTAAAAACATCAGCAATCTGTCACTGATAAGCAAGCTTTTGACGCTTGTTGGTACACCACTGTAATATATAGCAGCTGGCCTCTGGCTTCATGCTATTTGAGCAGGGCAACGCTTCATTTAGGTAGCGCCATCTGAAAGAGCCTTAGGAATTAGCGACTAGTGCTTAAATTAGCAGCAATTAACCCTCAGTGGATGCATAAATGTACGAGTGTGTGTTATACAATTCTGTGGTAGTTTATAGGGATGAATAATGACCCGTTGCCAGAGCTTCACTTATTCGCAGGCCTTGCTACTATTTTATGCTACTCTCTTTGGGTCTATAATGGTGCTGCAAGTTGACAACTACTCTGCTGCTTTTTATGTCTGGCTTGACAGAACGGCTGTCTGCTTGACCTTTTGTCTCTACTCGTCCAATAAACCATATACATCCAGTGGAATTTGGGGGAGTAAATAACTCTGAATTCATGCTATTGGCTGTTTGGAGTATCATTTCACCTCCTAATAAGTGTTTCAATTCCAATGCATGCGGTTCCTTTTATCAGTATATGGTCAGGATTATTTAGTGGAAGCAGAAGTCATATTTCAAAAGAAGGCTCCCCTTCTAAAAGCAACAGGTTCTGAATTATAATGTTTGTCTTAATAGCGCAGCTGCCTGTCGGTGCCTCTTGGGCGTAAGTAGGGTTTGAAGGACAGGGTACTCAGCCAAATATGTTGTGGAGTACCCTGTTCACCAAACACACACTCCCCTCACTCCTTTAGAGTCAGGGGAACCAGCCTGTTTTTGATGGTGAAGCCTACATTCACTCTGCCAGTAGGAACCTTGGACCGATGGTCCAACAAACATTCGGCAGTAGAACGATTGGTGTTAGCCTATCTTGGCTATTTCTGGCAGTTCCAACATATTTTTTCCTTTTTAAAACTAACAGGGAAAGCCAGGAAATAAGACTAGTAACCTCTTGTGGTGAGAAAAAACTCCCAGTGCATCAGAGCCATTATATTTTTTCTCCACCATACTAGAACGTTGGGGGGATGTTTTTGAAAAATAAAAAAACTTTGCTGGGCAGGTGCATTGAACACACCACCAGCACAGGAAGCTTCATGCCGTTAGTGAAGCTTACATCAGGGTCACCGAGTGAGGTGACAATATTGTGTATGGAGGTGCGCGACTTATAGTAAATTGAAGTTGGTGCGTAAATTATGAATTTAAGTAATAACTATAACTTGAATTTCTATAGTTTGTATAGTTTCATTTGGGTTTGTATAGAAATAATAAATAAAGATTTACTAACTATAACCTATCTTTAAACTTTAGTTTTTTCATTGAATTTTAATGGTTTCCAGTTTTTAATAAAAATGTGTTTCAAATCATAGTGTCATTCAGTTGAGTGCTGTTAAGTGGAGTGTCCTAGAGTATAGTGGAGGACAGTGTCATACAGTCTAGTGTCATAGAGTCTTGTTTTGTAAAGTTGAATAGAGTTGAGTTGTGTAGCATATAGTGCAGTAAAATGTTATAGAGTAGAGTGCCATGGTGTGTCATATAGTGAAGTGGAGTACGCATAGTGGAGTGGTGTGCTGTACAGTGGAGTGGCATGTCCTGCAGTACAGATGAGTGTCATACAGTGGCGTGTCATCGTCTGCAGTGTTGTGGAGTGGAGTATCGTTGAGTGGAGTGTCGCAGAGTGGCATAGAGTGGACTACAGTGCAGTAAAGTGTCATACAGTTCAGTGTTGTGGAGTGGAGTGTCATCCAGTACAGTGGAGTAGAGTCCCATACAGTGTGGTGTCATACAGTGGAGTGTCGTACAGTGGCATGTCGTACAGTGGATTGTGGTACAGTGTTGTACAGTGGAGGAGAGTGTCATAGAGTGGAGTGGTGTGTCATATAGTGGAGTAGAGTCGCATGTACAGTGTAGTACAGTGGCATACAGTGGATGGTCATAGAGTAGACTAGCATGTCATATAGTGACATAGAGTGCAGTAGAGTCTTGTAGAGTGGAGTTGCATAGAGTACAGTGGACCATAGTAGAGTGGTGTGTCGAAAAGTGGCATAGAGTGGGGTAAAGTATTGTACAGTGGAGTAGAGTGGAACTCAGTGGAGTTGCATAGGACAGAGTGGAGTAAAGTGTAATACAGTGGATTGTTGTGTTGTACAATGGAGTGGCATAGCTTGGAATGGAGTAGAGTGGCCTGGTGTATCATACAGTGGAGCGAAATGTTATAGATTCCAGTGCTGTGTGGTACAGTGGAGTGAACTGGCGCGTCGTAGCGTGTTGGAAAGTGTTGTACAGTGGAGTGGCATGGAGTGGAGTAGAGTGTTATAGAGTGGAGTGGCACACAGTACAGTGGCAGAGAGTGTGGTAGAGTGTAATGGCATAGAGTGTTGTAGAGTTGAGTGGCATAGAGTGGTGTAAAGTAGAGTGGCGAACAGTGGCATAGAGTGGAGTGGAGAGTTGTACATTGGAGTCTGGGGGCATACAGTGTAGTAGAGTGTTGTACTGGCACAGAGTATAGTAGAGTGTAGAGTATTGGAGAGTGGACTTCTGTAGAGTAGAATGTTGTAGAGTGGAGTGTGTAGAGTGGAGTGTCGTACAGTGGTGTAGAGTGGGGTAAACTGTTGTACAGTGGAGTCGAGTGGAGTGGCGTAGTGTAGACTGGAGTAAAGTGTTATGTAGAGGAGTGGCATCTTGTATAGTACAGTGCCATGGAGAAGAGTAAGGGTAGAGTGGAGCAAAGTGTCAAAGAGTTGAGTGACATGTTATACAGTTCAGTGGTATGTTGTGTCATACAGTGTGGAAAACTGTCGTAGAGTGGAGTGGCATAGAGCGGAGTACTGTGTTGTACAGTGGAGTGAGATACAGTGTTGTTGAGTGTGGTACAGTGGAGTGGCATAGAGTGTTGTAGAGTCAAGTGGCATATAGTGCCAACGATTGGAGTGGCATAGAGTGGAGTAGAGTTGATTAGAGTGTAGTAGTGTGTTATAAAGTAGAGTGAAGCAAATAGTGGTGGAGTGGAGTACAGGGAGTTGCGTAGAGTGTCTTTAGGACATAGAATGGACTACAGTGTTGTGCATTGACATACACTGGAGTACAGTGTTGTACAGTGGAATAGCATAGGGTGGAGTATAGTTTGGTAGAGTGGAGGGGTGTAGAGTGTCATAGAGTGGAGTAGGGATTTGTAGAAGTGAATAGACTTGAGTGGCATAGACTGGAGTAGCGTAGAGTGCCGTGTCATACAATGTTATGGCATGGAGTGTTGTGGCTCAGAGTTTCATGGCGCACCGTGGAGTGGTGTAGAGCGGAGTGGCATAGAGTGGAATAGCGTAGAGTGGAGTGGTGTAGAGTAAAGTGGCATACACTGGCATAGCGCTTAGTGGAGTGGAGTGGCATATAGTGAAATAGCATAGAGTAAGGTGGCGAGCAGTGGGGAACCGTATAGTGGAATAGCATAGAGTGGAGTAGGGTACAGTGGAGTGGCATCCACTGTGTGTCCTAGTCTGGAGTGGTGTACAGTGGAGTGGGGTAGAGTGGAATAGCATACAGTGGAGTGGGGTAGAGTGGAATAGTATACAGTGGAGTGGGGAAGAGTGTAGTAGCGTACAGTGCAGTGGCATACAGTGTAATAGTGTACAGTGGAGTGGTGTAGAGTGAAATGGCATACAGAGGAATAGCATAGAGTGGAGTGGTGTACAGTGCAGTGGCATAGAGCGTAATAGTGTAGAGTGAAGAAGCGCACAGTGGAAAGGCGTACAGTGGAGTGACGTACCCGAGTGGCGTACAGTAGGGTTGGGTAGAGTGGAACAGCATAGAGTGAAGCAGCGTACAGTGGAGTTGCATACAGTGGAATAGAGTAGAGTGGATTGGCATAGAGTGGAGTAGTGCACAGTGGAGTAGCATAGAATGGAGTGGTGTACACAGGAGTGGCATACAGTTAAATCGGGTAGAGTGGAGTGGTGTAAAGTGCACTGACATACAGTGGAATGGGATAGAGTGGATTAGCGTACAGTGAGTGGCAAACAGTGGATAGGATAGAGTGGAGTGGCATAAACTGGAATAACAGAGTGGAGTGTTGTAGAGTGGGGTGGAATATCTCAGAGTGGAGTAGCATAGAGTGAAGTGGGGTACAGTGGAGTGGAGTAGACTAGAGTGGCGTACAGTAGAGTGAGTGGAATAGCATATAGTGGAGTGGCATAGAGTGGATTGCCGTACAAGAGAATAGCATGAAGTGGCGAGGAGTGGAGTGGTGTACAATGGATTAGCGCAGAGTGTCATAGAGGGGCGTGCAGTGGAGTGGTGTAGATTGGAGTAGCCTACAGTGACGTAGCATACATTGGGATAACGTAGAGTGGCGTAAAGTGGAATAGCGCAGAGTGAAAGTAGCATTCAGTAAATTGACAGTGCTGGGGCTATATTGGAGTCACCTAGATTGGAGTGACATACAGTGGGGTGGGGTAGAGTGAAATAGCATACAGCAAAATGGCGTAGAGTAGCATACATTGGAGTGGCATACAGTGGGATAGCATAGAGTGGAGTGGCATAGAGTGGACTGGCATACAGTGGAACAGTGTAGAATGAGTGGCATGCAGCGGAGTGGCATAGAATGGAATAGCGTACAGTAGAGTGGCGTAGAGTGGAGTGGGGTACAGTGGAACAGTGTAGAGTGGATTGGCGTAAAGTGGAGTAGTGTGCAGTGGAGTGGCGTAAAGTGGAGTGGCGTACAGTGGAGGGGCGTAGAGTGCAATACCTTGGACTGACATACAGTGGAATACCAAACAGTTGAGTTACGTAGAATGGAGTGGCATACAGTGGAGTGGGGTAGAGTGGAAAAGGATACAGTGGAGTTGTGTAGAGTGTAGTGGCGTATACTGGAATAAAGAGTGGAGTGGAGCAGCATAGAGTGAAGTGGCATAGACTGGAATAGCAAACAGTGAAGTGACATACAGTGGAGTGGCATACAGTGGTATAGTGTAGAGTGGAGTGGATTACCGTGGAGTGGTGTAGAGTGGAATAGCATAGAGTGGAGTAGCTTACAGTGGAGTGGTGTACAGTGGTGTGTCATATACTGGAGTGATGTAGAGTGGAGTGGCGTATAGTGGCGTGGCATACGGATGTATATGAAATTTGGAAGAAATGTACACTATGGTATACAGATTAAAGCAAGCAGCGATTTGTGCTGCCTTGCTTTCCTCCAGATTTATGAAGCAATGCATGGCCAAGCATGGTACCTTTTGTTGCTTTGCAAATGTGACTTAAGTATTGCGTTGCCCATTCGAGACCATGTTTGATGCAAGGGTTATGCAATACAATAATACATCTGGCCCTTAGTTATATTGTGCCATGGTATACCGCAGTAACTTCATGGTATACCACAGTATGTGCCGGGGAGCGCGTAAGCACATTTGGTGAAGTCCAGACAGCAAGGGGGCACAACAGGGGACTCCATCCCCCATCGGTCATCGCGGCAGGAGCCGCTGACGCTGTCCCGAGTGCCAGGAGGCGCACTTAAAAACGGCCCAGGGCTCCCACGGCATGTGAGCCCGTAAGCACATTTGGTGAAGTCCAGGCAGCAAGGGGGCACAACAGGGGACACCATCCCCCATCGCAGCAGGAGCCGCTGACGCTGTCCCGAGCGCCAGGTGGCGCACTTAAAAACAGCTCAGGGCTCCTGCGGCACGGGAGCCCGTAAGCACATTTGGTGAAGTCCAGGCAGCAAGGGGGCACAACAGGGGACTCCATCCCCATCGCTCATCTTGGCAGGAGCCGCTGACGCTGTCCCAAGCGCCAGGAGGCGCACTTAGAAACGGCCCAGGGCTCCTGCGGCGCGGGCCGCAAACGGGCGTGCCCGGGCCGCATGCGGGCGTGCCAGGGCGATGCCTGGGCCAAGGGCGGGCCTGGCTGCACCCGTCAGCGGCCGAAAGAGGCTGGGCTGGGCCAGGTCCCTTGGTTGTTTCATCTGGAACTTGCTGGAGCTTGCTGACTTTGGGGGCCCAGGACGTGGTTCCCTTTTCATCAACAAGGTACTTTGTGCTCTTTGCCTTGAAGTGCTATTTTTCCCTACCCTTTCTACTAAAGAGTGTGCTAAACATTCCCCCTGGTCTCTCAAGCAGATTACATCATGCTTCACACAAGTCTGGTTAATTCAGAGCTCGCAACATGGGCAAAAGGAAAATGACTGCTGTGCAAGGGGGGCCCCGGGAGGCAGCACGGTAGCGACCATTGACTCATTTTTAACCAGGGCAGCACATGTGATATCACAGCAGATAGCCCTGACTGAGAGAAGGCTCTCGCTGGAGGCAGAGAAACTTGCCCAGGAGTCTGCTGACGCCTTAAATGGTGAGGCGCAGGAAATGACAGGGGACATTGTGGGGATGTCAGCTGGGGTTTTAAGCTCTCTCGCATCTGTGCCCATACCCTCGGCGGTCCCTTCTGGTGAGCTAGCAACGGCTTCAAACACCTTGACAGCCAAACCGGCAGCGGGCAATGACTTAGTTTTGGACTATCCTCCAACCAAGAGGAAGCAAATAGCCTGTAGCAAGGCCACGAGGAAGTCTCCACGGTCCAAATCTCCATTAACAGCTGGTCCCAATTTTGAACAGTTGTTGGACACCCTTTTTGTAAGACTGGAGTCAATAACTAAAGGCCTTTTAGCACCAATAATGTTAAAGTTGGAAGGGGTTGAGAGGATAGTTAACGCTTCTATCCCCACGTGCAATAAATGCCTCATAAGATCAAAACCAGTGGGTGGGGGGGGGAATCCCTGTTCTGTGTCTGACAACTCGAATCAAATTAGTCAGGCATTGTGTTCTAAAGACCCAGAGATCGAGGAAGTGTCTTGTAGATCTAGACACAACAGCATGCCCGGAGAGCCGATTCCAGCAGCCCAGACAGCCCAGGTGTAGCTCAGATGGGCAGGCCCCTAACATCCAAGAAAGGCCCATTACCTATATGTACCTTGCTTCAACCTTTCATGTCCAAGGACGAAAACCAACGCATTCTCAACTTGCCCCCTGCATCTGCTCCCCTAGTTGCAGTATTACTAGGGGTTCCCTTACCTTCTCAAGGTACTAAGGAAACCTCCCTGGACCTTATACACTAGGTTACTCACTGGTGTAATAAGAATGTGGTAAATGGCCAGAACATATCCTCTGACATCATAATGACCAGAAGAGTGTGATGGATTAACCATCGGACAAAAAAAATGTGGTAGGGGATTGCATAGTTGTTAATTTCAAGCACTCCTTGCATGCTAAGTCGCTAGTGGGTTGTGTTTATAAGAATAGCTGTTCATCCACAATCAGAACTGTCCCCTTACAGTTCTTCTATCCCCCTAAGCAGCCGCTCGCCATTCCCCAATGGCAGCTACCCCCAAATCCAGTCAGGCCAGACCACATAAGTAATATGGATACAATTCTGCACATGAGTAACCGCTTTCAACCCCTAGCCAGGTCTCAGGGCCTGGATGAAAATGACTGACTAAAGCTGGAGGATGAAAAGATCCAGGGCAACAACTCACCCCACATGGTCCCTAACACCTGATGGAGCAGGGGAAAGCAAAATATTTTTTGTACCCCTTTGGAAGTTAATAACCCCATAACAACTAATGATACTAACCGTTTGAAATGCATGGACTAACCAACAAAATGCATCCTTTATTAAACAGTACACGAGGGCAATTTACTGCTATTGCAAAATCTAATTTATTTTCAACTGTGAAGCAAAATAACATTAGTATTGTGATTTGCGTAGTAAATAGAGTAAAATTGCATGATTTATGTTGCGTAGTAAAATTGCACTGCAGCAAAGAATGCAGATGGTAAGTAAAATGGCTTTAAATGGCGCTTCTGCTAGGTAATATCTAACACGGGTCTTTAGAATGGCGGGTGGTAAACAGAAAAGGCTAATTTTCCATGTTTTAATTACTGTTGTGTTTGTTCTTATATTAGTTTCGTTCGGGCCTGCTAGTCCATGCTTCAAAAATGGCCGCTAGAAAGGACGAGATGACGTGTGCTTCAGAAATGGCCCCCGTGCATGTCTAGTGAAAGGCTTCAGTCACGTGTATGCAGCCTGTGCTCGGAGTGAGAGATGTCAAGGTCAATCTGACCTGCAACAAGGAGGGTGCCAAGAATTCAGCATATTCGTGAAAATGGATGGGAAAGAGCCGAGTGACAATGGATTAACTAAAATGTGACCTACAAAGTTCGTTACAAAATGGATAAACAAATTGGACTACTTTTGACATTTCAGTCATGGGACTTATTGTATGCGTTATTGTCCCCAAACCGGTTCTAACAAGGAGGGCGATGAGGTGACCATCACCACCCCTCCAATGGACCAATGAGTGTGATACTTGCCCCTAAAGATTGTAACTTTTGAGTGTAGAGAGCCAGAGAAAAGGGTATAAGAGAGTCTGCTCTTCCATTGTGAATATGACTATGCTATGGTCGACTATGCTATCTATGCTGTTGGAGGAGCTTATGCTATGCGAGCTAATGCTATGAAGAAAACATTTCCTTATTTTCATTTTTCCATCTTGATGCTACAAGAGACTCTGTCATTTTTGGACTTTGAACTTTGACTGGGGAAGGAACGAGAACGTTGCGGGAATTTACCCGGGAGGTGCGTCCGAGGAGGTTAGCGGGACAGACAGTCAGTTTGGGAGTCCTATCCTGTGATCTGCGGTTCATCTTCCTTTGGTGAATCATTCTTGTCATCTTGGCCAAGGGTAAAGAATAACTTTTCATTTTTCCTAAACGTTTTCCTTAAATGTCTAATGATATTTTCTAAATGTGTTTCTTAATAAAGAATTTTACTTATTGCTCAAAGAAAATTAGATAAAATTATATTCTAACTCTAACAAGAGTCTGTGGTTCTTTAAATAAAATTGTGAATTATAAAATGTTAAAGGTTTTAACTGTGATTGAGCTGGTCTTAATCAGCATCAACTAATTCTACTAGTTGGTCAATAAACCGAATAGCGGAGTGCCTTGATGTTTAGAATCGACAGGATCCGAAGTTTATGTATATAATGTATATGGTATAATTCTGTCGTTTGTAATAAGGTATCCCCGCTTGTCCAGCAACTCAATTTTTCCTCAGGAGGTTTTTGATCCAGAATGTTTGAATGAATGTATGCATGCGGTGTCATGGGCCCCACCGACATGAGTGTTTTCCTGGATTAGGAGTCTTGAGGAGAAATTTATATTAGCCGCGCTGGATCAGATTTCTTGGTAGCAGAGTTATGGTTTCTATAGATTTGTTTTGGTGATTCTATTTTATTGATACTATACATGTTTAACACTCTATGTTGAGTTTGTATTACGTTATATGTAAGTCTGAATTTTGAAGCTTCCGGGAAGTAGGAAGTGGACACGTGTGGCAAGAGAAGTCACACGGAATTGTGCATTGTCTGATTTCAAATTGGTGATAACACAGGACTGTGTTATGATAGGGAAATTTCATGTATGAGTTGTATTTGAGTGAAATAGCAACAGGTTTTCTTGTGAAACTTTGGCCATAATTCTCAGGAGCAGTGTAGTCTCTACATGTGTTTTATCCCCAAAGAAACGGGTTTACTCCTTGCTTGAAAGAAGGGTAAGGTAGAGGGAAGTGCTACACTTATCGAACGAAACAGTATTCTTGTGAGTTAGAATAAACTATCTCTTTTGTTTAGGGAAACAGACCATGGAAATGTGTTTTACGTTGTAACTAATCGATTTTGTAGAAAAGAAAAAGTGCTGTTAATTTTTGTAAAGGAGGGGTCAGCAGAAACAGGAGCAGAGCTGACGTCAACAAAGACCGCGCTGGTATTGGCCAGTTGTGGAAGAACGAAGAGCATTCTGATTGGCGCGTTAGTGTGAAGACGCGCTAGTATTGGTTAGTGTGGGAGTGACGTAAATGCTTTCGGATTGGTGCGTTAGTGTGAGACGCGCTGGGATAGGTCTGAATAACCGAGCAGTAGAAAGAACAGAGTGGTGAAGGTTTGCGTGAATTATTTTGGGAAAAGAACAGTGAAAAATGGCTTATTATGAGTATGGTAGAGAGAAACCGACATGGTTTGCAAAGATTAAGAACTTTTTCAAGAAAGACAAGAAGGTTGTGACGAGGGAAGGAGAAGTACTTCCTCCGCCGAAAACGCCAGCATCTCATATGATGTTGAAATATGGATATCATACTTGCATTTGGTTGGAGAATTGGGCGAAATACACCCAAGGCGATGGAGTATTGGCATTTCCAGAAAATGGTTCGTTTAGCACAGCAGTACTTCGAAATTTGAGAGAAAAGATGATGAAACTTGAACCTAGACCGACACAGTTCGAAGTATTAGGTGAATGGGAAGATGAGATGTATGAAAGAGAAAGACACAAAGGTGCAAAGAATTTTAGTCTAGTTCATGGAAGAGTATGGGGTTTGAATCATGAAGACAGGATGAGACGATGGCGGTATGCTAACGTGACGGATGACATGTTTCCTGTCAGAACAGTTGAGGATTTTTCAGGGAAAAAGTGTACGGAGAAAAAGAAGCATGCAGTAGCAGAGAGATATGGGTATGGAGTTAGCGACACAGAGGATGAGTTGCTGGAGGACATTTTAAATAAAAGACCCCCTCCTATCAACAGGATTCTGCGGTGGTGACACCAAATGCACCGCCAATGAGAACTGTAATAAGTCAAAGCCCCGAACAAATGTCTGAAGTAACTAGTCCATTCAATAAACTAGAAACATCACAGACGGAGAAAAATGATAATGGTAATACAGCTGAATTAGCCAGAACCACAAGAGAATTGACTGAAAAGATAAGAGAACTGGAAGAATATGGAAGCTGTGACTGTGCCAGTAACTATAGGACCAGTAATCACAGTATTTGAAAATCAAAAGATAAATGAACATTCCTTAACAATTCCATTAAATTCCAGTATGCAAAAAGTAAGAGAAGGAATAATTCCGGAAAATAGAGAGAAAGAAAAGTCTGTTGGTCCATTTAGGTCAAGTCCACCTGAAAATTTGACAATTAATGAGAGTCCGATAAATAGAATTCCTATGGGAACTGAGTCAGGGATTGAAACTCCGGAGAAAAGTGTAAGTTGGGCATAAATAAATAAAACCCCTGTGGGTCCAACTGCAGAGGAATTAAATGATTGGGTGAGGAACTTGCAGAAAACGGATACTGAACCACAACCTTTGGATGTAGTCAGATTGAAAATAGATATGGAGGAATTGATTCTTGGGACTATTGGTACCGATCGATTGAAGTCATATCAAGATGACGAGTTAATGTTTATGTGTAAAAGCATCACTTGGAGAGCTAGGAACATGCATGAAAAACTGGAAGAAACAGCGAATGAATTAGGAGTAGAGTTTGCAAAAATTTGAGGATTGCAGAAACCGTACAGGGTGGATTTTAGTGAAAAGGATATAGAAAATCTGAACACTTCAGGACGATTAACCCAGATAAAGGAATTGATTGTGCTACTGAGAAAATGGGGAGATGTAGATAAATGGAGAAGTAGGTGGATAAGAAGAAAAGAGGGAACGACTGATAAAGCATCATTGGCTTTTCCAGTAAAAGAAAAGGAATTAACAGTAATGGAATGTCCTATGAGAGAAACTCCAGGAGGAAGTTATGTACATGTCCCATGGTCCAGACAAGATATATTGTCATTTACGAATGATTTTCCAAGATTGAGAGAGAAGCCTGTGGAATGGTATAGACAGGTAGAAAGGTTTGTAAAAGTCTCAAAGGTATTGTGGGAAGATTTGGATGGATTGTTTGAGATTGTAGTCCCTGCAGATTTATGAACAGAGTGTAAAATTACGATTGATTGGCCGAAGGAAGAATTTCCTAGAGATGCGAAAACAGGAGCCCCAGGTTCAGAAGTAATGAGAAAATATGAACAGGCAATCACATTTCTGAAAAATAAAATCCCACCAAAAGAAACGGACTGGGTAAAGATTGATAGAACAACTCAGGAGAATCAGTACACGCCTATTATGAAAGACTACTCTTAGTATTTAAGCAGTATAGTGGATATGAGAATTTGAGTGAAAAGGACATGAGTCATTTTGAGTATAGATTTGTATATGGTCTGAGACCTGAGATAAGTGAAATGATTAAGCAGCATATGTTGTGTTGGCAGAATAGCACAGTAGATGAAGTATTACGGTATGCGAAATATTGCAGTGATGATATTGAATGTAGACAGCGTAAACTCAAGGAAAATGCAATGTGGGCACAAGTAAAAGTTGCCGAAAAATAAGAAGCTCAGTTGGATAATCAGTCTAATGACGCAGGACAGACCAAGTCCAAACCGAATATTGGTAAGGGAAAAGGTCAGATGAGTATAGAAGAAGCTAAAAAGAAATGGCCATGTCATAATTGCGGAAAATTAGGGCACTGGAGAAACGAGTGTAAATTTCCTCCAAAAGTTAATGCAGAACATCAATCATTGAATCCACAGTTGCAGAATGAGGTGAGTTACCAACAGCCGCAACAGCCGCAGGTAGTTACTCAACAGTGTCAGGTGCCGCAACCACCTCTTCCAAAGAGTGTAAATCCTCAAAGATACAGTACAGAGGCAGGATTCTACAAAGGAGAGCAGGTAACAAAATTGCTGCGCGCAGCTGCAGTTTCGCAGTATTGGTTACGGCAGGATGGAGATGAGTCGGATGAAAGTTTATGACGGTGCCTAGGAGAGGAAGAAGAGTGCGTGTTTGGCGCAACTCTAGAGGTAGATCAGTCTGGTCCATTTGTGGATGGAAAAGTGAATGGTGTAAATGTTACAATCCTTGTGGACACTGGTGCTACCCATTCTACTGTTAGATCAGTACAAATTCCAGACCTTCCTCTTTCAGGAGAATACATCCAAGTTGTAGGTGTTTCAAACAGGCAGATTAAAACCCCTCTTACAAAACCAATAGAGGTGGAAATTGGACCCTTCAAAGAAATGCATCGCTTTTTGGTGTGTGATTGTAGTCCTGTAAATTTATTAGGACGCGATCTCCTTTGCAAAATGAATTGTACCATCTACTGTACTCCAGATGGTATTGCTTTTCAGACTCCAGATGAGGATGTTCTGTATAAAATGACAATGGCAGAACTAGAACCAGGAGTGAATGATATGTTTCCTGTGTTTGATGAGGAGAAAATCCCAATTGAATTGAAAGGAATAGTAAGGTCTGATGTATGGGATTTCACAGGTGAAGATATTGGACTAATGAGAGGAGTTGATCCTGTAAAAATCACTGTAAGAGAAGGGACGAATTACCCAAATACCCCGCAGAACAAAGTAACGCCAGAAATTATTGAAGGAATAACACCTGTAATTAAGAAGATGATTGTGTCATGTATCGGATTTCTCCTGTCGAATCCTCGGGATCGATTCGTGGCTCAAGTGGGTCCACCCCTTGATAGCCTCAATTCTGAATGCTATAATAGCTCAGAAGATTAAGGTGATCAAGTGAGGGAAGGAAAGGATGGGGACAGCAGGGAGGGAGACCTGAAACGAGAAACAACACTTTGAACATAGGACAATAATCACTAACATATGGTATACAGAACCTCTCTTTCTCTATTACCTGTAAAGGAAAACCAACACAGTCCTGCACAAGAGCACACAAGGAATGTCCTATTCCTGTTAGCCAATGGTGATGAAAAAAGGTCGCTGAAATAAAGAACTAATCTGTGAATACCTGAGCCTGTTTGTTAGGCACCTGCATTTGAGTCTGTAACACCATCAAGGACACACACACACACAATACCCACCAACATAATAACGAAACCAAGCGTCACAGGAGATGAATCCTAGTAAGGCCTCATGACCCCCTGTTAGGATACAGTAATGAACAATTATAAACCAAGCGCTGCGAGGGTAAAGGAATCCTAGGTTGTGCTCTAGTGATTGCAAAGACCGATAATGATTCTAATCCGGTCAACCAATTCATCATAACATCAAAGCATAAATGTTTCCTCTTCAAGGGTTAATTGCCAACAGTATAACAATAAAGTTTTTTGGTAGGAGGCAATCCGTGAAAGTTTTGTGGTTCAAGACAGCAAGATTCTCTGGTGAAATAAGTGCCCAAACATTAGTTCTGATACTTGAAAATTACGGTATAGCCCAAGGTAACCTTGCAGGGTTAATCACGATATTACAACAAAAGCACTTTCCGCCACCTTACCGCACCAGAAGACGCTGTTCCTTCACCGCGTGTAGCTCCGATCCTGGAGCAAAATAATCTGCTTAATTTTCAACCCAGAAGCCTCTTTTGAGTGTTTCCGGGTTGACGTCATCACGCACGTTCCTTCTGTTGCAATGCGGAAGAGTGCAGGAGCCGTTCGCCTCCTGGACATGGCGCTACGCTTCAAGGAGCCTCTCTCCATGTTGCAGGTAAGAGCAGAGGGTAGCCCGAGTCACGCATATGGCAGCGTTACTCTCAGCGCCCCCCGCAGCACCAAAGGGAACCGTAACAGATTGAACAAGGGATTTTGAGAGAAATAATGAGCAGTCCATGTAATCCTCCTATAATGGGATTGAAAAAGCCAAATGGAACATATAGGATAGTACAAGATTTGAGGAAGGTAAACAAAATTGTTATTCCTTGCTGTCCAATTGTGCCAAACCCTGCTGTAATACTGTACCAAATCCCACATGATGCAGAATGGTACACAGTTATTGATTTGTGCCATGCATTCTTTTCAATTCCATTGCACCCTGACAGCCAGCCATTATTTGCATTCCGGTTCGGAGAGCGTATTCTGGCATGGTGCCGAATTCCTCAAGGGTATACAGAAAGTCCCTCAATTTTTAATCAGATTCTGAAGAAATCCTTAGAAGATCTAAAAATGCCCGAAAAATCTGTAATGGTCCAATATATTGATGACCTATTAGTGGCATCAAAGACCAGAGAAGCATGTGTTACAGACACAATTGCTTTATTAAATCATTTGGCAGAAGGAGGACACAAGGTGTCCCCATCAAAACTTTTTGTCAACAGGAAGTACAGTACCTAGGTCATAAGATTGAGAAGGGGATGCGGAAAGTGACAACAGAAAGGATAAGGATTATCAAAGGAATGAGAGCCCCAATGACACAAAGAGAGGTGAGAATGTTCCTTGGAATGGTTGGTTATTGTCGACAATGGATAAGTGGATTTTCCTTGATTGCAAAACCTTTACAGCGATTGACAAAAAGGGATGTCAAAGATCCGATTGAATTGGATGAGGAAGAAATGAAGGCTTTCGAGGAGCTGAAAACAAGTTTGTGTGAGGCACCAGCATTGGGAATGCCTGACTATGAAAAAGAATTTGAGCTGTATTGTAGCGAGAGAGACGGATGTGCACTTTCAGTATTAGTGCAAAGGCATGGGAAAATTAAACGACCAATAGCCTATTTTTCAGCTGTTTTAGACCCGGTAGGAAAGGCGTTGCCTGGACGTTTGAAAGCAGTAGCTGCTACTTGTGTGAGTCTGGAACAGAGTGAAGGCATTGTGATGGGATATTCTTTGAAAGTATATGTCCCTCACTCAGTTGAAATCCTTCTGACCCGAACAAAAACCCAATTCATGACACATAGTCGGCTGACTAGGTATGAAAAAGTGATCTTGGGTGCAGACAATGTAACCATTGTAAGATGCACAAGTGTGAATCCTTCAACTTCACTGCCAGATGAAGTAAATGCAGAAGTTAAAAATGAAGTTGATCATAAGTGTTTGGATGTGCTTGAATTTTGCACAAAGCCTCGCCCTGATATCAGGGATGAACCTTTAAGAGAGTCAGATTATGTGATGTTGTGGACGGGTCATACTTGAGGACAAATGAAGGAGTTTTAAGTGCTGCGTATGCTGTGTGTACAGTGGCAACCATAATGGAAGCATCCTGTCTAAGAGGAATTCGTTCAGCCCAAGTTGCTGAGCTGATTGCTCTGATTCGAGCGTGCAAACTGGGAAAGAACTTCCGAATTACTGTCATCACGGATAGCCAATATGGCTTTGGAGTGGTCCATGATTTTGGCCAGATCTGGTCCCAGAGGGGATTTCTGACTTCTTCGGGGTCTCCTATTAGAAATGGTGAGTTTGTAAAGAAGTTGCTTGAGGCGATACAGCTGCCTAAACAGATTGCAGTGGTAAAATGCGCTGCTCATAAAAATGGAAATGACTACATTACCGTGGGTAACCAATTTGCTGACGAATTAGCTCAATATTGTGCCAGAAATGTGACCTCAATGAATCGAAGAAGGGAAAAAGAGAATGTTCCATGTCCCTTGCTGTTTACTAACACAATTGAAACCTGGGATGAGGTAAAACAATTGCAAGAAGAGGCAGGTAATGAGGAAAAAGATGTTTGGATAAAAGCAGGTTGCAGACAATGAGAAGATGAAGTGTGGGTTTACAGGGATGAAAGACCAGTTATGCCTGATAGCATGATCTCTAACATGGAACGGATGTACCATGGACAAGCACACATTGGTAGGGATGCCATGATCAGACTTTTCAGACAGACCTGGTACAACCCAAAATTTAGAGCTATAGCTGAAAGCCTTTGTCAAAGATGTCTTATATGCCAGCAGATAAATCCTGGAAGGAAGACAGTAGTGAGTTTGGGAACAATAGGACGTGAAGGAGGTCCTTTTACCAGAATGCAACTAGATTTTATTGAAATGCCCACAAGTAACAGATTGAGGTATGTCCTGGTGGTCGTTTGTTTGTTTTCTCGTTGGGTGGAGGCCTATCCGACAAGAAGGAATGATGGAGTTACTGTGGCTAAACTCCTACTGAGAGAATTCATTCCTAGATACGGCTTTCCAGTAACGATAGAAACAGATAGAGGAACACATTTCCAGAATGAAATTATCCAGTTAATATGCGAAGCATTAGACATTCAACAAAAGCTGCATTGTGCCTACAGACCAGAGGCTTCTGGAGTGGTAGAGCAAGTAAATGGTACAATAAAGAATAGGCTAGGGAAAATGTGTCAAGCCACAGGACTCAAATGGCCCGATGCCTTACCACTGGTGCTAATGACCATAAGAAGCATACCTGACAGAAAAACAGGTCTGAGTCCTCATGAAATAATTATGGGACGAGCAATGAGACAAGCACATGTACCTGTCAACAAATTGCTGACTATAACTGATGATCTCGTATTGGACTATTGCAAAGCATTGGCTGATGTGGTACATTCTGTGTTTCATCAGGTTGGACCGGATGCGACCACTCTTGAGAGAAAACCAGCTCATGATTTGAGTCCAGGAGACTGGGTCCGCATAAAAGTCCACAGAAGAAGAAACTGCCTGGTTCCACGTTGGGATAAGCCACGTCAAGTGATCCTGGTGACAACAACTGCAGTAAAGTGTGCAGGTGTGAAAAATTGGATTCATGCCAGTCATACCATCAGAGTTCCAGATCCTGAAGCTCGACCTGTAAGTCGACATCTGGAAATATCAGATACTAGTTCAGCATCTGAAGCAGAGACTGAAATAATCAGAGTTCCAGATCTTGAAGCTTGACCTGTAAGTCGACATCTGGAAGAATCAGTTACCAGTTTGACAGCAGAAGAAGAAACTAAAGCAATCAGAGTTCCAGATCTTGAAGCTCAACCTGAAAGTCGACATCTGGAAATATCAGAAGCCAGTTCGGCATCTGAAACAGACCAACCTGAATCCAGTGATAAACAAAAGGAAGAATCTGAAAACGAGAGAACTGATATTGAAACCGGAGAAACTGAACTAATAAACCGTGACAATGAACAACCAAGTACAAGTTTTGGGGAAATTCCTCCGGAAATTATAGAAGTGACTCAAGAAAATCTAGATTCAGATAGAAAGATTGGTGAAATTGCGGAAGAAAAACGAGGAGGGTCAGATTCAGAATCCCAAGCAGAAGAAAAACAGGGAAAGTTGATTTCAGGTAGAGAGATTGAGGAAATTGCGGAAGAGACACGAGGAGGATTAGACTCAGAATTTCAAGCGGAAGAAACACCAGAAGATTCAGATTCGGACAAAGAGACTGAAATCATAAAGTTCAAAGTTAGAGGAAGTGAAGTGAGATCTGAAACAGAATCTGAAGAGAGTGAAGAAGAAAGAAAACAAAGAATAGGACCAAGAAAGAGAACTTGGAGAGCAGAACGAGAAGAAAAAGAAAGTGAACTAAAAGGCCAAGAAAAGGAGACCATTGGCCCAACAAAATCAAAAGACTGAGATATAAAATAATAAATTTGAACAAGGACAATGCAGAAAAAGTAAATTAAATTACAAGTCAAAAGGGACAAAGAAAGACAAGTGAAAGAGAGTTGCAGAGACCAAGAAGAGTGAAAAGACCTAACTTGAAATACAAGTCACCTTCATGGTTATACATAGCACTTTCTGACATTAAAGAAGTGGATAGCAGTCACGAGAACCCAGATCAAGACTGTGAACAAGTGAATGGGAGTGAACTGCGTAAATCCTGAAAGGCAAAGAAAGAAAACCGGACTAGACACACAAACTGATAAAGACAAAGAAAATTTCTGAAAAACCGAAAGGTGTGCCAAAAAGCAGTTGAACCTAATCAACGCTAAGGTCATTTGAGGTGTGGAGACACATTTTCTGTTCATATAATTAGAAAATACTTCAACATGGTAGACACTGAGAATAGAAGACCTAGATGTGAGTTTTTCCGTAGATGGTGTAGGATGTGTTTCTATTGCACAGGATTACTCATGTTTATTTGGGTCATTTTAGCAATAATAATTCCACTAAGATTAGCTGTAGAAAATACATCTGCAATCATAAATGACACGAATAGTGACAAGAAATCTAACCTAAAGAACACTGCAACACTGATAGATAGTACTGAATTTCATAAGGATAGATCAATAACTGATTTCTCCAAGAATGTCTTCTCAAAGCTTTTATATGAATATGTAGAGACAATGGATGTTAGAGATTGTTATGTATGTATGCAGTTACCTGCGTCTGTAACAGAAGGTGTGACGTATCATCACCTTCCTTTGACGTATGGAATAACATGTAGCGTTTTAGCTAGCTTATTTTATAAAACAGGTAAATTAGAATATTACTACACTGACATAGATGACATTTTTGCTAAAGTTCCCGTAGTCCCTGAACTAAATAAAGTGAAAGTTGGAAAGGTTTTTGGAGAATTTTTCTTAGAAACAAAAGAACTAACATTAGATTATGTATTTAGACATAACCTTACTTGTAGGTTAAGAAGGGAAGAAAAGGTTTTCCTAGACATGGTAGAAGACAGAAGGATTAAGTTCCAAAGAAAAACAATGGGAGAAAAGACGAAAACCCCACCTTGGGCGTTTGAAAGGGAAAGTTATGACAAGAGCGAAACGAATGTAGCCATAGGGTTGGATTGGCCTCAACAGGGAAAATTGTGTATTAGTAGAAGTAACACTGTATATGATAACTATTTCGTGGGTTCTAGTGAGTGCCGAGATACATACAAAATTATAGGGGGATGGGGATTCAAAGGAGGAAAAGATCCAGTATTTCCAGGGATCTATTATATTTGTGGAAATAGAGCTTATTATAGGTTGCCGGACCATTGGTACGGAACATGTTATTTAGGCCTGGTCTTTCCAAAGATTTTTCACGTGGAAAGAGGAACGAAAGGAATTCACGAGATAGGTAAACCATTAACCCGTAGGAGGAGAGAAAGCTTCTCAGAAATAATAGGTGACATTTTTGGAGCATTGATACCAGCAGTGAGTGTATCTTTGAATGCATACAAAATTTAGAAATTGTCTACAGTAGTAGATCGTTTATCAACGAATACTGCTGGAGGGTTCTTGATGGTAAATACCGAAATGGTTGCCATGAGAGCTATGGTAATGCAAAATCGACTTGCCCTCGACATTATTTTGGCAAAAGAGGGTGGAGTCTGTGGAATGCTGAAGGTACAACATTGTTGCACTTACATTCCAGACAAAAGTGAGAACATACAGAAGTATATAAAGAACATTACTGATTTGCATAAAGAAATTACCCCACTGGAGGTTGAAGGTGCTTGGGAGAAACTTGGTAAGAGTTTTTCCTCAATAAAGAAATGGTTCACTGAAATAGGTAGTTCTCTTATTGGGAAAATAATAATTCCATTAACGTTAGTAATAGTGATAATGATGTTATTAAGATTAGTATATGTATACGTTAAAAGAAGAAAAAGAGAAAATAAAACAAAGAGAGAAAATGAGAAAAATAAAGAAAGAGAACGGGAAATGGGAGAGATCGAATTGGAAGAGTTTAAGGAGAACATGTATAAAAGGTCTAAAAGACAAGATGAAAAGAACACGATTGTCTAAACTAACAAATGCAAGTGGACAAGAAACATTTATCTGATAAATTTTGTAGGGATAGGTTTTAGTGGTGATATTAAAAAATCACCAAAGGGGGGAATTGATGGAGCAGGGGAAAGCAAAATATTTTTTGTACCCCTTTGGAAGTTAATAACCCCATAACAACTAATGATACTAACCGTTTGAAATGCATGGACTAACCAACAAAATGCACCCTTTATTAAACAGTACACGTGGGCAATTTACTGCTATTGCAAAATCTAATTTATTTACAACTGTGAAGCAAAATAACATTAGTATTGTGATTTGCGTAGTAAATAGAGTAAAATTGCATGATTTATGTTGCGTAGTAAAATTGCACTGCAGCAAAGAATGCAGATGGTAAGTAAAATGGCTTTAAATGTCGCTTCTGCTAGGTAATATCTAACACGGGTCTTTAGAATGGCGGGTGGTAAACAGAAAAGGCTTATTTTCCATGTTTTAATTACTGTTGTGTTTGTTCTTATATTAGTTTCGTTCAGGCCTGCTAGACCATGCTTCAAAAATGGCCGCTAGAAAGGACGAGATGACGTGTGCTTCAGAAATGGCCCCCGCGCATGTCCAGTGAAAGGCTTCAGTCACGTGTATGCAGCCTGTGCTCGGAGTGAGAGATGTCAAGGTCAATCTGACCTGCAACAAGGAAGGTGCCAAGAATTCAGCATATTCGTGAAAATGGATGGGAAAGAGCCGAGTGACAATGGATGAACTAAAATGTGACCTACAAAGTTCGTTACAAAATGGATAAACAAATTGGACTACTTTTGACATTTCAGTCATGGGACTTATTGTATGCTTTATTGTCCCCAAACCGGTTCGAACAAGGAGGGCGATGAGGTGACCTTCACCACCCCTCCAATGGACCAATGAGTGTGATACTTGCCCCTAAAGATTGTAACTTTTGAGTGTAGAGAGCCAGAGAAAAGGGTATAAGAGAGTCTGCTCTTACATTGTGAATATGACTATGCTATGGTCGACTATGCTATCTATGCTGCTGGAGGAGCTTATGCTATGCTAGCTAATGCTATGAAGAAAACTTTTCCTTATTTTCATTTTTCCATCTTGATGCTACAAGAGACTCTGTCATTTTTGGACTTTGAACTTTGACTGGGGAAGGAACGAGAACGTTGCGGGAATTTTCCCGGGAGGTGCGTCCGAGGAGGTTAGCGGGACAGACAGTCAGTTTGGGAGTCCTATCCTGTGATCTGTGGTTCATCTTCCTTTGGTGAATCATTCTTGTCATCTTGGCCAAGGGTAAAGAATAACTTTTCATTTTTCCTAAAAGTTTTCCTTAAATGTCTAATGATATTTTCTAAATGTGTTTCTTAATAAAGAATTTTACTTATTGCTCAAAGAAAATTAGATAAAATTATATTCTAACTCTAACAAGAGTCTGTGGTTCTTTAAATAAAATTGTGAATTATAAAATGTTAAAGGTTTTAACTGTGATTGAACTGGTCTTAATCACCATCAACTAATTCTACTAGTTGGTCAATCGACCGAATAGCGGAGTGCCTTGATGTTTAGAATCGACAGGATCCGAAGTTTATGTATATAATATATATGGTATAATTCTGTCGTTTTTTAATAAGGTATCCCCGCTTGTCCAGCAACTCAATTTTTCCTCAGGAGGTTTTTGATCCAGAATGTTTGAATGAATGTATGCATGCGTTGTCATGGGCCCCACCGACATGAGTGTTTTCCTGGATTGGGAGTCTTGAGGAGAAATTTATATTAGCCGCGCTGGATCACACCTTAATTCCACCAGCTTCTATGTCCGACCTAATGTGCGATAAATCTCCCAGCACTATTCTCTCATCAACCCTTTCTGTTGCTCTATGTATGAAGGCCCTCATGTGGAACATAGCAGGTCTTAGGTCGAAAAAGGACAATATATCTTGGGGAAATTTCCTTTCAAAGCATCACATTATTGCCCTACAAGAAACCTGGGAGGCAAATGAATGTTTTTATTTAGACGGTTTCATTTCATTTTGTAAACATGCTACCCCTTCGAATATGGGAAGAGCCAGAGGGGGTTTGCTTCTAATGTTTTCACTCAAACTTTCTTGTAAGACCAGAATGATTGAACGCCGATCACCTCATGTGCTAGCAGTAGAGTTGTCTTTCAAGAATCTTCCCACCCTGCTAGTGGCCAATTTTACTACTCCTTTTCCAGAAACCATGAGCTAGAACACCTCCTAGGTCTAGAGGAACTCTTGGAACGTTATGCTTAAGATAAATTAGTTCACTACGATCTGATAATTCTAGGGGATTTTAACATTCATCAGTGTTATTCCAACTGTATTTTAACGTCGGAGCAGGGGGATCCTTTTTCATTATCTAATCATTTTGAGCACAAACCACCAGGCATATTCTTAGAAGGTCTTCTTTCAAGTCACAATCTACACTGCTTACAGCAAGCAGACACGTTGGCTTTGGTTCCTACCTAAGCAGGAAGCGGTAGGCCCAGTATTATCGATCATATTATGCTGTCTGCGACATTAGTCTCGGTTGTGAAGAACCGGAGTGTTTCTTGGTCTGGCCTCAGCGATCATAATCCCCTCACACTCGTGCTGTCCCTTTCTGCCATTCTAACAGGGGAGGTGACCACCTGCATCACAAATAAAAACATCAGCACCAAAGATCAAGCTCGCAGGCTGAAGTGGGAAAGGATCGTCCCGGAAAGTTTCCTGGACAATCTGTATGCCGTTTGTGCCACAGAGGTTCAAGCTTGTATGGACCCCACTACGCACGGCAAAGTCACTTTAGAGGCCTTTGACAAAATTACTAAGCAGATATCATCTAACCTAACCACCATGAGCAGAGTAAGATGCCCCAAGGCCAAGACGTGGTTTGATGGCACCTGCTCCATGGCCCATAGGCAGCTTTTGCAGGCCCTTAAGCATAACCCTAGGGATGAAGTTGTGGTCAGGAGTAGAAGAAAGGCATACAAACTGGCAGAGCAGGAGAGGAAGAAGCTGATAAGAGAGCAGGCCTGGGAGGCTCTAGGGCAAGTAAGTGTCTTGGTAGATAGCTCCAAATTCTGGTCGGTGGTCAATAGTCCCTTCTTCTCTGATATGCCAAATTCCAATACAGGCTGCATAATTCCGGCTGCCCAATGGGTACAGCAGTTTGGCCAATTTTATAGCGGTACCAATTTAGGAGAATCTGAGGCTCATATGGACGGTGGGTCAACCAGTGTGTCCCTCCAATTTAGTATAGATGAGGTTCACAATGCAATCATCTCTACATCTGGGGGTAAGGACCCCGGCCCAGACGGGGTACCGACAGACTTATATAAGGCTGACCCTAAGGTTTGGGCCAAGATTTTAGCTCACGTTTTTAATGCAGCGTGTTCATGTGGTTTTTCCCCCTTAATGGGCAATGGCAGTTATTATTCCCATTTTTAAAAAGGGCGCACGGGATGACCCTGCATGTTATAGACCGATCTCGCTTTTAGATTCTGCTGCTAAAATCATTGGCAAAGTGATATTGGATCGTCTAACAGCATGGCTTGATCATTTTAATGTCATTTCTGATTTACAGTACGGTTTTAGGCAGGGCAAAGGGACACTGGATCAATGCCTTAACTTGCATTTAGTGAGCGGGAAATATACCATTGCCAAGAAGGGAATTTTACATCTGGCTTTCATGGATTTGACTTAAGCTTTTGATTGTGTTAACAGGTCTAAATTGTGGTTGATTTTAACTAACATGGGCCTTAATGCAGAGCTGGTGGCTTTTTTATATACTGCCCATGAAAACACCACGGCTGCAGTCAGATATAATAGGGATGGCGATCTGACAGATACCTGGGCTGTTAAGAGAGGGGTTTGACAGGGTTACATCTTGGCCCCCCTGCTGTTCACGCTTTACATTAATAAGTTAGGGGATTTTTAATTTCAAGTTGCAAAGACATCCCCAGGGCTGGTGCTAAGATAATCCATGCACTCCTGTATGCAGATGACGTGGTCCTGCTTGCTAGAACCGCAGTGGGCCTCCAACAAATCTTAGATGGTTTTATAGCTTTTATGGACTATTTAGACCTGACCACAAATTTTACTAAATCACATACTATGTCTATAGGCCCCCGAAAGGCCTCCAAGGCTAAATTTTATTGTAAGGGGGCTGAGCTAACTAAAGTCCCTATCTTCCCCTACTTAGGGGTACTTTTTTGATGAACGTGGGTCTTGGTGTGCACAAATCACACAAAAAAAGAACACCTTAATTAGAGCGGCGGGGGCTACTCTGAATTTTGCTAAAAGATTAGGGTCAAAACCCTTCTGTGCCCTGTTGAAGATCTACAAAGAAAAGTGTATCCCCATGGCAACTTATGGATGTGATGTCTGGGGCTACAAGGATGGAAAGGATATCCAGGGGGCTGAAAACAAGTTCATGCGTAAGCTCCTGGTAGTCCCACCCACTACCCCGGCATTTATTTTACATGAAGAATTAGGGGTGGGGTACATTTCATATCTGATAGCAGTAGCCCCCCTGCTACGTTGGCAAGGAGTTTGGGCCTGTCCCACTACTAATCTAAATCAAGTCATAATCACTGATTGTGTAGCGCTGGAGGGTGCTATGCACATCCCTTGGTTAAAATATGTAATGGAACTGACAAAATGGCTCGGCTGCCCTGACCTGTATCTGAGCCCTAAACCTTTGGGTAAAGCAGCTGTCAGAATTATCAAACAACAGTTCCTGGACAAACACCAGGGGCTCAGGGAGGAGAAGGAGTTAGCAAAGCCCACTGTGAGAAGGTATGTCACATTGTCCCTGAGCAAACAAATTCAACCGTATTTACTCGTCGTTAGCAATGCTTTTCACTGCTTTGTGTTGATTAGATTTCGACTGCATTTGGTCCATTGGCTTCTGGCCTTTCCCCAAGGATTTACGAAACCTGGTACTCTAAAACCTTGCCCCTGTGACAACTTCTCAGAGCAAGATACCTTACATTTGATTTTTTTCTGTGATTTTTATCAGTCATTTCGCAGAAGGTTTATATTCCCGTTGCTCAGAGATTGCCATTTCACCCAAGTTAGGCCAGCTTTACTGTACCTTCAAATGTTATCCTCCCCTATGGTCTGTTTCGGGGTTGCAAGCTTTTTAACAGGGGCTACCAGGCATAGGAAAAAGCTGTCTTTGCAGTAGCCAGCCTGTTCTTTCTTGCCTAGGGCCCATTTTATGTCAGCATGTGCACTTTATGATATACTGTTTACTGTATTTGGTCTTTAGCACTCCACACTTTACATAATGTATCCCTTGTAGCTTCAAAACCTGAATCCTGGCCATTTTATTGATATAAATGATGTCGCTATTTTATCTTTTTATGTGACTAAGGTTTTATAAGTCGAATCTATGTTGATGAAATGTATCTTTTTTAACATGTTTGCTTTTATGGCTTTTAGTTGCCGAATAAAGTACCTTTTGACTTGATGTTGGACTTGGCCCTTTTTGCAGGGTCATCCCTGAACTTTTTGCCTTCCTCCTAGTTTTTTTTTCTGACCTGGTGTTGGTGGTTTTAGGACTCTAAGCACTTTAGCACTGCTGTCCAGTGTAAAGTGCGTGTGCTCTCTGTGGTAAACATGGTAAGATTGGTCTACACCTGTTTGGCGTATTTAATTTTCCTGTCAGTCCCTTGTAAAGTGGTATCTCAGATACCCAAGGCCAGTAAATTAAATGCTACTGGTGGGCTTGCAGCGCTTCTTGCACCACCCACCAAAGTAGCCTTTCAAACCTGTCTCAGGCATCTGCCATTGCAGGGCCTGCGCGTGCAGTTTACGGCCGCTGTGACGTGGCACATAAAGTGGATGCCACGTCTGTGACCCCCCTTTTTACTGCATGTCAGTCACCCCTAAGGTAGGCCCTAGCTAGCCCTATGGGCAGGGTGCATAGGTAAAAGGAAGGGCATGTACCTTAATTGTGTGACATGTCCTGGTAGTGACAAACAGCCATTTTGGTTTCTCACTGCTGTGAGGCTGCCCTCTCATAGGAATGCATTGGGGATTCCCTGATATGTGCGTCAGTGGTAATTCCTGATATGAGAGGAGCAGCGTGGTCAAGTTTGGTATGTTTGGAATAGTAATAATAAATGCTGCGTGATGGTGTGCGCAGATTTATTATCACTATTTTAGAAATGCCACTTTTAGAAGTTGGTATTTCTGTGTGCTATGTGTCTTTGTGCCTGCCTGATGTGTATTGCATGTCTGGCTCTGGAGTGACTGGGGCTGGTGAGGTGTGTGGCTCCAGAGGGGCAGGGTGAGTCAGCGCTAGGCTGAATAGGCAGATCTGCATTTGGAGTAGTGGGAGGAGTAGCCTCCAACCCTGAATAGGTCTGTGCCTGCCTGGTTCAATGCTGGCTCTACCCCCCTGTGGTGTGTCTGGGGTCAGAGCCTAATCTAACAATGAATGTGTTTTAACACTATATAAAAATGTTGAAGTGCCCCCAGAACTGGATTAAACGGGGTTCCCCAGCCCTGTGCCAGGGCAGAACAAAGACCTGGCTGATATAAATATTGGGGCTGTGACCCCATGTGAGTGTGCTTGGGTGCTTACTTGAACTTGCAGCCGGCAGGCTGCTGGACTGCCAGGAGGAACCACCACTGGGGATCCGGTGTGCTGGCCTGCCTGTGCCTTGCTCCCTGCCTCCCCTGGAGGGGAGAGATACAGCGCTGGTGAGCACTTTCCCTGGCCCTAGAGAGAAGGGCGTTTTGCTGGCTCTCCTCTATGAGCACTGCGTGTGGGTGGTTTTTCTGGCCCTGGAGAGAAGAGCGCTTTGCTGGCTCTCCTCTTTGACCTGTGGTGAATTGCCCTTTGGGCCCGAAAAGGGGGCTCCTGCTTCCGAGCGCGTGGTGAGCGCTGTGGGCCCCTAGGAAGGAGAAGGAGCCTGCCGGTGTGCGTGTCGGAGCATCTCCCACATTGCGCAGTAGGCACTTTTCCTGGCTTTGTGCCGGCACCAGAGGAGACTCCTCTCCGTGACGAGAGGAAGTCAGGCGGCGACCGCCTGACTGTGGGCGGGGCCGCGAGGCAAGAGCAGAAGCCAAGGGCCGCACAAGGCCTTCCCAGGAAGTCAGGCAACCCTGTGCCTGGAGGTGGGCGGGGCTCCCGTGGTGACGAGAGAGCCCCGCGTGTTGCTGAGTCTGTGGTGGCCGCAGGAGTGAGTTGGAGCCTCGCGGGCTCTCCGGGCAGCAAAAGGAAGGAGGAAACAGGGTCCCCCGGTCAAAGACAGCCGGGGGGCTGCCAGAGGCTCGGAGGACTCCGCACGTGCCACAAGGCCATTTCCCTGAAGGCGGGTGAGTGGCGGGAGCTCCTGGAAGGCCAGAGCAGGCCGGCACTTCCTACCAACCCAGCGGGTTAGTTGAGGCTGCGGCCCCGACTTGCCATAATAGCAGCTGCCCCGGGTGGTAGCAGGCAGCTGCATTCTTTTTGTGAGATATTGGGGGCACTCTCCATTTTCAGAGAACGGGGGTGTGCTATACCCCCGCCCCCCCTTGCTTATGGTGGTGAAATACTCCACGGTGTTGCAGCTGTGCCACATGGTCGCGGGCAGCTGCTCCCTCATCAGATCTTTGGGGGCACTCTTCCTTGACCAAGACTGGGTGTGTTACACCCCCACCCCGGATTGGGTACGCTGGGTACCAGGGTCTTTCCTTTGGTGATTAGGTCGGGACGAGCCCAGGACGGGGCCCCAGGAGATTACCGCCCTTCATGGTGTAGGCGGGCACGTGGCCCAAAGAACCTACCAGGAGGGGGATCAGGGTAACGAGCAGTAGCTCGGAGGTCTGTACTGTGGACATTGTGTAACCCCTAACCCTGCCTGTGATTTATATGGGTACTGTGACTAAGGTCCACTATGGTGCCCGAGGGTAAGGCCCAGTGGAGAAGTGTTTATAATGTGTTCACATTACTAATGAGGTGTAGTAAGGATGCACTGCACTGATGTTTGTATGCATAATATGCCATACTGTACTGTGTTATGCCTAATGCCTGAGAATTGCTCATGAGATGTATACTGTGACCAGTGTACTCTATGGTGCACTGTTGCAGATTATGTTTTGCATAATGTGCTAAGTGCAATGTTGCCAGTAGTTACTGGTTATTTTCACTAATTCTGTGAGTTGTGATGGTTCTGACAGTGGCCCGATTGGCCTTGTCATGTATATAATCCCCTGTAAAGTACTACCTAGTGCCAGTTAGCACAGTGCATGTTTGTGATTATTTTCTAATGTGTTTATGATAATACAAAGGCTATTTTTATATAACCTTGTGTGGAGTTTCTTTTGTGGTGTGCCTAGTGTGTCGCTGCTGTGAGTGTGTGTAGCGCAAACGCTTACACATTGCCTCTGGGATAAGCCTGACTGCTCGTGCCAAGCTACCAAGGGGGTGAGCAGGGGTTATCTTCAGCGTGTAACTCCCTTGCCCTGACTAGGGTGGTGGTTTCTTCCTGGCTTAGGCGCATGCCCTAGCCAACCAGAAATCCCATTTCTAACACTTGACTTGACAAGGCAATAAATAATTGGCTAATGGATGCCTTTGCAAATTTAAAAGGAAAGCATTTGTTTATAATACACTTTATCTGTGTTTTGGGTTAGGGCCTTAAATATAGGTAAGTAGTAGGTTTTATTATGGTTCCCAACCTATTACCACTTTATTAAAGAGTTAATCGGTACGGAAATGTATTTATATTTTTCCAACCTATTAACACTTTAAATAAGTGGCAATAGGTAGGGGAAAATTCCTAAACCTAATACTTATCTATATTCAAGCCCCTAACCCAGGACACAGGGAAAGTGGCTTTAAAAAGAGCATGGCTGCCTTTAACTTTTGCAATCATTAGCTAATGACATAGGGGCTCAATATGATGGAGGGGTAGAAAGCCATCCAACAGCTCGTCGGAGGCTTTTCGCCCGACATCCGAGGTTTATGTCCGACTGCCGTATTACGATACTGGCTGTCTGAGGAAACCTGCGGGGGAAGACCGCTATGCTTCCGTTGGGGCGGCGGTCGGAAATGTAATCTAGAAATGGCAGTGGAGCCAGCCTCGGCTCTGCCATTGGGATGAAACTTCTGCTTGCCCTTTCATGGCGGTCCATGAAAAGACAGGCGGAAAGGGATTTTGGGGGCCCCGAGCAGGGCTGCTTCCCCCCTGGCCCTCCGCTTTGGGGGCTGGGGAGCACCTGTGGTGCCCCACCCAAACATCCCTGCATTGTGTGGCAGCACGGTGCAGGGATGTTTAAAGTCTGCATTTCTTCCATTGCACCTTGGTCTGCAAGCGGCAGCACAAGCCGCAATGGAAAAAATACAGGATCCGACCACCAGCACGCAGTCAGATTGTAATCTGGGAAGCAGGCCCTCCGACTCCTTTGCGGGCGGTCTTGTTTATGCTACGAAGCCGGTCGGACACACGTCTGACCGGCATCATAATCAACAACAGATATCACTAAGTTAAAATACTTTATAAGTTAAAAAATAATTACCATACTTACCAGTACTACTCAAAAGGTTAATCTACACACAAAAATCAACATTCCCTCCAAATTTCATTCAAATCTGTTCCGCCATTTTCGTGCTATGCGTCAGTACAAAATCAAAAAAAAAAAATTGCTGCCAAAATGCATTTTGGGACCCCCTTTTCCCTTTACAGCCCCTTGACAAATCTCTGCAAAAGTGTGCATCCTTCACCAATATATTTGTGGAGATTCAGCAAATGGGTGCAATGTTATGAGCGTCCAAACATTTCAGGAATTCCTATCTCTGGTTACCCTAACGATAACTTGCACCTCACCATGCACTGCTTATGCCCTCACATATTACATCACTCATGATATGTTCTATGACATCATTTATAACATCATTGATGACATCTCAAATGACATCTTTGATGACCTCACTGATGACATCATCCAATGAGTGTGCTAATTTGTTTTACAGTTTACATAGTGGCTGGTAACTACCATATTACGTTTCTATGTAATTTTGTATGACTTGGATCCAGCTAATGGGTATAAGTGTTTACATAACGCATGTGCTCCTAATGCACCGTAGCTGTGTAGAGGTATTAAACACATTATAAATGTTTGCATTCCAGAGTAACTATGTGTGCAAGTGACAGTTGACATGTAGTCAACATGCTCCACACAACCTTTTAGTTCTGCAGAAAAAGTTTCCAACAGGAGAAATATTCTACGCACTAGATGCTAGCATTTGTAAGCAGCCTTGAGTTATTAGATCGAATTGTGTCAGCATGATAATTTATACTTAAGATAGAAGAGTGTGTTCACCAGGTACTTACTTATGTACGAGGGCTTCTTTTGCTTCAGAAGATGGACTATTTTTAAACTTTTCACCACAGTATGAAGGGTGTGGGTAGTATGATCTTTAGCACCTTCAGATCTTGGTTATCTTTAGCAAATAGTGTCTTTTTTGACAACTGTTGCACAGAATATGCACTGTTATTAGTAAATTCTTTTGAATACTCTGTGGTGTAATTGAGAGTTTCCCTGTTTGCAAACAATGTGGTACAGAACTTTCTCTCTCCATAGAGTAAACATAGTTTACAGTACTCAGTTCTCTACTGAGATCAACTTCATTTCTTAATGTAGGTTCAGTGTGTGTCAGGGGTTTGATACAGATAAAAGCTGTCCATAGTCGGGCATTTGTTTTGGAGTTGGCATTCACTATTTTGGTTTTCTCTGAACAGTTGTATGCAGATTAAACACTGTATTCAGTGAGGGTTTCCCATATATCTGTGGTTGATTGTTAATGTGAACTATGCTACCTGTAAAGTGTATGCTATAGGTTCAATGTTTCACATAATGCTTGTTTTCAACACCTAAGGGAGTTGTTTCTGTGCTGGTTGTAAATGATGGCAACAACGCAAAATAAAATGATGGACGGAGTGTTGAAACTTTTCAAACACTCACCCCCAGTCACACATCTGGGTTGAATCCATTGTTATTTTGCTTGCCATGTCACCCCAGTTTGGACCCAGCCATATGCAAATCAGTCTTAGCCCTGCTCCCCATGGGAACAATCCAGCTCGAACTGCTAAGCCAGGTCCTCCCTGTACTGAAAACAATCATCCTGGGCCTGGTTTCGGGATATCACCCCTTATCAGCCAGGCTAACTTGAATTCAGTGGCGCAGCGAGCAAGGGACCCACTTCTCGGCATACCCTAGTGATACCTCGAAACCGGTCCCAGGTTGCTTGTTTCTGGTCCAGGGAGGGCCTGGCCTGGCATTTCAGGCTGGACTGCTCCCATGAGGAGCAGGGTCTAGACTGATTTGCATATGACTGGGTCCAAATTGGGGTGGCATGGTGAGCAAAAGAACAAGGGTTTTAACCCAGATCTTTTGACTGGGGGTGAGTGGTTGAAAAGTTTCAGAACTCCGTCCCTAATCTTGTTGTGTTTGCTATGTTCGCCCTAAGTTGCCAAGGGTATGCCCAGATGTGGGTCTCTTGCTCACTGTGCCACTAGATTCAAGCTAGCCTTGACGATGATGGGCGATACCCCGAAACTGGTCCCAAAATGCTTGTTTCTGGTCCAGTGAGGACCTGTCCTGGCAGTTTGACTGGACTATTTCCATGAGGAGCAGGGTCAACACTAATTTGCATGTGGTTGGGTCCAAACTGGTCTGACGGGGTGAGCAAAAGAACAATTGATTCAACCCAGATCTTTTGACTGGGGGTGAGTGGTGGAAAAGACTCAGCACTCCGTGCATCATCTTGTTGTGTTTGCTTGGTAGAAATGATGCCTGATCTTCTCCTGAACTATTTTGCACTTAATGTCACAGACCTCTAATGCTACAGTATCTTATACAGCAATACGTGGGAAAAAGAAGCTTGGATGATGTCATTAGTGATGTCATCAGTGATGTCATCAATGATGTCATTTGAGATGTCATCAACGATGCCATAAATGATTACATAGAACATGTCATGAGTGATGTCATATGTGAAAGCAAGTCATAGTTAGCGCTGCTAGCTGTAACTGGTGAATTTCTGTGGTTTTTCTAGTTCAAAACGTTAATGTTGTAACTGAGGAATTCACCTAATTATAACATTACTTTAAACTTTGATTTTTTTCAGTGAATTTCTAGGGGTTATTTTTAAGTAAATTAATATTTTTGTAGGACTATGTAAGGTAGAATAACTGAATAATGTATCCTGAGTGCGGACATTATTCTGCAGGGGAATTGCTTTTGGATTGTAACTTAAGAGGAAAGGGTGCACTCTTTGCAAAATGTTTCTAAAAAATTATGTTTGAGTATAAAATAGAGTAATACATCAATATTTGTGTTGAGATTGTCTAATTCCTCAGTTCATCTAACTCTCATGTTGAGACAGTTTCACAGCAAGTTAATTAATATTGTAATAGCATACTTTTCATAGCCTTTGTATGTCTTTTTACTCTAAAGTCAGAATTATAATTCAGAAAGAGAGTAATCAGTTTTTTTAATATTGTGTAGTATTAAGTTTAAGGATATAAATCTATTTATTAAGTGTGTGATTACTCAATAGAGTTCTATATTTTGTTTTAATCTACTGTTTAGAGTTCTTTTTCATGTGTTCAGTTATTATTTAATGTTAATCTGTAAAAAGAGAGTAATTAAAATACAGTCGTAATATTCATTTAAAAATAAAAAGGTGGTGACTCCCACGAGACGCTTGCAGGAGTCGAACACACAATCCCCTGCGTGGACTCTGAGGGAGATGCACTTCTTGTTTGGCTCTCGTGACCTGCTCGCGACCTCGTACATTTGAGATTAAGTTAAGAACAGTGTTTTCCTGTAATTCTGAACAAAGTAACAGATTACAGAAGTTGATTATATTAGTAAAATTGATTATGATTTGTTCCATTAAATATATAAAGCAAAAATAATTTTTTGATGACCTGAGACACTCGCGGGAGTCGAACACAAAATCCCCTGCGTGGACTCCGAGTGGGCTGTACTTCGTGTTCGGCTCTCGCAATATACCAGCGAGAAAATGCATTTGGAATTAGGTTAGAAAAGCATTTTCTTGAAATTCTGAACAAATTAAGACATTAGAGATGTTGATCAGCTTGGAAAAATTGATTATGCAGTGTGCCATTAAATACATAAAGAAACAATATTTTCACGATCTCGCAAGATGCCCGCATGAATGTCACAAGATGTCAGAGAGAGGAAACACACCTTAAGGAATGATTGTGAGTGTGCATGTGGATGTCTTTATTTAGAAAAAGAATATTCTATCCTTTTGGTTTTATTTCCCTATCAGATTTTGGTGAGGGTAGACATATCTGGCTTGATCTCCTTTCCTGTTTCCCTTCCTACACAAAGATTTCTTCATCAGATTCTGGTGAGCAGCCAGGAGCACCTGCACCAGCTTATCCACCTCAACCTCCCAAGTAATCCTTGGTGTGGCAGTTCTTTGAAATGAGGCCAGGTGGCAAGAAAGCTTCTGCAAAGTACGTCATCTGTAAACTCTGCAAGAAGGAGCTCAGCCTGGGGAGCAGAAATAAACACTATAGTATGAGAACCACAGGCATATGGAGGCACCTCAAACCTATGCATCCGCAAAGGCTTGGTCTGGCTCATGCTGCGGAGCTAGACAACTCTTCAGGGACTTTCACATTATTTGATCCAGTAGATACTGTGCCTCACAGGTAGTAAGCTCTGAAGCAGACAATAAATAACCCTGCTTACCTGAATAAACCACTATTTTGCTGCTTGTGTAAGCAGATATTTTTTCTCAGAGACAAGTAGAAGAAGCTTTTCCAAGATCACAAATGCCTGCCTAGGCAGTAGTTAGGTTTTTTAACAGTTTTTTCCAAATGTTTCTCCTTTTTGTTTTTAACCTTTTAAGTGCAGATCAAACCAAGGTCAATGGGAGCCCTTGTGACCCCAGTTTGATACATTTCTATCGCAGGCACTTGGCCCAATCACACAAGTTGCTCACTGTTTTTATCGGCACAAGTGGGGCAATGCTGCGTAGTAGGAATTTAGTAGATTCCTGCGGATTCTGGAAGGTTCCATTCAGGCAAAGTTTATGGTTTGCAAAGCATTGTGGGTAAGAAAACCTCATGGGATCCACGCAAGACACACTACTCTGGAATCCCCTGGTTGTCTAGTTTCAAAAAAGTCTGTGGTTTGCAAAGGAGGTGCCACATCAGAGCCCCAAATACTGCAGCTACCCCTATTGCTTATCTATCAACATAGCGCTGTAGGGCCTTTTGTGTCGTGGGTCACCCACACAATTGGGGTAACATTCTTATCCGGGGACATGTGGGAACTCAGGGTGGTAGGAAATTTGTGGCTCCCCGCAGATTCCAGAACTTTCTGTCACAGTAATGTGAGGAAAATGTGTGTTTTTGACCAAAGTTTGACATTTGCAAGGGCTTCTGGGTAAAATTATCTAGTGAAAGCAATGTAAGTCATCCACCTCTGGACTCCCCTAGTTGTTTAGTTTTCAGAAATGTGCAGGTTTGCTAGGATTTCCTAGGTGCCGGCTGAGCTAGGGTCCAAAATCCACAGATACCCACTTTGCAAAAAAAAAGTTCTGTTTTGAGTGGAAAAATGTGATGCATCCATATTGCGATTTGGGCCATTTCCTGTTGCGGTAACAAGTCCTAGCCACACAAGTGAAGTACCATTTGTATTGGGAGACTTGGCGAAATGGTGGGTGGAAAGAAGGTTGTGGTTTCCTGCAGCTGCCAGAAATTTATATAATAGAAATGTGAGGAAGAACTTTTTAGTCAATATTTGAGGTTTGCAAGGGATTGTGGGTAAAAAAATCTGGTGAGAGACACGCAAGTCACCCCACCTTGGATTTCCCAAGGTGTTTGGTTTTCTGACATGTGCATGTTTGCTAGGTATCCCTAAGTGCCTGCTGAGCTAAAGCCCAAAATCCACAGAGACCCACTATGGAAAAAAAGGGTCAGTTTTGAGTGGAAAAATGTGATGTATCCAGGTTGTATTTTGGGCCGTTTCCTGTTGCAGGCACAAGGCCTACCCACACAAGTAGGTACCATTTGTATTGGAAGACATATGTGAGTATAGAATGGTAGAACATTTGTTATTACCAATTGAATTTCTCTGCATTTGTGCCTTCCAAATGTAAGCCAGTATGTAAGAAAGAAGACATTTTGAAAAATACCCTCTAAAACATATGCTTGTACGGGTACCCACAAATTGAGAGATGTACAAATAATCACTGCTCCTAAACTCCATATCCTGTACCCATTTCAGAAATGCATAGGTTTCCTTGATACACATTTTTCACTCTACATTGTTCATCATATGAATTGGTCTTTACTCTGTACACAATAGAAAACCATTGTACGATGCATCTCAGTTGTTTGATTTGTGTACCTTGGCCTCTTAAAGAACCTACAAACCCAATATATCCCAGCAACTAGAAGGGTCTAGCGAACACAATGGTATATCACTTTTGTAAATCTGCCAGCATGACAAAAAGTTACAGATGAAAACATTGTCACAAATGGCTGTCTTTTGCCTACTCATTTGCAATACTTCTTTAATGCAACACTATGTTTCTTTGGGAAAGATCTACACAAATGATCCCTTGCTGAATTCAGAATTGTGGCTACTTTTCAGAAATCTGTAGTTTTCCTGGATCACCCATGGGTTTTACACTGGTTTCTACCACAAACTGTAAGTAGGCTGAGAGCACAGAACATTTTGCAAATTGAGATATCGCTTTGAAAAATGCCAAATGTTTTGCTAAAAAATTTGGGACATTTATTGAGCTCTGCCTGCTCCTGAAAGCTGGGAATATGGTGACTTTTTTACACAAACTGTTTGTTGATGCCATTTTTAAAAAATATATATATATTAAAAATGTTAGAAAACACAAAATAACTTGTTAGAAATGGGGTCCCTAGTTGGCAGAGTTTTGCAACCTGTCCAAGTAGGGACCACCAACCTAGTCAGGGTAAGTGAGATACACACCCTAAAGTGTCTAAACTCTTTGGTAGCTTGGCACAGAGCAGTCATGCTTAACTTAAGAGACAATGTGTAAAGTATTTCTGCAACACACATGCACAGAGGAACACAATGAATACACCACAAAAAGACTCCACACAGGTTTATAGAATAGATTATCATATTCTAAACAAAACAAGAGAAAAACGGGAAAAATCCAATAAGTAGAAGTCAAGATATTGAATTTTAAAATAATAAATGCAGTAAAGTGCTTAGAAGCAAGTAGTGCTCAAAAGGTTACTTCAGGTTGCGCTGGACTGGGGCAAAGTTAAATTTCGGACCAACCAATATGGAGCATCAGCCGGCTATAAGACCCACGCAGGCCCCGGTGAACAAAGTACCTTTCCTGGTCGCAAGCAACTAAACGCATCGATGTTGAGCCCTGCAGGCGCATGATGCATCGATCTTCTTCATGCAGTGAATGCGATGTGTCAGTTCTGAAGACGGGTGCCGGAATTATGAGGTGTCCAGCGATGAACAGTAATCTGCCACACAGTTGAGGGGGTGCATCAATCTCACTAAGCTGCAGCGGTGGTGACACACTGTCCGGTGTGTTGATCTTTGAAGGCAAAAGTGCTGGTTCTGAGGCAATGCGCTGATTTTACTCCTGCAATCAAGTCAATGCGTTGGTTCTGCTACACGCAGGCAGGAAATGCGTCGATTTTGTAGCAAGATAGCAGTAGCGCCCACTTCTGAGGTCCAGCACTAGAGAGGCACCTCAGGTAAGGGTAGGACTCACGGAAAGCAGAGTCCAGCAGCACCAGCAGAATTTCTGCTAAGACTTTTGTTTCCCTGAGAGATTTTGGAAAATCGGAGACAAGCCAGCAAGCCCTTGGAGATCACTTTGGATGGAAAAGAGAGTTCAGTTCTCCTTCAGCAGAGTCAGAGAGCAGCAGACAGTAGGGCAACAAGCAAGCAGCAGTCCTTCCATAAAAGCAGTCCAATTGAGTTCTTTAAGCAGCATAGCAGTTCTGATAGAGGTCCAGTTCTAGTTCAAGATCAAGAAGTGTCTGATTTTAGGGGGCCAGAGACACAGTACTTATACCCAAAAATGCCTTTAATGTTGGGGTGACTTCAAATGAACTCTCTGAAGTTCCCAAGGATCCCTTTCAACCCAGTTGTGTCTGCCAGGCTATCTTTAAGGGGTAATCAGTCCTTTGTGTGAGGTCTACCCTTTGAAGTATAAGTGTGAGCCCCTACCTCCCAACACCTCAGGAAGCCCCATCAGAATGCAGATGAGTGCTTAGAATGCAGATGGGCCTCACCTTCCTTTGTTTGTGGCTGTCAAGAGGAAATGCTCAAAGTGTAGCTGTCACCCAGCCCAGACGTGTATTGGAGACAGGCTGCAGGCACCCAGAGCAAAGTTAAGAGCAGAGAAATGCCCACTTTCTAAAAGTGCCATTTCTAAAATGGTAATTTGAAATCCAACTTTACTATTGAAGAGGATTTATCAACACCATCACAAAGATATTAAACATGAAGAATCTACTCCTTTCCAATCAGGAATTAGAGCTTAAAGGTGGTTTAAGGAATCCCCAATGCTAGCCTCTGGAAGGAGTAGGCCTCACAGCAGCGAAAAATGAAATAGGCTGTTTGTCACTACCAGGACATGTCAAACATAAAAGTACAGATCCTACCTTTCACTTACACAGCACCCTACCCATAGGGCTACCTAGGACCTAACTTAGTGGTGACCTATGTATAATAAAAGGGGAGTTTAAGACTTGGCAAGTAGTTTTCCTTGGCAAGTTGAAGTGACAGTAAACTGAACACACAGGGCCTGCAGTGGCAGGCCTGTGGCATGGTTAAGGGGCTACTTATATGGGTGGCACAATTAGCGCTGCAGGCCTACTAGTAGCTTTTAATTTACAGGCCCTGGGCACATACAGTGCACTTATCTAGGGACATATTTAAATATGCCAATTGGGTATGAGCCTAGGCTACCATGTTTTAGGGGGAGAGTATATTCACTTTAGCACTGGTTAAAGCGGTAAAGTACCCAGAGACCTAAAACCAACAAAAACAAGGTCAGAAAAAATAGTAGGAGGAAGGCAAAAGGTTTATGGTAACCCTGCAAAAAGGGCCATTTCCAACACTTGTTGAAACCTGTCAACAAAAACGGCATTTTCAGAGCTACCTTATAGTTTCATGATGTATGTTACTTGTACTATGTTTACCTTTTTTTCCTTTTTCCAAAATTCTCGCAAGACTCTTGCGAGAGCCAGAAAAGCCCACCAGAACCGGTGGCTCTCACAAGACCATAGTTTATTATCTTGGAGTTTGCATTTACACTGAATATATCCTGATATAGCATGTATAATTTATATACACTAGAAAAGTAACAGTGTGTTTCGTTTAATAAAATGCAACCCATTATATGGTTGTGGGGGACAAAATAAATCTCTTAGATTGAAGAAAAAAAACGTTTTATGTGCATGAGACCAACATTAGTACATAGCACACATTGATACTCATTTATTTGTTTTAAGTTCATTTATTATTATTAGAACTTGTGGAATCATTACATAGTCGTTATCCTTGGGTGGCCACATAAAGACAATGAATATTAACTTAAATGCTTTTTCTGTGTTTATATCTACCTAGAAGTTTGTAAATATCATTTCTTCTAGTAGTAGGGTGAGGGGAAAGACACGCCTTTCTGCGGAGACTGTCGTGTAGTTTCTATAAATTTATTATAGGATCTGCGCGTTTAGACAACATAAACTGTGGGACTGGTGTCCAGACTGACTCCGGACACCCCCACCTAATATGTTCGCCTGTATATCAGCTAGCTCACAGTGACACTATGAACCCCTCTTACGAGAATAGTTTGTGACAACTATCGAACAGGACAACCCTGACCCCTCGGGGATCGTAGAACACTACAGTACTTCTCGCTCAGCCACTCATGCTCACTTTGTCTCAGAGAGGTACACAGAATAAACAATGGGTTCGGTTTCAATAAGCATTTATTGAGCCAGTGTCATTCTAGTGTAAAATATGCGTGCTGCAACAACCATGAAACAGAAACAGATATAAACGGTTAAAAGCACCAAATGAGTAAATGGATGGTAGAATTCTACCATAGTGTTAAAACAATAGATATTTGCAGGTATATAGATACACGACAGTAAAAATACGTACTCCTATGATTCTAACCCTAATTAGATGTACCTAAATGTACCTAGCATGTATGTAGGTGTATAGCCAAGAATGCCCCTAGGATGAAACCAACCCCATTACCTGAAGTGAGGAACTGTAGGAATGCGTCTTGGTCTCGAGATGGACACCCTGAGAGGGATGTCAGACCAATGCGTGCAGGAACCTCAGCGTCTCGTGTTGTGTCAGCATGGAAGTCTTTCTCCTCTGCCTGCCCCAGCAAAGATATGGTGTTTATATACCCAAAAGGTACCCTCAGGGGTTCTACCTTGCTGTGTCATGTCGGCAGAGGATGACGAAAGTGATGACCCTTATACATAGTTATTATGCAGAAGATGGTAATCCTGTTGTGATTCCGATAATCCTTATGCATAATAAATTAGGCTAGTTTTCGGGGAAAACCACACAACATTTATGCAACACCTAACTAGGTAAAAGGTCAGTACAAATCCGTTATGTTGTATAATGGCACGGTAAAATGTAGGTGAAAGGTTAGGTGACTACCTAAGCCTATATTGGGGTGCATTACAAATCATAACACCCACTCCTCATCCGACCGGACGATATACTAAAAAGGGAATGTCCTTCTAATCAGTCATAAAACATTCTAATAAATGTTCAGAATAAAAATTTCTAAAAAATGTATAAAAATACTTAAAATCTTTATAAGTCCATTAAAATATGTTCATATATATGGTTTGAGCAAATTAGAACGTTTGAAAGCCATGGTGCTCAGTAAGAGTAAAGTAGACAGGAAAACTTTTTTGTTTAAAATTCAAATTTTGGTTGTTTTGGAAAAAGGCCGAATTCTTCCCAGCACACGGAGAGCCAAATGTTTAAGTGTCCTGTGCGGGAGACGCAACATCACTGCTGCTTGCCTTCGCAGACGACGGTCCCTGTAACACCTCACAGACCAAGTCAATCGAGCATAGGTGATCTTCAGTTCCCACAGCAGATGCTGAGGAAGCAGTTGAAACATCCAAAGCCTGTGTGCCTGTAGTAGAGCCGGTATCCAACCCAACAGAAGCTGAAGCATTCCGTGGTGGCTCTAAGAAGGCCGACATCAACAGGGGAATACGCTGAGGACACTGTAGCACATGGGCCTTTAACAGGTCCAGCAATACATCCACATCCGGTGGCGCAACCAATGGAAGTGTTAGACAGAGATCCAACACGCATTCTTGTCCGCAGAACAAGCAGCGGAGAACAGGCAAAACAGGCAAAACAGAGTCAATCAAGACTGGTCGAAATGATAGGAACCAAGACTCGCTTAGCTCCTGAAGTTGAGGTGTGCCAAGATGGAGTACCATGCGATCACGGTCAAGTCGCTCCAAGAGCATTTTTTCCATCTCCTTGGTGACTGGGATGTCCATTGCGTAGCAGAAAAATTAAAATCAGGATCCCCACTACCAGTAGCAGGATTAACAGGAGCCCTCCAAAATTGCTTCAGAATACGGAGTGTAGAAAAGCTGGAATCACTCTGAAGACTGTCTGAAAGGTGCTTAACCATCCAGAACCTATTGTTTTAAATAGGTGTACTATACCCTTCGTATCAGACATGTTAAAGATACGCCGTACCATTTCTCCGAAATGGAAAGGCAGTTAGTTCATACCAGTGCCTGTATCTCAGCTGAGGACCTTGCAACCTTAAGATCAAAAGTCTCTCGGGCTGAGGTTAAGGGCACATCTTTCTGTGAAAGCATGGCTTTCATTCGGCTCAGAGTATCAAACCGTATAAAGGAAACATTCAACGAAGGCCATAACGGCGCCTCCATGACTGTGTGGGTCGGTGGAAACAATACTTGCATACAACAAGTAACCCTAGAACTCACTGTGACTAGATATGCGATGCCTGGAAGCATCCCACAACAACCTTGATCATTCAGTATTAAGTAACTCCCATTTGAGAGCAGCCTGAACACTGGATTAATCACAGCAGCTGGGGACCCATTCAAATGACAGGACAAGGTTGCAACTGAACCATTACAGACCCCATGAAGCATAATATCCTGGCAAATGAGAGATCCACTCAATGAATTCTTACAGTCTGTACGGCTGAGAAACACTTCAGTGTCTCTGTTCCTGCATCTAAATCTATACAGTAATTCCCAAGATTCATGAATGAATTCCCTACCCATTGCTGCCTACCTGGTGGTGTTCTAGGCAATATTGAAACTGGAAAGTTGTTACTGGCAATGTTATATGGCCATGAATTAACAATTCTGTGGACAGTAACTCTGCCACAGTGAAAGGTAATTGGTCTAATTTTTCAATGTACAGCATTGTATATTTCGCATCCCTTTGTGCCATTGTTGTCTACTTTTCAGTCAAATTATATGCAGAGAACAGAGACGTACTGTTGATATATCACCAGGGCACATAACCAGAGCACAAGGATTGTAGCGTCCAGCTTAATGACATAATAGAACGTAAATGTGATTGCCAATGTTGTAGAATGGACAGATCTTGTGCCAGTATATCTATAGCAGAAGATACAATGTTGACCAGTGAATAAATTCTGGATGTCAGTATGGTTAACTCTGTCAATTTCACAAAGTCTCTCTGCAGCTTCCTGTTGAGAGATTTCCCAAATGTCATTATAGACAGCGTATAAGTAGCATTTACGACGTGGTTTCCGGCGACCTAGCAAAAAATCCCTTAAATCCATGTCTTCTGAGAGTAAGGACAGGTTTTGTTTCACCTGGGGCAGTGTTGAGTTTCTTAGCCAATCTAGGCATAACTTGCCAACACTGTATGATGTCACCACCCCCGGATGTTCTCGTTGTACTTAACGTAAGTCAGGCATATGGATAATAAACCCTTCGGTGGTACCCTTGAATCTTGACTGACACCTATTTGTGTTGATAGACCAAACTAACCATCCCTTCCAATTGGGGTCTATTGTATTGTATGAAATGCCCTGCATGATGTCATCTAGTGTACCCTCACCATTTTCTGTATAGTTTTGCCAACTCTCAAAGTGTAAAAGCAAGGGAATACGAGGTGTGTTTAAGTCCTTAATCTTGGCTAACCCAATACAGGAAGTCTGTTATGAAGTGTCGGTCAGGAAGATAATTTGTTGTGGTATGAGGCATGCTCTAAATAGTGCCTCCGTTCCCTGAACCTACCAGTCCTTAGTACCCCAGACAGATTTTATGTCTATAGTGTCTTTCCATAAGTTGAAACCCTGTTCAGACAGTTGGGCAATAAAGGATGCAGAGTATATCTGGTTGGTGTTCGCTAGCATATTTTTCCGTGCAGATGTAGATGCAACCTTATAGTAATATGAGCTTGAATTTGAAGTATTAAAAACAGAAAAATAAGCAAACTTCTGTGCAAACGTGTTTGAACTACCTTTCGGCGGTGTTGGGCAATGTTCCCATTGGTGATATGTGAAAACATTACATGGTGCACTGGTTTTATGCAGAAAATGATGACCATAGTGTTGGTAACAATACATGGTGTCAAAATCAGATGAATCATCAAAAATTTCATTTTTCGAAAATGCTGCAGACAGTTCTAAATCAGACAGCATACTATTTACAGTCTCAAAATCCCAATCGTTAGAGTATGTACTGGAGGTGATGATATCATTCAAAGAAATTTTGAATACATGTGGTATTTTCAAAAGTTCAGTGAGACCAAATACATAATATGAAACTCTGTCCCAAACTATTCCATCAGGAACTGGAACTGCTGTAATGTTCACATAGGACAGGTTTCTCTGTTCGCGATGAGATGACGTATGAGGTTTCAGTACCAAGTTCACATGCAATATTGCAGAGCATTCTGGGAGATAATGTCCATTCACTAGTAAGAAAAAGACAGTTACTAAGCCTATCCAAAAGAGTAGGAACAGTATGCCAGTTGCTACCCAGAGCTGTAGCCATGGTGACACTAGGTATGTCTTTTTCAGCCAAAGGTAGAATTCATGAAGTTGTTTTTTGCGGGAAACTGGAGCTGGCGGTCACTCTAGTTCACTAGGATCAAGAGAAAAATTGTCAAAATTGATGAAGTAGCCAGATGCAGTTCGATCTATCTTTGGTAGCTCAGCAGGTTTTGTTGAACTTGAAGGCGTCTCTTGTAGAGGCATATTTATGTAGATGCCAGTGGTAGGCCGAATTGATATCTGTGTTTCATTCATGTTTTGTTGCTGTTCAATTGCAATAGGAACGAATTCCATTTCATTGTTGGTAACATTACTACGCATAGAAGACTCTTCAAATGTTACCAGTCATTCTGTCTGAACCTCCGGTATGGTAGTGAGAGGAGAGCGGCAGCTACCCAGGAACCCACGTGGCCTGCTATTCAGGATCAGCCACATAGAATTTATTGATCAGATCAATGGAGACGAATCTCTTTTCCTTCTTGCCGGCAAGAAGCGGAAGGATTACTGTTCTTGTTCCTTCGACAGCCAGGACAGGCACAGCCTTTCTGTAGGATGACCCAAATTCTTTCTTGTCCACAATCTTTTCTCTGACCAGATCCCCAACTTTTAGGATCCAGGCGGGCCTTGCCGTTACTGATTTTACTTCCCCAGTGGCGGTGCGTTTTACTTGGATGTTGCTTTGTAGTGCCCGGAATTCATTGAGTTTTTGTAAAACATTCAAACAATATCAAATGGTTTTTAATCCGCCACTGTGCTGCCACAATCGAGGTCAGGTACCCACATTCTCATCCCAAATAGGACCTTGTAGGGAGTATGTCCTCCTAGGGAACTTCTTGGCATATTATTATGTGCCGTCTGAACTCCATATAGGTGATTGACCCAACTGCCACCCGAACCTAATACCCTTGCTGTTTGCTTTAGGTCCTGGTTTTTCCTCTCTACTACCGAATTTCCCTCGGGATGGTACAGAGAGGAGTACCGCAATGCAACACCCAAACTTCCCATGGCTTCCTTGTAAGCCCGTGAGCTAAACGCGGGGCCACAGTCAGAATGTAATGTGCGAACTGCATATGTCCCTATGAAGACTTGCAAATCCTTTATAGCAGTTTGGGTGTTAGCCGAGCACTGAAGCCAAACCCACAGAAATCTAGAGCATGAATCCACTGCAACCAAACTGTACTTGCAAGCCCCATCAGATTGAACGGGGTAGCAGTGGTCTAAATAGACACAAGCGAGAGGTCTGTTAGATATCAGTAGTGGTGTTTGCGGTGGACTTGCTACGGTTGAACCTTTCATCTGCTGACAGATGTCGCACTTAAGGACAAATGCTTTTGTCTGTTTTGTTAAACCTGGCCACCAATAGCGTTGTTTCAGTAGTGAAACTGTTGCAGTAATCCCTGCGTGTGCTGAACCCAGACCCTCGTGTGTAGCTAGAATTAAACCTAATCTGCGATCCATGTGTGGTATTACTCTATCCCCCACTCATGGAATTTGAACATACAGAATGTGTTGCGCATCTAACTTGTAGGAGTACTTGAGTGGAAAACATTTTGGCACGGCTGTGCTGTTTTTGCGTGAAGCAATGACAGCTACCATTATATCTCCGTCTATTCTAATGCAATAACGAGTTATTGCTGATGTGGCAGCAGTACGCACTGTTGCCTTGGTGGCTTCATCAGCCAATGAATTCCCTTCAACGTGAACGCCATCACGTTGATGACTCAGCGTATGAATCACTTGAGCCCGCGGCAAGCCTTTTTTCAGCTCTGCCACTTGATCCCAAAGTAGTTTATGCTTAATTGTGCAACCTTTAGAGTCTTTAAACCCATTCTCACCCCAGTAGTGAAGATATTCATTGTAAGACTGGACACAGTAAAATGAATCGCACATTATAAGTGTGGGGAATTCCCGATCCGTATTTATTAGTGCCAGTAACAGGGCTTTTAATTCTGCCTGTTGTGCCGTGCAGTCTCCTAGAGACTGTCTTCGTACTGCTAGGATAGAACTTGCCTTCCTGCATACGTCCTTTTACAATCGCAGAAGCATTGCTGTATTGCTGTTTACTTCCTATGGCAGGCTGAGGAGGACCGTCAGTGTAAATAATGTATTCCTACTGATCTAAAGGCAGTATTTCATTGGGGAGAAGATATTCTTGTTTGTATTGCAGGAATGCTTGTGTCTTTAGTGTTGAATCGAATTTGTAGTCTACATCTGTTGCAGTGAGAGAATTAGCCCATTGTATCCATCGCAGATGTAAAGCTTTAGCATTTGGAACGTTTGCCTTTGTAACAGCCTCTAAGGCCGGAACTGGAGTTACGACAATAATTAGTTTCCCCTGAGCCAGTGCTCTTTCTCTCACTACGGCAGTCTGTACTGCTGTCAGAATTTTTTCTGTAGAAGCAAAACGCATTTCAGCGTTTGTGTGCAAGTGTGATTTGTATTCTATGGGTACCGTTTCGCCTTCATTGAAGGTTAGGTAAGTGTACCCTGATTGACCTGCGATTACACGGATCACCAAATTTGTAGTGTTTACACGTGTGTGTAAGTGTTTGGAAGCTGTCATGTCAGCTTGTAAGGAATGTAGGATTTCTGTGTGTTCCTGTGTCCAATGGTGAACTGAAAAATTTGGTCTGATTAAGTCGTAGAAATGTTTCACTTTTTCTGTGTAATCTAAAATGTATGTTCTGCCAAAATTTAGGAATCCCAATCTAGATTGTAAGTTTTTCAGAGTTTTGGAGGTTGGAGCAGCGCACACTTTTCTAAAAAGTTAGCTGCTAGGCTTTTTCCTTCATTTGATAACTTGTATCCCAAAAACAGGACATTGAGGTGGGCTATTTTCAATTTTGTAAAGTTGAATTTGTAGCCCTCAGAGGTGAATCCCAAAATTATGTTGCTCATCCTGGTCACATGATCCAATAAATCATCACCCGTCAGATAAATATCATCTACATAGGACAATGCTTCCTCATCAAAATTTTGAAGTAACTCTGTTACCCTAGCTGAGAACAACCCAGGGCTATTCTTATACCCTTGGGGCAGTCTACAAAATTGATGCTGAGAGCCTAGGGCTGAGAATGCTGTCAAATATCTGCTCTCAGGTGATATATTTTGGCAGAAGAATCCATTTGAGATATCTAGTGTTGTTTTGTATTTTTTCCGCGTACTGTTATTCATTAATGCGGCACTGTGTGCATTCTGTACTGCAAATGTCTTTGTGAATGTATTCAAATGTCTGTAGTCTAAAACTAGACAATATGAATTGTCAGGCTTCATTACGGGAAACAAAGGATTGTTCATTGAAAAAGTGCAATTCTCTATCACACCTTGGTATTCAAGTTGATCTAAGATCTCCCTGACTTGTTTTTTTGCATCTTGTTTTATTGGGTACTGTCTCTGTGGAGTTGGAGTAGTTTTTACTGGGATTTCGGGGTGAGGTGACTCGGCATCCCACCCAACATGGTTGCGATATAATGCTGGAGCAAGTGCTACCGCCCACTCCTGCGTGTATGAGTGTTGTAGTGATTTGGGAACGAGGTCAGAGACAGCTGATAAAATTACTGTTTCCCCTTTTGGGCAATCCATAACAAACTCAGGAGGCCAAACTTTTTCAGCCAAAAGGATGTCGTATCCAAAAGTCAAGTTCTCCCAAAAGAGACCTTTAACTTTCCTGGGTTTGTCCCCATCCATTTGGAGTGTTATTTCAAATAACAGGTGTGGGACACTTACCCTTGTATCAGGTGTTTCCACTGTGATATATTCATTCAACGCCGCTGTCACCAGAAATTCCATCAGGTTCTGGCGAGCTATTGTTACTTCTGCCGCGCCGTCTAGCATCGTCAGAACCCATTCCCCGTTCAGAAGTTGAGTCTTCAGCAGCCTGGGCATTTCTTACTTTAAGGCCTGCTACCTTCTTCTTTTTAAATTGAGGTTTTCATTTTGGTTTACCTTCTTTTTCGCTATTATAGTCCGAAGTACGATGTGTATCTCTCGACTTTGTTCTTTCTTCTGATCTGTATTCTGGCCGTCCTTCCCTCTCTGAGTTTTTTGATGAACCCTGAAAGGAACAAGAGGAACGTGCATCAGTATCCTGATACCTGTCAGATTTTTTAATGTTATCACGATTCCTAAGGTTGTACCTCCTTTCGGAGGGCTCCTGTTGAGGAGACCCACCCCTTGATTGTGATCTATTCTCTCTATTCTTTTGTTGTTTATTATCCCATTTCTTTTTGAAAGATTCAGGTGCTTGCTTGGTGTTATCATTTTCAGGTCCACCCATCAGTTGAGGTTTTGTTGCTCTAGCTCCCAAATTATCTCTACCTAATTCGGCATATGTATCTTTGATAATTTTAGGTAATTCACGCTCCTGTTGTGCAGGAGTGAAATCCCTCAGGCTTTGGCGTATAGCCACCGCTGCTGCCTCCCCTTTTATGTTTGCCAACATAATCGTGGATACCTGGGCAAAATTTCCTAACAATTTCATCCCTAAGTTCAGATAAGGTTCTGCTCCATACTCATTCTGTATCTGTCTCAATACGTCTGGTATCACTGCTATTGAAGGGATACCATGAGTTCTGTTATAGATGGCAGCGAAAACTGTACCCCAAGAGGTACAATCCTCTATCGGGGGAGCTATCCCCATCGGCAAGCAAATTGTTAGCATTCTGTGCTTTCGTTGGGGGCCTTTGTGTGGAGACACTGCTTCTAACTGTGTGAGTTTCCGAGCTATCCAGGAGGGCATTTGCTCACGTTTAGTGGGCATTTTTTCCATGACCGCGTTCAGCATTTTTGGGGTGATTTTAGTTGCAGTCCTTTGAAGTTGACCTGCTGTGGTAATTTTAGTTGGTTGAAGTGTGAGTGTTCTCATAATGAACTGTGTTAAAATTCTGTAAAGTTTTATTACTTCTTTGTGAAGTGGACGTAGGTCTGTAATTGGCATTGTGTCAATGTCTGGATGTGGTGTATAAGCCGCGGACCGGCCAAGTCGCTCCGTCTCTGCTGAGCGGACCGAGTCTCACTTTATCTGTTGTGTGTGGCAGGGCGCCTTTAAACCAGTTTATGTGCTCCTGGTAGGTGAGCAGAACTTCAATGTCCTTGTGTAGACAATGTTTCTCTGGTATTTCATCTTCAGTGTATGAATGAAATGTATTTGAGCATGCATCTGCTGGTGGGAATTTGACCCACAAATAGAATACCTCTGTCCTGTATGACTCGTGTGCCTCAATCATGAAGGTTACTATACCACCTTTTGCTGTGACTCCAAATTCTGCTAATTTTAAAGTAAGGGCAGTTCTGACATTTTCTGAAATGTTGATAGGACCTTCTTGCTCACCACCTCGATGCATTTGCACGTCAGTCATTGTTGAAAGAGTTTCAAGGAAACTGAGATAAGGTTTTATGCAAAATAGGGAACTATAACCCTTGAAGCTTGAAATAAACCTACAGCCAATACATAGGATATGCCTACTCAGCTGCGGCAGATTTTTCCCTCCCCACTCCAGATGTCTCTGGAATAATGTGAGTAGGGGTCTCTGAGAGAGCACAACTGAACTACTCAAATTTGACCGTTAAATAAGAACCAAACCAATGTTGGCAGCGCCATGTCGTGTAGTTCCTATAAATCTATATAAGATCTGCGCATTTAGACAACATAAATTGTGGGACTGGTGTCCAAGCTGACTCCAGACACCCCCACCGAATATGTTCGCCTGTATACCAGCTTGCTCACAGTGCCACTATGAACCCCTCTTAACAAAGAGAGAATAGTTTCTGGCAACAATCGAACATGACAGCCCTGACCCCTCAGGGATTGTGGAAACAGTACAGTTCTTTTTGCTCAGCCACTCGTGCTCACTTTGTCTCAGAGAGGTACACAGAACTAACGATGGGGATGTTTTCAATAAGCATTTATTGAGTTAGCGTCATTCTAGTGTAAAATATGTGTGCTGAAACAACCATAAGACAGAAACAGATATAAACGGTTAAAAGCACCAAAAGAGTAAATGGATGGTAGATTTCTACCATAGTGCTAAAACAATAGATATTTGCAGATATATAGATACATGACAGTAAAAATACGTACTTCTACGATACTAACCCTAACTATATGTACCTAAATGTACCTAGCATGTATGTAGATGTATAGCCAAGAATCCCCCTAGGATGAAGCCAACCCCATTACCTGAAGTGAGGAACTGTAGGACCCCATCTTGGTCTTGAGATAGACACCCCGCGAGGGATGTCAGACCACTGGTTGCTGGAGTGTCTGCATGCAGGAACCTCAGCGCCTCGCATCAGTATCAGCATGGAAGTTTTTCTCCTCTGCCTGCCCCAGCAAAGATAAGGTGTTCATATACCCAAAAGATACCCTCAGGGGTTCTACCTTGCTGTGTCATGTCGGCCGAGGATGACAAAAGGGATGACCCTTATACATAGTTATTCTGCAGAAGATGGTAATCCTGCAGTGATTCCGATAATCCTAATGCATAATAAATGAGGCTAGTTTTCAGGGAAAACCACATGACATTTATGCAGCACCTAATTAGGTAAAAGGTCAGCACAAACCCGTTATGTTGTATAATGGCACGGTAAAATGTAGGTGAAATGTTAGGTGACTTCCTAGGCCTATCTTGGGGTGAATTACAAATCATAACAAGACATCTCTCTGGGCTAATAGGTGTGCGTAGTAGGATGTAAGGAGAGGCGGCCCCTCCTCTGAGACCTCTGTCTCAGATGGTAAGTAACCATAGTACAGTTTATGGAGGGACTGGCCTCTCCACTGAGACCCCTCTCTGGAATAACTAATTTTGTATTAGAGTGTGGGGAGTGATTGGGCTCTACACTGATATCTGTGCTCACATCGCTACCCATGGTGATAAGTATGCATAGTAGGGTATTAGGAGGAACTGGCCTTTCTGCTTACACCCTAGTCTTGAATGACATGTACACATAGTATGATGTGCGGAGAAACTAGCCCCTATGCTGACATCTATCTCTTGGAATATGGATGTGCATAGTAATGTGTAAGGAGGGTTTTACCCATCTGCTCACACTTCTCCCAGGGTGACAGATGTACAACTACGATGTGGTGAGGAAATGACCTCTATGCTGAGAAGTGTGTCTTGGATGACACGCATAGAAACTAGGCTATGGAGAGAGATTGCTCTCTCAGCTCAGACCTCTGCCCAGAGCAATCATGTGTATAATAGACTGTGGATTGAGACGGGTCTCTCTGCTCCAACCTCTCTTCATGGTAATGAATTTGCATAGTAGGGTATAGAAACAGAGTATCTTCGCTGCTAAAACCTCTGTGTTGGCCCACTGGTGTGGATATTTGGCTATGGGTACACACTCAGCTCTCCCTCAGACCTCTCCCCATGGACACAGTCATGCATAGTAGGGTGTGCACAGAGACAGACCCCTCCACTGAAACTTCTCTCCAGAATGACAAGCATATACAGTAACATGTGCAAAAGAACTGCCCTCTCCACTTCCAAAACTATACCAGCTGACAGCAGTTCATAGCAGACTATGAGGTTAAAGTGTCTGTGTGCCAATACCTTTCTGTTGTATGTGCGCTCTCTATACTACACTGTGGAGAAGGACTCATCTCTCTACTGAGACTTCACTCTTGCATTACAGCTAATCATACTTGGGTATACAAATAATTGGCTTCTGCATTAAGAAGTCTCTGCAGCATAAAATGTGCATAGAATCGTATATATGCATATACATGCAGGAACACTACAGCATTCCCTGAAAAAGGAACTGCCAGTTGTAGTAAACATTGCAATACTGAAAAAATATTGAAATCTATAACTATTAAGCAAAGAAATCACTACTAATGTTCAACTTTTGTTATTACAGCAAAATAATATAAAATTAAAAACTACAACAACTATATTAAACTATTTGAACAACTGTAAAACAAACAAAACAACCAACTTCATTAATTCATAATGTCTTCCTCAGATTATGATGTGCAGGCTAGTGTGCTTCCAGCACCCCAGCCAAACAATCTTACATTTAGGAGATTTTTCTTTTGAGGCCAGCTGGCAAAAATGTCTCAACAAAACTTCTTAAGTGTACAGTTTTTAAAAAAAGCAGTGCACAAAGGATAGCTCGGGCAGAGTTAGCACATGCTGCTGAACGGAGAACTCTTCAGGTGGTTCCACATCCTTTCAACCAAAATACACTGTGCCTCATCAGGTACTTATTGCTGAACAACACGATAATTCTGCTTGTCTTAACAGTGCTATCAGATAATTATTTCCTCAGAGACAAGTAGACCTACACAGGACAAGCGTGTGCAAGATCACAAATGTCCTCCTATGCAATACAAACGTTATCACTTCTCCAATTAATAGTTTTTTTCCTCACTTTAAAAACCAAAATATTATTTCCTGTTTTTTCAGAAGTGGACAAGACTTTTTACTCCTCCATATATTTTCTCACATGGTAGATTTCTTGTTCAATCCTTTGAAAAAAGGAGCGTGTAAATATCAATCCATCATTTATACAATAGCTCAAAGAATCATAATCTTGATCCGTTAGCTCAATAAGATCAAATCACAAATAGTCTCTTGGGAGTCTTTTAGTTGATTTTCAATTCCAAATTTTATTCAATCCATGATACATTAATAGAAGCAGTCAACTCAAACCAGCCAACGCGTTTCGTCCTAAGTGGACATCATCAGGGATCACCATCACAATTGGTGCACGGATTCTATTCTTCAATATGTGGTATTAGTCTTTGTACATTGACCCAAATATGTCCTCTTCTAATCCATAATAACCTTACTCTTCCGTGACTCCTGCTCCTCCGGTATTCATCCTGCCGTCGGCATATTGAAGAATAGAATCAGTGTGCCAATTGTGATCTATTGTATAAATGATGGATTGATACTTACATGCTCCTTTTTTTTTAAGAATTGAATTTTGTTTTTAATTTGGCCCAATGGCAGTGGGACCACATAAAATTGAGCGTGAAGGTGAAACCACGGAATTTACCGGATTATACACCAGTGCACCCATGTTCTAAGCCCTCACTGCCAGCGAATAGTTTTCTTGTTCACAACTTCTGTTTTCCATTTTGCACCTAAAAAAAGAGAAAATAACCCAAAAATGTAAAGCTACATACTAGTCAATAAATGATAACAGTTATTCTTCACTATATTCTGTTAACTTTTCTACATCTTTCACCCACAATCACATATTTATGTCTAGTGTATCACTAACTTGTTATACACTTCTTCTGAAAAATTCTACATCCACTCACCCAGTGCATTTTTTTCGTAAATAAATTATAACATGCCATCAAATCTGATTTCATAAATGTTTATAAAGTAGCACATTCCTCTTGAGATACCTTTGCTAACACTCGGCACACTGTTTCACTCTAGAAATAGGTATATCACCACTCAAACTCTGCACAGGGCTAAAATATTTGTACAGTGAGTTTCATAAAAACACTAGGGCTTGTATTAACACATTCCACATTCTTTGTTTTATAGTTTGAGAAACATTGCTTCCTTTACTTACAAGTACATACAGTTTGAACACTTAATTTCCTAACAAAATCTGCAATACTTCCAGATTTCTCTCTACATTCTAATGTCTGCCTCTCAAAAACTATATTGAGAAATCTACACCTTTACAAACCGCTTTTCACTCAGTGTGAAGAATAAGTTTACCATCATTAGTGCACTTAGTAACACTTCTCAACAAACTTCATAAAGTATGCTATTAAATAACTGAACTTGGAGCTCTTTTTTAAATGCATCTGAAGACGCCAGTCTCTTTCAGTTCCAAATTAAGTCACATCTGCTGAGCACAACTCAAAGAGACTTCCTTCTCCTCCAAAGCACAAAGGGCAATCTGAGCTATCTCTGGTTCTACACCCAATCATATCACAGCATTGCATCAACCAGCTAATAAGAATCTTAACTATTGGTTAGACCGTGGCCCTTTTTTTCTATTTCTCCCCATACGATCTCGCGAGACTCACACGGAATTGTAAAACACCTCGTGGCAGGCCCAGTAATTTTCCATGCATGGTTTCACGAGATGCTCATGGGATCGAACAAGACCCATGCCGCAAGCTTCACTTCCTCAAGCTTGCACGCTACCCTCGCCAGACTCCCATGGGATTGTAGCATGATTCGAGGGAAATAGTATGTATGAGGAGTCACATACCTCTCCTGTCAGACCTCTCTCTCAGATTACGGGTGTGCATAGTAGGATGTGTAGTTCAGATCTCTCTCTCAGATGATGAATGCACAAAGTAGAGTATGTGGATGGGCTGGCCTCTCCTTTCAGATCTCTCTCTCAGATGACAGGTGTGCCTAGTAGGGTGTATGGGAAGCGACAGATCTTGCCTGTCAGACCTCTCTCGCAGATGTGAGGGGGAAGAGCCTTAACTCTACTCACTCCAGTTTCCAAACCAATGAGCATAAATAGTAGACTCTGATAAACAAAATTTCTAGTAAGATTCCTTCCTACACTAACAAGTGTGCATACTAGAGTGTATTCAAAAACATCATCTACTCCTTAGGATCCTGTAAGAGTTTTGTGAGATCACAACATTTTTCAAAATAAGAAATAAACTTCTACTCATCACAGAACTTATCTCTTACCCACTGTCTCTCAAAAACAAGGACCAAAATATGCATTCCTACTAGTAGAGTGTATTGAGAACTCATCTCCTCCTTTTTACTATTTTCAGTATCATGATCCCGCGAGAGTCCTGCAAGATCACAAAAAATAGTTAAAAACAATGTACATTTATCATCTTCACAGTAGTTATCCCTTAAACACCTCCTCTCTAAATCTAGCGGGACAGCATACCTTTCTACTGCCCCCTTATGTAGCTTTTTTACTTTATTTCCACAACACTTTCAATCTTTTTACAGTAAACAGTTCTGGCGGCCATTTCATTTTAACATTCCAACAGCCAGCCAATCGGAGCGCTCACGGCTCTCACAGGAGCCTCTCGCTCCTGCGAGAGTGTGAACGCTCACGAAAGTAATAGGCCTCTCCACCAATCACAGGCCTCCATTTTTGATTTCAAGCTCTCGCGGGACTCTTGCGAGCCCAACTACCAAAATATACAATAATTCTTTACCCTTACTATCTCAAAACTGAACAGATTTACACCAAATTGTGAAAGGCACAATCTGTGGACCATGGTCTAGCTTTCTGCTGATTTTGGTGTAATTCCTTTCAGCAGTTTTTGCTATAACTTATCTTAAAGAAGTCTATGGAAAATGCATGGGGATTTTACATTTTGGGACTCCCTTTTATCTCGGCCCTCACTGGACGGATCACCTCAAAACTTTCCAGGAAGGAGCTGAGTGGATGAACTTTTATTTGGGAAAGTCTTATGAAGATTCGTCAAACGGGACCAAAATTATTAGCATACCAAAAAATGCTCTGTCTATGGAAAAGCAGACCTAACTTTAACTACCCAGTGGTGACTGCCACTATGTAATGTGTGTGTGTGTGTGTGTGTGTGTGTATACACACACATATACTTATATATTTAAAACCTATGTGACTATGTGATATACTCTGTATTATGTTGACTCACTGTGTAGTGAACAGTTACTCTGAAAACTCTGAATTTTTCCCAATAGATGTATTACGGCAAGGCAATGTGTCAATGTCTATTTTAAGCTATAAAAGGTAGTGCAAGACTATATTGTGGATGCTTGTCAAGTACCATATTTGAAGTCCTGAATATTAAAAAAATATTAAATATTTTAAAAAATGAGGTGCTCCTGCTGACAGAAAAATGTTCTCTGCAGGGTTTCACTTTCGATCACGATATATCAAGTACTTAACATAAAAGTAAAATAATCCTGATGTTATACATACAACACTTCCAATTTCCATTAACCCACCAAGCCATCCTACTGTCAGTGAAACTTGAGATCTGCAAATTACACACAAATCACTGAATATGGCACTGAACCTCCTGAACTTTCTCATTGGATTGGAGCCTTAAACGTGCAGGCTTAAGGAGTTAATACTTAGGAACAGGCATTTCAAAGGCCTAAGACGTTTCAAACCATGGACACTGTCTGCAACTGTTCTTGACTACAAAGTCAACCAGCCCAAAGCAGTAGAACGTTGGAGCAGTGGTGGGCATCAGCATGGCAGTGCAAGTATCAAAATGCAGATGACCCTGTTCTGCCTGGCAACCCTGCAGGCTTGCACTGTGCTATGAGCTCCTGTTGGAGATCCCCAGGCCCTAAGGAACCCCTGGAATTCATGGCAGTGTGGGGAAACCTGGGAGTTCTCCAGGCCCAGGGGTCCAAAACATCAAGGTAACACAAAGATTTAATTGCCAGGGGTGTGACCATTTAACAAAAGGGGAATCCCTCTGATGAAATATCATATGTGCAGGTTCCTTCTTTCTCAGTGGGTGCTTGTGCACCTAGGGAAACATAACTGTGCAGGAACCATGGTGTCTTTGATTGTGTGCTCTCTCTCCCTCTCAAGGAGACAAAGGATCCAGGGGTTGTGCTCCTTAGAGAATGTAATCAGTTTATTAGTCCCACTTTACTGAAAGTCATTGCCCATCAAACTTTCTAAGAGGCTCCTTGACTCTCCCTCTTTTCAAATCAGGTCTTAAAGAAGATGTCTTTGAAATTGAATCTCAAGAACCAATAATCAAGTTTATCCTCTTGATTTATTGTATACATCTTTTTCAAGGTGTAGCTGTATTTCAAGAATTTTCTTTTGGTCTTGTCTACTGGAATACATGAAAACATGCTAATATTCTGCTATTTCTGAGAATCCTCTGTGTATCATCTCATTGTGTATTACTTGTTACAACTATTCACTTTTAAGTAACTGACACATCAATTATATGAGTACCCAACCAAGAACAACATGTCACCTTGTACAAATTTTCCAACAGAAAGGATTTATTGCTGTGCCTTATCATTGGCAAATCCAATGGCTACATAATTAAACAAGCATTTGCAATGCAATAGGTCTCGCATTCACGCGTTTGAGCTATTGGCATTGTATAGGACAATGCCTTTTATTTATGTTTTGGGTTTTAAAACCTAAATAAAAGGCATTGTCATTTACAATACTAATAGCTTAAACTCTCGCAAATCCGAGACCTATTGTATTGCAATAAAGGGCCTTCTCGACCGCTTGTTAGATTGTAAATATCAGAGGAAGAGACCGGCCTGCGACGTCTTCAAAGTAGTGATAAATAGTGCAGTGAGGAAGATGTGTAAGTGTTGTAAATTACATGGACAGAAAGTGTGAAGTGAGAGTTACATATGATCAGAGCTATAAACACTAACAAAGCACCCCAACATCTTTCGCTCTCTGATTACACTGTCACGGCTCAGGAGGAAGAGTGGGAGGGGGGCTATTTCCTGCCCTCTCCGTGATTTGAGTGTGCAGTGTGGTATTGCATAATGTCATTGCTATCTCTGGCCTAATATAAAACACTCCCGCTGTAGTAGGGCCCTGGCTTCACCTCCTGGTGCAGGGCGGGCTGTGCTTTATGGCAGGCATGGAGGGAGGGATGGTCTCGGCTGCAGCTCCAACCTCGTACAGTGCCCCTGCTATTACTAGTGAGCGAGAGGAGCTGAGGTGGTGGTATTGGTATTGGTGGTGGTGGTATTGGTGTTGGTGGTGGTAGTATTGGTGGTGGTTGTATTGGTATTGGTGGTATTGGTGGTATTACTGGTGCTGGTATTGGTGGTATTAGTGGTGGTGGCATTGGTGGTATTGGTGGTGGTAGTATTGGTGGAGGTGGCATTGGTGGTGGCGGTATTGGTGGTGGTGGTGGTGGTGGTGGTATTGGTGGTGGTATTGGTGGTGGTATTGGTACTGGTATTGGTGGTGGTGGTGGTGGTATTGGTGGTGGTGGTATTGGTGGTGGTGCCATTGGTATTGGTGGTGGTATTGGTGGTGGTGGTACGGGTGGTGGGGTATTGGTGGTGGTATTGGTTGTAGTATTGATGGTGGTGGTATTGGTGGTGGTGGTATTGATGGTATTGGTGGTGGTGGTATTGGTACTGGTGGTTGTGGTATTGGTGGTGGTGGTGGTGGTATTGGGGATGGTATTGGTGGTGGTGGTATTGGTGGTGGTGGTTTTGGTGGTAGTATTGGTGGTGGTGGTATTGATGGTAGTGTATTGGTGGTGGTATTGGTGGTGGTGGTATTGGTAGTGGTGATAATATTGGTGGTGGTGGTGATACTTGGGGTGGTGGTGATATTGGTGGTGGTGGGGCATTGGTGGTGGTGGTATTGGTGGTGGTGGAATTGGTGGTGGTATTGGTGGTGGTATTGGTGGTGGTGGTATTAGTGGTGGTGGTGGTATTGGTGGTGGTGGTATTGATGGCAGTGGTGGTATTGGTGGTGGTGGTGGTATTGGTGGTGGTATTAGTGGTGGTGGTATTGGTGGTGGTGGTGGTATTTGTGGTGGTACTAGTGGTGGTATTGATGGTGGTATTGGTGGTGGTATTGGTGGTATTAGTGGTGGTGATGGTATTGGTGGTGGTGGTATTGGTGGTGGTATTGGCGGTGGTGGTATTGGTGGTGGTGGCATTGGTGGTGGTGGTATTGGTGGTGGTGGTATTGGTGGTTTTGGTGGTGGTATTGGTGGTGGTGGTATTAGTGGTGGTGGTGGTATTGGTGGTGGTGCTGGTATTGGCATTGGCAGTGGTATTGGTGGTGGTGGTGGTATTGGTGGTGGTGGTATTTGTGGTGGAATTGGTGGTGGTGGAGGTGGTGGTATTGATGGTGGTGGTGGTATTGGTGGTGGTATTGGTTGTGGTATTGGTGGTGGTGGTAGAGGTATTGGTGGTGTTGGTGGTATTAGTGGTGGTGGTATTGGCGGTGGTGGTATTGGTGGTGGCATTGGTGGTGTTGGTGGTATTGGTGGTGGTGGTGGTTTTGGTGGTGGTATTGGTGGTGGTGGTATTAGTGGTGGTGGTATTGGTGGTGGTGGTATTGGTGCTGGTATTGGCATTGGCAGTGGTATTGGTGGTGGTATTGATGGTGGTATTGGTGGTGGTGGTATTGGTGGTGGTATTGGTGGTAGTGGTATTTGTGGTGGTATTGGTGGTGGTATTGGTGATGGTGGTGGTGGTGGTATTGATGGAGGTATTGGTGGTGGTGGTGGTATTGGTGGTGATATTGGTGGTGGTGGTATTAGTGGTGGTGGTGGTATTGGTGGTGGTATTGATATTGGTGGTGGTGGTATTGGTGGTGGTATTGGCATTGGCAGTGGTATTGGTGGTGGTGGTGGTATTGGTATTGGTGGTGGTGGTATTGGTGGTGGTGGTATTGGTGGTGGTGGTATTTGTGGTGGTGGACGTGGTGGTATTGATGGTGGTGGTATTGATGGTGGTGGTGGTGGTATTGGTGGTGGTGGTATTGGTGGTGGTGGTGGTGGTAGTGGTATTGGTGGTGGTATTGGTGGTGGTGGTGGTATTGGTGGTGGTGGTATTAGTGGTGGTATTGGCGGTGATGGTGGTATTGGTGGTGGTGCTGGTATTGGTGATGGTATTGGTGGTGGTATTGATGGTGGTGGTATTGGTGGTGGTGGTGGTATTGGTGGTGGTATTGGTGGAGGTGGTGATATTGATGTTGGTAGTATTGGTGGTGGTATTGGTGGTGGTGGTGTTGTTAATAAAACAGGCTTTTGAAAACAACCCGTCAGGTGGCTTTAGTACAGATGACATGTAACACAGATGTGCTGTTGTCAGCTTCAGCCCATAAGCACACGATTATGTGCTACCTGGAATTCATATGACATAATTCACTAATCATTTCAAAATTCATTTTATTCGGGGGGCGGGCTTGAAACAGACAAGATAATGCCGGGTTAAAGTGATTGAAAGCAGGTGCCCGTGTTACGTGGCAGCCATGCTGCTTAAAAAAATACAAGCGGTTTCAGCTGAAGGAGAGCATGTCCTGCCTGCAGTAAGAGAAACTCAATCAAGTGAATAGTGCTTACAGACTAAATAACAGGTCCAGTGTAACAACTGAAGTAAAAGGGCCAGTCGCCATGGAAGGGTACAAATGAAGACAAGGCCGTACTAAGGAGGGACTAACAAGCCTATTAATGAATCTGAAGGCAGCATTTACGATAGACAATGACACAAGCCAATGAAAAATGTGGGAGGAGAGTGGGCGCAGCTTTTCTCCCATACTCTACTACAGCAGTCTCACAGAGCGAGCAGTGCATACGTGCTGCCGCTAGGCTCGACCTAAAAATTTATAACTTTATAACATACATTGGCATAGCCAGAAGGTCTCAACTATGTGAGAACTATTAGCTTTGCCAATGCCTTTTATCCATGTTGTAGAGCAGCGTTTCTACTGTGCAGCCTGGCTAAAAGGGTGGCACCTCCTCCTTGAGCCTTTAATGGCCCCAGGGGCCCCATCCCCCGGACTGGCTCACTTAGTGTGTCCCAGGCAACCAACCCCCAGGACACAGTAGTTTCCCTGCCCACAATACCGCAGGCAGGGAAACGTGTTTGCTCCCGTTTGGCTAGAGCATTTTTAAATCTCCCACCAAACAGGAGCAAACACTAAGTCTGCTACCAGATGGCGGGAGATTTAAAATGCACCCATAGGCTGGGAGCAGACTTGTGTACTGTTTCCCTGCCTGCACTGATCCGGGCAGAGAAACAGAACCCATATTTCTCCCCCCAGAGGGAAACAACAGAAAATAGCTGCTCCCTATTGGTGGGAGCAATACCGGCTCCCGCAAAATAGGTTGCTGCTGCATGGGCCTTGTGGTTCCCCCATGCAGCCCCCAAAATATAGTATGTGGGTGCCCCAGGTGGGCACCAGGGCACCCACCTCTGGCCTTTGGGGATCCACAGGGCCTAGTGAACTCACCTCCCCTTTTCAAGTCCTTTTGGTCCCGGGTGATGGGGTCCCAGGGGCCCGAGAAGCCTTGGAAAGATAGGCTGCAGAGCCCTCCCTCCTCCCCTTTTACATTTGAAATGGCCCTAGGGTCCTTAGGGCCTAATGAGGCTCAGGGAGGGGGGCCCTGCAGCCCCCTCCCCAAGTATATTTGGCCCTAGAGGATTGGGTCCCCAGTGCCTGAGAAGACTCAAGGAGGAGGCCTGCACGGCATCTCTCCCCTTATTTTATTGAATTTGGCTCCAGGGAAGGGGGTCCCCGGGCCCAGAAAAGGCTTTTTATTGTTTTTGGCCCTGGGGGTGGGGTCCCTGAGGCAGGTTAAGGCTCGGGAAGGGGACTGCATGCCCTCATCTCCTTAAAATTTGGCCCCAGGGGATAGGGTCCCTGGGCCCTATTAAGGATTGGGGAGGGGGGCTGCACGCCCCTCCCCTTAATATATATGTTTTGGCCCCAGGCGGAGTCCCAGGGGCCTGAAGACCAACCCCACACCTCATTGCCAAAGACAGTGCGTTGTGTGGGGTTGGCAGCCTACAGGGGGGTTTGACTGCCTTCAGGTGGGTTCAGGCACTGCAGCCAACTTCACAGCGTGTGGTTGACTGTCTGCAGGGGTTGGCCGCAGGACCTGGCCGCAGTGTGTGGCGGGGGTTGGCTTTATGCATGGTAATTAAATATTACTTCACTGCAAAAAAAAACCCTAGAAATTCACTGAAAAAAAACAAAGGTTAAAGTAATGTTATACGTAGGGGTGGGCGGTAAGCTCCTCTCCTCCAGCAGAAATCATGAAGTTTTGCCCACTCCGCCCTCGACTTGGGATGTGGAGTTCTGGAAAAACTCCGCCAACCGCTGCGTGGGGGAGTTTTTTCTCGTGCGTGGCTCACCACCTTTAAGTTTGCAAGCGTGAGTGAGAAAAATCAACCACTAGGCCGTCTCCCGGCAAGATTTTTCAATGTGCCACGTGGTGCTATTTGCACTGATTTTACAGTGTGGGATAAGCTCCCTGCACTAGAAATCAGTACGAAAAGCATGACGTACCCAAACTCCGCCACTCGTGGAACATCACAGAATCTCAATGAGTTTATAGGTAACAAGTTCCGCACCCCCCCTCAGTTATACGCCGTGCGCTGCGGGGGGTTGACTTTACGTATGGTAATAAAATATTACTTTATGTTAAAAAAAAACTAGAAATTCACTGAAAAAAAAACGTTAAAGTAACATTATAGTTAGGTGAAATGTTCAGTAACAACATAATGTTTTAAACAAAAAAAAAGAGAGAAAATCACGAGTTATAGTTATAGTTATCTCAAATAGTTATATCTCATGCCCTCGCCATGGACTGCTAATTTACCCACATATTCCATCACTCATGACAACTTCTATGACATCATTGATAATATCACTGGAACATATGCAATTAAATTATTAATGAGAAAACTGTGCATGGCTGGGGCGTGAGCTATAAGGTTCGGGGATGGGGACCACTTCCCCCCCTCCCCTAATAATATATTTATTGGCACTGGTGGTTGGGGTCTCTGTGGCCAATAGTAGCTTGGGGAGGGGGACGTGCACACCCGCTCCCCTTTTTTAAAAAAACAAAGGTCCCTCGGACCCCAGGTCCAGTAGTGGTTTGGGAAGGGAAGCTGCATGACCCCAACCCGGTCGGGGTATTGGCTGCCTGCAGGGAGTTGGATGCAGGCCCTGTGGCCATCCCCACATGGCACATGGCTGAAAGCTGTGCATGGCATGGGATTGCTTGATGGAGAGGGGTTGGCCTCAGGGCCTGCAGCTAACCCACCACCATGCACAGCCAAAGGCTGTGCGCGGCAGGGGGTTGGCTTTAGGTATGGCAATAAAATATGACTTTATGTTAAACAAAAACTAGAAATTCTCTGAGAAAACCACCTACGGTTAAAGTGACGTTATATTAGGTGAACATTTCAGTGCCAACGTAATGTTTTAAACTCCAAAAAACATAGAAATTCACCAGTTATAGTTTTCTCTAGTAACTATAAATCATGCCTTAGAGTAACTATACCATGCACCCTCACCATGCACTGCTAATTACCTCCCATATTACATTGTTCATGACCTATGCAATGACATCATTGATAACGTCACTGCAGCATCTCAAATGACATCTTTGATGACAAGACTGTGCATGCCAGGGGCAGGAGTTATAGTTACCGTAGGGCATGAGTTTAAGGGGCTGATTACGACTTTGGCGCAGTTGTGCCGGCTCTCCGCTAGCACGGCTGCGCCAAAGCCTTGCAAAGACCGCCCGCCTTATTACGAGTTAAACTCATGTGAGGCAGACAGTCCTTTGCATTTCCCATGGCGGGGCCTGGAAAACAGGCCACGCAATGGGAACAGCAAAAATGTTCCAGCACAGCATGGACGGTGACGTCCATCCCGTGCTGGAACTTTTGGGGGAATACAAACAGGGAGACACATGTTGTGCCCCCCTGAGTGTATCCCCATGGTGGGGGCCCTGTAGGGCCTCTTTGTTCCTGCACCACCAGCCATTTCATGGCAGGGCTCCCGCCATGAATTGGCAGGAAGTGGCGGACCTCGTAATATGCTCAACGGGACTGTTCCAGTCCCACTGAGCATGTCACATTGTGGCGCAGCTCCACCACAGCCCGGGTACGACTGTTCCCTGGCACAGCCAGTGGTCCTCTGCCGCTACAATGTTTGAACTCGTAATGCGGTGGATGGTGAACTACCACTGTGAGTGTGGCGGTTGGAACACCGCTGCACTTGTAATCAGGCCCATAGTTCCTAGAGATAAGTATAACTGGTGAATCTCAGTGTTTTTTCTCTGTCTCCCAGGGACACTAGGTTAAACTCTGCGCTCCCCCCTTTCCTAACTGTGGCAACCACCTCCCCTAGCACTACACTTGCCATCCCGGGTAGTCCCACCGTGGCAGGCTGCTTTCTACGCTCGCACATGGGATCCCACTTAAAGTGCCCATACTGGTAGCACTCATGGCACTTGGGCTTAAAGTGGCCTGAGGGCTTCTTCCCATAAAAATCCTTTCTTTTGTGCAGCATGGGACTGGGGTTTCTTTCCCTTAAAACTCTTTTAGTGCCTTGAGAGAACTCCTTTGCTTTTTCCCTGATTCCCCCCTCTTTCTTCTGGTGGGGATCAAACAATCAATCAATCAATCATGTCATTTATAAAGCGCACTACATACCGCAAGGGTCTCAAGGCGCTGGGGGAAGAGGGGGGTGGTGCTGCTACTGATCGAAGAGCCAGGTCTTGAGGAGTCTTCTGAAGGCCAGTAGGTCTTGGGTCTGTCGGAGGTTGGTGGGGAGGGTGTTCCAGGTCTTGGCGGCGAGGTGGGAGAAGGATCTGCCGCCGGCGGTCGTTTTCCGGATGCGGGGGACTGTGGCGAGGACGAGGCTGGTCCAGCGGAGCTGGCGGGTGGGGGTGTAGAAGCTGAGTCATCTGTTGAGGTAGGCTGGTCCAGAGTTGTGGAGTGCTTTGTGTGCGTGGGTGAGGAGCTTGAAGGTTATCCTCTTGTTGACAAGGAGCCAGTGCAGGTCTCTCAGGTGGGGTGTGATGTGGCTGCGTCGGGGGATGTCGAGGATAAGACGTGCAGAGGCATTCTGGATGCGTTGCAGCCGTCTCAGGAGCTTAGCCGTCGTTCCTGCGTAGAGGGCGTTTCCGTAGTCCAGCCTGCTGGTGACGCAGGGCCTGGGTGACTGTTTTTCTTGTTTCGGTGGGGATCCACTTGAAGATCCTGCGGAGCATTCGGAGGATGTTGAAGCAGGATGAGGAAACGGCGTTGACCTGCTTAGTCATGGAGAGGGTGGGGTCGAGGATGACCCCTAGGTTGCGTACGTGGTCGGTGGGTGGCGGGGCTGTTCCCAGTGATGTTGGCCACCAGGAGTCGTCCCAGGCTGAAGGGTTGGAACCAAGGATGAGGACCTCCGTCTTGTCCGAGTTCAGCTTCAGGCGGCTGGTCCTCATCCATTCGGCGACGGCCTACATTCCTTCGTGGAGGTGGGCTTTGGCGGTGTGAGGGTCTTTGGTGAGGGAGAGGATCAGCTGGGTGTCGTCGGCGTAGGAGATGATGTTGAGGTTGTGCTGTCGGGCGACGTGGGCGAGGGGTGCCATGTAGATGTTGAACAGCGTTGGGCTGAGGGCGGAGCCTTGGGGTACGCCGCAGATGATCTTGGTGGCCTTGGATCGGAAGGGGGCGAGGCGGACGCTTTGTGTTCTGCCGGAAAGGAAGGATGTGGTCCAGTCCAGGGCCTTCTCTTGGATCCCGGCGTCGTGAAGGCGTTTTCGTAGTGTGTGGTGGCAGACCGTGTCGAAGGCGGCTGATAGGTCCAGGAGGATGAGGGCTGCTGTTTCTCCGTTGTCTAGCAGGGTCCTGATGTAATCGGTGGCGGCGATGAGGGCGGTTTCGGTGCTGTGGTTGCTGCGGAAGCCGGACTGGGAAGGGTCCAGGATGTTGTTCTCCTCGAGGTAGCGGGTCAGTTGTTTGTTGACGATTTTCTCGGTGACCTTCGCGGGGAACGGGAGCAGAGAGATGGGTCGGAAGTTCTTGAGGTCCTTGGGGTCTGCCTTGGGTTTCTTGAGTAAGGCGGTGATCTCGGCGTGCTTCCAGCTTTCCGGGAAGGTTGCTGTCTCGAAGGAGATGTTGATTATTTTCCGGAGATGGGGCGCGATGGCTGTACTGGCTTTGTTGAAGATGTGGTGAGGGCACGGGTCTAGCGGTGAACCGGAGTGGATGGTGTTCATGATCTCGCTGGTGTCCTCGTCGTTGATGTTGGTCCAGGAGAGCAGGCGGTTGGTGGTTGTGGGGGCAGTGGTCTCGGTGGTTGCCGGGGCGGTCGTGGTGTTGAAGCTGTCGTGGATGTCGGCGATTTTGCGGTGGAAGAAGGTGGCCAGTGAGTCGCACAGGTCTCGCGACGGCTGGATGTCGTTGGTGTTGGAGCTGGGGTTGGAGAGTTCCTTCACGATGTTGAAGAGCTCTTTGCTGTTGTGTGCGTTGTTGTCTAGGCGGTCTTTGAGTGAGGCCCTTTTGGCGGGTCTGATGAGGTGATGGTGACTGCGGGTGGCGCTCTTGTGGGCGGCGTAGCTGTCCGCTGTCCGTTCGTGGAGCCAGATCTTCTCCAGTTTTCGGCATGTTCGTGTGGAGGCCTGGAGGTCTTCAGTGAACCAGGTGGCTTTCTTGCTGGTGTGGCTGTTGGGCGGATTCTTGAGCGGGGCGAGGGTGTTGGCGCAGTCATCGATCCACTGTCTGAGGTTGCGGGCGGCGGTGTCGGGGTCGGAGGGTTCGGCGGGTGGGCTCAGGGCGAGGGTTGTGGTTAGCTGGTCTTCCGTGACTCTGCTCCAGCAGCGGCGAGGCATTTGTTCGGTGCGGTGGTGCGTGGTGGGCTTCCTGTAGGTGAAGTGGATGCAGTGGTGGTCAGTCCAGTGGGGTTCGGAGGTGTGGTTGAAGGAGACGTGTGGGCTTGCGGAAAAGATGGAGTCGAGCGTGTGGCCGGCGGCGTGGGTGGGTGTAGTCACGAGCTGTCTGAGTCCGAGGGTGGCGAGGTTGTCGATCAGGGTGGTGGAGTTGGTGTCCTTGTTGTTCTCGAGGTGGAAGTTCAGGTCCCCGAGGAGGATGTAATCCGTGGAGGCGATGGCGTGTGTGCTGACGAAGTCAGCGATGGAATCGCTGGGGTCCGGGGGGTCTGTAGATGAGGGTTCCTCTGAGGGTGGTGTTGGGATCGGTGTGGATCTGGAAGTGCATGTGTTCGGCGGTGCTGAGGGTGTCGTCGGTGTTGGTTGAGACTCTGAGGGTGTTCCTGTGGACGATGGCGATGCCTCCTCCGACTCCGTTGGTGCGGTCCCTGCGGGTGATCTTGTATCCGTACGGGATGGCAATGGCGATGTCGGGGGCTGAAGCGGGATTCAGCCAGGTCTCCGTCAGGAATGCGACGTCTGGGGAGGTTGAGTCGAGAAGGTCCCAGAGTTCGATGGCGTGTTTGCGGGCGGAGCGGGTGTTGAGGAGGATGCATCTGAGGTAGTTGGGTTCTTTCCTGGGCGGTGGTTTGGCGGGGCGGGTGCTGGCAAAGCTGCAGTTCCGGCAGGTGAAGGGCCCTTGGGTGCGCTTCGGGGTGGCCTGGTAGCAGGCGTGATCTTTTCCGGGGTTGAGTGCGCGGAGGGTGCTGGCGTCGTATCGGCGTCTGTTGATGTGGCGGGCGCAGGGGATGCCCGGATCCTTTTCACCCTTCTATTGATCCTCCTAGGTGCCTTCTTGGACACTGTGGTACTAATCCAGAGGTCAGCCTCCTTTGCAAGCTCCCTGGGGACAGTGAGCTTGGTGTCTGTCAGGTGTTGGTGCAACTCTGTAATAAATTACTGAGCATGTGCTCTCTCAGAATCATATTATATAGCCCATCAAAATCACTCACTTTGCTGCCCTTCACTCAACCATTCAGTCCCTTGCTGGAGTGACCCACAAATCCATCCCAGACTTGTTAGACAGTTTGTGACTATCCCTGAACCTCAAGTGCCACTTCTCTGGGGTGAGAGCAAAACTTGGTGATAAGGGCTGCCTTCAAGGGGCATTTGTCATCTGGACATCTACCTCTACAGCCAGCAGGGTATCCCTCTCAACAACTGGCACTTGCTGCCATAGATTTGGCTACCAGTCTCCTCTGGGTTCTATGCATATACAGGGCTACCTCATATGCTGCAAACAACTTATCAATATTATCCCCCGCCATATAACTAGGCCTGGGCGGTGAACTTCGCTCCGTTCGCGGAGTTTGCGGAGTTTTCTGCACTCCGCACTCCGCAGAGCTCGCGAAGTGCAGAAAACTCCGCTTCGCGATGTGCAGCAGAGTTTTTTCCCCGCTCGCGATCGCGAACGGTAAGTTCGCGATCACGAGCTGCCGCTCGGGTAGAATTTCTACCCGAGCGGCAGGAATACCAGCACAAACTGCAGTTCGCACTGCACTCCGCCACTCGCGGAAGTTCGCGGAGTTTTTTTGTAACTTCGCATGGTTGCGCGTAGCAAAACTCCGCGAACTACGCCCAGGCCTGCATATAACTAGGCACCGGATCTTTGGGAATGTCAACGCCTTTATCTCCTATGGGCACTTCTGAGTCACTGCCACCATCTTCACTGGACTCTGACTTTCTTTGCCAGTAGGTCCAGCTTTTTTCTCCACCAAGCCTAACCTTTCTCCTTCATGGCCCTGGTGGCGGCAGATGCCACAGACATCAAGGCACTTCTTATGAATCTTCCACAGGTCCAGGAGTGTTTCACATTTGGTTTAGGCAGAAAAATACAAACTTTCTAAAACTGGCATTTTCAGATTAGTAACTTAAAATGCAACTTTACCATTCAAGAGCATTTTAAATTACAACTCAAATGAGTGAAGTTATCACTTATTAAGTGTAATATGGTAACCTGGTGTTAGTCTATGGGAGAGATGGCCTTGCTTCAGTGAAAAACGACTTTAGGAGTTTTTCACTGTCAGCACACATAACATTTAAGTACACATGTCCTACATTTAAATATCTTTAGGTGTGTCTTATGAGTATTAAAAAGGAAGGCTGGCAAAAAGATTTATTCTACAAGGTCAAAATGGCAGTTTTGAAACTGTACTGCATGCTGCAGTGGCAGAACTGAGACATGTTTTACAGTGCTACTTTAGTGGGTGGCACAATGGGTGCTGCAGCCCACTTGTAGCATTTAATTTACACATCCTGGGTACATGCAGTACCATTTACTAGGTACTTTTAAGTAAATTAAATGTGCAAATTCGGTGTATACCAATTGTACCATGGTAAAGGAAGAGAGCACAAGCATGTTACCTCTGCTTAGCAGGGGTAAAGTGTAAAGAGTCCTAATGCCAACAAAAACAAGTCAAGCAAAAATAGGGGATTGAAGCAAAAAGTCTTGGGGCATACCACACCTAGGATGTCAGTTCTAATCGAGCATTTCCACGTTCTAATGTAGAATAGTTCAAAGCGTTAAGTCCTCTCTCACTGCTGCAATCTGTATGTGATCTGCAGGTCACACAACATTTCCACTGATTGAGTGGTGTTAAATTAAATTTTTTGCACTGATAGGGGTAATGCGTGCTGCTATTCAGGAAACACACGTTGAGCCGGTATGTGTTTCACATAGGTTTATTTCAGCATTAGTTGTCCATTATCAACTGCCTACATCCAAACAGCTTTCCTTCTCAGCATTCTCTCCACACTCACCACATTCGAGAATGGAACCCATTGTTCTCACTAGATTACCCACCAATCAGACCAGGCCATAACAAGGAGCCGGTGTTACTATTGTACCCCAAGTCATTATTAATATAAATGGAAAATTTCCCCGTGCTACATTTTCCTCATTTGCATCATGTAAATATATGGGGTGGATTACATTACTATTATAAAACAAACAGTGGCATCAAGCGCTATATGAGAATGCACAATGTATTTTATGTTTAAATTTGTTTTTATTGTTGGAAGGTAAGCATGAAAATGAGGTCAGTCATCTGCTGGTATGGTGTCAACATTCAGCCACTGTCAGTTATTATGCAACTTATAACATGAAACTCCCCTTCAACCCCCATCCCTTGCCCTCTTACCCCGGGTGCCCATACAGTTAAGAACGTATCCTAGGATCAGAGCCTATAGCCACCACAAGATCAATCTCTGCGGGAATGTGGGGGTGGCTCTGTCAAGCGCAGCAGTTTGAGATATCTAGGGCAAGTGAGCTCAGTGAACTCCTGTGAGAGAAGTGTTATAAATGGTTGCCAGATCTCCCGGAACATGTCCCCTTCTGGTTTAACTGTCGATGAGAGTCTCTCCATCCCCAGCAAATCCCAGATACGATGTATCCATGACTATCTAGTCGGGACTCTGTCCGTACCCCATAGGGCCAGTATTGACTTGTGTGCCGCTCTTAGGGCCAGTGTAATGTGTCTGCCTCTCCTGGATCTTAGTGGCTAGGTTAGCGGATTGTGAAGGCCTAATACTACATATGAGGGGAATGCACATTGTATTTTAAAGGCATTGTTGGAATCTTACTGCTGCTAACCATGTCCATATGAGTCAGGTGATCTGTTCTAGGTGGAGATAGAGGTTGCTGTGTCATGTGTGATCTGTCGAATCAAAAGACATATTCTAATCTTGGCTTTCCCCACTGATAAAGTGGTAACATTCAAAGCCCATTACACATCTTGTTGTGTCTCAGTACCCATAACTCGCAGACCAGGCATTATATATTAAAATAGAAGTTTAAGGGTGGTTAGGTCTGGAGCCAACAAATTACCAGGAGAGTAGAGCCAATACTAGGTCCTGGCATGCCTGTAAGAGCTCAAGCATGAGACAAGCCATGAAAATGTTTGGCTTGTAAATCGTGCAACAAACATGTGAAAATATGATAAAATCTCAACAAAAATCTGTGCTTTTCTTTACCATGCCCAAGCGTTTTACCTTCATACAATAAACATTTCTGCATTGAGAAGCATTTATTAAAAGTGATAGCTTTTGAACACGAAGTGAGAAACATTCACCCGGTTACAAATAGTCATTCTCCTCTGTTGGTGTCATGTGCAATTTATATGTGGCCTAGATTCTTATTATTCATGGAGCAAAGTATAGTCTAATAAGGAAGTTCAGAGTGTGTGCTATGTAAAAACCTCTTGTGCTTGATTTATCATGGGTTCGGTGCTGATGGTTCTTTACCTAAACACATTCTGGAGTCACTTGTTTCAAGTTACTCTCACTTGCAATAATACACACTAAATATCTTTAAGGATGTAGGATATGGGGCAGTTTTTAATGGGTTTAAATATTTCAAGACTTATGCGTTCACAATTTCTGTATAAACATTCTTGCTTTCTCAAATATGCTTTAAAAAGCATAATTGACCACAATATTTTTCAAAATTGTCTGGAAGGACAGACGCCACTTATGTCGTTCGTGCTCGGTCGCTTATCTCATGTGCTATGTAAAACTCATCTCCAACTTTTACGCCTCTGCACTTTGAAATGTCACCAGCCGCCACTGGTACTGACGAGACGTCAGTATCAAGAGTTTAAATCCGGAAGAATGTCCAGAGTAGCTTGTTAAAGGAAAAGGAAGCACAGGAGCAACATTGTGAGCTATGTCAATTATCTTTTTAAAAGTGCTGAATAAGCGAGAAAATAAATATGTAAATCAAGAGACGGAATTGCACTTTAAAATATGATGGCAATCTGTCACACGGAGAGAGGGAAAATGTGGGCTTTGGTCCTATTGGTATACAAGAAACACTAGCAGCACATTTGGGGGTGGTGGTATGCATTTTAACAATCAAGAAGGCATCAGAGGTAGGTTAGAAGTTGAAACTTTAGCCTTTTTCCTGGCCGGTCTTTGAAAAAATCTTTCAAAAAATGTTGCAGAGCTAATGGGATAAATAAAGACAAAAAAGGAGGATCAGTATCTCCAGCTACAGATGATGCTTCTGAATCACTCCTAATGAAATCTGAAGGAATTCAAACTGGACAACCTGGATATTCTGCAAAATCATTGATGCGACCTGTGAGTTCGACAGGAACCCTTCGGAATCCCGAGGCCTGGCGAGCAGTGCCAGTTACACACTAATAAAGAGAAGTAGACTAGAAAAACGTCTGCTGGAAGTGCTACAGAACCTGATATATTGAAAGCGTTTTGCCAAACACCCACAAACCATTGGTTTGCTCCCTGAAAATCATTGACAATTAGCATAAAACAAGTATCCAAGTATTTTCAGCACTTGCTGTGCCAAACCTATGTGGCAAACAATTGATTGCGAGTGTGAACCTTATGCAGATCTGCATCTACCAACTTGCACTGTGAGATCTTGTACAGGCAGGCACCCAGTGTGTTCCTCTCCCACGTTGGTTACATTTCTTCAAGCTGAACCCTGTTTAATCAGTCATTATTTTAACTAAGCAAACCACTGGAGTAGGATGCTGACTGGACATTGATTGATCAAGATACAGAGGCTGTTGTGTTCTCGTGTACAGGGAGCAACCAAATAAAGAACATCTTGGCAGCATTTACAGTTTGGAGGAATGCGGGTTATATGTCAAAAATTGAGAAATGTCCTACCCAACCTATCTAGAATGCATACATACAAAGTAGCCGAGTGGTTGCTTATCATATTTATCACCCCTGAAAAATACCAATACCAAAGGGATCAGTATATATATGGGGTGATAAATCACTCAAATTTCGAGTGTAGCCATCTGATTAACCTGATAATTACCAGGTGCAACAAACTTCACACTAAATTGCGACACATGTGTCAAGAGTTGTTTGGTTTGCGGAGGGATGACAAATGTACGAGGCTCCACCAATCAAGGCCTAGAAAAGGTGGAGGGGACATCCACCATTTTTTGGCAGAAGTCCCACGTCAGCAAAATCCTAGCCGAGAAATAGGATCACTGCTGTGTAGAAACAGGCTTTCCTCTGGACTAGAGTAATGGATTTTATTCTGAAAATATGCAGTTCCTTCTGCCATCCCTAAAGTTACAAAGCCGTGCAATCGTAGGCGGATCCGCTACTGTAAGGGGCTGTCTCAGGTGCATGCGTCTTGCTTATGTAATTGAAATCACTGGTGGATCACCTGAGCGATACCCAAGCACAGGGGCCAGTACTTGCTGGCCAACATAAAATATGTGAGGAGGAGCAGAATGTGAACTGGCTGCTTTGCTTCCGCAGTATTGCAGCTTGTATCTCATCTCACACCACAATTTGCAGTCAACTGGGTTGAGAGATGTGCAGTGCCTGTGGAAATGAGTGAAACATCACAGAGACATGTGTGCAGCCTCGTCTATAATGCTGGCTCAGTCAATCGGGGGTGGCATGGTGAGCAAAAGAACAATGGATTAAACCCAGCTCTTTTGACTTGGGGTGAGTGTTTGAAAAGTTTCAGCACTCTGTCCATCATCTTGTTGTGTTTGATATGTTTGCCCTAGGTGTCCCAGACATGGGTCCCTTGCTCACTGTGCCACTTGATTCAAGCTAGCCTGGCTGATGAGGGGTGTGTGGTAGTTTTTGCGTGCCGGCTGGTGGCGGGAACCCGGGCGGCACTGGGGATGCACATACTAGTGTTCTAGTTGTGCGTGAGATGCCCCTTTCTGTGGCACCGGTATCTGATTGGCTGGAGTTGGAGGTGTTGCTGATACACTGCATTGAAGGAGGGCTGATGGCATTTGCGGAGAGATCGATGGATGGTGAGAGGCATCATGAGGGGCTGGGAGATTCTGGAGGACAGACGGAAGTGGTGACACCTGCGGAACCCGGTGGCGGTGCTGCAGGTGTGGCCACAGAACGGTGTGACCCCACCAACAGCAGCCAAGAGCACACGAGGGAAGGCATGTTGGACGAGGCAGCCATGACTCCATTTCGGGTTCATGGCTTCAGGCAAGTGCTGCGAGCAAGTGCTTGCACCCTTGGTTATAGGCTTGCGGTGCATGCATAATTGGTGGCCCTGTGGTGCATATTGTGGTGGCACTCAATCGTCATATGTTGAGGCATTGGAGCACGGTTGCTTGGTATGTCCTCACTGTAGTGGGCAGCAACAAGCAGCTGAGGGATCTTTTCTTTCCCCGACTTTTCTGGAGCTATTGATAAAAGCTTATTGACGATAGGCGAAGTGTCACAATACTGTGACTATGCTTTATGCGGTACACTGAGGTGTTTAATGGTGATGGGCGCATGGAGGTAAAGCTAAAAAGATGTTAATGCCTTGTGCTTATGTTTTCATGAGGGTGCTGCTTTGTAAAGAAGGAAGAGGACTGGGAGCATAAAAGAAGAGACTGTGTGGAGTGACTGATGTTGATTCTCAATCTTTTTTTGTTAATCATCAACGTATGGATAAATAAAACGGAGTGATATAACGGATTGGTCTGGCCTTGTATCTCTTGTCCCGTAACTGAGTGATATCCCAAAACCGTACCCAGGAAGCTTGTTTCTGGCCCAGCGAGGACCTGGCTTGGCAGTTTGGGCTGGACTGTTCCCATGGAGAGCAGGTTCAAGACTGATTTGCATATGGCTGGGTCAAAACTGGGGTAGCATGGTGAGCAAAGAACGATGGATTTAACTCAGATCTTTTGCATGGGGGTGAGTGTAGCCAGTGTGACGGCTGCAGGCTCTTTCACTCACACCCCCTCTGGGAACATTCTTTTTGTGACCAGCCGTCGTTTGTTTAAAATAACCATAAATGTTGTACTGTGAGGGAGTTTGTGGCTTTGAGGGCTTGTGAGGTGTGCTCATTGGCTCCACATTACTTGTTTGCTACAGTGCACAGGAAGAAAGAGCAAGAGACGATACAGTAGTGAAGGGCATAGAAGGGAAACACAAGTACTTTTTAGTAAGCACAAAATATAATGTATGAAGTATTAGACATCAGTGTCAAATGTTAGGATCTCATTGTTTAAATATAAGCAACATATTCTTAAAGTTTATCATTTTTTTTTGTTCAGATACCACCACTTAAGTTATCAAGTCTCCCATTCGGCCCAGTTGCCTTTCCTGGGAAATTGACAGTTTTCCCTGTAGACCAGCCCACCTCTGCTTTCACTCAGAACTGATTAGAGCAGCGAAGAAGGAAGCACTAGGAAGGGATCTGCAGCTTTCTTTTGTTAATGAAGGCCTCAGTCACCACAGCCATACATCTTTTCTTTCTGGTGTTCTCACTGAATAGAACTAAAATTATTTGTCTGCGCAAAGGTGTTGAATTTTTAGTTGCTAATGTACTTCATACTTGTCACTGCATGTTCCAAGCGCTGTGGAGTTTATCTCTCGTGTTCCTAATCATAGTACTATGAGGAAGAGGCATGATAGGAAATGAATAAATAAAACATCTGAAATGTAGGGTCCTAAATACACAAGTGACTTTAATCAAAGATGGTTGGAAACCACGTGGCAACTTTGTGAAAATTACCACTGACCACAAATATTGACCTATGTCAACAATAATCTAATCAAATAAATGCACCAATTCATCTACCAATGAGCAACGAAGCATGCGTTTTGGTTCATTCAGTTCATTTTGATAGCACTTGGGTATGGTGCTACGTTTTGTCTTACTCGCCTGAAAAGAATGCTGTTATCGAAGTAATTTCACTTATTATACAAAAATAAAAAATGACTGTTCTTCTCCATCATCTTGTTTACTTTCCCAAGGTACCTGGCGGACAGAAGCTGTTTGCAAAGCAAGTGAGGTGATGCTGGTTTCTAAGGATATACCTCTTCTAAGTGCTGCTACTATTGGGGTCAACCCTTGCACGGCGTACCGGCTGCTGATGGATTTTGAGGCCCTGACGTCTGGTGAGCGTCCCAATAAGTGTTGTTTTACGACGTCTGTGCCACATTCACATTCTCTTTTCCAGGTGGGAAGTATGTTTGTATACAAGATGGAGCATGTCTGCTGGTGTCTGACTGAAGATGTTGATAATGCTGCATATTAATTTCCATAAATAGCACAACCTGGGCACTTTTATCGTTGTATGAGAAACGTGAACTTTAGGATCTTGTGCATCTGGCCCTTTCACCAGGCAAAATACATTGGGCGGATCCACCAAGGCATTTATGAGTATGGGAAGCAGCCCTACAGGAGCACTCTTTTACATGCTTTTGTGAATCGGCCCCAAAATGTCCAAGTCCCTATTAAGAAAAGTGCAAAGAGGGCACAATCATTTCTATTTCTGCTAAACGTATATGTCTGTTCCCTTAATACTCCAGTTTTATTTATATTTTAGATCTTTTTGGGCAATTCACAAAGAAATGAAGGAATATATAAAAGAGTATTATAGGAGCACTACTTTACCTATTCCAAAGTGCCATTTTCAATAGACCAACAGGCCTAATCTGGGATATTTAAGTCGTTTTTGCCATGCTAGAGGGCAGGTTCAAAGGAGGTTAGATCAATGAAGACCTTCTAATCAGTTACAGACAAATTGGCAAAGACCATGGGGCATATTTACAATACTTTGGTGTAGGGCAGCGTCGCAAGCCTTCTAGCTGCGCTGCCCTACTTCAAAAGAAAAGGGCAGGAATGCGCAATATCTATAAGATACGGCGCATTCCTGTCCTGCAGTGCCGGCGCACAAACTGCAGCCAAGCGCCAATGCAGGCACCCGTGCATCATGGTGCAAGAGTGTCAGTGTTGATGGCATGATTGTTTTTGTGCAGGGAGGGCACCTTCCAGCACAAAAACAATCAGAGGAGGCATTTCCCTCATTCTTTGTGTGCTGCAGAATGCAGCACATGTGGAAAGATGAAAATAAACGAGGAGAAATGTAAAGATTTCTCCTCGTTACGCCTGCTTTGGGAAGGCGTTAGTTTTGGTGCTGTCCCAAATTTACACTATGTTATAAATCTGGGGCAGTCTCAGAAACCATGGGTGTTGTGTGGGAACACCTACAACAACACCCATGGAACGCCCCTTCCACACAGAGTAAGGCATTACCCAACTCCATATTTACAAGGCCATGAAAAGCCACGCAGGGTGGCTTTGTGTGGCCTTGTAAATATGGGCCGGCACACTGTGCCTCCGGAGCATCACATAAGTGGTGCTGCGGGAGCGTAAAAGTGCTGCATGGGCATTGTAAATATGCCTCTATGTCTAAATTGACCGGTCCTCCTGCCGCCCACTCCAACTTGAAATAGAGATGTTGCTCATTTCAAAGTACTCAATCTACAGTCGAGCCTACTCCTAGGAAGAACACTTTGGTACATGCTTCATCGAATATAAGGCAATGTCCTTCTTTTTGTGAATACACAAGGCATCGATAGGATACAAAAGACCACCTGTGTAGTGTAACTTTATTAGAGGTGTTCTTAGAATGCTCTGAAATAGCCAAGAAACAGCATAGCATGTTGGTGCTATATAAAAACATTCAAAAACAAGTGTTTCGATAGAAGTTACACTTTCAGAAAAATACGGATAGTTTCTTAACTCAGAGTGCACCCTGGGCTCCCATTTCACTTTTTCAGACAGGTTTTAGCACCATGAGTAGAAAGGGTGTTAGCTAATTGAGGTTTAAAAATGTACCTATTTAATTGGGAGCCACTGATGTTATACTGAAAAGCTCTTCATAGTAACAAAGTCGTCCATTAAATCCTAAGCACCAGAAAGGTCACATAGATCTATGGTGAAGATGACTGGTGATGAATGAGGAAATAGTGACAGTTCATTACTTATAATTTATTTTACACGTACTTGCATCAAATAACACACGTACAGTCTCGGCAGAGGGTAATTATTTGACACAGATGAAACACTTGTTGAGTGGCCTTCGTAAATCATTTGGAAACGCATGCAACTTATTGATTTTGTGAAAGGAAAATTGGCATATCAGCTTTTTGTTATTAACAATTAATCGAAAAAATGTAAGCAAATAAAATAGTAAGTCAATAAAGTACAGCCTATTATTATGGGAGTGGTAGACCTGGCATCCTTGGGTGGTATTCCCCAAACATTTTGCCTTCACCCTTCCTGCTGTATTGATCACTTCAGGACTCTGTGTACTTTACCACTGCTAACACAGGGACATCTTAAAGATTTTGGGGGCCCTGGGCGAAATTTATTTTGGGGGCCCCTGTTTAGAACAGCTTTGAAACTATGATCCAATTTCAGCTTTTTCATGTCCTTTTTGGCTAGGTCACTGACTCTGCACAGGCACACTATATCAAATTCTAAATGTGTTCCCATCTAATATTCAGGGAGAGTGAAGTGTGTTTTCAATGTTGTAATATAGCAGCAGCATACTAATATTATTGCAAATAATCTCTGTAAACCACTGCCAATTCTCATATGCGAGGTTCTGTTTTGATCTAAAAGGAACTTTTTGTATGGATGTTGCATGGTGTTGAAAAACATAAACACAACATTTCTCTGCATAATGCCTGTAAATGACTCCCACACATCACCCATATTAAAAATAAACGAAACGAAAGTGGTATTTAAAGCAATCTGTGTTTAAGAATCATTCAAGGTCATCGGGGCAGGACTGTGTGGAGAACAGAGCCATATGTATCAGGGGGCCCCCTAAAAGACTGGGGCCCTGGGCCAGAGCCCACTTTGCCCATGCCTTAAAACATCTCTGTGCTAACCAATGCTAAAGTGCTTGTGCTTGCTCCCTGAAACATGTTAAAAATAGACTACACCTATTTGGCATATTTAATTTATTTGTATGTCCCTGATAAACTCATGCCACATTGTACCCAGGGCCTGTAAATTAAATGCTACTACTAGGCATGCAGCACTCATTGTGCCACCCACTAAAGTAACCTTTTAAAATATATCTCAGGCCTACCACTGCAGCCTGTAGTGCAGTCGCTTTTCAGTACCATAAGGCCTATCTCTCCCATTGACTAACATGGAGTTACCATATTACATTTAATAAGTGATAACTTTTGAGTGGGAGCAGATAAAGAGATGGTCTTTAAACTCAAATGAATTGTAATTTAAAATCCTCTTTAATGGTAAAGATGGATTTTAAGTCACATTTCGGAAAGTGCTACTTTTAGAAAGTTGGCATTTTCTATTCCTAACCGTGTCTTCTCTTAGTATCCTGGGTCACATCACTGTGAATGGCTGTGCTGTTGGAGTGTGTTTATTCGTCCCAGACAGCGACACAAAAGGGCACTAGGTGTGGGCAGGATGAGCCATCCTACCAGGATGGCTGGGGGTGGAGCTGCACCTTGCCCCACTTACACTTCAAAGGGCTTGCCTCCAGCACATTCAAAGAAACCTGGCTCTAGTCTTTTGTCACCCCGTACTTCTTGGATCCTTGACAAGGGAAGGGAAGAACTTTCCAGAACCAGATATGGGGGTAGAAAAGGGAATTCCCCTACTTCTAAGGCTGGCACCAGGTATAAATAATGGACCTCTAGCCAATCTATTCTGTACATTCCTGGATCAGTAGACATTACAGAAGAAGGACTACCTTGTTCCACAGAGGACTTCTATGCTGCTTGAAGCCTACTTTTTTCCCAGGGGACTGCCCTGCTGCTACCAGAGTACTGTCTTATTGCTTGAGGCCTGCCTTGTTCCCCAGAGGGCTGCCCTGCCGTTTGAAACCTGTCCTGATCTCAGAAAAGGAAGACTGGACCTGCTCCCTTCATCTCATGCACATGAGTGAATCCAAGGGTCGGTTGTTTGAGGACCTGCTCTGAGCAACAGGGACACAACAAGCCTCAGAGACCTCCCTGCAACTGCCCAGCTGACCTTCTGCACTGGGCCTGCACTGGACCTGCAATTCGACTTGCCTGAGCCCTGCTGGCCTCTGCTAGAGTGAGTTACTGAATCCCAGGAAGTGCCTCCCCAGGTCCTGGATCCTTGACTGGCATCAGAGTGCACTCCTTTAAAAGAAAAGGTGAAACTTTGGCGTTTTGGCTCTTCATAACCGCAAACGGGCTCTTTTGCGCTGAGACTCTGCCACCCATGATGACCGCTAACTCAAAGATCCGGTGACCCTGAATCTCTGCGCTACAGTGACCACCAGCGACAATCAGCAACACAAGACCTGCATTTTGCTATACAGCAGTGACAGCCAGCGGTGACTACCAGCACGAATCTCCAACTATGACCATCTGCGACGCCCAACCCGAAACTTTGCGCTACCCCATTGACTGGCTGAAATACCAGGCCAGCTCTTTATGCTTCAGTGACAACCATCCACCATGCTATCCCTCGCGGCCTCCTCCACCACAAACACGACTCTTTGCATGAACACAACAAGCTACAGAGGCCTCCTTGGAACGGCCTAGCTGACCCGCTGCACTGGAACTGCACAGGACCTGAAACTGGACCTGCCTGAATCCTGCTCGTCTCCCCAGGTCCTGGACCCTTGGTTGGCATCAGAGTGCACTCCTCTACAAGAAAAGTTGAAATGCTGAAGTTTTGGGCTCTTCGCAACCCTAAATAGGCCCTTTTGCACTGAGACTCTGCACCCATGATAACTGCCAGTGTGATGCTACGATGAACCTGACTTTGCACTACAGCAACTGCCAGCAACCTGAGACCTGCACTTCGAACATCAGCAATGATAGCCTCTTGTGACCTTCTGCGCGAAGGCTCCAGCAATGAAAGTCTGCGACGCTCGACTGGATCTTCGTGCTACAGCATCAACTTTCCGTGATGCCAGACCTGCTCTTCACACTTCAGTGACAACCATCCACAACGCTCTCCCTGTTCCTTGCAGTCTCCTACACCGTAAACAGAACTGTTCATGACAGACTTTGAGAAGGTAACTTTTTCAGCTGAACTAACCTGGTCCTTGTATCCGGGCCCATGCTCCATAGCGGTCGGCCTAAACTTGTGACTTTCCCCAGGTCTAGCATGACTGGATTACCGTGATTGGCGCTTTGTGCCTTTAGGCGCTATACCCACCTATAATTATAAAATTGCTACTGATTGGATTTTTGTTGTTCTGGTATCATTGTATATATTAAAATTTACTCTGTTTTTCTAAATTGGTGTGGGATTTTCTTGAGTTGCTCTTTCACTTTATTACTGTTTTTTTACTGCATAAATACTTTACACATTGTCTCTAAGTTAAGCCTGACTGATTTTGTACCAAGCTACAAGAGGGCTAAGCACAGGGTAATTTAGTGACTTTTGTGATTCACCCTGACAAGGATTGTGATTGTTTCTTGAGTGCCACTTCCACCCCTCCCAAACAATAACCCAATTTCTTAAAGATGGTTGATATATTTTGGGTACTGCAGCTGCTGCTTAGTTTTCATTTGTCTTTTGGATTATGACTAATTGACCTGGGACATAATGCACCCAGAGTGACGGGAGGTGCAAGCAGTTAGCACCCTAAATGATTACTACAACCATTTGTTTACTTGGTTGTATATTATAATTAGGATATAACTTGGGTGTGCATCTTCCTTGACCATTGTTTCCACCCCTTCGAGTTGTGAGTTGGTTTTTTGCACAGGTGAGATTTTTCCAGGGAAGCACAGGGTTTAAAAGCATTGATTTGATACGTCTAGACTAGTGGCACTTCATGCAAGATATTCTAGATAGATTTAGTCTTGGCCTGGATTTCATAAAATTGCTGAACGCTTTTTACTATACTCCAAAAGATAAAAATGAAAAAGAATGGGTACCTATCCCAAGAAGTTTGAGTTTAAGAAAGGCATCATTCACATGTTTGACTTCATCTATCACTTTTTACACTGATGATGAAGCCATTTGCAAGTATGGTGGTTAAGAATCACTATATTAGCTGTGAAGGTTATCAATATAAAATATCTTTATTTGCAGATTCCTTTTTGCAATAGTTCCTCGACAGCCTGTCATAGAGACAATGCAGGAAGGGGAGAGGTTTGGAGCATTTCTGAGTTCTGAATTATCCAATGAAAAGGATGCATTTTACTTCTGTTTGATAAATATCTGACCCAAGAGTTTAGTATGAAGGGTTGTATCATGCAGTAATCAATTAAAAAACAAAAGGCTGTAGATTCCCAAATGCATTAAAAGATTGATGAGGTCCTGTTGAGAGACATTGGGGAAGATGTAGAGAGATGTTCTATACCTACCCTGTCTTGGCTACTTAGTTAGGATGATCACCATCAAGATGAATGTTTTCAGGTCCTTGGTATTGCTTGCTATCATGCTAACAGTTAAAATTTAATAACTGCTTTTATTTTGCAATGTTAAACATGTTTTAGTAGGAATCTATGGGCAGACTACAATCCCAAATTTGACCACAGCGTCATTTGTCTCTCCAAGAGTTTGCTGTGGAGAAGTTTGCCTACACTTAACTAGGAGAGAACAAAAATTAAGATTCTGATGTAACATCTTTTGCTTCCTTCTAAAAAACTCTGAGGGGCATATTTACAAACACCTATCGCCTTTCAGTGACGTTGTAATGGTGATAGGGGCCTCGCCTTACTTACTTAACGTGGCTTAATGCTACCTTGTAAATAAGGCACCCTTCCACGCTTTGCTTAGCGTGAAAGGGGAGGGCAATGGGTGTTGCTGTAGGCATTCCACTGCAACACCCATTGATTCTGACGCTGCCTCCTATTTACAAGGGAGGCGTAAATAGGAGGCAGCGCCAGAATTAAGACAGGAAAAACCTGGTCTTACCCTGGCGCAACGAGGGGAAATGTTTCATTTCTCCTTGTTTTTGATGTTTTCATGTGTGCTGCGTTGTGCAGCACACATGAAAACAGCAAAAGGCCAATGATTGTTTATGTACAGGAAGGTCCCCATTGTTGCACATAAACAATCATTTTTAAAAAATGCCATATTGCAACTTCTGTGTGTGCTGCATTAAGCAGCTCACATAGAAGTTACAAAGAGGCATTTAAAGGGGACCTTCCTGCACATAAACAATCTTCCCCTGCACGCAGACACCCTTTCACTATGATGCAAGGGTGCCTGCATTGGCGCTAGGCTGTAAAGTGTAGCGACAGTGCAGAGGGAAACGCAGGGCTGCACCATATTCTTGTAAATATGGTGCAGCCCTGCGTTTCTGAAGTGGCAGAGTGAGGCGTTAAGCCAGGAAGGCGAACGCCTCACTCCGCCACTTCCCTTGTATATATGCCCCTGAGTCTCCATAGAAGATTATTTATGTAACAGAATTAAGGACCTGCGTTGGATATTTCTGAGGAAACTCCCAAGACTGATTGCAATACATGAAGCTCTCAGATTATCATCGAGGCAGCTTCCAACATGTCCGGGCTCTTTGCTATAACTACGCAACACTCTCCAAGTAGATTTAATGTGAAAGTCAGTACGGAATACACTCGAACCCCGAGTTACACCTTGTGAGCGACAGCCAAACCATAGATTAGATGGCCAGACTAGTCCTCTGAAACCCTGTCCCATCATGGTCATTTACTCCAGCAAAGGTTTGAACTAAATACGCTTCAAGGGTTGTGTAATGTAGTGGGGCCCTAGGCCCCATGCATATGTAATCACGACACGGCCACTGGAATCTGGTTAGTGGAACTGGCCCAGGGCACGTGCACCCGGCTCCTTTTATTAACACGGTCACATGTCCTGTGATGCCTGTGTTGGATGGGTGTGGGGTGGGGTGTAAGCCAGCCCTCAGGGAGTGGATGGCACAGCAACAACTAGAACAGTGACCAGCAGGTCACTACATCCCCCCCAAACTTTATTCAAACTGGGATAGCAAAGTCCAACCTGGGGAGAGAGTAAAACAACAAATAGAAAACTTCCACTGAGTCTATTCAGCTGCTTTCAGAACAGGACGATTGTACAACTGCAGCTAGGATCACCAGTCCGGCTTGGCACAGTTCAGTGGTGCACTGCTGATCCCGTCGTCACTGGACTCGAGGCGTGGAAGTTGACAACCAAAGTCTCTATATACACATTTCACTGTGACGGTGCAGGTGGGGAGATAGTGAAACTAGAAGATGTTGCGTTTTCTCAAACACATCCTGGTTGTTGCTGCGTCTTCACAGAGGCAGCAGTGCTTCTAGCTGCAGAATGGTGGAATAGTTGCAGATATCCCTCTCTCACCAGGATGCCCCTCTCCTGGGTGTTCTCCTCTCACAGGATATCCCAGGGGCCCTCTTCACCAGGCTTCTACTAGACTGGGTGTACTTCACTGTGTCACTCCAAGGCCACCCTCTAGGTTCGTGGAGGAAGCGCTACGAGTCCCACCTTCAAGTTCCTTGCTCCACCTGGAGGGTAGTTGTTTCCTGATAGGATTACTCCTGCCATCCAGACTCTGGTGCACCGGCATCGATAGGATGGTCTTTGGACGAACCAGCTTACGACACAAGATCTTTGTCTTCCTGGGACCTGCGGAGCAGGTGATGTAGGCTTATCTCTCATGTCGGGACCTGCTCTCACCGGTAATCCCTGAGGCCCTTGCCCCTGGATCACCACGGTCTGGTGTGGCGTGGTTGGATCCTCTTCAAGACCTCACATTTGAGGTCATTGAGGATGTCTGAGCAGGACCAAAATCCAGTCTCCCATGCGACCCCAAAGGTGGATGTTACCAATGGTCCAGCTTGCTCACATCTGCAGGTGCCAGGTCTGCTTGGTGTAACCGAAGACTTCCGGACAGCCAGCCTCTCATAGTGCCACTGATGTTAACGAGGTACTTTGCTCCACTGGATGTTCTTGCACTCAGTCGTCTTCTTTATCTTGGGGTGTGCCAGGTGTCTGATCACACACTCCTCTCTTCTTTCTTTTCCCTTCTTCTTTGAACTTCTTCTGCGGTGGCCTCATGCCACCCGACTTCCTCTTCCTTGTTCTTTTACTTCGCAACGCGGTCTGGTCCCTTCTTGTCTTACTTGTCTTCTCTGACCAGGCCTCTCCATGTGACGTGCACCTCACATGGGTCTCCCTGGCCATGTCCTACCCCTAGGACAATGCATTTTCCTCGTCCGGTGACCCGGCCTCTCATCGCAACCTTCTTCCTTTCACGACCTCTCCTAGGTCCTCATATTTTGACTTCTGGTCAATATTGTCAGAACTCATGCTGGTCATTTCTTCTCTGCCCTATCCTCTGTCATCTTCGCTGACCTATCCTCGGTCATCCTCACTGACCTCTCGCAGGTCATCTTTGCTGACCTCTCGCAAGTCCTCTTCGATGGCCTCTCGCAGGTCCTCTTCGCTGATGTCTCGCAGGTCATCTTCGCTGACCTCTTGCAGGTCATCTTCGCTGACCTCTCGCAGGCCATCTTCACTGACCTCTCACAGGTCATCTTCGCTGACCTATCGCAGGTCATCTTCGCTGACCTCTCGTAGGTCTCTTCTCTTGAAGACGCGTTCCTTGCGCCTCAATACCATGCCAACCTGGCTCTCTCTTGGCAGAGTCAATCTGGGCCTTGTCCCTCGCAGGGCGCTCACTCTCTGGCTCCAGCCCGTGCTGTCAGTGTTTCATGTACGATCTTTGGCGCACTTCTATCCTTGGGCTCTCCTTCTTTCATCTGAGAGTATTCCTACTTCGGGCGGCTTGCGCACTAACTTCTTCCACTTGCGGTGGCGTCCTTTCGCCACTGGGCACGCATTTCTCTGTCTGTCAATACTCTTGCAGCCTAGGGCTATTTAGGAAACTCTTGCCAGTTGGTCCTCTTCTCAACACTTGGCAGTCCACTAGGGGCATGTTGCATCCTCTCAGCCATTTCTTGTCTTGGCAGTTCTTCCCATTTGGTCCTCTTCCCCCATTGCCACAGCAGCCTTTCTCTTGCCGCTGGCATCTGACTCTGCCAATAGGTATCCTTAACTGCTGCAGTGACCACCCATGGCCACTAGGTATCACTGCAGCTCTCCTCATAGGCTCATCACTCAATCTTTTGTGTGTATTTTGTTGTTTCTGCCTTGGAGCCTGGCAGTTCATAATCAGTCTCTTTGGGGTGGGGGGGGAGATAATCATGCACCTTCACACCCGTATTGGCTCAGGCTGTTTCTGTCTTCCTCTTTCCTTTCATTGTAATTAATATGTATATATATATATATTTTTCTGTAGACCACCACAGAGCTGCCTCTCCCTTCACCTTATCTGTAGGCACCGGGCAAGGTTGGCCATGTCCATGCAAACTATTGCCCCTTATTTTGCCTTTACTGGCGTGGTACTACCAAACGGCCACTAGGTGGCACTGCCGCTTTTGTCCTGGGCCTCAGTAGCTTCTCCATTGCTGCGGGCCTCTTTGCTCTCTCTTTGCCGAATTTTCTTTACCGCGAGGGGATGTCAATGTCATCCCCACGGCTGCCTGCAACCAAAAGGCACACGCAGGCACAGAGCGGGCTACCTCTTTCCTCTTCTAGGGCTGGTGTGGGTCTCTCTCTGCACCCGTGTGACCCCACGCTCAAGCATCCGACGCTCACTGTGGCACCTCTCTTCTCGTCTAGGGATGCCAGTGCCAGGATTTCCTCGTGACCTTGGCAGCTCCCTTGATGTCACGGGTCACTTCACCCACCCGGGCGCAGTCACTCGTAGCGCCATACTCCAGGGTATGTGCTTTACTTCTTCTTTTTTTTTTTTTTTAACGGCCGCCGAAACCGCCTAACTGCTTCGGGCCGGAGTAGCCTCATTTCTTTCCTGCTCTCATGCGGCAGGGACGCTGACTGAATTATTCTTCTCTGCCGTAGCTGCTACTGCCTCTCCTGTGCATTTCTTTGATCAGGTCCTGCTGTGTCAGCTTTTGCACTTCGCCACTGCTGCCTGATCACCGGGTAATTCCTTACGGCCCCAGTGACAGTACGGTGCACGGCGCCAGGCCCTGCCGTCCTGCAGCATCACGGCAGTCTCCCGACTTCCTCTGCATGAGCCGTCCACTCGCCGGACACAGTCTCCGTGCAGGGGTGTCACTCGTGCCCAATGCGGCCTTCTCACTGGGTGGCAGTCCTCTCCTGTGACTTGCTAAACTGCCACGCTCCGCACCTCAGACACAGTAGGGGCCGCTATACCTACCTGACTTCTCTTCCTCTACTCGTACTCAGCCCAGGGCTCACCTGACGCCCCACAGGCCACCAGTTGCTGCTTGCCACATGAATGAGGTGCAGTCCATGTAGTTTCTTGTAGGTAATTTATTCCAGGTTAGATGGTACAAGATTGAGCCCCACCAGGAGCAGCCACCCTGCTGCTCAGCCCATACACCAACTGACATTCTCACTCATCCAACATTCCGCAGTCACCTCTCACACCAACATTCCACTCCACATTCACACTGGCTGAGCAGCAGGTATAACACATCTCCCTTTTTTACACAAATGAGAATCAACTTCAAATGGATCACAAAATGAAATGGTGCATGAAAAGATGACAATACAATAATTACATGCAGCACTGGGGCAAGGAAGCAATTTAAATGTAATACATGTAGAGATAATGATGGATAATATACATGTATGCAAGATAACAGAGAATAGATTTATGAAAGAGTAACAAACCGCAATCCAGCAATCATAGCAAATAAGAGCCACACAAGCACACTCATCACATCTCCCTTTCCACAATACAACCCAAATAAATGCAAAACACAGGCTACCATGCCACAAAACACAAGCTAAAACTCCACTACCAAACAAGCAGGCTGGCCAGGCCAACAAGAGGTAAAGAGTACCAACAGGACAGCATGGTAGGAAACCAAACAGAAAAGAGATACGAATCTGTGGAAGGTAATTCCACAAGGAACAATCAGCAGAAACATTGCCCTCCACCCTTACCCGTAGTAAGGGTGGTAAGTGTGACAAGAAAGTACACACAGAACCAAGAACGGAACAACGTAGTTCCACAACCTTACAGTATAGAAACATTAGTCACCCAGAGGGGTGGAACGTGAGGACAAATTCCACACGGAACACAAACAACTCTGCAAGCAATAATCTCAGTAATTCCCCCAACGCTAGTTGAGGAGGAATGTGTGGGAAAAACACCACACGGCAACGAACACCCAAAACTTCAGAACAGAAGCAAGCACACAGCATCAAAGTAAAGGTATCTCAAAAAGAAACTTCCCCCAACACCAGTCGGGGTGGAATGTGTGGGAATACACCACACGGCACAACGAACACCTAGAAACTACAGAACTTCCCCCAATGCAAGTTGGGGTGGAATGTGTGCAGAACAAATATAAGCATACGATCAATGCAAGCTTTGAAACAAGAAAAGAGAAGTAAGTACCACCACAAAGCAACATATAACATCCTATCACAACTCTGACGTGCGAAGAAAGAAGAGAAACAAGAAAGAAAAGTACAACATGGCACACAACCAAACAGCGCATGCGAAGCACACTGAAAGCGTACCCATCAATGAAGCATTAAACCATAGAGAAGCAAGAAACAACAAGATATTAAGGCATTTGAAAACAAGAACACTTGAAAAGATGAAAACTGAGCAAGGAAAAAAAAAAAACTCCGGTGAGCGATCTCTCACCCGAGACTCTAGTTCCCAAAAAGAAAAGGTAAACAGCAGTAATGTCTTGAGTGCAGATAATTATTGAAAGAGATATGCAAATTCCCAACAATAAATAAATCATACTGTATAACTATTTCCCCCTTGAAGATATAGTCAAGTTCTAAATAGACCATGGTTGCAACAACAGAACAAAAATGTACACCACACTATTAAGAATAATAGTAAAAAAAAAATAAACAGCATCGATGTATCTGTAGTACTGTCCCAGAAGACGGTGACTTCACGGTGAAAGGAAGAGAAAAATTTGCTGATCCGTAACGTCCAGCAGGGAGATCCAGTAAACTGCTTATGCCTTGGTTAGGAAACAACTTAATGGAGACACGCAGTTAAGCATAAGACCGGGTGGCTCTCGACGATTACAACGTGGTTGGCAAATCATGGTTGGCAAAACATGTAGCAAATCCAAGATGGCTGCACGTAATTGGCGGCGTGCAGGATGGCTCACGGCACGTAGTAGCAGCTAGGCGTCACTCACGAACATGAAAGGAGCAGGAACGTGACTGCAAAGCTACGAGGAGAAGAACACTGCGCATTGGTGCATGCAGGCATTCCTCGGCAGCGGTAAGGGCGTCATCAGAGAATCTGTTGCTGCGCGCAGCACCAAAAGGACGGTAAGGTGCGCGACCAGAAATTTGAATGAATACGCAGCATAACTGTCACTACTTGTCTTAAGGTATACAAGACACAGCACAGTAAATGAAATAAAAACACAAATGCCATTACCGGAACAGCTCGCAGTTTTCCATAAGCACACGAGTGCTCCATGTACACTCCGCTTAAATTGGCAATGCATGGGTCAGAGCAAAACAAACAAATGTACCTGAGGCACAAGCAAGAACGGAGGATCCAAGACAGTAGCATTCTCGCAAAGCAACAGGGCAAAGTGGCACTCTCTAAAGGCAACAGGGAAGGAGCTTCTTGTTACAAGGCAGCAGGATAGACAGGTGGAAAACCCTTTCACTTGAGATGTCTTCCAAAGAAGCAGAACAGGCAGGCAGTAAGGATGACAGGGACTGGCAGAAAAGACTAACACTCCAAAAGTAGCAGGACGGGGACGGCTGTCCCGAGGAGCAGGAGAGGCACACTTTCTCCAAGACAGGCAGGAAGTGAACAGCAGGTAGGAGGCAGGCATGCAGACAGGAACTGGCACCATTGAGTTGCGGGCGACCGGTGGAGTGGTCACTGGTGGGGCTCTGGGTGCCAGGATTCTTTAAATGCGCAGCTCAAAGTTTAAGAAAGGCTTTACCTTGAAAGTTCTTTAGTCTTCAAATTTTCTGTAGGTGGCACACGTAGGTTCTTTCCTCAGAATCGTCGCCAAGTGTAGTAAATGAATGAGGCGCAGTCCATGTAGTTTCTTGTAGGTAATTTATTCCAGGTTAGATGGTACAAGATTGAGCCCCACAAGGAGCAGCCACCCTGCTGCTCAGCCCATACACCAACTGACATTCTCACTCATCCAACATTCCGCAGTCACCTCTCACACCAACATTCCACTCCACATTCACACTGGCTGAGCAGCAGGTATAACACACCTCTAACAGGGGGTGCCCTTAACACGGGCTACACTCTCTCACCCCTTTTCACCATCGAGGCGGCTGCACATGCGGGTCCACCCGCTCGTCGCCAATGTAATGTAGTAGGGCCCTAGGTGCCCATGCATATGCAATCATGACACAGACACTGGAATCTGGTTAGTGGCACTGGCCCATGGCACATGCGCCCGGCCCCTTCTATTAACAGGGTCACATGTCCTGTGACCCCTGTGTTGGATTGGTGTAGGGTGGGGTGTAAGCCAGCTCTCGGGGAGTGGCTGGCACAGCAACAAGTAGAACTGTGACCAGCAGGTCACTACAGGTTGGATGGCAAGGGCTGGAAGGGGAACACAACACCACCAAACTTAGCTGTAGGTTTCGGGGAAACATGAAAGAAAAGAATTGTATTTGCTCAGTGGGCTTCCATCCTTATATATAGGAAGAATTAGTAGGCTGTATTTAAGTCATGCTTTGTTGCAATAGAATTGTTAATGAGAAATACAGCTAGTGAAATGTGACACGTGGGCCAGTGATTATTTTGTGCCACTGGTTGCTCGTGGTTGGCAGTGACACTTACCTTTGTGTACCAAGACTTATTTTTCGTCACCATACTTTGATTCAGAATTGAGAAGAGAGAAAGGCCTAAAGTGATAAGGAAGGAGGAAAATGAAGATAGAAGAACAGAGGCTTTGTGGGAAAGCATGGATTAAAAAGAACCTGCAAGAGTGATCGTAAAAGACAAGGTGTAGTGTGGGGGATGAAAGAGGCATGAGGCCGAATAAAGACTGAGCTTCTTTGGTATTTGGTAATTTTAGCATTGGGGAGTGTCAAGGAAAGACTCTTAAAACATCTTTGGGCCCTGCAGTTAAGATCCAACATTTAAGATTTTTTTTTATATATACAAATTAAGCACTAGTTTCGGAAGCCAAATCTTATGGGCTTTGCCGTTCCTCCACCACTTGCCCCAACAAATGACCTAACGTTTAGCTTTCCTAACTGTGAATTAACCGAAGACGGTGTCTAAGAAGTTACTTATCCATGCCAATGTGTGACTATTTTTAAAAATATAGGTACTGTACAAAATAGTTTTGGAACATGTGCACAAATAAACAATGCAATGTACTAGGGAAAGGAAACCACGTTTAAGTCCCCTTTAAATATACTGAATACTCAGAAAAGATATTTTCTACCGAGAAAGAAAATGCTTAGGTGGTCTCAGGGGTCATGAAAGAACAACACCAGCAGTTTTCTGCTATTACTCGGATACTACCAGGTTTCTGGCTTCCTCCTGTTAGATAGATTTTAAGTAAGGCATCGAAAGAAGGACGTTTGTAAGATAAATTATATCTGAGCCTGATATAGGATAAATACATTACTAAGATAACAGTCAGTATCAGCCCACATATACGTGCAGGCATGAAAAAACATCAGACTAATCGTTAGATATATTTGATGAGTTGATATACACGTCGTAACCCGTTTGAAAGGAGAACTTGTGTATTAATGATTAATACTTTACAGACTGTGTCAAAAGAATACAGCATGAAATATGATTTTTCTCCTCAGGAGATACAGTGATTCAGAATGGTGCTAACAGTGCTGTTGGACAGGCTGTCATTCAAATTGCGGCATCAATGGGTTTAAAAACGATGAATGTGATAAGAGACAGGTAACAGCCTCATTTTTGCATTAGCATGTTCCAGGTGAGTGAGTACATTTCTGTCAACTCTTTTTGTGATTTGTTAGGTTAAATATTTTTTAAATGTATATTATCAAATGAAGTGCAATGTGTTTACAGTTTTTACCGTTTGTTAACCTGTTCCATTGCTAAAATGTAATTCGCTGCTACAATTTATTGCTATATAGTAGAAGCTGGGCACATTATTTCTACTTGATCACTTAATGACCCTACTGTATACTCAATACCGAATACCTAGAAAATGAAATCGTAATATCTTCTCATACCATATTATTTCAATGAAGGTATGACTCAAATTGTGGGGAAGGGAATTTGCCTGTCAACATATCTTTGTCCCGCCATTGCTTCCTGGGTATGAAATTTTCCGAAATTTTTCTTAAGAAAGGGCGATTATTCGGGTAATTTTAGTAAAATGAATACAAAATGATAGTCTGGTGGGATACAAAAACACAATTGAATTTTATATGAATTAACAATTTATGTGTTAATTAATACAATATTTTAATAAATAATGAAATGTTTTCACTTTTACCAGCGTGCATGTAGACAACCTGGTCCTCGATGAAAAGACAAGCAGTGGTGTGCGTGACTTACAAGTTTCTTCAATCAAAGGTTACAAGAGTAACTGGCTGTGCTGGGCTAAATCTGGAGATCCAACTGGATCACCAGTGCAAGGAGTGACACATTTACGTCCTCAAAGTTAGACTACTGATTAAAAAATAATCAAACGTACAGTCAAGATGGTGGTAGATAAATGAGATTACGCACCCTAGTGACCCTGAAGATCACTGATTTGCAAAGATGGACCCACTGTGTCCCAGCTGCCCTTGCTCCTGCTGTACGGGGATCCTGTGTAACTCCTGATGTCAACACACCATTTCTTTGTCCTGCTGCAATGATTAGCGGGCTTCTAAATACTGCATTTGGCATCAGGGACTGATGTTTCCTCATGGCTACAAAAAGTGCGATTCAGGAAAGTCTTCTTTCTCAGCATGCATGGGGGTCGATGCCCATCCTTTACACCTGCTCAGAAATGGTTCCATCTACAGCCCATGCTCTATGTAAAGTAATGCTATGAAAGGAAGTATCTGTACTTGCTCCAGTGCTTTCCAACTTTATATTTTCAGTACCTGCAGTTCAGGTGTCTCATTTACTGGTTGGTACTCATCCATTCGTCAAGTGCTGTTGATGTTTTTCCCATTCTCTTCCCTACTTTACCTTCAGCATTACTCCTGCCTACTGTTCTTCTATACGATGCTCCTCTTTTCTACTTCTTATTTGACTCCTCAGTCAGTGGTGTAACAATAGCCCCGGCAGCCCCAGCGGTGCGGGTGTGTGTATGGGGGGGGGGGAGTTGGTGAGGCCCTGAGCTCCATGGGGCCACCTCGGGCACTGTGCACGGGCGGTGGGGCTCCTGCCCCAAAAGCTCCTGACTGAGTCAAGGGTGTGTGGGTCCCCCTCCATGACCTTTGCAGGAGGGGCCCCATAAGTTTCGTTACTCTACTGTCCTCATTCAATCTACCAATTTCAGAGCCTCTGGAACTCTGAGCTGCAGTACCTTTCAGAAAGCATTTTGCTTCCTTCACCTTTCTCCAGGATTTAGCTGTATACTAAAAGGACATCCTTAGCAATCCAACCTATTATTTCCTACAGAAACTGTCTGTCCTTGGTTACATTTTCCTAACCTGTACTGTATGTCAAAGTCTTAGCAGAGCAAGAATTGGAAAGACGTTCTTGCACCTGCAACTGTTGGTCCTGCCTGCAGATGCTGAGTGTTCTGAGATGGGGCAAAGAACGACACGGGCTATCCTCACCTGTTGTAGGAGGGCAAATGAAGCAATAAATATGTTAGGATGTGGCCAAGACCTAAAGCAAGGCTGTCGCAAGCTTAAAGAGGTCTAAGTTTTCGTTCTTCTCCTAGCCCCTCATCAATTTCCACATGCAATGCCTTAAGTACAGTGCGGCAACCTTTCAGATGCACAGACTTATCACTTTGCTTAACGTGGATTTTAAAATCTACAAAAAATCTAGCAGAAAAGACACACTTAGGTATTACCAGCTTTCGGACAGGAGAATTAGCCTATGTCGTGGGATGTCAAAGGTTTGATACCACTTGCAGGATAGCTCACTTTGTCGAAAAGACAAATGGAAAAAAGATCGGGTCAGTGCTAACAACTTTCTTTGTGGAAATGGCCTTTGACAGGGGGAGCTGACATTTTTAGCAGGAAGCGTGGAGTAACTTGGCCAGGGGAGAATTTGTAAAAATGATAATAACAGCATACCAGGCTCCGGCTACTAGAGTTCTTCATAACAGGATGTTTTCGCAAAGCAGGGACATCCAATATCCACTCTTCGGTTTACTTTTTCAAGTTGAGCCTTTCTTTTCCATCTGTAACAGAGGTTATTCCTGAAGATGCCAACCATAACATGTCACTATTTGGAGAAAATGTCATTCTGTCGATGGTGAGCCCAAGCGTTCCAATCCCTCATCAACTTGACATTTTGCCTTATTTCTGGGATACGTAAGGCAATGAAATAAATACAGGATCATTAATACTGTTGCCTCAAACCTTGAGCAGTCCGGCAGCACAGTGTCTAAAAGCTGTGGCTCCCTTCCACCTCAAATGAACGACTGATAAAATGCATGAGACATACTTTGACTTTCAGAGAGGCCTAGATGACAGAAACTTTAGCCATGCAATACGATCCCTTCTGAATATATGGAGCTCCCTGCCTATGTCAGGCTATAAAATCAATACAGGGAAATCAATACTGTTGCCTCTAACCTTGAGGAGGGACATAAAGCGCAGTATGGCTGTCCAAGATAGAGAACACTTCATTAAGGTCATGATGGGGTGGTATTTAACACTGGAGAAATTCTACAAAATATTCCCTAGGATGTTGGATGCTTGGTAAAGTGGATACCCCATTACATAGTTGGTGGCTTTTGGACCATTCATAGGACATACTGGAAGGAGGTTTTGGCAACAATTAATTCGATAATGGGATTTCCAATCACCGAAGGTATCTGGGAAGAAATTTATTGAAGGGAATGGAAACTGATTTTTTAACTGCTCCTGATGCCCAAATTGATAATCCGGAGACAATGAAAATAGGTACTGTAAGAAACTGGAGTATTAATTGGGGGGAGGGCGGGGTGAAAACCTACCTCAAGTAATATTCACACTATTTTAATAAATAAAATTACACCAAAATGACAAAACTCAAATAAATTGAACTGGAGATATGAGTTTTTAAAGCTCAAATTAAAGAGCAAAGTGTTACCCACGCATATCTGGTCGCACTAGACCGAGTCAAAGTTAAAAGTTAAAGCCAACCAGTTGGACCTGTGGGCTGATACAAGGACCAGGTTCATCTCGGTGGAACATTTACCCTCAGACTTAAAAACTTTTCTGGAAGTCAGAACTCCTTCAGAAATCTAAACTGGCAAGTAGATTCAACCAGCGAGTTCATGTCGATGGCTTTGGCTCAATGGCGATCCCGGTCTCCAGTCGGTTTCCACCGGTTCTTTGGAGGAAAAGTTGACAACATTTTCTAAGTTAACATTCTAAAAGTGTATTATATTAATGGGAACATCACAAATATAAAATCCAACTGTACCATTAAGTTTGATTTTAAATTACCATTAAAATGAGCTCTTGAATGATTTTTCCAGCTCCTCCCAAACTGAAATTAAGCATTATAATGCTTCCTGATGGAAGGGCCAGCCTTTCTACAGTAAAAAATAACTTTGGAATTTTCCACTGCCAGAACATGTAAAATATACACATCCTACTTTTAAAAACAATGCCCCCTGCCTTATGGGCATTGAAGGACTACATTAGGGGTGACTTTTATATATTAAAAAGGAAGGATTTATGCATGTCAAAAGGGTTATTGTGACAGGTTAAAATAACACTTTAAAACTGTATTACCACACCGGCAGGCCTGGAGAAAGGTTTTCACAATGCTATTTTAGTGGATGGCACAACAAGTGCAGCAGCCCACTGGTAATATTTAATTTCAAGCTAGCCTGACAGATGAGTTGTTACCCCAAACCAGTTCCAGAATGCTTGTTTCTGGTCCAGGGAAGACCTGGCTTGGCAGTTCGGCCTGGACTGTTCCCATGAGGAACAGGGTCAAGACTGATTTGCATATGGCTGGGGTCTGAACTGGGGTGGCAAAGTGAGCTAAAGAACGATGATGGATTCAACCCAAATCTAATAGTGACTGGGGGTGTGTCTGAAAAGTTTCAATGCTCTGTCCATCATCTGCTTGTGTTTGCTATGTTTGCCATAAGTTGGCGCGGTATGCCCAGATGTGGGTCCCTTGCTTACATTGCCACTGGATTTAAGCTAGCCTGGCTGTTAAGGGGTGTTACCCCGAAACCATTCCCAGGATGCTTGTTTCCGGTCCAGGGAAGACCTGGCTTGGCATTTCGGGCTGGACTGTTCCCATGAGGAACAGGGTCAAGACTGATTTTCATATGGCTGGGTGTAAACGGGGGTGGCTCAGTGAGCTAAAGAACGACGATGGATTCAACCCAGAACTAATAGTGACTGGGGTTGAGTGTCTGAAAAGTTTTAGCGCTCCGTCCATCATCTCCTTGTGTTTGCAATATTTAATTTATAGACACTGGGTACATGTAGTAATATATATTATGGAATTACAAGTGAATTAAATGTGCCAATCAGATGTATGCCAAATTTACCATACTTAAAAAGGAAAGCACAATAACTTTAGCACTGGTTGGCAGTGATAAAGTGCACAGAATTCTATGCCCAACAAATACATGTTCTGCAACAGAAGGTAAAAATCTGGGGGAATACCACACAAACCTTGGTCATTTCCAACAAGACCTACCCCAACTCTGTCTATCTGGTTTTGAACAACACGTAAAACAATGGCTGTAGAAAGACTCATGAGACACCTGTTAATGCCAAGTACCATTTCTATTGGTATGGCTTCTATTACTGTGGTACACGGAGAAGGAATTGAGGTGACATGTCCTCTCAGACTGAGGCCCCATATCTATTTTTACTGCGAATACCCTTTAAACCTTCGCCTGAGAAATTAGCCATTCAGTAAGGAGACGTAATTTATCAAAATGTGTACAGTTTTGTTCAGTAAGTGCAGTATGTGGTTATATATATTGTTTTGTTTTAGCAAAATTGTACCTGCTAATTGAGAAAGAAGGATGTTTGACGGAGATTGAGGATGGTTATTTTACAATGAAGCAGGTCTTAAATTTCAGTTGTGAAACAGAAACCCGCTTTGTTGTGTTGTTTTGGTTCTTGCTGACTTTCATGGAAATTAAAATATTAATAAAAGGAAGAAGAAATAATGCAGAAATATGTATTTGTAAATAATTATTGGGGATATTCAACTGCAACGCACAAATCATACAAGTTATCCTTTGAAATTTGAAACCATTATTGGGTACATGTTTGTGTTAGCAATACTCATACAACTAATAGGTACATGTTAAACAAGAACTGGCAAAGGCAATAGGTCTGGCTTGGCATGCTGGTTAATTTTTATTCTTTAAAAGTCTACTGCAAGCATATGCCACAAAAATAAAAAATAAATAAAAGAAAGCAAGCCACCCCTTAAATGTGGCCACCATAAGATTGCACTAAAAATGTACATTTAAAAAACATTCCCTGATGTGGCTGTTTTACTAGGAATATTTGTTTTAAGAAAAAAACTATCATTTGTGCCATGCATTTTGCTATTCTTTTTGTGACAGCGACAATAAGAAAACATCACCTAACCAAGCACTCAAATTTCAGGCAGTCACAATGACACTTAAACACTTTGCAATAGACGTTAACATGGAATCAAGAATTAAATCACCATCTAACTGGGCACTAACTGTGCATGCAAAATCAAAAGCCTTTTTTTTTAGATATTATATACAAAAATAAAATGAAAAAGCACACTTAAGAGTTTGTCAGCGAAGAGAAAGGAACTATTTTTTAAGTGGATGTGAAAAATGTGCAAAATGTGAACAGCAATTTAACAGACAAATTGATGAATCATGTTACCAAAAGCCACTCTATGCATGTATATTATGTATGATTTTTTTTAAAACAATAATGTGGTGGGACAACAAAAGCTAAAGCTGTCTCAAAATCAAACCTAAAAATTGCAAAGAAAGTATCAAACATAGCTAACAAAAGATCTAAAGACTATTAACATAGTGTACTGTCCCTTATTAAATTTTCATTTATATTTAACCAAGATAGAACAAATGAACGTAAATTTTGTAGAATAGTAACTGGGACAGATTTAGTGAAAAATGCTTAATAAAGGTTGTTTTTCAATATTCATAGGTAAACACTTCAATTCACAATGGTGTTTGTATTTTCTGATACACTGAACTCTTGCATTCATTACAGAACCAGTTTCATATCCACAGAAACATTTTGGCACAAGTGTGGTCTTTTGATAGAGTTAAAACTGAAGGATGTGTTGTGATTATGGAGATTCTTCAATGAAGTAGGTCATAAGCAAGTCCAAGAGTTTCTCAACTAGAAACAATTTGAAAGGCTCCTTGCCTAGTGAAGTAGAGGACAATGGAAGGTATGTATCCACGCACAGCCATTGAAAGGTATATACTAGGGGCTTCGCCACCTCAATCAATTTCCCAATATTTTGCTTTTGCACGTACAACATAAAGCAAGTTGGAATACATAGGCCTGACTGAAATGGCACTGTGGACAGTAATACTGATTTTCCAGACTCTTCCCTTAATGAGAGCAGACTTTTCAGTGATGACATGGTTGAGTCCTCCTCTCTGTTTCTGGAAGGCAGCCTTCAAAGTTCCGATCCTGCTGCCTTACAATGTCCTCCACAGCAGATAAAGTAGAGGCTACTGCTTCTGCAGCAGTAAGACCCTTAATGACGGCCAACTGAAAGTCAAGGAAAGACTTTGTTCTTCTTGTGGTGGTCTGACAGTAAACAACATACAGACTGAATGCCACTAACTGGACCAGTGGGTAAACAACTTCTTATACTATGTACGAATTTTATGACTCATTGTACATGGCTGAAGTACCTGGTCATTCTTATACACTCTGCCCATGTATTTGTTTTAATCTAGTATACAGAAAGGGGTGGGAGCACACTGCTTCACCTCCCAGCACAGTTCGCCCCATAGCATTATGGTAAATGCAGTTCATGGTACATGCTTTCTTGAATATTTACTGGAGTTTTCCACCAAAGTTGGTGCAGGTTAGTTCTGTAAGTCTCTAGACACATGTTTCTGGATATCATCCGTCATCAGTAGAGATAAAAACGAATTTAATCTGGGGTTGCTGAGCAGGCTGCCACAATCCTTTCAGATCTCAGTACCTTTCACAGGCGCACAAGTGCATCTCCACAAGCTCCTCAGATCAATGGCTCAAGGGAGCCTTTTTAAACATAAAGGGGTGGTAGCACACTGCTTCACCTCCCAGCACAGTTCGCCCCTTAGCATTATGGTAAATGCAGTTCATGGTACATGCTTATTTGCTTACCCCTTTCTGTTTAAAAAGGCTCCCTTGAGCCATTGAGCTGACGAGCTTGTGGAGATGCACCTGTGCGCCTGTGAAAGGTACTGAGACCTGAAAGGATTGTGGCAGCCTGCTCAGCAACCCCAGATTAAATTCGTTTTTATCTCTACTGATGACGGATGATATCCAGAAACACGTGTCTAGAGATTTACAGAACTAACCTGCACCAACTTTGGTGGAATACTCCAGTAAGTATTCAAGTAAGCATGTACCATGAACTGCATTTACCATAATGCTAAGGGGCGAACCCCACTCTGTTACCCCAAAATTGCATTTTGGCTTTGGAGCAAAAAGCTCAGCAAGTACTGCAGATTTAAAATTTGCGTTGTTTTTAAATAAAGGTATTACTTGGACTACTTTAAGAGGAAGTAAACATTTGATCATGTATTGATTTATCAACTGTGACGAATAGGGCAGCAGATCAGGAAATTTGATTTTATGACTGAGGTTTTTAGAATGTCACTGTAGAAGAGTGTAGGCATCATAGGAGCAGCAGTTTAATCAACCTCTTCCAGAGAAAGGTTGCTGCTGGAGGACCAGAAGGAAGGGGTTGCAAATGCGATCTAAGAAAGAAGTCAGTGAATGGTTATTAAACTAGAGGCGCAAACACTGGGAAGTGTTCATGTTATATTCTGATTTTGCTGAAGATATGATTTAGTCACCAACCTGTCAACACAAACGTAAGATCAAACTTAAGAGTACCCAGAGCGTGAAACCCTTCTTAGCCATCTTCAAGAAACTGTAAAGACGCCCTAGTAGTTCAAACATTTTCATTCAGCTAAAGGCACTCCAAGTAAATACAAAAGTATGCACATATATGGACATTTTCACAATGAACTGAAACTGCACATTAAGTTCCAGAAAATATGATTAGCACCAGGGTCTGGTTAAATTAAACTACACTTTTGTATGTATTAAGCCCACTGTGACCAACTGAAAGCTTGTGTGATATGTGTATACATGCTCAAGTTACTTGATGGGGCAAAAGTTTTCTCTACAATAGACCTCACATCAGCCTACCACCAGATTACACTTGATGAGGAATCACGTGACCTTACAGCATTCATCACTCCATTTGGTACTTTCAGATATGCAAGATTACCATTTGGTTTGGTGTCTGCTGCATCGCTTTTTCAGAGAGCATTAGAAATGATACTCAAAGGTATAAAAAGAATAAGGATATATCAAGACAATATCTTAGTATTTGAAAACAAATGTGGCTCAGCATGATCAGGGGTGAGACAGGTGTTAAAAAAACTTTCAGTGAAGCTAGAGAAATGCAAATTCAGGAAAGAATCAATAGATTATTTGGGACATTCCATCACTGGTGAGGGCATAATTCCCAAGGATGACCTAATTAACACCATACGTTATTTGAAAACCCCAGCCAACAAAGTAAAGTAGATGAGATTTCTAGGTATGGCGGAGTACTATTGTAAATTTGTCAAGGGTTTTGCGGCAATGTGCTCAGCAATGAGAAAATTACTCAAGAAAGGAAATACATTTGTTTTGGATTCCGTTTGTGAAGCGGAGCTCAAGGAGGCGAGACAAAAATTAAGTTTAGCACCCAAACTTAAGAATTGTGACCCAAAAAGGTAGTAGGTACTCACGACAGATGCAAGTCTTAAAGGACTGGGAGCAGTCTTGCAACAAGGAGAGCAGGGTTCAGAACAAACCGTTTTGTTCCTCTTGAGAAGTCTCAAGGGTTCAGAAAACCGCTATTTTGTTATAGAGAGAGAGGCACTTGATGTATTTTGGACAGTCAAAAAGTTAAAAACTTTCTTATGGAGCAGCAAATTTGAAATCAGAACTGATCACAGACCTTTGTGTGACATTTTTAAAAGAAAAGGTATAGATGCAGTTTCAAGTTGAATTATGAAGTGGGTGATTGCTCTTCAGGAGTATGATTTCTTGAAGATCGTGAATTTGATGATAGGAAGTTTGAGCAAGAAATGGTCTGTGAAATGGGTGATGCCATTGGCTTAGAAGAGGAATGGCGGTCAGAACTGAAATCAGATAAAACCTTACAAGAAGTTCTACACTTATTGAAAACTGGATGAGGTGGCAGCAACAAAAGAAGTGAAGAAATGAAAATGTTCTGGAGAATTAAAGATGAGTTTTCAGAAAGTCATGGGTTACAATTCAGAGGAACAAACTTGTTCCTCCTCTGACAATGAGAGAAGAACTCATGTCATTAGCCTATTGCGTTCATCAAGGGATGTCTAAAACTAAGGAGAGATGTTGAGAATGACGTATTGGTAGCCACGTATGGATCTACAGGCAGAAAGATAGATTCGAGAATACATGCAGTGTGCTTTAATTTAAAATTCCAAGAAACCTAGGGTACAGCCTATGGTAATTAGAGAATGTCCTGCTGAGCCTTGGGAAGAGGTTGCTTTGGACATACTTGGTCCAGTACGAAGTGATGGTTGTGAAACATATATTATAGTTTTGATGGATATCTATTCAAGATGGCTTGAGGTACACTTCACACGAGGTATTGAAACTAAACATGTGGTGACACTTTTGAAAGAAAAGTTTGGGAGGGGAGGTTTACTGCAAATTCTACTAACAGACAAAGGAGTTCAGTTAGTTTCCAAAGAAATTGAAACATTTTTAGTAGAATGTGGAATAAAACATAAAAAATATGCACTTTACCATCCAGAAACAAATGGAATGGTAGTATGTTTCAACTGAGTATTAAAGGAGACTATTCACATGGCCAAAGATAATGGTTTGACGTGGAAGGAGGAAGTCCGTAAGAGAGTAGAAGCTTACAGAATCACACCACACTCTACTACTGCATACCTGCCAACTCATACGGTGCCACAGTGTGACACCCGATATCAGCTCCCATCACACGATCACCCGGTGAGGAGCCAATATCACACTGTGGCACGGAAAACCACTGTAAATAGTGGTTTTCCAGCTTGTTTTTGAGAGGCGCTGAACTGCTGGCGTCGATTAAGGGGTGTGAAAACACCACAGGACATCAGCACCAGCGTCTGTAAGCTCTTTTGTTTGGGAGGAGTTGGCTTGGGGGCGGGGGTTAAAAAGTGGCTCCTATGTACTTCTTAGCACAAGGCCCTGCCCCCTTCAAGGCCCTGCCCCCTCCTCACATTGTGAGATTGTTCTTTAAGTTGACAGGTATGCTACTGGTTGAACTACTTTTGAATTATTTTGCGGTAGATGTCCATGTACACTAATTATTCCTGGTTGGATCAATGATTTAAAGAAAAAAACACCTACATTTGACGGGGGTGAAGAGTGGAGATTGAGAGAAGAGAGGATAATACAAGCATGCAAACAACACTATGATATGAGGAAGTCAGTGAAACAAACAAGGCCTGTTGTTGGTGATCTGGTTATGATAAGGAAACCAAGGGGTAAGGAAGGTGGTTACAAACTTTCCAGACCCAATAAGGTCATAAAGATCTTCAACAATGCAGTGGAGATAGAAGATCATAAAATATGGAACCTGAATAGAGTAGTGATTTTTAAAGGGATGATAACTCAGGAAAGTATGTCTGCAAATGTGTCGGGTGGTAAGAAAACTGAGAACAAGATGGAAGCCAGGGAAAGATCTTGTGGAGATGTTAAAGCTCCAAAGTATCTTGAAGATTACATAAGATGAATGTCTTTCAATTTTCATCTGGATATGTATATAATTTTTTAACAGGAAAATTAGTATTCTCATCACATAGCATGTGTACTGCTGAACTTAATTTTTCTTTTATATGTTTAGTTATTAATGTGTTTTAAAATTCTGTTGCATAGTGTTTATATTTGTAGTTTGATTAATAAGGGGAGATGTGTGATATGTGCATACAAAGTGAGATGAAGCTGTCTGTGACAGCTGCAGCAGTCATCTCAAGGATTCGTGGTGGGAGACCAGTGGGCAGTTGGCAGTTAGTGGGGACAGAGAAGCTTGTCTGCCATTGTAGCTGGATGAGACATTCTTGTTTGGAGAATAAATACTTTGTCATCTACACTGTCTGTCCTGCAATCTTTCACATAAAGCTTGTCACAGCTTGCAAATTAATCAAGAGACATCTTGTTTGACTTTTGTATTGTGCATGTGCCAGGAGGTAGCATATGAACACACTGCACATATGTGGAGAGATCAAAATGCCCCCAAGTACTGATGTATAGATTCACATTCCAAAGTAAGCGTATATCCAATGGAAAAACACGATCTTTTAGTGAATGTAAGATATGGAAACACCCATCATTGGCTGACTTGCTTCCATTAAACAGTGCCAAAATCTGAAGCTTCCGGCTACATTTTAAAGCCCTGAATGACTGTATATGCAGGGTATGAACAGCCAGGATGTTCATAGAATGAGAGGTCATTTTGTAAGTTCGGCAGCACGGACAGCAGGAACAAATGACTAGACCAATTAGAACTGCATTCTGGTTGTTTACATAATCAAACAACAGTCCAAATGGCAGAACACCACAGGCTAGAGCTTTGGTCCACAGCGTGAGCGAGTAACAATTCACCTCAATGGTAACCACTCCCAAGTGTTTATATACGGATTACAAATACACGCAGAGGTCATCAAATAATAGCAGAACAAGTAGCCACTGATACTTCAAACAGAACTACAATTGGACTTTTTAAGAACATGAAATGCCAGACCCTTATTAGATCATATTCCACTTTACAAATCACATCAATAGCAAGCAGCTGTCCTGCCCCAATTGAGGCCTTTCGTTCCGCCAACACAAACAAGTGGAGCAGAAATTGTAAGCGCCAGATTGATCTAAAAGCACAGAATGCAAATGTGGCCAACCTTTTGGAAAGAAACCTCAGTCCTCTCATAAACCATGCCCTGGCCCGAGCCTACCTGTCCTTCAACCTCCCATCGGCCAGTCTTGGGGTCTCAGCAGTGCATCTCCTCTCTACAACTCTGCCGCCTCTGCATCCCCCTCACCTCATTAATGGATGGTGCTGAATGGCGGCGCTGCATGGGCAGCTCCTCGTGGCAGGAGAGACGTAATAATTGGGGCAACATACAACAACGAGGGCAAGCAAAACATACAACAACGAGGGCAAGCAAAACAAAAAATATTAGAAAAATACCTTCTCTGCAGCTGGGCGCCCGTTTGCAGTGTAAATAACAGAAGAGGATGAGGCATGGTGCTGGTGGGGAACAAGACGCGGGGTTGAGCAGGAGAGACGCAATGATCGGAGACAACAGGGGTAAGCAAAAAAAGAAATAGAAAAATACTTTCTCTCCAGCTGGTTGCCCGTTTGCAGTTTAAATAACAGAAGAGGGTGAGGCATGGTGCTGGTGGGGAACAAGACGCAGGGTTGAGCAGGAAAGACGCAACGATCGGAGCAAGATGCAACAACAGGGGTAAGCAAAAAAAGAAATAGAAAAATACCTTCTCTCCAGCTGGTCGCCCGTTTGCAGTTTAAATAACAGAAGAGGATGAGGCGTGGTGCTGGTGGGGAACAAGACGCAGGGTTGAGCAGGAGAGATGCAATGATCGGAGCAAGATGCAACAACAGGGGTAAGCAAAAAAAGAAATAGAAAAATACCTTCTCTCCAGCTGGTCGCCCGTTTGCAGTTTAAATAACAGAAGAGGATGAGGCATGGTGCTGGTGGGGAACAAGACGTGGGGTGGAGCAGGAGAGACGCAACGATCGGAGCAAGGTACAACGATGGGTGTACACAAAAAAAATAGAAAAACACCCTCTCTCCGGCTAGCTGTGAGTGATGTCGCTGATGCGGCGCAGATATTAGGAGAAACCTCCACTTTGGCTGGAGAGCGTGCAAGGAGGAGGAGGTGGCCTGGGGGACTCAGCGCACATATAGTGCGAGTCCTTAAGGAAGCAACAACAAAGACAAGCTTCCACAAACACGACACGGAACCCAAGAAGAAAATAGTGCGGAAAATAACCAGATACAGAGCAAAGTGTAAGGTTAGTGGTACTTGGCCGGTGCTCTTCAGATAAGAACAATAGTGATGTATCAACTGCGGGAACCAGTTAGGAGGCAGCAATTAAGAGCAACACTGGAGCGAACCTATGGTAAGCAGCAGGCAGTATTAAAGTGCTTTTAGTGAATACAGCCGGTCTTGAAGACAGGCATTTGCGCTGCCTATGCTTAACCTAAAATGGCTAATAAGATCCTAACAGAACCCAACCACTGAGAACAGAAGCAATAAAATAGGATCCACCATCGAGGGAACTATTACGGTGCCCAAATATCGATCCACCTACCTGCATCAAGAAGTGTGACAGATAAAAAGCATTGAATATAGGCAACCTCATTTAGGAATGTCTCATGGTCCACAATCTGGCCATTATAGACTATCACTAATCATAGACAGCGAAGAGCAACCCCAGTTCAGGAGAGTGCTGCAGCTACCCAGAAATAGGGTTTCTCTGCTTCTCTAGTGTCAGTGTCTCCTTTAGTATATATCATGCTTGACCCAATATAGGTATTGTCCTACATCCCTTTCCAGTATTCACAGCATAATAAAACAACACTTGACACCATTAAAATAGTGGAATGTTTATACAATGCAATTAACTTTTTCGTGTTCCAAGGAATCGCAGAGAATGGGTGCAGTGTAAACAAGGATGAAACATCATGTATCTAAGGGAGCTGATGAAAAGAGTGAGCAATACATACAATGATAACTTAAGTTTCTTCTTACCATCTATTCTCAATGTGTTTTCTTTGCTCGCCTAAATAACATTATTTATTTTCTTTCCCAGACCAAATGTGAAAGAACTCATGGAGGCTTTACAATCTATTGGTGCCGACTGGGTCATCACAGAAGAAACACTACACAATTCCAGAATGGCAGATCTATTCAGGGTAATTGTTTGTGAAGGGAGACTTCATCAATGCACTACTTTCTAAAGAGAACTTTTAGAACATTTTGAATTTGTCAGGTTTTATTTTTGTTTTTTATGCCATATTACAATCATATCATTTGTGACCTTCATGGTACAAGCTCTGCCAATAAACATTCTTTCTTTCACAGGGTGTACCGAAGCCCAAATTAGCTCTAAACTGTGTAGGCGGACACAGCGCTGGCAACCTTTTGAAAAACATAGAGTAAGTTATGTTGTGTTTCTATGGTAAAGCCTGGTTATTTAGAAATCTGCCATGTACAAAATGCTGTCAATTTAAAAGTACATGTGATTTAAAATGTTTAACCTTCCATGCAAAAAACTACCATAAAACTTTATTTTCCCAGGGCGGCCATTTTGTGCAGGGGCTAACAAAGAGTTGTGATCCTAATTTATTTTACTTTTGCCTCTGCACATTCTGTTTTTTAATTATATTTATCACTAGTTATGTGGAAGGATTGTATACAAAGGAACACATCTTTAGTGGTTCCGGTTAGAGGTTTATCCATGGCTTAGTACTATATATAAATATATATATATATATATCAAACAATCAATCCTGCTCCAGCAAAGAAGAAGGCACGTACTCAAGGCTGTAGGAATATGGCCTTTTTATTTCCTCGGGTCTCCCTCGACCCCGCGACAAGAGAGAAGCGTTTCGGCTTCGCAGAAGCCTTTTTGAATATATATATATATATATATATATATATATATATATATATATATATATATGCAAAAACAAAAGCAGATAACTCTGGGTAGTTCTCAAGTTTAGGTGGAAAGCAGCTCCAGTAAGAGCACTCTCAACACCAGCGACACTCTAAATTTGCTCACCTCAAATGTCTGCTTTTCTATCAAAGTTTTTAAGCATAGGATTAGCGCAGTGCTATCCACGCCGAGATAGAAAGGGACAAAGTCTTTTGCCATTTTTACAGCAAAGTCTTTAAGCATAGGATTAGCACAGTGCTATCCTTGCCGAGCTGTAAAATGGCCAAAGCCTTTTACCACTCCAGGCTCAGTATTACAGCTTTAAATTGGTAAAATACCATCCAAGCCAACCTGAAATGAATAAAAGCAACCCCTGACACGTGTTTCGCTCTCGTAAGAGCTCTTCAGAGAGGTATAGCTTTGTCCAGACACAATGGAGCACCCAGTATAAGTCAAAACAAAACCCTTTCAGGCATAGAGTGACGAATAAATTATGCAAAAACAAAAGCAGAGAACTCTGGGTAGTTCTCAAGTTTAGGTGGAAAGCAGCTCCAGTAAGAGCACTCTCAACACCAGCGACACTCTAAATTTGTTCACCTCAAATGTCTGCTTTTCTATCAAAGTTTTTAAGCATAGGATTAGCGCAGTGCTATCCACGCCGAGATAGAAAGGGACAAAGTCTTTTGCCATTTTTACAGCAAAGTCTTTAAGCATAGGATTAGCACAGTGCTATCCTTGCCGAGCTGTAAAATGGCCAAAGCCTTTTACCACTCCAGGCACAGTATTACAGCTTTGGATTGGTAAAATACCATCCAAGCCAACCTGAAATGAATAAAAGCAACCCTTATATATATATATATATATATATATATATATATATATATATATATATATATATATATATATATATATATATATATATATTCACTGAAAAAACCATAGGTTTCACGCACGTTATAGTTAGAAATTAGCATTTAAAAAACCTTTGAAATTCACTGAAAAAACCATAGGTTTTATGGACAGTTATAGTTAGTTGGACATTGCACTCGTACAAAACCCGTGAAATTCCCCCGTTATAGTTAGTTCAGCTAACAATAACTCGCGCCCCCGCAATGCACTGCTGATGACGTCACATATTACATCACTCATGACATGGTCAGTGACATCACTGATGACATCTCAAATGACATCACTGATGACATCATCCAGTGACTGTGTGTTTCTGTAAAGTTTAAATATGTTTAATATATATAGGGAAAGGCGTATTGAAGAAGGAGTGGGTGTATAAGTGTCTGAATGGATGATTTAGTAGGTGCGTGACTGACTCTATAAGTGAGTGATTAAACGTATCTTACTGAATGCATGGGTGACTAAACTGTGTGAATCTCTGTATCCGTCTGTCTGTTGGTGTGTAAGTGACTGTATGGGTTTGTGAATAGCTACATGAGTGTCTATATGAGTTATTGATTGGTTGTCTGAGTATCCGTATGGGTGCCTGAGTGTTTTTGTGGGTGGGGTGTGTGTGACTCTGTGCATAGATGTGTGAGTGGGTGATTCACTGGGTGCATGGTTTCAAGAGTGCATCTGTGATGGACTGTATGGGTGGGTGAGTGTGTGTATGGGTGTGTTAGTGAGTGAATGTATATCTCAGTGGTACATGTGTGAGTAACTACATATGTGAAAGGCAGTATATATGTGTGTTGGAGTATATAAATGGCTATAAGTGAGAGTGTGTGATTGTGAGAGTGGCTGTATGGATGAGTGTGTACTTGTATCAGTGATCGTATAAGAGCGTAAGAATGTGCTAGTATTTGTATGAGTAAGTGAGCTGGTGTGTGTATAACTGTATAGGTGAGTAAATGGCAGTGTGACTAATTATTTGCATGACTGACTAGGTGTGTGAGTACCTCTATGGATGAGTGGCGGTGTGTGAGTGTCTATGTAGGTGTATGAGTGCATATGATAGTCCTGTACTGAGTGACCGTAAGTATGAGTGACTGTATGGGTGAGTGAGTGGATGTGTGTGTAGACCTAAGAATCAGTGAGTAGGTATGTAGTTATTGGTGTTGGAGTGTCTATGGTTTTGCGAATGGCAGTCTGTAATTTAGAGTGGGTGTATCAAAGGTTATATTAGGGTGTGAGGAGGTGCATCAGATTATCACGTGGATGATGTCATCAGTGATGTCATTTGAGATGTCATCAGTGATGTCATCAGTGATGTCACTGACCATGTCATGAGTGATGTAATATGTGACGTCATCAGCAGTGCATTACGGGGCGCGAGTTATAGTTAGCTGAACTAACTATAACGGGGAATTTCACGGGTTTTGTACGAGTGCAATGTCCAACTAACTATAACTGTCCATAAAACCTATGGTTTTTTCAGTGAATTTCAAAGGTTTTTTAAATGCTAATTTCTAACTATAACGTGCATGAAACCTATGGTTTTTTCAGTGAATTTCAAAGGTTTTTTAAATGCTAATTTCTAACTATAACGTGCGTGAAACCTATGGTTTTTTCAGTGAATTTCAAAGGTTTTTTCAATGCTAATTTCTAACTATAACGTGCGTGAAACCTATGGTTTTTTCAGTGAATTTCAAAGGTTTTTTCAATGACAATTGTTTAATGTATTAATTATTGAATTTATTTTTTGATATTGATTTACTACATTTTTTTTAATTATTTAATTTCAAAATTTTTATTTAAAAAAAAAAAAAAATTTTTTTAAAATGTTGATATTCTTTTTCATTTTTTTATTTTTAATATTTTTTAAAATATTATTTTTTCTTTAAAAATTAAATTTTTAGGAGTCGCGCACCCAAAGCGCACCTTCCTCGACTACTACGCGGAACCTAACCGCCATTTTAGGATTCTTGAGTGGATCCGCGTACGGTGTGCGTTGGGTACGCATTTTACTGCGCGTTTGCTACGCGATCCGTACGCGACTTCAAGCGCATACGCACAATATACATTTGCGCTACGTGACGCTTGCGCGTTTCTGCGTGACGTCATATATATGTTCTACGCGGTAGGTGCGCGAATCCCGCGAAATGTTTTATTTTCTTAAAACATATATATGTATTTAACATAAATATTAACACAAGAGATTATCTGAGGTAATTATATAAATAGTATTTTGGGGGTTCTTAATAAACATTACTTTTAAATCCGTTTTCGCGAAGTCGCGCTGGGTGCGTGCTGCGCGCATGCACCCTACGCGGATCCCATGTGACCATAAAAAAAGAGATTTGATTGGTTCATAACACTTCCTATTCTAAGTATTGAAGGAACCCACCCATTTTAATCACTCTTGTTAGATCTTCCTTGGGAGAACATCTTTACTTACAAGACTTCCATACTTTTGTGTTGGAGACCTGTACTGCTGATTTCACAATGGCTTCTGGACAGCAGCCTGCCTCCAACTCTGATCATTCATCAGATGATGAATTTGTTGCAGAGCCACCACGACCAGAAAAATACACCTCTGTGGTGTGGAAATTTTTCACCATACCTGAGGGGCAAAAAAAAGTCAATGCAGTTAAGGTGACATGCAAAATATGCAGCAGAGTATTATCTAGAAGAGACCCCACAAAAAAGTATTCATGTGGAACAGGAAGTATGCTTAAGCATCTCAAGACACTGCATCCAGTGAACCTAGCAAGAGAGGAGTGCCGAAGACTGCGTGTTAATCCAACAGCAGCAGTGGCCACTACATCTACGGCAGCTTCTTCACCTGGCCATCCTGATATCCGGCCTGAATTTGGCCAGTTAAAAATTGTCTGCATCAAATGTAACAAACTTTTATGCTATGGGGAGCAGTCTATTGACTTAATCTGCACTGCACAAAGAAACCACCGGTGCTGATTTTTTTTTGGTTTTGTTTTTCTAAAATGACAGTTTTTTTCATCTTGTTGGCTTTTTTTCATGGTTTTGTTGGTCCCGTTGACTTTTTGTTCCTGTTAAAAAAAAAATTAAAAAAATTAAAAATCGTTCAAAAAAAAAAAAAAATATATATAAAACAACAAAACAAAAAAAAAAAGTTCTTTTCAGAACTACCTACTCTGGTTAAAAAAAGAGCTACATTTTTATCCTAGTGTGTGAAAGTTTAGAAGAATGTATCTGTAGTGCATAATTGACTGAAAGAATGCATTTGTGGTGTATGGTGAATGTATAAGTGCAGAACTATAAGGAAATGCTGCAGCATGACACTGTAAGCTCTTTAGCTGCAATGTACTGCAGTACTTCCGAAGCACAGGCATGCAACATATGTACATAAATATGTTGCAAGTCTGTGCTTCCTTCTGCACTGCGGCTTAAACTGCAGCCATGTGGTGGCACAGGCACCCTTGCACCACGGTGCAAGGATAGCTGTGTTGTGTAGAGTTTGTTTTTGTGCAGGAAGACACAAATTCCTGCACAAAAACAATCAATGAAGGCATTTCTCTCCTTCTATGTATGCTGTGCATTGTAGCATATATTGAAAGTGAATAAATGAAGAGAAATGAAACCAATTCTCCAAGTTGTGCCTTGCTACATCAATTGAAGAATGGTGCAGCATTCACACACATGTCCACATTTATCATTTCTGGTAAATCAGGACATGTGTCTTCTTCTATGAGTGTTCTGTGCAAACACGCACAGCAACACCTCCAGAACGCACTTTCAACGCAAAGGGGCCGATTCCGATCTCGGTCGGAGGCGCACCCAATACTATTCGGTCGGGAAAAAAGCCATGCGAAAGCCAGTTTCCCGACCGATCCGTACAGCACACCGAACGAGCAAGTACGATGCGCACAACAGCAAAAATTCCGGCCGAGCCGTACTCACCCAAACCAGGTCCTGTTCTCCGACCGAGGCGAATCCGGAAACGCCGAATCGAGTCGCACGGAAGGGAAAATGCAGCCCCGTCCGGCCGGACAAGTACGATGCGCTTTCCGTACGCGCCGAACCCGTCGCTACGCACGGCACGTCAAAGCATCCGGGAGAGGCGCACATAAGCTCCGAATCGCGCCACAACACGATCCACGGCTACGAGACGAACACAGCACCGACGAGGACGACGCGAAGCGACGAGGACGAAGCGAAGCGACGAGGACGAAGCCAAGCGACGAGGACGACGCGAAGCAACGAGAAGGACGAACAACACGAACCAACCATGAATCCCTTCGTCCCGATCATACCAATATTCTACATCTACTACCGGAACAGGCACGGACGCGTACGGCGCAGAAGGTAAGTCAGACACCAACCACAAAACACATACAACACGTACACGACACATCACACACATACACTGGGAATCTGAATATACTTACACCAGCAACAGCAGCACCATAGGGGCGGGATGCCCATCACCAATGCCACATATGCACACAGGGGCCTGAATGCGCGCCACCACCCCAACCCAGGGGGGGCTGGATGCCTACCACTACTACCACCCTTAGCCAGGGGGGCAGGATGCCTACCATTACTACCACCCTCACCCACGGGGGGCAGGATGCCTACCACTACTACCACCCTTAGCCAGGGGGGCAGGATGCCTACCATTACTACCACCCTCACCCACGGGGGGCAGGATGCCTACCACTACTACCACCCTTAGCCAGGGGGGCAGGATGCCCACCACTACTACCACCCTCACCCAGGGGGGGCAGGATGCCCACCACTACTACCACCCTTAGCCAGGGGGCAGGAAGCCTACCACTACTACCACCCTTAGCCAGGGGGCAGGATGCCCACCACTACTACCACCCTCACCCAGGGGGGCAGGATGCCCACCACTACTACCACCCTTAGCCAGGGGGCTGGATGCCTACCACTACTACCACCCTCACCCAGGGGGGCAGGATGCCCACCACTACTACCACCCTTAGCCAGGGGGCAGGATGCCCACCACTACTACCACCCTCACCCAGGGGGCAGGATGCCCACCACTACTACCACCCTTAGCCAGGGGGCTGGATGCCTACCACTACTACCACCCTTAGCCAGGGGGCAGGATGCCTACCACTACTACCACCCTCACCCACGGGGGCAGGATGCCTACCACTACTACCACCCTTAGCCAGGGGGCAGGATGCCCACCACTACTACCACCCTCACCCACGGGGGGCAGGATGCCTACCACTACTACCACCCTTAGCCAGGGTGGCAGGATGCCTACCACTACTACCACCCTTAGCCAGGGGGCAGGATGCCTACCACTACTACCACCCTTAGCCAGGGGGCAGGATGCCTACCACTACTACCACCCTCACCCACGGGGGGCAGGATGCCTACCACTACTACCACCCTCACCCAGGGGGGCAGGATGCCCACCACTACTACCACCCTTAGCCAGGGGGCAGGATGCCTACCACTACTACCACCCTCACCCACGGGGGCAGGATGCCCACCACTACTACCACCCTTAGCCAGGGGGCAGGATGCCTACCACTACTACCACCCTCACCCACGGGGGCAGGATGCCCACCACTACTACCACCCTTAGCCAGGGGGCAGGATGCCCACCACTACTACCACCCTCACCCAGGGGGGCAGGATGCCCACCACTACTACCACCCTTAGCCAGGGGGGCTGGATGCCTACCACTACTACCACCCTCACCCAGGGGGGCAGGATGCCCACCACTACTACCACCCTTAGCCAGGGGGCAGGATGCCCACCACTACTACCACCCTCACCCAGGGGGGCAGGATGCCCACCACTACTACCACCCTTAGCCAGGGGGCTGGATGCCTACCACTACTACCACCCTTAGCCAGGGGGCAGGATGCCTACCACTACTACCACCCTCACCCACGGGGGGCAGGATGCCCACCACTACTACCACCCTTAGCCAGGGGGCAGGATGCCCACCACTACTACCACCCTCACCCACGGGGGGCAGGATGCCTACCACTACTACCACCCTTAGCCAGGGTGGCAGGATGCCTACCACTACTACCACCCTTAGCCAGGGGGCAGGATGCCTACCACTACTACCACCCTCACCCACGGGGGCAGGATGCCTACCACTACTACCACCCTCACCCAGGGGGCAGGATGCCCACCACTACTACCACCCTTAGCCAGGGGGCAGGATGCCTACCACTACTACCACCCTCACCCACGGGGGCAGGATGCCCACCACTACTACCACCCTTAGCCAGGGGGCAGGATGCCTACCACTACTACCACCCTCACCCACGGGGGGCAGGATGCCTACCACTACTACCACCCTCACCCAGGGGGGCAGGATGCCCACCACTACTACCACCCTTAGCCAGGGGGCTGGATGCCTACCACTACTACCACCCTTAGCCAGGGGGCAGGATGCCTACCACTACTACCACCCTCACCCAGGGGGGCAGGATGCCCACCACTACTACCACCCTTAGCCAGGGGGCAGGAAGCCTACCACTACTACCACCCTTAGCCAGGGGGCTGGATGCCTACCACTACTACCACCCCCACTCATAGGATGGACAATGCATGACACAACAAGCACACCACAACCTAGGGAATGCAAGATTAAGACATCCCCCCACCACCATGACAAGCGTGTGAGCAGGCTGTGTCAAATGCCTACAACACCGAACATGACTTTGAACATACAATGTGACCCCCTAGCACATGTGCCACACATATATGTGTGTGGCACCCACAATGCAAGCAGCCCATGACCATTGTGGCAATGGGGCCTAAACCCCCATCATCACAGTGACCAAAAGGCAAGTGTGGGGTCCATAGCTGAAGCACATTTTGACCATTGTGGCAATGGGGTCTAAACCCCCATCATCACAGTGACCAAAAGGCAAGTGTGGGGTCCATAGCTGAAGCACATTTTGACCATTGTGGCAATGGGGTCTAAACCCCCATCATCACAGTGACCAAAAGGCAAGTGTGGGGTCCATAGCTGAAGCACATTTTGACCATTGTGGCAATGGGGTCTAAACCCCCATCATCACAGTGACCAAAAGGCAAGTGTGGGGTCCATAGTTGAAGCACATTTTGACCATTGTGGCAATGGGGTCTAAACCCCCATCATCACAGTGACCAAAAGGTAAGTGTGGGGTCCATAGCTGAAGCACATTTTGACCATTGTGGCAATGGGGTCTACACCCTCATCATCACAGTGACCAAAAGGTAATTGTTGACAAAGAAAGAGCTGCAACTGCCAAACTGCATGGATCATTCCTGGTCACAGAACCAAAAACTCATCTGTGGCAAAGTAGTGTATGTGTCCCATTGCAACATAAATTGGGGGAGCCAAATACTGCAGTGCAAATGAAACATTCCTTTGGCCATGTGCAGACAAACAACACCCATGGGGGCTGAGACCGTCAACAGTCATCAATGACACAATGACAGAAGTGACCATCAGAATGCAGAACCACATATTTGCACCAATGGGCACACAAATGCAGATACCCTGTGGAGACAGCAGATGTGAGGTGAACAGATACCATACCATGGCAGCAATGGGACACACAAACCATGATCACTGTGCTGACCGATGACCTAGGAGTCCCAGGGACAGCAGGGGAAACACACCAAACAACATACAGCCAATGGCACACCCAAGATATGCCAATGCAGTGGTGCAGATGCACAAACACAAACAGGCAGACCAACACTGTCATCATACACAGCAGGTGAGGGGTGGGGGTGCCAGTGTCCCCAGGCAACAACACAACACATGAGGAGAGCTGAATACCAATCATACAGATGTGCATACACTGCCACACTAAGGTAACTCATGGATCCAAATCCCCTATGTGGGCAAGCAGGCATTGACAGGTGAGAGGGAGCACAAAACACACATGTCACACAGGCACGTAGGAACAACAACTGACACAGCAAGTCACAGACACACCACAGCACCACCCCCAGGGCCCCCACAATGTGGTGACCCTGGGCTGAATAAAAATACCACTGTGATGACAAAGCTAAATGTCGTTCACACTGTGAACCACAGTCAGGTGTCCTGAGCAACTAACTACCATCACACCTACACAAGCACAAATCAATCAGCATGGCCAGTAAGCCAAGGCCAACATGGAGGCAGGGGACTAGCCGGGCAACAACTCTCATCTGCACACACTCAAGACCACACCCCTCGACCTCCAACAATGTGCAGCAGTGAAGTACACATGCACTGGTGACATTGCACATGCACCCATGACTATTCCAGGGTGGTGGGTGGGAACCAAGGTGTAGAAACACATCACACATGGACACTCAACAAGACTCCTGAATGTCTGACACACTGCACACTACGCTGTACATGGACATGACGGCAATACCACACCGACCAATGGGATCCCAGCCACAGTCACACACCAATGAAGAAGCCAAGGTCACCCACAAAGAACACACATAGACAACAACCAACATTGCAGCCCGGACCCTAAGGAGTGCCAGCAGTCACACACACAACGTGTCACAATCACTGAAAGATAACACAAACTGGAAATCACATGACAGGGGCAAACAACAAGTGCCAAAGGGAAACCTGACTGTGACCCATCTGCGTCTGCACACAAACTCTGCCCTGACAGCAAACACACCTATGGGTGACACCCTGATGACCAGTAATGTGCCATGCACCCACATCACAGAGAACACAGGGAGAAGACTTTGGGGGAACATAGCTCAAGTCAGCAAGCATCACAAACAGGTACAACACTAGGGATCACAGCATGCGCAGATAAATGGAAGTGAACACACAGACATGCACACACAACACACACCTTGGGCGCAGGCAATGTCACACGTGTACACACTGCCATGAGGGGACTCCACTCCTGTGTGAGGAAAGCTGTGCCATATGTTGCCTCAGTAGGGCCCCATCATGTCAGCTGAGCACTTGGTCACACAATCAACAATTAGCACCAAATGAGGGCTCCCATCACATCAGCCTGGTCATGGATGTGCCAACGGAATCATCAGCACAGATCCAACACACTTGTATAGCAATGTTTCACTGACTACACGGATGAGTCCCTCCCCATTGATGCCCAAACCTGCATGTCCACTGGAGATGGCAACACGGTCAGGGAAGTAGACAAATGCAACGATGGCAGGCACAACAGATGTGCAGGGGTGGAAGCCACAGATATGAAATTGCCAATGTAAGTAGGAAACCCATTGCCAAATACTGAACACATGACACCCTCAGATGCTGCTATTGATGACATGGATACACCACATGATAGGACACATTCCCCCTGGACCACATGGGTTCCTGCACAGTAACACTTCATAATCATGAGACCAGATATCACCATCACTGCAGCAAGGGCATGGTTAGCTGCACCAACAACATGTACATCTGAAGCATGAGCACTAGAGAAAAGAAAGTTGCTTTATTCAGCATATGTGTTGTTTGATAACGACGTCCAGAAGAAATTAGAGCAAAGGCCAATGGCCAGTCCATTGTCAAAGTTCAAACAGGGTGACACTGGCAGATGTCACCCTACGCATGCCTGCACAATACCAGGGACAATCCACTAGGAGGGGCAACCGGGGGGCAGGCCAGGCACCGCAGGGACAGGATCAGGGCTCACCAGGGGAGTCAGGGAAGGGGTGGTGGGTGCTGGAGAGCCACTGACAACTGCAGTGGAGGTGTCTGACATGGTGTGTGCCGGCACAACTGGGGGGCATGACACAGATGTCGTGGGTGCCGGCACAACTGCAGTGGACCCTGCAGATGGGGTGGACAGGTCCGCCACTGCAGTGCCCAAGTCAGACAGGGCGGTAGTGGACTCCACTGCAGTGCCTACCTCCAGGGGAGGAGAATGGGGAACAGGCAAGGTGGGTTGGACAGAGGGGAGGACACCCTCACCACATCAGTGGCACAGACAAGCGCAGCGGGGGTGTGGTGCTGGGAGAGCAAGTGGCAGGGGGAGAAGGCCGGAGCATCTTGGGGATGGTATATCTGTGGGTGGGGGAACCTGGGGCAGGGTGTGGTGGGGGCACCTGTGCAGTGGGGGCCTGAGGGATGGAGGACGGAGACCTTGTGCCTGAGCTGCAGGGCGGTGGCGGGGTCTTGCTCTTAGCACTCCGGGGGGACTTGCGGGTGGGGGCCTCAGTCCGTCTGCACCTGGGGGAGGGTGTCCGGGGGCGAGGGGCACTCTGCTCCGTGTGGGTGGGCTTCCTCTTCCCCGGGATGCTGGAGCAGCTTCATCGGTGGGGAAGAGGCCGAGGTCACAGAGGAAGAGCTGCTGTGACTTTGGGGTTGCAGGTGAGGCAAGGGAGGGTGCTTTGGAGGGAGAGGGAACTGAGGACTGCGCAGTGCATGTGGATGCGTGTGTGTGTTCCAGGGCCCCATCCCCTGTGAGTCTGGCTTCAGTCCCCTGAATGTGCGTGCGTGTGCGTTTTGTCATTGGCGTGTGTGTCAGTGTGCTGGATGTGTGTGTGCTGGTGTGTGCCTGTGCCGGTGTGTGTGTGCCTGGGATGGGTAAGGTGCTGGGGAGTGTGGATGGAGCAGAGGCAGGAGGGGTGAGGGACCATTTGAGGAGGGACACTGCTGCCGTCAGGGAGGAGTCCATGGACCTATTGCCCCTCTGTAGGTCAGACATGCCCGATGAGATGCCCTCCATGAACGACACCAGCTGAGTCAACAGCGCGGTGTGCGCATGGAGGACACTCAGCATGGCTGTCTGCCCTACATGGAGCTGGCGAAGGAGGTACACAGACTCCTCACTCAGGGCAGCAGGGGACACAGGGGCAGGGGTGCGGTGCCTGGCCCAAAGGAGACACGCTCCCGGACATGGGAGCCTCCACGGACCTGGGGAATGGGAGCCGATGGGAGGGCGGTGGTGGTGCTGGTGGTGGCGGGGACAGCAACACTAGCTGGGGTGTGGTGGCTGCTGACACCCGCCTCCACAAGGGAGTCATCCTCCGAGTTGCTCTGGTCCTCAGCTGAGGTGGATGCTGCTGAGGACTCCTCGGTGTGGCTCCCCTCGCCCTCCGTGCCACTGGGTCCCTCCGACCACTCCTCGGCTGCTGACCCAGTCTGGCTCTCCGGCTCCTCCTGGTCCGTGGAGCTGTCCCCTTCCGTGGCCGTGGATGTATCTGCAAACAATGGGGAAACAGACAGACATCAGTCACCTGCACCAAACGCACACACCACTGTGAGCACAGCACATTACAGAGCAAGCCCTGGCATCATTAGTTGTACATTGCTAAAAGTGCCCTAATTGAACAGGAGAAGTCAATTGTCAGTCTGATGCCAAGCATGGCACTCACATCCCACATGGCCTTGCACCCATCTGTCTGGTGTCTGTTGGATTGCAACACCCCAGTGTTGACACATGCACCAAGTACACAGTAGTTGGACAGTGCAGAGGACACGGTGTGGACACATCACAGCTCTTGCCACTGAGTCAGTACAGGTTTACGGATGTAAGGGATGCCCAGAGTCAAATAGGAAATGCATGTGATGCATACCAGCGACAGACACCATGATGCACCCATGTCCTGATAGCCAGCGCCACTATGGTGTGCATGTAGCACATGTCACTCCCCTGCAGGATCACCAATCAGTAGACACATGCCATGGCGGAGGCATGACTGCAAAGTCATACATCACTGTCTCAGTGATGTATGACTTTGCAGCCAGACAACAACACTCTGCACTGTGTCACAATAGTAGGTCATGGGGAATGCAAGTCCTGGAGCTGCACAAGTGCACATGTACATCCCCCCACAACACATCCTCTTAACCCTCATCTGTCCAGGTCATACCTATTGGACATATGGGAGACCTGTGACACTACCCTCTGAACCTGAGCCCCTCACACTCTGCTGTGCATGGGGAACAGCTGCCTGAACTTCACATTTACATGCCCCAGTCTGCATGGGCAGCTGATCAGACACCTATGTGTCACACAAGTATCGTCTCCTATGGTCACATCTCCAGTGGCATGCTGAGCCCCTACCAAGAAACTCCACAGCAGTCCTGGCGACTAATCCACAGCACACTGACACAGAGGCAGACACCTGAGGGGTCAAATCACTGTGCACAATGTGTCCGCTGATACACGGGAGTGGGAGTACAGAGTGTATTGTATGGCCTGGAGTAGGCATGACTGTCCAGCCCCACATGAATGAGGGATGAGCCCTGGACTGTAGGCAGCTGGCTAAGTATGTGTGACACACGTCATATACATACTCCTGGGGCCCAAACATTGTTCCCACCCGCAGCATGGGTGTGTGCCAGGTACCCCAGCCACATGTGGTGGATCAGCTCAGCAATTGGACCACAGATCAAAGTAACACGCTGAATACATGTCAGAATACAGGCATTGTGTAAGCAATGGACCCACCCATGATGCCCACCACAGAGTCAGGGAAACAGATGCTGTCTCCCACCTTGAGTCAAGCAAACTGCAAGGACACAGTCCTAAGTGACAGAATTCCCTGCATGTAAGGGCCACACCTGGGTATCAGATGAGGAGTGGGCAGTGCACAATAGAGGGACATGGCTCCTGGACAACATGACTGCTGTACTGTGGCAGTTCAACCTGGCCCGAGGAGGGCACATAGCATGTTAGACAGAGTACACAGTGCAGTCTTCTGACTCACCCCCTCCTTGCTGCTCTCTGGCCTTCAGCTGCCCATCCAGGTCTGGAAAGACCACCGCCAGGATCCTGAGCATGTGGGGGTCAGGGTCCGTGTTCCGCCCCTCCTGCGAGGAGGCGACAGCTTCAGCTGGACCCGTGCAATCCTCCGGGTCCAGCCCCGAAGGTCCTGCCACCTCTTTTGGCAGTTGCGGATCCGGCGCTTGTAGACCCCCACGGACCGGACAGCCCGGACGATGTCCTTCCAGATCTCATGCTTCCGATGGGCAGAAGCCTGTCAGGATGACAAAGTGATAAGGCCATTACTACACATGCAACATATCCGTGCATGACACAGTTGCATATACATGTCGCAATCACAGGGGCACATGGTGTACCCAGGCAGTGCACGGCTGCCCATGGACAGTTTTCCAGAAGTCACTACATGGTATCATTGCATGGGGAGTAAAACCCTGTTCAGAAGCACTGTCACTGCACCATACCTGTCCAGTGCAAGTCACTACACACTATGGGGGGTGACAACTACTCAGTGAGCCTGCTAGCCAGTGGTGTGCTGACTCTCAGCCTTGCTAGTCAGACAAAATGCACATTCAGAAAGGCAGTGCACAGAACACTCACCTGCTCCCCTGGTGTCCCATACAGCTTGCTGTACTGTGGAAGTAGGCTGTCCAGCAGGGCCTGGTTCTCTTCAAGGCTGAAGGCTGGGGCTCTCTCCACAGTACGTGCCATTGCAGGGTCCAGAGGGCAGAGACAGCAGCAGTGCAGTGGCAGATGTCGTCCTGGAGCATGTAGTGCAGGCAAGTGGGCTCTCAGGGGAACATGCAGCAATATATATGTGCTGGAGAGGCAGATACTGTCCCTTGTGTCCAAAGTGATAGGTCCAAGTCGTTTGCATCTTCTGAATCTGGCCAATCCATGGAATAGCAGCACCAAAACACGCCCACAGCATCCTTCAAAATTTCAACTTCATGACATACATGATTTTGCAACATTGTTGTGGGTGACCAACTGATTTTCCAGCAACCGACTCGTTCGAATATTCGAAAACGCGTCCGTTGCCAGGCAAGCCCATTGTCAATGGGTGCGCACCGATCGGTCCATTGAGGTACAACGCGCACAGGGGTACAACGCGTACCCGCACACATTGAAAGCAATGGGCCGGCCGGAGGCACCGATCGGTCCATTGCTGTTCAACGCGCACAGGGGTACAACGCGTACCCGCACACATTGAATGCAATGGGCCGGCCGGAGGCACCGATCGGTCCATTGCAGTACAACGCGCACAGGGGTACAACGCGTACCCGCACACATTGAATGCAATGGGCCGGCCGGAGGCACCGATCGGTCCATTGCAGTACAACGCGCACAGGGGTACAACGCGTACCCGCACACATTGAAAGCAATGGGCCGGCCGGAGGCACCGATCGGTCCATTGCTGTTCAACGCGCACAGGGGTACAACGCGTACCCGCACACATTGAATGCAATGGGCCGGCCGGAGGCACCGATCGGTCCATTGCAGTACAACGCGCACAGGGGTACAACGCTGCACTCGCACACATTGAAAGCAATGGGCCGGCCGGAGACACCGATCGGTCCATTGCTGTTCAACGCATCACTGTACATGTGACTGGCATATGTCAGCATGCCTATCTCAGATGGACATATGCCAGCCACAGATAGCTCCCAGGGAGTGAGGGGCACACCTACATCACGACAGCCTGTCCAAACCTTATCATAAGGCATGTAAGGCTGCATTTCCTATTGTGTGTATGTTGGTGTACATGTTGTCCTGTGGGTGTCACCTGTAGGCAGCCACCCCCAGGCTGTGCACGTGTTAATGGGGACAGGATCCTGGGTGTTACGTGTACGTGACCACTGTGATGTGCAACTGTTCATATCTGTGCATGTGCCATGGTCACATTTCACAGTGGTGTTTGTGTATGTCATGTCACATACCCCGTGAGTCCCATGTGGGACGGTATGTTTGAGCCAGGGTGTCCCAGTGGCACAATAGTGATGGCCCTCCACAGTCTTTGTGCATGTAGTGTTTACAATGTCTCTGATTTCATGTGCACAATGGGAGACAGTCTCCACATCCACGTTGTGTGTGCATGGACTCTGATGTTGTGCGTGTGTGTCACAGACGTCCATGGCTCTCCTGCCATGGCAAGTGTGGCCACTACCTGTGGGGGTCATGTTTGTTTTGTTGTGGTGTACACATGATACTCCAGGTGATGCCAGTGTCCATGTGGCATTACAGGGTCCCTGGGAATGTGCCTGTCGTTGAGCTGTGGTGCCTGGGGCACATCTGTCCTCACATGTCACTGGGGGGTGACTGTGACACAGCATCATGATATCCAATGGGCCAACCTGGGACAAATTGATGCCACCTGTAGGACCGTGTTGACAGATGTTGGCCATGTATGTACCATACATGTCGTTCCGGTACTGCACACTTCATGTAGTTGTGCCTCATGATGATGTATGTTGGGATCTTGAGTGTGTTCAATGCCGCATATGTGGGGTGACTGACGATCTTGCTTACTTCTCCTCTGCACTGCAGGGCTCCTGCTGTCCATCGGCCATTCCCAGACCTGGCAACGATGGTGGAACGGGACAGCATCCGACGGTACCGCTTCACCAGGCAGCTGATTGAGGATTTGGCAGTGCAGTTGTCCCCACATTTGCAGCCTGGCCGGCCGTATCCTACAGCGCTGACCCCCAAGGTGAAGGTGATGGCAGCCCTACACTTCTTTGCCACCGGTACCTTCCAACATACTGTGGCGTCTGCTGGTGGGATGTCACAGACCATGTTCAGCCGTGTGCTCCGCGATTTCTTGGCGGCAATGTTGCTCTTCCTGAACCGGTACATCTATTTCCCTAGACTGCAACGACTCACTGACGTGAAGAGTGACTTTTATGCCCTGGGGAGGATGCCGCATGTCATTGGCTCCATTGATGGGACACATGTGGCTTTGGTACCACCACAGGCCCAGGAGCAGGCCTACAGGAACCGCAAGCACTACCACTCGGTCAATGCACTGGTGGTGTGTCTTGCAGACATGACCATCACACACGTGTGTGCCCGTTTCCCTGGTTCAGCACACGATGCCTTTGTGATGAGGAGTAGTCGCATCCCCAGGTTGATGGCACAGATGCAGAACCAGCGTGCCTGGCTTGTCGGTGTGTACTGACTTTGTGCCATTGTGTGTGATCTGATCTGTAGTATTCCGCCCACTTTTCCAAGTCAGCTGATGTGCACTTGTCTGTCCGTAGGTGACTCGGGATACCCCAACATGCCGTGGTTGCTGACACCCCTCAGGAACCCTGTGACACCTGCCCAGATGCGCTACAATGAGGCACATGGTCGGACCAGGAGAGTGATTGAGCGGACCTTTGGTCTCCTGAAGAGCTGCTTCCGCTGCCTGGACAAGACCGGAGGGTCCCTCCCATATGCCCCTGCGAAAGTGTGCAAGATTATCATCGTCTGCTGCATGCTCCACAACCTGGCAGTGCGGAAGGAGTTGCCTCTCATCCAGGATGACGATGACCAACATCCGCCACCTGTGGAGGATCCTGGCCTGGACCACGATGCCAGTGATGATGATGATGGTGATGGTGATGTCCGCACACAGCTCATCACCAACTTCTTTAGCTGAATGTGAGTATCCTGAGGTGTCATGTGAATGATGTGAGTTGGCATGATGTGTGGGTGGTGCTCTGGTGCTGTTGGAGTGTGTCCATGGGCTACTTGACTGGATGTGTGTTGCGATGTGTGCTTACAGGTGGGCTGTACTCCCCAACAGTGTTCACATGCTAACTTGGTTCTGGGTGGGTATCTTGTAACATGTATTGTGCATGAGTTTTGCTGTTCTGTCCTGTACTCCATTGCTTTTGACTGTGTGTCATTTCTGTCCTTCACAGGGTACTTTCAGATTCGTTTGGTCAACTGTGTCCACCGACGACGTGATTGCACATCCAGGCTGGTAGCTGTTGTGTCCCTACAGGTGATGTGCGCCACACCCATGGACTTCCTTCTGTCTACAGTTGTTGACTGTGTGCCCGCTACCAGGTGGGGTTACCTTGCATCTGTAGTGGTTACGGCATGTTGCTACTGTGTAATAAACCTGTGCTTCACTTAGTGATGTGCGTTGTCTGTGGTCACACATTTGACTGCCATTTGCTTACTGCACCTGTGGGCTACTTGACTACAACTGGGAATGGGTGTGGTGTCTGTGCATTGCACCGTCTTCCCTGGCAACATCAGTGTAGGCAATGAGTCAGATGGCCTAGGTGTGTATGTGTTGTGTAGCCCTGGTGGTGTGTCTCCCTCATATGTGTCACGTTGCCTGTACTCACATGCCTGTGTTGTCCTTGCTGTTGCAGTTCGCATACACAGTGTAATTTTGCTGTTCATCATCCCCATAACAGCACCCACGTTGGAATCACGACAGAGGCAAGTATGGTGTATTATTGTGTTTATTGTGATACATCTGTGATAATAGTGCATAGGATGGATTGTGCTGTACATGAATCTTGCAATCCCAAGTTCCTAGATGAATAGAAAGTCCAGGTAGACAGGATCCCCAGTATCGGGGCCACAGTTGTCTGACACATTGTTCCAACTTGTACTCCCCATGCAATGTGTGGGAGTAGTGTTGCCATCAACAGGGTGAACAGTCTGTGCACAAAGGCGAAAATCCAGAACAGGTTCAGGCTTCCTGGGAGTTGCGCTTGGCCATCAGCCTCTCACTTTCCCCTCCTCGGACGACCCCTCTTCTTGGGGGGGGGCCCTCAAGTGCAGGCTGCTGCGGTGCAGGGGACTCTCCGCCAGAGTCCTCCTCCCTCCCTGTGGCAGTTGCAGTTTGTTCGGTACCAGATGTTGTTGGCACACAGGGAGGTGTGGACTGGTTGCTGTTCATCTGGCGGAGGCATTGTAAAATGTCCCTGTGCACCGCCGTCATCTCATGTAGTACATCCCACTTGGACTCCACGCGGGTCATGTGGGAGTCCACACGTGACATGTGTGACTCCACGTGGGACATGTGGGAGTCCAAGCGGGCATGATGGGCAGCCTGCTGCTGTTTGATGTCTCTGAGGAGCCCCACTACCTGGCTGAGCTCTCCGGTGCTGGACTGGTACGCATCAGCTATGCGTACCAGTTGTGGGTCTTCATGCACACCAGCAACGTCTGCAAGCAGCGACCTCTGTCTCCCACCCCTCCCACCACCCCTGCTGACATGTGCAGTGTGTGCAGTTGCACGCACAGATAACCCTGGTCCACCTTGGGGGTTGGTGGTGGTGGTGGTGTCCATGGCCCCAGGTTGGTCCAGGGTCACTGCGCTGGTGTTGTTCCTTATTCTGTCCATGTCGGCAGGGATGGTATTCGTGGTGACAGTCGTTGGAGGGGTGGGTGCAGGGGTGCAGCTGGTGGACCTGCTGGTGCTGCAGCTGGTGGTCCTGCTGGTGCAGCATGTTGACTTGCACCGGATGTGCCAGGTTGTTCTTCATCGTCCGAGGAGGACAGAGGCTGTACGACGCCAGTGAGCTCGGCATCCTCTTGAGCCTGGGACTGGGACTCCTCAGCGTCTGCTGCTGTGTCCCTATCATCACCTGTTTTTGGGAGACACAAACAATGTATGTCATGTTTCTGCAGGCATCAGTGGTTGACACACCTGACAGTTGTGACTGTGCCTCGGGGTGCGGGCCTGTACATTGTATTGTCCTAAGTCGTCACAGTCAGGGGTTGATATTGGTGTGGCACATTGTCCTGCATTATTTGGGCATTTCTATGTATTCTCTGGGGTGTGAACATGGTCTGCATTGATTGTGTTTGGTTGACAGCCAGACCTCCTTCCCACCCACCCAGTCAGTTATCCCACCATGGAACGTGCTTGCATTGCAGGGAGTGTAAGTTGTCTCTCAGGATGTCAGTCAGTGGTGTCCTGCTGTTTGTTGGTGCACAGTTGCCAGCAGGGCCTTGTGCTCCCCACAGCAGTAGCCAGTGTCAGCCATCTTGTGAGTCCTTCTCCACTCCCTGTGATGTGAGCATGGTTCAGGGTGGTGTTGATGGGCCAGTTGTGAGGCTGAGCAATGTCTGTGACTACGACTCCCATCATGCTATTGCCTCCACCCCCTTCCCAGCATGCCCATGCTTCCTTCCTTTTGACTCTGCTTCCCTGTGGGGTGGGCTGGCTGTGCTGACAGGATGGCTGGGAGTGTTGTCCTGGCAGTTGTTTGGCTAAGAGTCCCAAGAGTGTCCCTGTGCTTCACACAACATAACCCAGGGTGGTGGTGCTTTGTGGGATCTTGTGTTAGGATGGAGGGCATTGCATTCTACCAGGTGGGTACTGTGGAGTTTGTGTTGGGGGGGTGTGAGGGGAGGTGCTGGTGACTATGGTCAGTGCTGCAAGTCCCCCTTCCCACCCAGCCAGCCAGATATCCCACCATGGAACGTGCTTGCATTGCAGGGAGTGTAAGTTGTCTCTCAGGATGTCAGTCAGTGGTGTCCTGCTGTTTGTTGGTGCACAGTTGGCAGCAGGGCCTTGTGCTCCCCACAGCAGTAGCCAGTGTCAGCCATCTTGTGAGTCCTTCTCCACTCCCTGTGATGTGAGCATGGTTCAGGGTGGTGTTGATGGGCCAGTTGTGAGGCTGAACAATGTCTGTGACTACGACTCCCATCATGCTATTGCCTCCACCCCCTTCCCAGCATGCCCATGCTTCCTTCCTTTGACTCTGCTTCCCTGTGGGGTGGGCTGGCTGTGCTGACAGGATGGCTGGGAGTGTTGTCCTGGCAGTTGTTTGGCTAAGAGTCCCAAGAGTGTCCCTGTGCTTCACACAACATAACCCAGGGTGGTGGTGCTTTGTGGGATCTTGTGTTAGGATGGAGGGCATTGCATTCTACCAGGTGGGTACTGTGGAGTTTGTGTTGGGGGGGGGTGTGAGGGAGGTGCTGGTGACTATCGTCAGTGCTGCAAGTCCCCCTTCCCACCCAGCCAGCCAGATATCCCACCATGGAACGTGCTTGCATTGCAGGGAGTGTAAGTTGTCTCTCAGGATGTCAGTCAGTGGTGTCCTGCTGTTTGTTGGTGCACAGTTGGCAGCAGGGCCTTGTGCTCCCCACAGCAGTAGCCAGTGTCAGCCATCTTGTGAGTCCTTCTCCACTCCCTGTGATGTGAGCATGGTTCAGGGTGGTGTTGATGGGCCAGTTGTGAGGCTGAGCAATGTCTGTGACTACGACTCCCATCATGCTATTGCCTCCACCCCCTTCCCAGCATGCCCATGCTTCCTTCCTTTTGACTCTGCTTCCCTGTGGGGTGGGCTGGCTGTGCTGACAGGATGGCTGGGAGTGTTGTCCTGGCAGTTGTTTGGCTAAGAGTCCCAAGAGTGTCCCTGTGCTTCACACAACATAACCCAGGGTGGTGGTGCTTTGTGGGATCTTGTGTTAGGATGGAGGGCATTGCATTCTACCAGGTGGGTACTGTGGAGTTTGTGTTGGGGGGGTGTGAGGGGAGGTGCTGGTGACTATGGTCAGTGCTGCAAGTCCCCCTTCCCACCCAGCCAGCCAGATATCCCACCATGGAACGTGCTTGCATTGCAGGGAGTGTAAGTTGTCTCTCAGGATGTCAGTCAGTGGTGTCCTGCTGTTTGTTGGTGCACAGTTGGCAGCAGGGCCTTGTGCTCCCCACAGCAGTAGCCAGTGTCAGCCATCTTGTGAGTCCTTCTCCACTCCCTGTGATGTGAGCATGGTTCAGGGTGGTGTTGATGGGCCAGTTGTGAGGCTGAGCAATGTCTGTGACTACGACTCCCATCATGCTATTGCCTCCACCCCCTTCCCAGCATGCCCATGCTTCCTTCCTTTTGACTCTGCTTCCCTGTGGGGTGGGCTGGCTGTGCTGACAGGATGGCTGGGAGTGTTGTCCTGGCAGTTGTTTGGCTAAGAGTCCCAAGAGTGTCCCTGTGCTTCACACAACATAACCCAGGGTGGTGGTGCTTTGTGGGATCTTGTGTTAGGATGGAGGGCATTGCATTCTACCAGGTGGGTACTGTGGAGTTTGTGTTGGGGGGGGGTGTGAGGGGAGGTGCTGGTGACTATGGTCAGTGCTGCAAGTCCCCCTTCCCACCCAGCCAGCCAGATATCCCACCATGGACTGTGCTTGCATTGCAGGGAGTGGAAGTTGTCTCTCAGGATGTCAGTCAGTGGTGTCCTGCTGTTTGTTGGTGCACAGTTGCCAGCAGGGCCTTGTGCTCCTCACAGCAGTAGCCAGTGTCAGCCATCTTGTGAGTCCTTCTCCACTCCCTGTGATGTGCGCATGGTTCATGGTGGTGTTGATGGGACAGTTGTGGGGGGGCAATATGTGTGACTGCGACTCCCATGATGCTATTGGCTACACTGACTTGGCCAGCATACACAGAATTCCTTCCTTTGAGTGGTCTTCACTGTGTGTTGGTGTTGTTGTGGTGGCTACATGTGTGGATGTGTGTGTTAGTTCTATTTGTGCCACTGCCTAGCTGTAGTTGTGGTTGTGTTTGTACATGTGTTGGCACAGTTGGATGTGACTTTTTTGATGGCATGTGTTGTGTTTATCTGACTGACATACACATTTTGGGATGATTCTGTTCTAGTTGCTGTGTAATTGCTATGAGTGCATGGTTTGACTCTCCCCTTGACAGTGATGTGTGTGTTTTGTGGCAGTATATTGTGTACATTTGTTGTGTACTCACCAGGCTCTGGGATGTCCTCTAGTCCATATATGCTCACTGGCGGTAGGATGGCTCCGCACCTTCTCCTCCCAGGGCCTGAGGTATATTGGCTTGGCAGGAGGGCCACTGCCGGTGTGTTGGCTGTTGATGTAGTCTTGCTTCAGCAGTTTCCGTACCCTCCTGCGCACGTCATACCACCTGTTCTGGATGTCGGTCTTTGTGCGCCGACATGGTGATTGGGCGTTCACCCTGTTGATGATCCTCTCCCACATCTTGGTTTTCTGCGACATGGGGGTCTGTTGGACCAATGTGCCAAACAGCTGTGGCTCTACCCTGAGGATCTCGTCTACCAGGACTTCCAATTCACAATCTAGGAACTTGTGATTCTTCTTGGGGGGCATGGTGATGGGTGGTGATGGTGGGTGATGTGTGTGTTGGTGTGCAGGTGAGGGTGTGTGGGTGTGTGTTGTGCTGGGTGTATGTGAGGTAGGTATTTGTTGGT